>CM054057.1:375939417-376669417 GCA_028641055.1 Alopecurus myosuroides | reverse complement strand
AAGCAGCATCAACATCATGTACAAGGATACCATGGAGAAGCTCGGCCTTGCCGAGAACATGCTGCTACCCAGTCGGACTACATTCCATGGCATTGTGCCAGGAGCATCTTGTGCTCCAATCGGCCGCATCTGGATGGATGTGCTATTCGGCATCAGGGAGAACTGTCGCACCGAGTGCCTACAGTTCGAGGTGGTTGATCTTCAGAGCCCTTATCATGCTCTGCTCGGCATGCCTGCTCTGACCAAGTTCATGGCCTCTACTCATGCGGCCTACCTGAAGATGAAGATCCCTGGTCCCAATGGCATCATCACCATCTCGGGTGATTACTAGCGCTCTTTGGAGTGTGCATCTGCTGGATCTCGGCTTGCCGAGTCCATGGTCATCGCTGCCGAGAAGAAGAAGATACATGAGGTTGTGGCTATGGCCCAAGCAGCTCAAGTCGGTATGCCAGGCATTCCGAGTTCTCAGTATGGGGCTACCTTCCAGGCCTCCCAAGAGACGAAGAAAGTGCAGATTGACCCGGAGTTCCCGGAGCGTGTGGCCATCATTGGTGCCAGGTTGGAGGAGAAATAGGAAAGCGAGCTCATCCACTTCCTCCGTGAGAATCGGGATGTCTTCGCATGGTCCAATCAGGACCTGCCGGGTGTCCCGAGGGAGTTGGTTGAGCACTCGCTGCATGTGCGGCCTGACGCCAAGCCGGTTAAGCAGGCAATGCGCCGCTTCGCGGCTGAGAGAAGGAAAGCTATTGGTGATGAGATCGCAAAGCTGCTAACAAGTGGATTCATGATGGAGGTACTGCATCCGGATTGGTTGGCCAATCCGGTTATGGTGGAGAAGAAGAAGGAGGATCCCAGGGCCGCTGTAGCCTGGCGCATGTGCGTGGACTACACCGACTTGAATAAGGCCTGCCCCAAGGACCCGTTCCCGCTACCCCGCATAGATCAGGTGATCGATTCCACTGCCGGGTGCGAACTTTTGTCTTTCATTGATGCCTACTCTGGTTTTCACCAGATTCCTCTGAACCCGGCTGATCAAATAAAGACTGCTTTTATTACCCCGTACGGGGCTTATTGCTATGTTGTCATGTGTTTTGGGTTGAGAAATGCTGGGGCTACTTATCAGAGGTGCATGCAAAAATGTTTGCAAGACCAGATAGGCAAGAATGTGCAGGTGTACGTAGATGACATTGTCATCAAAACGAAAGAAACACATACTCTGCTAGGAGATCTTGAGGAAACATTTGCCAGCTTACGCAAGTACCGGATGAAGTTAAACCCAACCAAGTGCACATTTAGCGTTCCGTCTGGCAAGCTACTCGGCTTCTTGGTATCCAGTCGGGGCATTGAGGCCAATCCTTCAAAGATAAAAGCTATAGAGAGCATGTCTTTGCCGAGATCACTGAAGGATGTGCAGAAGTTTACCGGATGCCTGGCTTCTCGTAGCCGCTTCCTGGGAAGAATGGGCGAGAAGGCACTGCCTTTTTATCATCTCATGAAGAAAAGTGACAAGTTTGTTTGGACACCGCAAGCTGATGCGGCTTTCAAGGAACTCAAGACCATGCTGGGTAGCGCTCCCATCCTGGCAAGCCCTTTGCCCAAGGAGCCAATGTTGTTGTACATTGCAGCCACCAACCGAGTAGTCAGTGTGGTGGTGGTCGTGGAATGAGAAAAGGAAGGGAAGACCGTGCAGAGGCCGGTGTATTATCTCAGCGAGGTGCTATCCATCTCCAAGCAGAACTACCCACACTATCAGAAGATGACGTATGGCGTTTACCTGGGTGCCAAGAAGCTCAAGCATTATTTCCAAGAGCATCCCATCATGGTGGTGAGCACCGTTCCCATCTCGGAGATCATGGGCAACAAGGATGTCAGTGGCCGAGTTGCCAAATGGGTGATTGAGCTGGCCGCGTACACCCCTTTGTAAGCGAGAAGAGAAGCAATCAAGTCACAAACCCTGGCGGATTTCTTGGTGGATTGGGCCGAGATGCAATATGAGCCTCCCTTGCCGGAAACCAATTTCTGGAAGATGCACTTTGATGGATCCAAAGTAAAAGAAGGGCTTGGTGTTGGTGTGGTGCTCACCTCACCCAAGCGAGATCAACTCAGATATGTGCTGCAGATCCACTTCTCGGCATCCAATAATGTTGCCGAGTATGAAGCCCTGGTGTGTCCAAGGATATCGGAGTTCGGCGTATTGTCTGCTATGGTGATTCAGACCTAGTATCTCAACAAGTCTCGGGGACTTGGGATGCCTTGGATGCCAACATGGCATCCTACCAGTTTCTAGTGTAGAGTATGACTGGATTCTTTGATGGGTGTGAGTTCCATCACATCCACATAGCTGAAAATGATGCAGCAGATACTCTGTCCAAGTTAGGGTCTTCTCGGCAGTTCATCCCACCTGGGATTGCCTTGGAGCATTTGAGGAAGCCATCATCAAGCCATGGAAATTGATTGGGAAGGTGCAAAAGAGAACCCGTGGACTGCTCCATCCAACCCGAGGACTTGCTCTGTCAACCCGGGGACTGTCGCATTCATCGAGGGGATCATTTCTCAGTACTCGGGGACTCGGGAACTCGTCTCCAACTTAGAGCAAATCATGGCAGCTGATCCAATGGAAGTGGACGAACCAGTGTTTCCCATCCGGGAGACACCAAGTTGGGCTTTGCCCATATTATCCTTTCTAGCGGATGGCACATTGCCGAGTGACGAGGTCACAGCCAGGCAAAAACATAGAAGATCTAAGGGCTACACTATCATCAACAACAAGCTGCACAAGAGAAGCCCTAGTAGCGTGCTGCAGCGCTGTGTTGAGCCTGAAGAAGGAGAAGAGATCCTAAGGGAGATACATCAAGGAGAGTGTGGGCATCATGCCTCATCTCGGGCCCTGGTCAAGAAGGCATTCCGGCATGGATTCTTTTGGCTCACTGCCTTGCAGCAAGCAGAGGACATAGTGAGAAAGTGCAATGGGTGCTAGAGATATGAAAGCAAGATTCACATGCCAGCTTCTGAGTTGAAGACCATTCCTATCACTTGGCCCTTTGCAGTATGGTGCTTGGATATGGTAGGCCCTTTCAAGCCAGCTAGAGGCAACATGACTCACATCTTGGTCATGGTGGACAAGTTCACCAAGTGGATTGAGGTGAAGCCTATCCGGAAGTGTGATGGGAACACAGCTGTGAGCTTCCTGAAAGATATCATCCTAAGATACGGCTATCCGCATGGCATCATCACAGACAATGGAACAAATTTTGCTGAGGGAGCCTTTGCCAGGTTCTGCAGAGATAAGCGGATCCGACTAGACATTGCGTCAGTCGCCCATCCGGCTTCCAATGGGCAAGTTGAAAGAGCAAATGGCATGGTCCTTGCCGGAATAAAGCTAAGGCTGATTGAGCCATTACAGCGAACCCATGGTTGTTGGCTGGATGAGTTGCCGTCGGTGTTGTGGAGTCTAAGGACTACCCCTAACCGATCAACCGGATACACACCCTTCTTCCTGGTATATGGAGTTGAGGCCGTGTTGCCCACTAACCTTGAGCATGACTCACCCAGAGTAACCCTCTATACTGAGGCGGAGGCTAGAGAAGCCCGAGAAGATGATGTGGACCTGCTCGAAGAAGCAAGAGAGTTAACTCTGTCCCGCTCAACTGTGTATCAACAGAATCTAAGGAGGTATCATAGCCGGAAAGTGAACCCAAGGGTTTTCCGAGAAGGAGACATGGTCCTTAGGCTCGTGCAACGCACAGCCGGGATGCACAAGCTATCCCATCCATGGGAAGGACCTTTTATTGTGAGCAAGGCGCTGCACAATGATGCCTATTATCTCATCGATGCGCAGCCATCACAGAAGAACAGGCCGGATAGAGCTGGAGAGGAATCCAAGCGTCCCTGGAATGTAGCTCTACTCCGTCGTTTTCATTCATGAGCAAAACATTGTATGTATCTTCTTAACCGAGGTAAAATTTGGGGACTGCCTGTGCAAAAACCTTGCCTTGTGTTGTTCACTTTATTTCCTTTGCCTACTCGGTTCTTCTACTCCAAATTTCATGCGTACGTTAAGTAGTGTGTTTAAACCTAAGAGCCAACTCTTCGACTCTGCTGCTGTCCGCAACCCGGCTTCATGGCAAGCAAGAGAACAAGCTAAAGGTCCATGAACACATGAAAAAAACTACTAAGGACAGAAGAGTGCGACAACCGAGTAGGGTGTTTTTTTACTTCTCTGTTTTTTCCCTTTCGGCTAAGTGATGGGCAGTGTTAACATGCAATTTTCTAAGTGGTTGAGTATCTGAAACTCGGTTTTTGAAATCTTGTGACTCGACTACCAAAAAAGCCACAAGTGGCAGGTAAGATCAAAGACAAAAGAGCTGAGTGAATGAAAAAAGCAACTCGGGGACTTGCATTTTAACGCAATCCGGCATTGAGCCAGTCTTGCTAAAAAGAGATAACTTAAAACTGAGTACCAAGAGGAACCTTGAAAGTATTTATTACATCTGCACCCGGCATCCCGGGGATCTGATAAATGTTTTAGGACAAGAGTTGCAGGAAATCAAACTATGGTGGAGGTAGTAGTGTCCGAGTCGGTGCGGGTAGGCGCCACGGGCTCGGAGGCAACAGTTGTAGACGCAGGCTCGGCCGCAGAAGAAGTCGGAGTAGCGGAGATTGGCTTCGATGCAGAGTTGGTGGCCTGAGTTGCTGACTCGCTGGAAAGTGAATAGAGCTCGAAGACGATGTTCTCGGTGGGAGCCCCAGTTGCGCCCAACTCGGGAGCAGGGTCGTCAATCACCATCTCAGTGGTGACAACCTCCTCCTGAGTGGCGGGTTGCGGCTCAACCTGGGCCTCGTCCGAGCCAGCACCTGTCTTCTCGGTTTTCGGATCAGCTTGCATCCCGGAATCCTCCGCGGCGCTGCGCTGCTAGGTCTCCTCATGGGCGTTTTCTTCGTGCTCGGCCTCTTCATGCTCGACCTCCTCGTGCTCAGCTTCCTCATCGCCTTGGCCGCGGTCTTCATCGGAATCTTCATTGAACTCGGCCTCCTCCTCCTCCTCATCTTCATCGACATCTGTATCCGGCTCGGTGGGGCCATCGATGTATTGGTTGGTCTCAGCATAGGAGGCTAGCTCATACGCCACTTCCTTTCAGCGTAGGACGCACTCTGGCCGCTCAGCCCACTTGGAGCCATTTCTGCGGGTGCCAATCCGGTCAAGGTTCAGATTCTCATACCAGAAGTGGATGAAGTGGAGGGTCTCGTCAGCTCCAGCCCGAGCTGCGGAAGCGCACCATTTCTTCAACTCCTCCTTGACATGATCCAGGTTGGCTGCCATGTCGCTGATGGTGTCCGGAATCTGGCGCTCTGGCCAGAACAGCTTGTGGAGTTTCATTGCGGTAGAGACCATGGAGGTGCCCAGACCTTTGAGACCTGCAGCCCGGGTCTTGATACTCAGGATATGATCATGAATGCTGGCGGCCTGGTCTATGTCAAGGCCGGATGATGCCCCTGGCCCTTCTTGCTTTCTCCACTGCAGATTCAGCGGCTTCGTGGAGATCCGGGAAGGTATCTGGGTCAGGGCACGCTAGTGGGAATCAGAGAGATGAACCGGGAAGAAGAAAAAAGAGAAATCGATTAAGAGAAAGGCAGAAAGGAAAAAAACAGAGTAAAGAGGAGGGTAGCGAAAACTTACTGTTCAATTCCAATACAACAGCCCCTAGTCGAACCTTCCAGTCAGCAGCAAGTTGGATTTTCCGGTCTTGTACACGGCGGGAGTCATTGAGAATGTTCTCAAGAGACTGATTTCTCTCTTTCAGAGATGAGATCTCCCTCTCGAGTTCTTGCTTGTCCTTGGCAGCTTGTTTCTCCATTGCTTTCTTCTCTTCAACAGTTGTGATTGCAGTCTTGAGCGCTTCTGCGAGTTCAAGTTGGAGCTTCTCATATTCCTTCTTCTCGGTTTCCTGCTCCTTATGCAATTCGGCCTCTCGGACCTGCACTTGGTGATGTGCTTCAGCTGGGGTGAGGCACTCCAGGTGTTCCTCTCGGAATTTCTTGTATTCTTCTGCGAATAGAGCAGCAAATTAGCAAAGTGAGCAAGCAGTAGCAAGCTAGGTGAAGGGAACAGAGAAGGAATAGATCACCTTCCAGAGTAGAGATCGTACTCTGCACTGAGACAGCCATGACCTCGCAGTCTTGGTGCCTCTCGACCAGAGACTTGAGTTCACCTGCAGAGATGACAACGAGTGAGCAAAAAGCAAAAAACGGGCGTAAGCAAAAAACGCGCAAACTGAGATTCTAGAAGCTTACTTTCAACAGCGGACAGCCTGATGGCGTTCTCCGTGGTGTTCTTCTCCATAGAGTCCATCTCGCTTTTCTTGTACTCCAGCTCCCGGTTCCTATCTCGGACCTGTCGGTGCGATCGCAGGAGCTGGCGGAAAATCTTGGTCCTGTTCTGGATGCTATCCTGCAGGGAAGAAGGAAATTTGATGAGTTTGGAAGATTTGGCCCGAGTAGATGGCAACTCGGTTGAGCTTTACCTACTTGGCCCAAATCTCGGGGACTGGGTAGTAGATAGAAGAAAGAGAAGTAAAGTAGAAATCTGGAAACTCGGAAAGGTCAAAAGAAGAAAGGCACTTACCACGTAGGACTGTTCAATGTCTTCAATGTTCTTGCGCAGGACAAACATCTTGCCAGCCAGGGTGCTGCTGCATCCGGCCATGGCCACGCTAACAGGGCCAATGTCGGCCTTGTTCCACTCCTGCCGGTAATTGTCGAGGTTTCTCAGTTCAACACCATCCCATGCGGCGTGGCCTAGTTTGGTGCTGTCCCAGAACTTCTCGATGAAGCCTACTCGGTCGAGGATAGCTGCTTTGCCTTCTGTGGGGAGCTCCTCGTCATCTTCGTCGTGGGAGGTGATTTCTTTGATAGTCAGGGAATCGCTTTTCCCCTTGGTCCTGGAACGGGTCACGCCCTTCGCTCTTTCAGAGCAGCTAGCCGCTCAGCCTCCTTCGACATATGGATCTCATGCCTTTCCTGCAATTGGACCTAGTATTCTGGAAGGGCAGGAGGTTTCTCGGGGTTGCTGGCGCCTGAGCCGGGATCCTTCTTCTCTGCAGGGCCAAACTGGATGTTGGTCTGCACCAGCCTGGTGTTCGGGTTGCGGGCTTTCCTGGCCTTGTTGAGTGGCCAGTTGAAATTCTCAGGTGGCGGCTGTTGTTGTGCGGGTTGCCCACCTGGTTGGCCGCCTGGCTTCTAGGGCCCTAATGGCTGCAGGGACAGCTCTTGTTGCCCAGCTGGCCGCTGCCCGGTTGGCTGCGCACCAGCCTGCGCTGCGCCTCGTGGAGGTTGCTTCCTGGTTGCCTACGGGATCACCTTGGCGGTAGAGGGCGCTGGCTATTTCTTGGTGGAAGGCGCAGGAGCCGGCTGTGGAGGCGGAGGCATTTTCTTTGGTGGCGGCACCTGTGGCTGGCTAGTCGGCGCAGCATTCGGCTGCACAGGATCTTGGCGTGGTGGCTGCTCCTCAGCTCGGTTCTCGGCAGGTGGGGTACTTGGTCGCTCCACTGAAGGATCTTCTACCCGCTGCTCGGCAGCGGGGTCTGGCTGTCCCGCAGCAGTGTTATCTTGTTGCTGCTCCGCAGCAGGGTCTGATCTCTCCTTGACGATGTCGTCTTGCCGTTGCTCGGCAGAGTTGTCAGTTGGCTCCTCAGCGGAGGTAGCTGGATGAGTTGGTGGCCTCTCGGTGTTGGAGGATCCTAGTCAGCGTGTTGCGCGCTGGGCTGCGGCTGCTCCAGGGTGCGCTCGGTCTCCATATCGGCGCCACGGTCTTGTTCTTCTCGGAGGGGGGACGACGCCGGCGTCCAGGCCTCTGGTATGTCATCCCCTTCATCATCGGAGAGCTCCACGAGTTCTTGAACTGGTTTTCTCTTCCTCCGGGGAGCTAGTTCGTTGGTGGCATCAGCGTCGAGGGTGTCACTGAAGAAAAGTAAACAGAAAACAAAGAAGATCAGAAGGTGTGCAGAGAAGGGAGCCAGGAACAGAACAGATTAAATGGAAAAGGCGTAGGATCAACTCGGAGGCACTTACCCATCAGCGGTAGAGGCTTCTTGCGCGGGTTGGGCTTGCTGGGCTTGTTTCCTGGCCTCTTCTTGATCTTCTTGGAAGGGGGCTCCAGTGCCCCGCTACCCGTCCTCTTCCTGGTGTTGGTGGGGGCAGCTATGGAGACAGGAACCACGTCTATGGGTTCCTCTCCCTCTTCCAGGTCCGGTTCCTCTGTAGTTGAAAGAAGCAAAATATCAAAATAGGGAAGAGAAAAGGATCAAAGCGCGCGGCAAGCAAGCAACAAAGGTGAACTCGGTCACCTTCTTCATCCTCTGACCAGTCCCGGATAGAGGCGTCAACGCGGTACTTACCGTCCTGACCGGCACGGGGGATACAAAGCGTATCCTGGATGTCGTACGCTGTCTCGTCATCCTCAGTCCGGTCCGGTTTCTAGTTCTTTTCGAAGATGGCGTGGTCTTCCTTTTTCTTGCGAGCGATGTGCTTAAAGTGCAAACATAAAGCACACTAAGTCGAGGCCCGACATAATAGATATTCTACTCGGTCTAACGTGCAAACAGAAAGCACTAAATGCTAAGGACCAGAAGAGGTAAACGAGTAAAGGTCTCAGTCTAGAGTGCAGGCACAAAGCACAAAATGCTAAGAGTTCTACTCTGAACAGTGTGCAAACACAAAGCATGTTATGCTAAGTACTAACAGAGAAGTCCTATTTGGTACATCGTGCAAACATAAAGCATATAAAGTTGAGTACTAGCAAAGGAGATCTACCCGGCATCAAGTGCAAACATTAAAGCATACAGAGAAGGAAACTCACATGAGGGATGGGTTTAGTGCGGCTATACGGCGCGAAGCCGTAGTACCAGTTCTCGGTGAGGGTGCTCCGCAGAATGCACTTGGCCCAGATCGCCACCTCTGCTCTCGTGAGCTCGAAGGTGGTCATCCGGGTGCAGTCACGAGGGCCACCCATGTAGCACATCTTGTGTACCCGGTGCTGAAGCGGGAACACTCTGCGCTCCACCCAGCAGGCTATCGGGTCGTCTTGAAGGAGTCCTTCCTTCACCAGCTGCTCCAGGCGCTTGTCTACCTAGACGACATCAGGCACCGTCTTCTTGGGGTTATACCCCCAATTTTGTCCAGTAGGAAGGGCATTCTAGAACTCGGGGAGCCCAATCATGTCCACGGCCTTCTCTCCTTTGGCAGCAGGAGCATTCTTCACATAGAGGAAACCTCTTTGCCACTTGCGGACGGTCTCCAATCCGAGTACCCGTGGGTGGTGCCTAGTGCTACGCTGTAGCATCATAGCGCTACCCGTCTGGGTCATCACGCGTGGAACTAAGGGATTGGAAGGGTTTGGGATACTCTGCTGGCGGAGAAAGAAGTATTTGGCCCAGGTTTGGACCGTGGGGTAAACTCCTAGGAATGCCTCGCAGACGGCGGCGTGGGTGGACAGCATCACGATGGTGTTTGGGGGAAAGTGGTGTGGCTGAAAGCCGAAATGACGGAAAAAATCTTGGGGAAACTTGGAGATGGGGAGTTCAAATCCGCGTTTGAAGTGGGAGAGGAAGACGACATACTCACCGGCTTCGGGAGCAGGGACGATCTCGTCGCCGGGATGGCGGCAGATGACGCCGGGAGGGACGCGGCGGGTGTTCACCAGCAACTGGCAGTCGGCGGCGGTGACATCCGATCCCTCCCAGCCGGCGCGCGCTGGAGCCATCTCCTCCTCGCGGTCTCCGGCGAGGTTGTCGAGCTCCATGGCGGTGCGGTCGACGAGGGAACGGCCGCATCGAGGTTGAGGACGACGGCAAAGACGGAGGCGCGCGGGAACCTTCTCTCTCTCTGCTCTCAGTGCGGCGGCGCGTGGCGAGTTCATGGAGGCGCTGCGCTCTGCGGTGGAAGCGGAAGCAAGGAGAAGGAGTGCGAGTTGGGGAAAAGTGCGAGGAAAGAGACGACTGGGGCGGCGCGGGGGTATTTATCCCGCCGCAGTTGCGGTTACTGAATTGGGATCGATCGTGCGTGAGTTCGTGCAGAGTGGGATTAACTGCCCGTTAGAAACGCACACAGCGCGATATGCGCGCGTAACGGGCACAGTTAATCCCACGACATGGGTCGTGGGCTCTCGAGTACACAACACAGGCGAGGTGACACAACGGGCCGTGGGCCCCAGGTCCAGTGATGGGCGCGTGGCACGCAGTAACGCCAGAACCGAGGCGTCGGGGGCGTGGTGGCGTGACACGTGCCGTCCCTGGACACGCGAAGATGGATTCGCGCTGGATCGAGCGGGTGTGCGTTGAAAATTTTGCTAAGTATAAGTTCTCGGCAGAGCTCTGCGTTGCGTGGTCTACTCGGCACCGAGAGGATTTCTCCCAAAACCATAATCAGAGAAGTTCGACTAAGGACTTTGAGTGTCCGAGTTGAGGAGCAACTCGGCCAGACTTTTCAGCCAACATAAGCAATGTCTTCTCTCTTCCAAAGTGTCCCGTCAAACCTCCACTATGAGATTCCTGTATCAAAAACAAACGCAAAGAACACTCGGGAATACATAATTTGTTAGCTCTAAACAAGTACCCATCATGTATATGAAATTTTTCCCATGACTTAACATTAGTACATTTATTAAATGGCATAGAAAACTCATTATCTTCGTCATATAAATCTCTAATACCCTCCAAACCCGAAACCTCAATTTCTAAATTTGAGAGTAACTTATTTTTCCTTGACAAAGCATCAGCAACTACATTATCCAATCCCTTTTTATGTTTTATGATGTATGCAAAAGATTCAATAAACTCAACCCATTTAGCATGTCTCTTATTCAAATTATTTTGGCACTTTAAAAATTTCAATGCTTCATGATCACTATGTATAATAAATTCTTTAGGCCACAAATAATGTTTCCACACCTCTAAAACTCTCACAAGTGCATATAATTCCTTATCATAAACAGAATAATTCAATTGTGCACCATTTAATTTTTCAGAAAAATAGGTAATAGGTTTCTTTTCTTGCATGAGCACACCTCCAATACCTATGCCACTAGCATCACACTCAATCTCAAATTGTTTATCAAAATTTGGAAGCATAAGTAGTGGGGCCGAAATCAACTTCTCTTTTAATGTATCAAAAGCAATATCTTGAGCAACACCCCAGTCGAAATTAACACCCTTTTTAGTTAGATCGTTTAAAGGGGCAGCAATTGTACTAAAATTAGGCACAAATCTTCTATAGAAACTAGCAAACCCATTAAAACTTCTAACTTGACTCACATTAGTTGGAATTGGCCAATTTCGAATAGCTTCAATTTTTGATGTATCAACTTCAATACCATGCTTAGAAACAACATAACCAAGAAATATGACCTTATCTTTGCAAAAAGTGCACTTCTCAAGATTACCATACAATTTATTATTTCTTAGCACTTGCAAAACTTGTCTAATATGATCAATGTGTTCATGTTCATTGTGGCTATATATGAGAATATCATCAAAATAAACTACCACAAATCTACCAATAAAGTCTCTCAAAATATGGTTCATTAATCTCATGAAAGTACTAGGTGCATTAGTTAATCCAAAAGGCATTACAAACCACTCATATAAACCAAATTTTGTCTTAAAAGCAGTTTTCCATTCATCTCCCTCTTTCATTCTTATTTGATGGTATCCACTACGCAAATCAATTTTAGAGAAACTAGTAAAATGCCCGTGTGTTGCTACGGGGCATAAATATTTTAATGGCTCAACTCTAATCATGTCAAACATGTAATTTTAGTATTCTCGTGCGCATAAAGCATTATGTCAAGTTAGGAGCAAAGAGTTGCCTAATTCTTTTAGCTGCATCACAAAACAACAAATAATATGTTCATGCATCGCTAGGGTGATCTTACATTGTGAAGAACTTTATTACTCCCTCCGATCCATATTAATAGGTCCTGAAGTGGATGTATCTAGCAATAAAACATGTCTAAATACATCCACTTCAGCACCTATTAATATGGATCGGAGGGAGTACTAAAAATTGGCTGTTTCTTAAAAAGATGCAGACTCTTCACGAGAACATAGTTACGTGGTCCTAACGAAACTTATCTCGCCATCAATGATCAGCCAAAGCAAATATGCTGGAAAATACATGGTTATATTCCTCAAGGCGAGATTCCTCATCACAACCTTATTTGTAAGAAAGTAACCACATGTGAAGATTGTACTTGGGAAACAAGATGCATCAACAAGCAGCACGTTTTATTATGTTCTACACAATAAAGAGAAATTTCCGACAAATACGAGCTACTATGCTTCCTATATTGTGCGGACAATTTATTTTTTGGAATATGTATTTTTTTTTTTGACCGAAAATTTCCATATACATAAAGAGCACGCGTATGTATCCAAGAAAGAACATTTGAATTTCTCACCTAACTACCCTCCTACTTGTACTTGCGTTTCATAGCAGGCAAAGAAGTATTGTCTTCACGTAAACAGTGTCGCTCCCTTGCAGAGGTCCAGGTTACAGCTGAAGCACACGGTGCAACTGCCCTGCAACTCTGCAACTGCTCCTAATTCGGCTTCGCATGTGCTCTAGCGGAGGTCATCTCTCCTCTTCCTGAAACGGCAAGCGGATGCAGAGGTCCTGGCACCCGTGCAGCTTGCTCTCCTCCCTGCGAGGGCGCAGAAACAGGAGACATCGGGGACTGGGGCCGGTCAACGAGCTCCAGACCGTTCCTGGCCTCGCACTTGACCTTGTCCACTCCGGGATGGTAGCCTAAAGCCGCAACCTCCTCGAGGAGCCGCCTGTCCTCGAGCACCACCGACACCATGCTACGGCCGCCGCCCGTCCTCAAGAACCACCACCGCAGCCGCCATTGACAGAGATGGCATCCTCACGCCCCCTCTGGCTTCCCTGACACCTACCCTCAGGAAGTTGTAGTTTCTATTTAGTAAAAGCATTAGTTTCTATCCAAAGATGCAAGCTAAAATAAACAAGTCATGAATTTCAGAAAAATATCTGTCTTGTGAGTTGGAAAACAATTAGAAAGAACCTGATATGGCAATTGCAAGAGCTACTTATGCAAATTGCGATCTAAGAAAATTATTCATCGGCTGCAAAAGAACATTTGTATTCAGAATAAGCCGAGAATAAGCTCCTTGTTCTGCATATGTGATAGAACCGCTTAAACAATACAACTGGATTTGGAGCAGGATGTGTATCACATAATTTAGTATTTTCATGTGTACATCAAGCATGGCCACACTGGATTGAAATAGAAGCTAGTAAAACATTCATATAAGTGGTACCTAGCGAGGTCGCTAGCGTCAATGTCATGCTCTTGCCAAGAATATACGCCTCCACTCGTTTGTTGGGATCACTCCACTGGATTGAATAGATGCACTATCAAACAGAAGTACTAAAATCACCACACACAACAAATCGTCAACCACTCTATATTCAGAGGACCCACCCTGAACTCCTTTGTGTCAGACTATGAATCAAAGCGCCAGCTTCTCGCATTAGATAAGACTGCAAACATCAATGAAATTAGACAATATGTAAAGGAACCTGAAGCAAGAACACACAAAAAAGGAAAGCTGATGACCTTCATGAATAGAGGTGCACAGTCTAAACATTTTGGATGCTTCTGTGACCAAGGCTTTGTTACCTGTGCTGATATCACCTGTCATCTGCTCACATCCTGTACATGTCGTCTGCCACCATCCTCTCCTTCATGCCTAAACCCGATAAAAACTAATGTTGTTAGCTTGCTGTATTTCTTACCTCAACCAATTAACCTCTGATGTCAGGCTCGGTACAAGCAGAGTATCTGACATGCTTTTTTTGGACTACAACACTACGTATCATTTCCATGATCAACTCAAGTTAGAAAATAATAACACAATTGTATTTTCTGACTACTCTATAAGAATGTCAAAGACCATATTTTGAAGAAAAACCAACTGAAAAGCATATAGTGCTTAAGATGGTTCAAAACTTGACATTCTGCAGGGATATACTTCATTATCAGAAGGCTCCAGTACCACTAAACACATGTTAAACTAACTGAAAAGCATATAGTGCTTAAGATGTTGCCAGCTTGCTAGTAGTAGCTGGCATAAGAAGTAAACGATAAAAAAGAACATCAGTTGACCAAGGACACACTAATAAAAGTGAAGTTTACTCAGTTTAGCACTGAGCCAAATGAGCAAGCAACAATGACACAATTTCAGAATTCATTGAACAGGTGGTGCTCATTCAGCGTGAGGTAAGCGAGCCAGGCAGACAAAAGAAGGGGACAGAAGATGATAGCAGGGGAGTAAATTACCGGAATGATGAGCTGTTGTGCGAGGGGTACGCCGGGGTCATTGGCTTTGACGGTGATTTTGCTGCCGGTGCCGGTGACCCACCCCTCCATACATGTAGATTTCATACGTGTTCCTGTCAAAAGGGACACATGGATGTAGACCGAGATCTGTACGTGTGCAGCCACTCAGGCGGCGGCCACCCTTCAAGCTCTGATGCAGTTTCCAAACCTAGCCTAAGGATCGGGAAGGTAGTACAACTTGGTTTATGGTTTGGTGCTGCGTAATTTGTGGATCAGGGGTGGTTGTGTCATAGCTTTACCAGGATGACCCGAGGACGGATGTGGAGAAGAATCATCTCCGCAATCAGCGTGATCCTGCTCGGTGAGGTACTCGCCGCATTCTCAGGGGCACTGCGGCGACGAGGCGAACCCCGAGGCTGTGGCGTCCGGCGGCGACCCCATGTCGTAGTACCTCTGCTCCTCCGCGCTGCATGTCACTGATTTATGCACCGATCGCCAGATCTTGAAAGCAGTTGGGACTGCTTTGAGGCCTGTAGGTCATCAAGATTGGGCAAATAGAGATCCTTCTGCAGATTTGAGAGTTTGGCATGGGAGGACAGACGAAGGGGTGGAGTCCGGAATATCTAACGAGAAGACTGGCATTGATTCCGTCCGTGATTTGGGCATCGGGGTTTGGTGGGGACGGTTTCCGTGTGGGAGGAGGAGGAGGCGAGCGATGTTTTTTTTTTGATATCAAGGCGAGCGATGTTGGACCATGCGTGTAACTTTAGACGGAGAGGAACGAATGGTTTTCCTGTAATAATGTTGTATTTAATGTTGATTTCCCGGATTTCAGGTGCTACAATTCGTGGATTGCTGTTGACGACGAAATGGTTGGTTGACGACAGGATTTCTAGATGGACGGTTGAAGGAACGAACTCAAAAGGCATTAATCTCAAAATATGGTTCATTAATCTCATGAAAGTACTAGGTGCATTAGTTAATCCAAAAGGCATTAGAAACCACTCATATAAACCAAATTTTGTCTTAAAAGCAGTTTTCCATTCATCTCCCTCTTTAATGCTTATTTGATGGTATCCACTATGCAAATCAATTTTAGAGAAAAGAGTAGCACCACTTAATTCATCTAACATGTCATCTAAACGTGGTATAGGATGACGATAACGAATAGTGATGTTATTAATTGCTCTACAATCTACACATATGCGCCAAGTACCATCTTTCTTAGGAACCAAAATAACGGGGACAGCACAAGGAGAAAGACTAACTCGAATATAACCTTTATCTAGTAGTTCTTGTACTTGCCTTTGTATCTCCTTTGTTTCTTGTGGATTGGTTCTATAAGGGGCTCGGTTTGGGAGAGATGCTTCGGGGATTAAATCAATTTGATGCTCAATACCTCTCAAAGGTGGCAATCCCGAAGGCACATCTTGTGGAAAAACATCCTCAAAATCCTGCAAAACATGATAAATACCAAGAGGAATAGGGGTCATATCATTAGAAACCAAAATCTCTCCCTTGTGAATAAGCACAATAGGGACTAGTGTAGGGTCATCCCTAAATTCCCTCAAATCCTCTTTAGTGGCTAACATGCATAATAGGTTCTCTCTCTTTTTAACACTCGAATTGGTTTTACTATCACTCCCCATGGCTTGTATTTTTGGTGTTCCCTCATCCCTCTCTCTTTCTTTTTCCACTTTCCTATCAATTTTGGATTGGGACTCTTGTAGAATTTGTTGTGGAGTCATAGGCCTCAAAATAATAGTCTTCCCATGATGATATAGCTCATAAGTATTTGCTCTTCCTTCATGCTTCACACTTCTATCAAATTGCCAAGGTCTTCCCAATAATAAGTGGCAAACTGTCATGGGCACCACATCAAACTCAATAATATCTTTGTAAGGTCCAATTTGAAACTCCACTCTCACCATATAAGAAACCTTCATTTGTCCCGTGCTACTCAACCATTGGATATGATAAGGAGAAGGATGTGGTATATATTTCAAATTGAGTTTTGCACATAGATCTTTGCTAGCCAAATTCCTGCAACTCCCTCCATCAATAATGACTTTGCAAGCCATGTTAGGACCAATAATAGCTTTGGTTTGAAACAAATTGCACCTTTGATGTTCAGGAGTAGGCACCACACTCAATGAATTTTGTGTGCAAATAATAGAGGGCATAGTAGTAGCATAAGCATCCAAAGGAGTATCACTCAAATAGCCATCATCATCATGAATGTCATTAGGATCAACATCATCACCTGTCTCATACTCATTGTTCTCATTGATCACCATCACTTTTGTATTTGGACAATCCCTCTTGAAGTGCCCCTTTCCTCCACAAGTGTGACATGAAATATCTATAGTCCTTGAAGTAGAAGCACTTGAACCCGTGGTACTCACACTAGGTTGTGATGGTTTCTTTGCAATAGAGGTACTAGGCTCGGGTTTAGAAGAATTAGCACCTCGAAAACTTGAAGATGGTGGTGGTGGAGGAGGTGCACTAGGCATAGAAGATGATCTCATGGGAAATCTAGCTCTTGTCCTTGTAGTAATTTTTTCCTCCTCAATAATATGTGCTTTGGCTTCCCTTGCATGATGTAGCAACTCATGTATATCATTGTATTGATGATGCCTAACAATTCCCTTGATTTTATAGTTCAAACCCGAAAGGAACCTTTGCATTGTTTGCTCCAATTGTTCTCTCACACGTGCCCTTTGCATAATTAGCTCCATCTCTTGATAATAAGCATCAACACTCATAGTTCCTTGCCTCAGTTGTTGCAATTGATCAAATTGTTGCCTTATGTAATTTGGTGGAACAAATCTATCCCTCATGACTCTCTTCATGGTGTTCCAAGTGACAATGGGTAATTCTCCATCTTCTTGCCTCTTTCTCACAAGATTATCCCACCATCTAAGAGCATATCCATCAAACTCAGAAGATGCCAACTTGATCTTTCTATCCTCATTGTAGTCATACATTCTCCATAGCTTCTCAATTTTCAATTCCCATAGAAAATATTCTTCCACATCCATAGTATCAAAGCTGAAAGAAGGAATTGAGAATTTTGGCTTACTCAAACCATCCTCTCTTGGATTGTCTTGAATCACATTATTGGGCACTCTCCTTGGAGCAAAATTAGGGGCTCGGCCTTGATGTCCATCATGGCCTCTTTCTCCTCTAGCTCGGCCATGATTAATATTCCTTGCACCAAAAGCTTCCAAACCATTATTAGCATCACTATGGACACTAGCATTGTCATCATCCACAAGAGGTAATCTTTCTTGAATCATGGTTTGAAGTCCAGCAAGGGTAGTAGTCATTTGAGCAATTGAATCATTGATTGATCTCACTTCCCCTCTATTAGTCTCGGCCAATTTGTGGGTGGCCGGGTTTAGCCAAAGGAGAGAGCGAGGTATCACATTGGTTATCAATTTATCAAGAGAGTTCACTGAGAAGATCGGGCTACCCTTTATCATCTTGGTATCAGATTACTGGGTTTACTCGGTGAGCTGTATCTATCCTTTTAGATTCGAGTTGTTTTTATTACCTATCCAGAAAAAGCCACAAAAAATAGTATTAGTGTTTGCCATAGCCTTTGATAATTACTAGTTTTCAAGTTTTAGTGCTGTTTTGTGTCTTGATTTTGTGTTCCTTTTCATCTTTTTAATTTTTAGGTTTCGGTTAGGGTTAGGGTTCTTAGTTGTTCTTAAATTTCTAGTCGAGTCTATACCCAAAAACTACAAAAAAAAATTAGTTACCCGCAGCTTCCTTTTGTTTCCAATCCGAGTGCCTCAATTATTTTGATTGGGAGTTGAGTTCTAGTGCTGTTCGGATTCCTGCCGCAGCACCAAAACCTTCCAATTCGCTGCCGCGGTATGGTCCTAGTCTAGCTCGGATTCCTATCCCTCACGCGCTTACAAATCCACGCAATTCCACCGCAGCGCCCTTACCAATCCGCTTACCCGCAACACACCACTCGCCCACGCGCGCAGCACCAATCCGCCTCGGTTTTCTCTGCCGCGCGCTAGTTTTTGCGCCAAAACACTGCCGCCGCTGCCGTGAGCTGTTTTCTCTGCCGTAAGCTCGCCCACGGCAGGATTTTGCACTGTTTTCTGCCGCGGTATGCTGCCGTGAGTCCAGAACCACCTGTTTCGCTGTCGTGCTGTGTTTTTCCTGTCGTGAGTCATCTAGCTAGCTATAGTTATTTTCCTTTAGGTTTTTGCTTACAGTTCTTTAGGGTTTCAAGTCCAATCTTTGTGAACTTTAGACACAGCCTATCTACAGCAATAAACTAGGTACCTTGCCCACAAGACTAGCTATTTTCTTGCTCTTTGTCAGGCTGCTCACTATCATATTGTGTCACATTGATTTAGCATTTATTTTCAGTTGCTCCTTTAGTTATTTTTCGGCCATAAAAGTATAAAAAAAGAGAAAAAGAGAAAAACAGAAAAAGCAAAAAGAAAGGCCATTGAGATACATTGATATTACTATCATTTGGAGCTGTTTTCGTTGCTATCATTGACACTACACATTGAGCAATCTTGTGCCTGATAATTATTGAGCTTGGCTAGTGTCTTTCTAGAGCATTGCAAAATTTCCTACATATATTTGCCTTGCCACATTTGTCTCCAATTTTGGTGTGTGTTTCCTAGGTGTTATTTTTGTATCATTCACAAACAGCAATAGGACTTGTTAATTGGTGATTGTTAGGTATCCATACCAAGCCCCACCATATAACCTGTTTTACCTTTGTGAGAGCAAAAACCTCTGGGTATTCTATTCTTCACACCAAGTCACATTAGTTGCTATTACTTGTGGTAAGATTTCCTATTCACTTTGGAGCAGTAAGGATCACCTCTTTTGCTAGTTTTGAGTGAGTTGAGAGAGAGCACCACAACCCATAGCAATTTGTTTATTTCACTAACCCATTAATCATGGTTGCTCCTAGTGATGTGATATGGGGTGGCCCAATCTTCTCAATGAGCTTCTCTCTCTCTTTTTGTATTTTCTGATATATGTGGATAACTAGTGCTACACTGAGACCTCTCACTTGGATGACCCTTGTTGCCAATGCAACAACAATCACGCCCTTTGGATATTCTCAACTACACACTCTTGCACAAGCAATCAATGATCACAAGTGGTCCTGTATCCCCCTAATTCCCAATGGAATAGCAAGATATCACGCAAACTTTGACTTGGTAATACTTCAAGATGAATGCTTAGCAGCAATACAATCTCAAGGCTAGGGTTTCTGTTGTCTAAATTGTTCTCCCCTAATCCACACGCAGGTGGTAAGAATATAAGGGGGAGGGGTGCGGCCACAAGGGTCCTTGCGCAAGCAACCCACCTCCTACTAGGACTAGGACTCCTATTCGCACTAGGAGTCCAACTAGGATACTAATAGCACAAATATGGATACAAACCGATCCACCATTAAGGGATTCGGCCACATATGGTATACAAACCATACCTATTCGAAAATAGGATTTCTATGGTGCATTTGACTTGGTGGAGGCACCTATCCCCATGTCTTGATGAATAACAATTGTTTTATTGGAATAACAATTGTTATGAATTGTTTTCACCATCTTGCTTTATTGTTTTCACCAATGTGATCTTGTTTCACCATCTTGAATGTTTGTTTTCACCATGGTCATGTGGTCTTCTATCAACTCTCCATTCATGCTTGTGATAACTAATCGTTAGGCATATCCCTATCATCCCTCCCCTTTCTTCAAGACAAGACGTCCTCAGGCTTGTGATAATCTAAAAGTGGAAGAAACAAAAAGAACAAAGTGTATGCACAATAGATGTATCTATAATGGCATTCATTAGTGGTTAGTAAAACAAAATATTGTGCATATGTCATATGATCACAAAGTTTGTATGAAAACAACACATAATAGTCATAGTCTTTCATAACATAGGAATCATAATTGCAAATATAAGTGAAGCTTGTTTTAATAGCACATGTATCCAACCAATATTGTGGTAAACTAAACATATGTGTAATGTTATGCCCATATGTAAGAATTTGTAAGTCATCTATCCAAGGTAACATATATTTTAATTTGGCCACTTTATCATAAGTGATACATATGTGATGTACCATGAAAATTTTATTCAAGTTATAATCACCAATCAAATAAAATTTGAAACTAGTAACATATGTGCTAGAATTATCATAAACAAATTTATTCATAGCACATTGCACATCAATTGGTTCATTTAACATGACATAATATATAATATCACTAGATGGTATCTTAGAAGTACTTCTTTATGTGTAATAAAACCATATTGTGAAATTTTTGAATTCATCGTAGTATTATATGGTTGTAAACTATCACATAATTCACTACTTGTTTTACTACCCGAAATCAATACCCTTCTCAATACTAACCTCCTCATGTGTAGTAGGTATGATCTCATCAATAGCTTGTGAATTTGAAGGTTGTAGCTCCCTTTCTTCAAAAAATATCCTTCATATCACAAGCAAAAACACTAGTACCCGTGGCATATCTCAATATATGTGATGTTTGTGATGTTTCTTTGTGCTCCCTTTCTTCAATAGCAACATGTACACAAGAAACAACACTAGGAAGAGAAATTATAGTCATTAGTTAAAAGGCTCTTTCCACTCGGCCTAGACTGTCCTCCTCCCATCGATTTGGTTTTTTCACTCCTTCTCTAGATTCACCTCTATTTTCTGTCTTGATTCATTCACAATCTGTTGTGGTGTCATAGGCCTCAAAATTATATCCTTATTATTCCAATTCAAGTGATATGTGTTTGCTCTTCCCATATGTGTAACCTTCTTGTCAAATTGCCAAGGTCTTCCAAATAATAAGTGACAGACTGTCATGGGAACCACATCACACTCAATTGTATCTTTGTATGGTCCAATTTGAAAATCCACTGTCACCATATGGCATACCTTGATTTCTTCCTTGTTACTTAACCATTGAATATAATATGGATGTGGGTGTGGATTGTAATTCAACCTTAGCTTTGCACATAACTCCTTGCTTGCTAGATTTCTGCAACTCCCTCCATCAATAATCACCTTGCAAGCCATATTGGGTCCAACAATTGCCTTGGTTTGAAATAAATTGCATCTTTGGCTCTCATCATTGCTAGGAATAACACTCAAAGCCTTGGTGCAAACAATGGTTGGATAATTTGTAGCATAAGAATTAAGTGGACCATCATCATCATCATCATCATATGTATCCTCTCCATTAGGATTAGCATCATCTCCACTTTCATACTCATCATTAGCATTGATCACCATAATTTTCTTGTTTGGACAATCTCTCTTGAAGTGCCCTCTTCCTCCACAAGTATGGCATGTCATGTCTCTATGTCTAGCTGTTGATTGAGTAGAACCACTCCCACTAGCTATTGGTTGTGGTGTTTTCTTTGTATTAGTGATGCTTGTCTCGGGTTTGGATGGTCTACTAGCTGCTGGTTGGGCAATTGGA
This sequence comes from Alopecurus myosuroides, assembly GCA_028641055.1. NCBI lineage: Eukaryota > Viridiplantae > Streptophyta > Magnoliopsida > Poales > Poaceae > Alopecurus > Alopecurus myosuroides. Next base: position 376,647,568 of record CM054057.1, on the reverse strand, counting down.
GGTGTTGGAGGTGAAAAGGAAGAAGATCTTGATGGCCAAATCCTCCTTGGGGCCATAATAACCTCCTCGGCCAACCTCTTTTCTGCCTCCCTTGCTTGATGCAACAATTCTGTCATATTGCTATATTGAACATGCCTCACAATGCATCTAATTTGAAAGGACAATCCTGAAAGAAATCTTTGCATTGTTTGCTCTTTTGCTTAAACAACCCGAGCTCTTTGTAGCACTAATTCCATCTCCTTGTAATATTGATCCACTGAATTTGTTCCTTGTTTCAAATTTTGCAATTTGTCATAGAGAGTCCTCAGATAATTTGTTGGAACAAACTTGTCTGTCATAAGTTGATTCATCTCAGCCCATGTAGTAATTTCTGGTTGATTTTGTGTTTCCCTCCATCTTATGATGCCATCCCACCACAAGAGAGCATAACCATCAAATCCAGAAGATGCTAGCTTGATTTTCCTCTCATCAGTGTAATTATGCAATCTCCATAGCTTTTCTATCTTCAATTCCCACATCAAGAACTCCTCAACATCATCATTATCACATGTGAGAGTAGGCACAAAGAATTTTGGTTTCCCGAGGCCATCCTCCCTTCTATTATCCTCCAATGGTATCCTTCTAGGTGGAAAATTGCCACGGCCTCCATAAGCAATGGCTCGGCCTTCTTCATGATTACCACCAAGATTAGCTCTTTGTAATTGTGTGGAGATATTTGCAACTTCCCTTGTAACATTAGTCATAGCTTCTTCAATAAGAAATTTCAAATCTTTTCTGAGAACTTGATCATATTCTTCAATTTCTTCTCAACTCTTTGCGCAATCCGATTAGCAACTCCTCCTCTAAAGAGATTAAAATCTGCCCATGTACATGTATCATCAGCAGTCTTTGTTTTGGGCATCACATCAGCTTCCTCCTTGTCACCCTGCACAGAAGATTCACTAGCAAAACTCATGATTAATGGGTTAATGAACAAATAATCAATGGGTTGTGGTGCCTCTCAAACTCACTCAAACCAGCAAAGAAAGGTTCACTTACTGTTCCAAATTTAATAGGATTAACTTACCAACAAGTACCAATGAAAACTGTGTCAAGTGTGAGAAGAGAATACCCAGGCTCTCAAGTGTTACAATGCAAAACAAGGTTTTTGGTGGGGCTTGGTTGGGATTCCTAACAACACCAAAATAACAACTCCAATGCACTGCTTAATGTGATAAAAATTACTAAAGGAAACACACTCACACTTGGAGACAATTGTGGCTTAGCAAATATATGGTAGAGATTTTGCAAGCACTAGAAGACACTAGCAAATACTCAATGAAACAGACACAAGATTGCTCAATTTGTCCACAAAATATCCAAAAAGAAATAGCTTCCACTAGTGATAATGTACCACGGTCTCTTTTTGCTTTTTATTTCTATTTTTTTATACTTTTTCCTTTTTCTCTTTATTTTTTATTTTTCAATGGCCTTTGAATCAACTAGGAGCAACAATGAGATGGAAACAAAAATTAGTGGACAGATATGATCAAATGAGCAGCCTGCAGAGCAATTAAACAGCTAGTCTTATGGGTTTTGGTACCTAAAGTTTGTTGTAGAAAGGCAGTGGCTAAGGCTTATCAAGGATCAGAACGAAACCCTAGAGATAAAATAAGGAAAAACAAAAGAAAAACTAATAAAAACAGGGTTAAAATGAGCTCACGACAGAGATTTGTGTCACGGCAGAGAAACTGCGCGATTTGCTGTCGCGGCAGAGCGTGTGGGCTGCGGTGGTGTGCGGTGTAACGGGCGCGGTAAGGATTTTATGGGCGCGCGCAAGCAATCCGAGCGCGGCTAGGAGTGGGCAGTGGCGGTAGCGCTTTGGCGCGTTTCTGTGCCGCGGCAGGGTGGACTCCGAGTGCGGGTGGGAGGTGGAGCGCGCGCGCGGTAAGGAAATTTCCTTACCCGTGGGTGGTTTGGTAAGGGCGCAGCGATACGGTGGGGAATCCGAGCGGAACAAGGTACGGCAGCGATTTGGGCTGTTTTTTGTGCCACAGCAGGAATCCGGAAGCAACTAGGGCTCGGATATGAAAACTTGCAGATCAACACGAATTGAAAACAGCACCAAAGCAACACGATAATCTCAAGGAACTAGATCAACTTGTAAACAAGCTGTAGGTCTAAAATTCCCGAGAGCAACAAGATCCAAGCACACTTATTTTTGGTGGGATTTTTCGGATAGAAACACAAAGGAACTAGATGAACCCTAATAGATGAAAACCTAAAAACAGAAAAACAGGAACACAAATCAACAAAAAGCAGCAACTAGGTAGATGCAAATTGGTGTTGATCTAGGCTCTGGCAATGATCTAAACAACTATTTTTGTGTGGCTTTTTCTGGATAGGAATAAAAACAACTAAAACTAAGGATAACTTTGCTCACCAAGTAAACCTGGAGAATCTGATACCAAGATGATATGGGGTGGCCCAATCTTCTCAATGAGCTTCTCTCTCTCTTTTTGTATTTTCTGATATATGTGGATAACTAGTGCTACACTGAGACCTCTCACTTGGATGACCCTTGTTGCCAATGCAACAACAATCAAGCCCTTTGGATATTCTCAACTACACACTCTTGCACAAGCAATCAATGATCACAAGTGGTCCTGTATCCCCCTAATTCCCAATGGAATAGCAAGATATCACGCAAACTTTGACTTGGTAATACTTCAAGATGAATGCTTAGCAGCAATACAATCTCAAGGCTAGGGTTTCTGTTGTCTAAATTGTTCTCCCCTAATCCACACGCAGGTGGTAAGAATATAAGGGGGAGGGGTGCGGCCACAAGGGTCCTTGCGCAAGCAACCCACCTCCTACTAGGACTAGGACTCCTATTCGCACTAGGAGTCCAACTAGGATACTAATAGCACAAATATGGATACAAACCGATCCACCATTAAGGGATTCGGCCACATATGGTATACAAACCATACCTATTCGAAAATAGGATTTCTATGGTGCATTTGACTTGGTGGAGGCACCTATCCCCCATGTCTTGATGAATAACAATTGTTTTATTGGAATAACAAGTGTTATGAATTGTTTTCACCATCTTGCTTTATTGTTTTCACCAATGTGATCTTGTTTCACCATCTTGAATGTTTGTTTTCACCATGGTCATGTGGTCTTCTATCAACTCTCCATTCATGCTTGTGATAACATAATCCTTAGGCATATCCCTATCATGATGTTTCTACACAGGCTAAGAAGAAACATGGTGATGAACAAGTGAAGTGGACAGATTTGGAGGAGATGAATGAACAATTGAGCTCCACTATTGCTTCTAAACATGCTGAATTAAATACTCTCATTGAAAAGCATGGAGTGGACATGGATACACATGTTCAGAATTTGGGACTTCAAATCGGTCAAGTTACTGATACAACTGCTGGTACACAAGAGCAAGTTAATAGAATGCAAGCTTCTCTTAATACATTGACTACTAGAATTGGTGCCTTGGCTACTTTATTGGACCAAAGATTGCCTGCCCGAGAGGATGGTGGGAGTGCTTTTGGTGATGCTGAGGAGGAGGAGGGGGAGGCTAATTTTGTGCCCCCTAACCGTGGAGGTGGTAGAGCTAATCATGGTGCTGGCCGTGACTTTCAAGCAAGGAGGGTCCCTGTCCATGAACAAAACCGTGAGGATGATGGTCTTGGTAAACCAAAATTTATGTTACCCACCTTCAATTTTGATACTGATGATGTTGAAGAGTACCTCATGTGGGAGCTCAAGATGGAAAAATTATGGAGGATGCATGAGTATAATGAGGAGAGAAAAATCAAGCTTGCTTCCTCAAGTTTTGATGGCTATGCTTTGCTATGGTGGGATAATATTACAAGGACAAGGGCAAGAAATAGAGATCCTGATATTCTTACTTGGAGGGAGATGAAGCAAATTATGAGAGATAGGTTTGTGCCCAAGAATTATTTGAGGTCTTTGTATGAAAAATTGCAACAATTAAAGCAAGGTACAAAATCTGTGGATGCTTATTATAGAGAGATGGAGTTGATATTGCAAAGAGCTAGAGTGAGATAGGATGTTGAGCACACTATGCAAAGGTTCCTTTCAGGTTTGCAATTCAAAATTAGGAGCATTGTGAGGCACACACAATATAATGATATGAATGAATTGTTGCACCAAGCAAGGGAGACTGAGAAGCAATTGGCCGAGGAGGCTCTTATGGATCCAAGGAGACCTTTTCCTAATAGGTCTTAATTTTCTTCACCACCATTGCCACAACCTACCCCTAGCCGTGGGGTTTCCACTACAAAAAATGAAGGTACTACCTCTATGTCTAAGAGGCAAGCACAACCAGCAGCTAGTTCAAGTGGATCCACTTCTTCTACAGCTCGAAATAGGGACATGAGCTGCCATACATGTGGAGGTAAAGGCCACTTCAAGAAAGATTGTCCAAATAAAAAGATTATGCTTATTAATGAGGACAATGAGTATTACACTGGTGATGATGCTGATCCTACTCAAGAGGATGCTTATGATGATGATGATTATGGTCCTCTTGATGCATATCCTTCCACATATCCTACTTTTGTTTGCACACCAAGAACATTGAGTATTCTTCCAAGTCTAGAAAGTCAAAGATGAAACTTATTTCAAACAAGAGCAATTGTTGGTCCCCAATTGGCTTGCAAGGTTATTATTGATGGTGGTAGTTGCAGAAATTTGGCAAGCAAAGATTTGTGTGCAAAATTGAAGTTGAGATACATTACACATTGATCAGGATATAATAGGGGTCCATGGTGAATGTACATGCTTGAGTTGGAAGGAAATATTGAGCCTCACTTATGATTATTATAAGGTGACTTCTTTCCTATTGATAAATATTGTTTGTGATTATAAGAATGTTATACTACCTAAGCTATTGCATTATGTATTAGCAGGGTTATTGTTAACACAAACATGGATGGAGGAAGACCTCAAGACTTGCTGGAAAACAACATGGAGATGATGGAAAACAAACTTACAAGTGTTGAAAACAAATGTGCAAGTGTGGAAAACAACTACAGGAATGTTCTTCCACACTAAGGAATGGTGAAAACAAGAGGAGGGCGCCCCGTTGAAGATCAATGTGCCATATAGAAAGTCCTAATTCAATTAGGCATGGCCTGTATGCTATAATGGCCGAACCCCCTCAAGTTGGGTCGGTTTGTATCCCTTCCTAGTCCAAGTAGGAGTCCTAGTAGAGTCCTCCTAGTCCAAGTAGGATTCCTAGTTGATGAGGTGTTGACCTCTAAGTTGGCCCGATCTTCACGAATCGACAAGAACGAACGAAGAACGCACGAAGAACGCGATGAACACGATGAACACGAAAGGGGGAATCGAGGGGAAATCAAGGGCAAACGCGTGGAAACACAAAAGGGGAAGATAACTTGTGAAGCCTACGAGGGATCGCAACCCCAAGTCAACAACACGCTAATTGAAACCAATTTCTCTCACCGGTCGGTCCACCGATCCAACAGAAGCCGCAAGGGGAAGGTTGGCAAGCACTACTAGAATCACAAGGTGAAAGAGTAGCTCCTTGGAGAGATCTTGATACGGTCCTAGATACACATCATAGGAGTAGCCTCGTAAGAGGTGTCACCTCATAAGAGGGATACAAGGGCATAGCCCGAAGTTCTCAAATCATCCCTAAACCCTAGATCTAGCCACCGGGGTCCCTTATATAGCTCGGGGTCGAAACGGGGGTCGAAACGGTGCAAAAACGGGCAATTCCCGTGCAATTTGGGGCCACGCCGGCCTAGGAGCCGGCCTGGCCGGCCTGGAGGGCGCACAGGCCGTCCTGGGGCCGGGGTGGAGGGAGGTAGGCCGACCTGGAGGCCGGGGCGCTCGGGCAGGGGGCCGGCCTGAGAGGCCAGCCCGAGGCCGGGGTGGGGGTGAGGGAGGCGGGCCTGCTCGGGCAGGGGGCCGGCCTGGGAAGGGGGAGGCCGGCCTGGCCGGGGGGTAGGCCGGGAGACCCCTTTTCCCTCCGTTCTTCCTCCTCGGAACTCCGATCTTGACGCCGTCTTCGCCCACGTTCTTCCTAGCTTCGTGTGTACCTTCTTGGATGTGTTCTTGAGCATCTTGGGCACCATCTTGGGTCTCCATGTGGTGATCCCACCTATGCATGTAGAGGGGTATTTCATGAGGTAGAGCACCGTTCACCAAGTCACCGGAAACGTACGGAGATAGGAGTGAGTTCACCTTGTTGCGTATCGATGTTGTGCTTGGTGGAATACGGTGGGCTACATCATCTCCCCCTCTTGAAAAAGAGTCGTCCTCGACTCTCGTTCCATCCATATGTGAGCGGGAGAAGGAATGTTGACGACTAAGATGTCGTTCAAGTTGAGCCGCTTGTCGAAGCTCATGTGACGGTAGGCTCGTAGTGGGTGTGGTCCAAAGGTGATGAAGATCATGAAATGTTCCTCCTTGGAAGGGTGGTGAAGAACTTGCGAGGCGGTGTAGTCGTTGAAGTTGAGCCTCTTATCGAAGATCATGCCAAGGTATGCTCGTGGAGGGTGTGGTCCAAACGTGATGACGATCTTGACATGATCCTCAATGGGTGGATGAGGATGAGCTTGCGGAAGCGGTAGAGTGTAGTCGTGGCAATCATTGTCGTTGACGCGCTTGTCGAACTCCAAGTGCATCTTGACGAAGGGGATGTAATCATTTAACTGTCCATGCTAATAATTTTTAGTACACACTTATTTCGTGTAGAATAAATTATTTTTTTACCTCAACATGCAAACTATCGACATCATCTATCCTCTTAGCAAATCAATGGTCCATGTCATCTCCATTAATATTTATTTAATGACTACATGCAACTTACACGTCCATTAATTATACCACACAAAGCAAAACTCCACTAACATGCATTAACTAATTTTTCTATCTCAACATGTTCATCATCTTAGCCAATCAATTCTCGGTGTCATTTTTACTTATATTTATTTAATAACTACATGAAAGCTACACATCCATTAATTATACCACACAATTGCTCATATTAATAATTTGTAATACTCACTATTAAATTTAGTATCTCAAGTATAATTAACTGAATTCTGCATATAACGTTAGACAACAAAACATATCATACATGTTTTTTTTTATGAAAAGGATGTTGAGGCCCTAGCCTATACATCGAAATGATGCATACAACCTTTATTATAGTTTCTAAAGTGATCCCGACTGCAGTACGCGGGCTATCCTTCTAGTATCTATTATAAGACAAAGCCCAACTAAGACACATTTGTGAATTTTCTATTTCAACATGCAATCTATCCACATCATACACTCTCATAGACAATCACCCATGTCATCTTCACTAATGTTTATAATCTCATCATCTATCTTTTCAATCATTTAATTGTCCATGCTAATAATTTTTAATACACACTTATTTCGTGTCGAATAGATTTAATAACTCGACCATGGAAAATTGAATTTTGCGTATTTCTTTAGAAAACTTAATGTCTCATGCTTCTATACCATTTTATTTACGAATTATAGTTTCTAAAGGGAATCCCGATGCATGGCGTGTGTATCCTTCTAGTTTTCATTAATTATGAAAACCACACTTAAGGGGCCGATGCACTTTCAGTGGCACCAGGGAGGTGATGGGGTGGTGAGGAGCTCCCAGCAATCCATTTTTGGCGGCATGAGAGTTTTGTTGGGGCGGAGACGAAACGAAGACGACACCAAGAGCAATGTGCGTGTGAGAGGAGTTGGGAGACGAGGCAAATTCCCCCGCCTACCATAGGATGAGAGAAAATGTATAGCCTAACCCCTCCCTTTCATATGGGGGATGTTTGGGATCTATTTTGGGGCACTAGAATAAATGGGATGTAAGATGGTACATAATAGAGTGGGTATATTTATTAGAGTCGTTCCTATGGCATCTTTGGTTAATCCCTCAAAATTCAGTTTACTTATCCTTTAACTCCTCAAATTTGCTCCTCTAAAAATTAGTGATTTCTTGTCGATCCCTTAAACTCTATAAACGTTTAAACACAAATTCATGCAAATTAACTAAGATTACATAAAACCAACACCAAGTGGTTATCAGTGAACTTGGCTAAAAACTTTTACAAGTGTTCCTTGTTGTCGGAGCTAACAAGATTGATGATCAACACACAAGACGTCCCGACTCCGTCATTGGTCTTCCTCGACTTGTACACCTCGTACCGCTGGCCCTCCTCTAGACGCGTTTAGATACTGGCGGCGGATCTCCGTCATGTACTCCTCGTTGGCGCGCTCCGACTCGAGGCACTCACAAATCTCACGGTTCTCCCACAACTCACGCACGGAGGCCACTCAGGTGTGTGTGTGGGGGGCGCATCACGCACGGGTTTGCCAAACGGGAAGTTTAGCCGCGCCGTGGAGGAGCACCGACTCGGTTAGGTTTTAGGTTGTGAGGAAAAGAAAGAAAAGTTATGATTCACTTACTGTTAGTAAAGAACGAAGTAATCATCGGTACTTTAGAAAGGTGGCGAAGCTTGCCAGAAAAATTACGCGGGAGCGAAGGGAAAATTATCAATGTCGGGAGCGAATTACTGTTTTTCCCATCTAATCCTCGCTAAAAAATCCTTCGGAGATTTGCCCAAAGCTAGGGTACGATGGCCCCCTCGACTTTGCCTAAGCTCGGTCTCTGATTTAGAATGATGGATAAAATGAAGGTTAGCTTCCTATGAAAATACCTGCAAAACACATGCTAATAGTAGTCGATCAAGTCTACAAACAGGCAGGGCCGACCCTGGGGTGGGCAGCCGCCCCGGGCCCTAGGGGCCCCACCACAGGTATGTTATACTAGTATAGGTAGTACTTGTATAGATACGTATTGATCAGCAATAAGAAGCACCAGACCGGTCTAGCTATAGGGACGTGGCCCGTGGAACTAGAAGGAGCAGCCATCGCGAGCCGCGACATCTCGGCTCTCCTAATCTGTTCGCTGATGGCGGCTATCGCGCATGAGCAGGGCCCTAGGCATGAGCAGCATCGAGGCAGTCCCGTCCCCAGGCCGACGCCGTCACGGATCACCAGTTACACTTATTGTCTTTAGACGCCGCCACCACCACCATCACCATGGTAAATGTTTTGCACTTAGTTTTCTATCCGTTACAGGTGAATCATAGTGTGCAAGTTCCTCCTAAATTCCTCTAGTACTGATTTCCAATACGACGTCTTGTCATTTTCAATTCACGGGCCCCTATCGCGAGAATAGGCCACACGGTACACCCACACACACAGTTTAGCCAATCTGAGGTATATACTATATAGTATTACTATTACTATCTAATCAGTATATATTCTCTAACTTCACATATAAGATGCATAGCTAGTACAATTCATTTTCAACATTTGATGTAATTTTTCACTATTTTTTCAGGGGTAATACTAGGCGTTTTGATAAACTCAAAGGACGAGTTGGCGATACTTGCCAATGAGAATATTGAGAATATTGCATCGAGGAGAAATTATTGGACGACATGGATATCGACCCGATCATGAGTGAATTTGAATCAAGAAATATTAGAAGACATTTTGAAGGTAATATGTATAATTCATTTGATATGTGCACTTATTTTTTGATGCATTTAAGTGTTATTGAAAACGTCTTTTACACGTATATCCATTATTATGTTAATGATGTCTATATTGAGGGCCACGATTTTTAGTTCCGCTCCGGGCCCCAAAAATCTCAGGACCCTCCAAACAGGCTAGCCACGTAGCAATGCATGGATAATTAGCTAGTGATATAGGAGTACTCTGTACTAGACGGATTGGCGCGCTTTGCTACGCCGCCTGCCAGTCGTTCTTACATACCGTGGCTAATGTGATGTGTACTCGGGCATTTTGTGAAATGTGTGATTTGTGTGTTGTGTGAAAGCATGCAAGAAAACTCTGCACAATCATAACATGTTTCGTTCATTTAGTGTAACACATTTAGTTTGTCGAATACTACCAATTAGAAATTATACTCGGAACAACTCTGTAAACTGTACATATTTGGATTACACATCGGTATACAATTATGGATGCATGGTTCATTGACTGGAATAGAAATAACAGTAACATGTGTTTATAGATGATTCTTTCTATTCCCAAACCATCTTTATCTACTTTTCTAGTATTAGTCCATGAGATTCCAAGGAAAAAGGAAATGCTCCTCATTCTGCTGAGGTGATGTACAAAAATAAACATAAAATATTGGAAGATAAAATGATCTTGTTGTCTTATATATATTTATTTACTTTCAAAAAATAAGCCAATTCAAGCTGACTTTTTGACATAAGTGTCGTGGTGGTGTCACGGCAGATGCCATGGGATGGCTAAAGATGTGGGGACGAAGGACGCTGGAGGTGCTCGGGGAGGGATCACGCGACGAGTAGCCGCGTGAGGTACGACGTAAACACTGCAAACAACACGATCTACCCAGGTTCAGGGCCCTCGTGAGGAGGTAAAACCCCTACTCCTGCCTTTCTTTGTGTATTTTGGTATCTCTCCGAGTAGCCACAGTACAAGGTTCCTGCTACCGAGTAGACACTCTCCTCTAGATGATGAACTAGGTCAAGAACTAGGGTTCCAGTATGCGATGCCTCACGCAGGAGGCGGCGGGGCACCTTATATACATGGTGCCCAGCCGGATACGTCCAAAGACGGACAAGTGTCGACATAGTGTGCACATCCTCCTTCTTCCGGGTTCCCGCTGACAGCTTTGGTTCCTAACCTTGGCTTCATCTGGAAAGTCGTTGGGCAAAACAAGGGGACAGACTGGTATCACTGTACCTAAGCACAGAGTAGGCCCCCCTTATCCTGCCACGGCCTGCTTCCATGCTGTCACTGTCAGGCAGGCCGGTCCCATATGAACAGTAGTTCGAATGCTGCCAAGTACGGACCCAGGATACGCGGGATCCTATGTCAGAACGGCTCCTTTGACTTTCTGGCCCGAGTAGGTTCCCGCCAATTGTTCCCGCCAATTGTACTCGGGCCAACTCTTCTACTCGAACGTAGAGAACTTGAATGATTCTTCCTTCTGGTCATCTTGAGGTGAGACCGAGTAGCAGTCGACCGGGTAGCGAGTACCGGGTAGTCGGCTACTCGACCAAACCTCTCTTCTGTAAGACGCCTTTACCCCTTGTCTTTACCCTACTCGGGGGTAACCCCCCGACAGCAGTCCCCGAAGCTGGTTGAGTCTTGCGAACTCGTTCATTAGGCTCTGCCAGCTTAAAATCAATCTTTTCCTCATAGCCCTTGAACCTCAAGATGCCGAGTAAAAGGCCTCCGAGTAGTACTCTGAAAAGTATCTTGCGTCTCATGTCTGCCGAGTAGCACTTGCTTTCCACTCTGTAACCGAGTAAAAAGACTTAGAGAATTTTTCTTGAATTGAGCCTCTGCAGCGCAGAGCATGATCCAGCCCTCCGCGCCGCAACTGGACACGCGTCAGGCATCCAGGCCCCCGTCGTTTCGTTGCCCAGGACGCATCGTGCCACGTGCCCAGTTTCCAGGTAGTGGGCCCACCCACTCGTCACGTCCCATCAAGAGTAATAACTGGCCACGATTTGGTGGTAGGATCAATTGCGGCCGTTACGCGCGCATCCCGCGCTTGTGTGCGTTTCCAGCCGACCACAGATCCCACCACACGCCACGATCGATCCCACTTCCACGATGGTAACGGTAAACTCGCGGAGAGGATATAAATACCCCCGCCGGTAACTTCCTTTTCCCCTCCCTTCACACTATTCCCCTTTCATCCTTTGTTCTTCTCCGCCTCCGAGCTCTCCGCCGCCGCGCAATCTTTCGCGCCGCCGCGGACTCACTTCATCCAACCAACTCCTCTCGATTTCTTCCACCGCTCCTACTCGCCACCATGTCTCGCGCCGGCTGGGCCGGCTCGATCGTCACCGCTGAAGATTGCGCCTGGCTTGTGAACACCCGGAGAGTTCCTCCCGGTGTGGAGTGCCGGGCGCCTGACGGCGAACTCGCGCCAACCCCGCGGGAGGGTGAGCACGTTGTGTTCATCTCGCACTTCGAGCGCGGCTTCGGATTGACGGCTTCCGACTTCCTCCGCAAGTTCTTGGACCACTTCGGTCTTCAGATGCACCATCTGCCACCCAACGCCGTCGTCTTCCTCGCCTACCACGCCGTGGTGTGCGAGGCCTTCCTCGGCATCCATCCGACGACGGATACCTGGCTGAGGTACTTTCACCTCCGCCAGCAGACCACCGGGAGGAAGGACAGCGCGGGCGTTGGCCGCGCCACCGACACCGGCTGCGCCATGATGGTGCAACGGGCGGGGACCAACCACCCCCGTATCAAGGGGTTGGACTCCGTCCGAATGTGGCAGAAGACATTCCTGTATGTCAAGAACATCCCCGCCGCGAAGGGAGCAAAGGTAAGTGACCGAATTAACCTTCCCGCTTGGAGCCTCCGTGCTCCCACCCAGAAGAATTGGAAAGAGAAGCCTGCCAACGACGCCAACGCCATTGAGATAGAGAACAGGCTTGGTTGGCTGAAAGACCAGGGCCTCAAGAATGATGATCCGGTGGCTTGCTGGATCAAGAACCGAGTGCTGCCTCTGCAGGAGCGCTGCCATCTCATGTGTTACATGGGAGGCCCCCGCGACTGCACCAGGACAACCACCATCGAGCTCGACAACATTGATGTCCCTGCGCACGCAAGGACCATCCTGATGACGAGCCTCGGCGACCACTGGCAGTATGGGTTCGTCCCATACAGCCGCACGAAGCCGATTGAGCGGGTGAGTCCTTCTTACTCTGTTTTCTGCATATGCCTTCCGAGTAGATAATTCCGACTAGCAATTGCCCTCTGTACCGAGTAGGATACTTAGTCGAATAGCCTAGGCTTAATGTGCTTTGTGCCTGCACGCCTTGCCGGGTCGCCTACTCGGGAACAACTCTTAGGCTTAGTATGCTTAATACCTGCACGCCTTTCCGAGTGGGATATTCAGCAATCACGCTTAGGCTTAGTATTCTTCGTGTTTGCACGCCTATCCGAGTAGAATACTCTCCTGCTACTCGGCTAACCTGCGATTCTTCTTTGTTCTTCAGACCCTCAATCGCCAGCGTATGGAGAGCTGCGAACGTTTCGAAGGCAACTGGTCTGCTGATCGCGAGGAGGACGACGTGCCCTCCTTCGATGCCGCAGATCAAATCAACCTTGCACACTCCCCCACAATGGAGAAGCGCGACGCCGAATCATCCCTTCGCGATTGGTCCGAGGATGAATTCGAAGGTAATTGCTTACTCATTTTGCTTGTTTCCGAGAAGTGCCAATCCATCGTTTGCTGTTTCTGATCCGCTTCTCTTCTCTTTTGAATTCACAGACGATGTTGCTGAGGAGAATGATGGTGAGGATGAAGATGAGAACAAGGGCGATACGGCCCTCGTCGTCAAACCTCTGTCCGTTGCCGCTCCTGACACCCGCAAGCGTACCGGCAGTGGCGCCCAAGAGCCTCCCGCCAAGAAGAAGAAGCTAGCCGAGAATAAGAAGGCGACCAAGGCGGTCGCGAAGAGACCAAGGCGGAAGCTCGCCTCTACCAGCACGTAAGTTTCTTCTCTGTTGTCTTTCTTCTCGCACGGTGTTATTTCCCCAATCCTCTTCTAATTTCTGAGTTCCTCTTTCTCCGCAGACCTCCCATGGACGCGAACGCTGCTCTCGCGCCCGACCAGGCTAAGAAGCCAGCAGCACCGCTTATCAACCTTGATGATGACGAGGAAGAGGCCGCCAATGCACGGAGCACAGATGCTCAAGGAGCAGATTCGGAGCAGCAGTCCCGTGCGGAGTCAGCAGCACAGGACACTGCTGCGCACCAAGAAAGACCCCCTTCTCCTCCGGCCAATACTGCCGAGGGGACTCAAGACGAAGAGATGCAGGACAACGCCGCCCTTGAGCGGCCAGAAACTGAGCAAGAGCAGCCAAACACAGGAGCTGCTGACCAAGTGAACCCCGCTGCCGAGCAGCGGGTAGAAGACGCAACCGCCACGGATGCCACCATGACAGATGCCTACCCACTGAGTGACGCGCAGACAGGCGCCACATCGAGCAGCGCCCAGCTAGATGCTGCACAAGGTGATGGATCCGTGGCTCCACCCGTTGTTCAAGGCACTACACCGCCAGTTTCCTCCTTGGTGCCGCAGAACCAGGACACAGCCAGCCCTCCTGCCGGGCGAGTAGCCAGGCAACAGGCCCTAGATGCCCTGAAGGAGGCAGTCGAGAGGAGGACTGCCGAGAAGGAAGCTGACGAGAAAGCAGAAGCCGAGAAGGAAACTGCCGAGAAGGAAGCCGCCGAGAAGGCGAAGGCCAAGGCTGAAGGAAAGAAGGCCAAGGAATCCGAGAAGCAGCGAGCCGAGAAAGAGAAAACGAAGAAACAAGCCAGAGATCAGATGCCACCTCCGACCTCGACTGGACAGTTGGTTATTCGCGCGTCCGGCCCGGTTGCTACTGCTACCTCCGCCGCTCTTGCTGCTGCTGGTCAGCCTTGCTTCCCGGACTACATGGTGCAGGTTAGTCAACAAAACCAGATCGGCTTCTCTCCCCAGGATAAACAACTTGCCCTTCAGAAGGGAAGGAAAGCCGTAGCTGTGAACTCCCCTCCCCGGCTCCAAACCAGAACAAGTCCGTCACTATTGCTTCTCGGGGAGTCCAGGATCCAGCGATAACATCACGGAGCCTTGAGCAGGTACTTGACACCATTGGCTTCATCGACGCCAAGTGGGACAGCAAGGTTCTCGGCACGGACAATTGGCATGGCCTTGGGTTGGGCGCAATCGATCACATGCGCGTTGAGTGGAACAAGGTGGATTTGGGTTACAAACCCATGACTGTCTCCACCGAGACTGCCACTCTCGCCGCCAAGATGTTCCTGCACCGCAAGAACGCCGAGGACATCGAGCAGGCTTATGCGGTAAGTCTTACTTGTTCTTTCCGAGTTGAATTTTTCTTCTCTCCTGTTCATCTTCATTTTCCTTTACTCTCACCCAGTCCCCGAGATTCTGGCCGAGTAGACGGATACTCTCCGAGTAGCCTCCTACTCGGGTTGAATCTCCACTTCTTTGCCTAACTTGCTTTCTTCCCGCTTCTCAGGATAGCGTTCTGAAACGTACCAATTTGTATCGTGTGCTCCTCTGGAATCATGCTATCGCCAGGAGGCGAATTGTTGCACTGGAGAAGGAGAAGGCAGCTGCGGAGGGCAACGAGCAAGAATGCTAATGATAGCGCTCAGCAGCTGGCCGAAGTAAAAGGTACGCGTTTAGCTGCGCGGTTGCTGCGTTTTATGTTTACGCCCGCTTCTGCTTTCTTTTGCGCTAACCATTCCTACTCTGCAGATAACCTGAAGGCTTTAGCTGAGGAGCACGAGAAATGCCGTGCGTTTGTGGAGGACGCCGAGGCCACCATCAAAAGATTAGAAGGTGAGTTGTCGTTTACTCGGTTTGCCTCTTGTTTCTTTTGCTGCTCTGCTTCTCTGCTAACCTTGTCTGGCTCTTCGCAGAAGATCACAAATTGTTCGTTGAAGCTCACCAAGACTGCGTCAAACCAGAAGAAGTGCAGCAGCAATTGTCCAACCAGGCCGTGGAGCTGGTAAGAGAGCACACTTCGGAGGTTGAGAAGCTGCAACTCCAACTGCAGAAGGCACTGCAGGATGCTGTCACACTCGGTGAGGAGAGGGACCGAGTTATCGCCGAGAAGGCCAAGGCTGAGACAACCTTCAGAGCCAAGGAGAAGGCCCTTGAGCAGGAATGCGAGACGCTGAAGAAGTCCAACGCTGGGCTCTTTGCTCAAATGAACGGACTTCGCTTGCTCGAGGAAAGGCACATTGCCAATGAGGAGGAATGGAAAATTCAGTTGCAGCAGCTGCGCCACGAGCTTCACAGTAAGTTTTCTCCTTTTGGCATTTTTTCTTCTCGGTTCTGCTTCTTCTCGGTTCTGCCTCTTCTCGGTTCTCGTGCCTGAATTCCTTTCTTGCTTCTACGCAGAAATCTTCCCTGATCTCGTGTCCGCCTGTGCGCCAGCCTTGGCTAAGGCTCGAGCAGCTCGCCTTGAGAAGGGCGAGGCCTCGAATACCAGAGCCGAGATCGAGGACAGCTTGCTGGTGATGAGGGGGCACTTCGAACGCCTAGCCGGCGTGGGCACCGACTTGGTGCGCGTCGGCTTCGCTCTCCACAAGCTGTTCTGGCCTGAAGATGCCGCGCCGACAACGATTGGTGGCCTTGCTCTGAAGCTGCAGAATGTGAAGGCCGAGCTGAAGAAATGGCGCGCCTCGGGAGCTCGGGCGGGTGCTGACTTGATGCTCCTCTGCGTCGCCTCATGGTATGAGAATCTTAACATGGAAATCATCCGTGGGAAACGCGATAAGTCCAAGTGGGAGATAGACCCCAGCTGCGTGGCCGCGTGCAAGTTGATTGCGTACGAGGTCGCGGAGTGCGCTGAGACGGATGTCTTCATCGACGGCCTCCCCGAGCCCGACACCGAAGTGGAGGAGGGCGAGGAAGATGATGAGGAGACAGACTCTGATCTGGAGTCGGGTTTCTTCGAGTCCCCCAGGAGCAAGGCCGGGAAGGGGAAAAATGTCGCCGTCGCGAGTAGCGATGAGGAGGCCGAGCACATCGACGCCGCCGCACTCGAATTCGGCACCTCATCAGGAGCTGCTCTCGACGACACGGTCCGTCCCCCTGGCCAAGCCTCTGGCTCTTCTTCAGCCCCGGGGCCTATCTCGGTGGCCATGGCTACTTCCGAGCGTGACACCGAGATGGAAGAGTCCGCCACCGTCCAGTCGGAGGCGGATGCCACCCATGCCAGCGCCGACGAAGAACCCGCAAGGACAACCGTCACCAACTCGGAGGCAGAGGCAACCAGGACCACCATAGAAGATGCCGCAGCCAATGCCAGCGCCGACAACATTGCCTCCTCCACATGATTTTACCTGCACACTTTTTACTTGAACATTTATCAGATCCCCGGGATGCCGGGAGCATATGTATCAGACTTATTTGCGCTTTTCTTGCTACTCAATTTTATTTCCACCCATTATCTTCAATTAAATCATTTTGAGCAGCCCTGGCTCAATGCCGGGTTGCGCTTCCATGCGAGTCCCCGAGTTGCATTTCTTATTCACCCTATCTTTTCATCTCTGCTCTACCCGCAACTTGTTGCTTTTTTGGTATTCGAGTCACAAGAATCGAAGAGTAGAGCTGCAAATACTTAGCCGCTTTGAAACAATCATAGTAACGCAGCCTACCACTTAGCCGAAAAGACGAAACAGAGAACAAAAGTAACAAACACTCTACTCGGTTCCTGCACTTTTTCTTCCTTAGCAATTTTCGTGTGCTCATTGACCTTTTGCTTGTTCTCTTGCTTGCCATGAAGCCGGGTTTCGGACAGCAGCAGAGTCGAAGAGTTGGCATGTAGGTTTAAACACAGTACTCAATACGCTTATGAGTTCTGAAGTGAAGCAACCGAATAGACAGAAGGTAAAGCCGAGTAAAAACACTTAGAACGATTTTGGACGAGGGCAGTCCCCGAGAACAATTTCAGATTGCAGAGTAGAATTTCAACTCGGATAAGAAGGTACATACACATCTTTGCTTACGAATGAAAACGACGGAGTAGAGCTACATTCCAAGGGCGCTTGGTTTCCTCTCCAGATTTATCTGCCCTGTTCGCCTGTGGTGGGCGCACATCTACAAGATAGTAAGCATCGTTGTGCAGCGCTTTGCTCACAATGAAGGGCCCTTCCCATGGAGGAGACAACTTGTGCATCCCGGCTGTGCGCTGCACAAGCCTAAGGACCATGTCTCCTTCTCGGAAAACCCTTGGGTTCACCTTTCGGCTATGATAACGCCGCAGGTTTTGCTGGTAGATAGCCGAACGTGACAGAGTCAGCTCTCTTGCTTCTTCAAGCAGGTCAACGTCGTTTTCTCGAGCTTCTCTCGCCTCCACCTCAGTGTAGAGGGCTACTCGGGGGGAGTCATGCTCTAAGTCTATTGGCAACACGGCCTCAGCCCCGTATACCAAGAAGAATGGCGTGTAGCCGGTTGACCGGTTAGGGGTAGTCCTTAGACTCCACAACACCGCTGGCAACTCGTCTAACCAACATCCAGGTGTTTTCAGCAGTGGCTCCATCAGCCTTGGCTTGATGCCTGCCAATACCATACCATTTGCTCTTTCAACTTGTCCATTGGAAGCAGGGTGCGCGACTGACGCAACGTCTAGTCGGATATGCTTATCTCTGCAGAACCGCACCATTTCTCCCTCAGCAAAGTTCGTGCCGTTGTCGGTGATGATACTGTGCGGGTAGCCATACCTCAGGATTATATCCTTCACGAATTTCACAGCTGTGGCCCCATCACACCTCCGAATAGGTTTCACTTCAATCCACTTGGTGAACTTGTCCACCATGACTAAGATGTGAGTCATATTGCCTCTAGCCGGCTGGAACGGCCCAACCATGTCCAAGCACCAAACAGCAAATGGCCAGGTGATAGGAATTGTTTTCAACTCGGAAGCAGGCATGTGAATCTTACTTGCGAACATCTGGCAGCCAGTGCATTTCCTCACGATATCCTCAGCTTGCTGCAGTGCTGTGAGCCAATAGAATCCATGCCGGAATGCTTTCTGGACCAGCGCCCGAGAAGAGGCATGATGCCCGCATTCTCCTTGGTGTATCTCTATCAGGATCTCTTCTCCTTCTGCTGGATCCACACAACGTTGCAATACGCCAGTGGCACTCCTCTTGTGCAGCACATCTCGGACAATGGTGTAGCCCTTGGATCTTCTCTGAATCTGCCTCGCAGTCACCTCATCTTCAGGTAAAGTGCCGTCCCTTAGAAAGGATAATATGGGCATAGCCCAACTCGGTGTCTCCCGTATGGGAAACACTGGTTCGTCCAGTTCCATTGGGGCAGGCTCTTGTGGTTGCTCAGGAGGAGTATGAGCGCTTCTCTGCAAACCGGATCGATTGGCGAGGACTTCTTCAATGAATGCGACAGCCTCCGGGTTGAGGGCGGCAGTCCCCGAGTAAGGAGTGGCAGTCCCCGAGTAAGGAGTGGCAGTCCCCGGGTAGGGAGTGGTAGTCCCCGAGTAAGGAGTGGCAGTCCCCGAGTAGGGAGTGGCAGTCCCCGAGTAGGGAGTGGCAGTCCCCGGGTAAGGAATGGCAGTCCCCGAGTAAGGAGTGGCAGTCCCCGGGTAGGGAGTGGTAGTCCCCGAGTAAGGAGTGGCAGTCCCCGAGTAGGGAGTGGCAGTCCCCGAGTAGGGAGTGGCAGTCCCCGGGTAAGGAATGGCAGTCCCCGAGTAAGGAGTGGCAGTCCCCGAGTATAGGACGGCAGTCCCCGGGTTTCCTGCAGCACTCTCCCAGTCGATCTCCATTGGATCAGATTCCTCACTTGGCAGAGAAGGAACAAATATAGACTCCGAGTTGGGAGAAGGCTTGATGGATGGCTTCCTCAAATGCTCCAAGGCGATTCCCGCCGGGATGGATTGCCGAGAAGATCCCAACTTGGACAACTCATCTGCTGCTTCGTTCTCTGCTCGGTGAATGTGTTGGAACTCACAACCCTCGAAGAACCCAGTCATAGACTGCACCAGGAAGCGATACGATGCCATGTTGGCATCCAAAGCATCCCAAGTGCCCGAGACTTGCTGCACCACCAGATCTGAATCACCATAGCATATAATGCGTTGCACGCCAACCTCCTTCGCTACTCGCAAACCATGCACCACTGCCTCGTACTCTGCAACATTGTTGGATGCCTTGAAATGGATCTGCAGCACATACTTGAGTTGATCTCGCTTGGGTGACGTGAGCACGACCCCAGCACCAAGGCCTTCCTTCACTTTCGAGCCATCGAAATGCATCCTCCAATAGTTGGAAACTGGAGCAGGAGGTTCATACTGCATCTCGGCCCAGTCCACAAGAAACTCCGCCAGGACCTGAGACTTGATGGCTTCTCTTCTCGTATACGCGGGAGCATATGCTGCTAGCTCGATTGCCCACTTGGCTACTCTGCCACTCGCCTCCTTGTTACCCATGATATCCGAGATGGGAGCAGAACTCACGACAGTGATGGGGTGCTCCTGGAAATAATGTTTCAGCTTCCTGGCGCCTAGGTACACACCATATGTCATCTTCTGGTAGTGCGGATAGTTTTGCTTGGAGCTGGACAGCACTTCACTGAGGTAATACACTGGGCGCTGCACACTCTTGCCTTCTTCTTCTCGCTCCACCACTATCACCACGCTGACTACTCGGTTAGTCGCAGCAATGTACAACAGCATAGGCTCCTTGGGTAGCGGACTAGCCAAGACGGGAGCGCTAGCCAGCATTGCTTTCAGCTCATTGAATGCCACGTCCGCTTGCGGAGTCCAGACAAACTTGTCACTTTTCTTCATCAGCTGGTACAGAGGCAGAGCCTTCTCGCCCATTCGGCCCAGAAAACGGCTCAAAGATGCCAAGCAACCTGTGAACTTCTGCACATCTTTCAGTGATCTCGGTAAAGACATGCTTTCTATAGCTTTTATCTTTGAAGGATTGGCTTCAATGCCCCGACTAGAAACTAGAAAACCGAGTAGCTTTCCAGCCGGTACACCAAAGGTGCACTTACTCGGATTCAGTTTCATTTTGTACTTGCGTAGGTTAGCAAAGGTTTCCTCCAGGTCGGCAAGCAGAGTATGTGTTTTATTCGTTTTGATGACAATGTCATCTACGTACACCTGCACATTTTTGCCGAGCTGATCGTGCAAGCATTTCTGCATGCATCTCTGATAGGTTGCACCCGCATTCCTCAAGCCAAAACACATGACATGATAGCAATAAGCCCCGTACGGGGTAATGAAAGCAGTCTTTATTTGATCAGCAGGGTTGAGTGCAATCTGGTGAAAACCAGAGTAGGCATCTATGAAGGACAGCAGTTCACAACCAGCAGTGGAATCGATCACCTGATCGATGCGAGGTAGCGGGAAAGGATCCTTGGGGCATGCCTTGTTCAATTCGGTGTAGTCGACGCACATGCGCCATGCAGTGGCAGCCTTGGGATCCTCCTTCTTCTTCTCGACCATGACCGGGTTGGCTAGCCAATCCGGATGCAGCACCTCCATGATGAAATTGCTTATCAGTAACTTGGTGATCTGGTCACCAATGGCCTTCCTTCTCTCATCTCCGAAACGGCGCATAGCCTGCTTCACTGGTTTGGCGTCAGGACGCACATGCAAAGAGTGCTCAACCAACTCCCTCGGGACTCCTGGTAGATCTTCATTGGACCAGGCGAATACATCCCGATTCTCACGGAGGAAGTGGATGAGCTCGCTTTCCTATTTCTCCGCCAACCCGGAGCCAATGATGGCTACGCGGTCGGGGAACTCGGGGTCGACCTGGACCTTCTTTGTCTCCTTGGCAGCTTGGAAGGCAGTACCATGCTGGGTACTCGGCACACCTTGTGCGCCAGCTTGTGCGGACTGAGCCATGGCCACCACCTCGTACATCTTCTTCTTCTCGGCAGCAATCACCATCGACTCCGCCAACTGGGAGCTAGCAGAGGCACACTCCATGGACTTCTTGTAATCTCCAGAGATGGTGATGATGCCATTGGGACCAGGGATCTTCATCTTCAGATAAGCCACGTGTGTAGAGGCCATGAACTTGCTCAGGGCAGGCCTGCCGAGTAGAGCATGATAAGGGCTCTGATGATCCACCACCTCAAACTGCAGGCGCTCCGTGCGGCAGTTCTCCCGGGTACCGAATAGCACATCAATCCACACTCGGCCAATCGGGTTGCATGAGATCCCGGGCACAATGCCATGGAAAGTGGTCTTGCTAGGCAGCATCATGTTCTCGGCCAGGCCAAGCTTCTCAAGCGTGTCCTTGTACACAATGTTGATGCTGCTGCCGTTGTCGATTAGCACCTTGCTGAACCTCACGTTCTTCTCGGGACCCAGGAAGGTAGGATCCAGCACCAAGGCATAGCTACCCGGATTGGGCATCACCTTGGGATGATCTGCTCGGGTCCACCTGATCTCCTGGTCACACCAATACATATAGTGAGGGACAGCAGGAATCACTGCATTGACCTCCATGGCCCGCCTGTGCTGTGATTGCTTGTCGACTGGCTCAGAAGTGAAGATCATGTAGCTATCATGGTGCTCTTGGTACTGGTTGGAGCCATTGCCCCCATTGCTGCCATTGTTGTTGTTGCCCTGATAGTTGTTGTTGTTGCCTCTGTTGTTGTTGTTGCGGTTGTAGTAGTTGTTGTTGTTGCGGTAGCTCTCGTTGTTGAAGTTACGGTTGGCTCCTAAAGCCACCTGGTTGACATTCTCTCTTCTCGGGTACACTGGCGGCCGAGCTGCGGGTGCGCGAGTAGGCTGAACAGTAGCATTGGCGGCTGGCAGGGGAGGAGGAGGAGGCAAGCCATCACTCTTGATCACATCTCACCATTCGCATTGCCGAGTAGTGTGGTTAGCAGGCCTCGAGGGGTGGTGAGTATGAAAGCTGCATGGGCCATCCTTCATGTCATCAAAGACAAACTTCTTCGGCTGCTCGGAGTTACCGCTACCCGACTGAGGAGTACGGAACGGTTTCTTGTTGCCCTGGCCCTGGTTCTGGTTTTGCCCGTAGGCTCCAGCAGGTTTCTGCCTTTGGCCACCACCGCCTCCGACATTCACTGCATTCACCTCTTCAGGATCATACCGAGTATCTACTCGACGCTTGTTGCGGAACTCGTTGCGCTTGCTGTTGTTGAAGTTCCTTCTCGGCTCAGAGGAGTCCATCAGTGGCTGAGTAGGATCACCGAGTGCGTACTGATCCGCAATCTTGATGGTCTCCGCCAGAGTGTTCGGCATCTCCCTCTGCAATCTCTGCCAAAGCATGCTGCCATGCCTGCATCCCTGCGCAAACCAGGTAATGGCCTGTGCCTCATTCACACCCTCACAGGTGTTCCTCAATGTGCTCCACTGAGTAAGGTACTCGCGGTCTGTCTCGTCTTCTCGCTGCCTGCAGGCGGACAGCTGCTGTGGCCTATTCGGTCTCTTGTATGTACTCGTGAAGTTGCTGATGAAGGCATCCGAGAAGTCCAGCCAGCAGTTGATGCTGTTCTTGGGCAAGTTGTTGAGCCAAGTGCGAGCTGGACCCTCTAGCATCTGCGGCACATAACGCACCGCCCATCTCCTGTTGCCGTTCGCGATATGGACCGCGGTGACATAGTCATTCAGCCAATCTTCAGGCTTGGTGCTGCCATTGTAGCTCTTGGTGCCTCTTGCGAGCTGGAAGTTCTTCACGGACGGCTCGTTCATGATGCGCGGGCCAAAGCACTCGGGGCCAGGGGGACCTGTGCTCTCCAGCCGCGCCGACAAGCTGATCCGGTCCAACTGATGCCTCGCATCTCCAGGCGCCAGCACGCGCTCACCAACACGGTCATGAATGTCATAGCCAGCCATCTCCATAGCCGAGTAGCCATCATCGTACCTGTCCACCTGCACAGCTGCAGGCTGCTCCACCGGGTTGGCGACTGGTGCCACTGGGCGCGGCTGCTGCCTCTGCCGAGTAGGCTGAGCTGCGGGTTGCCGAGAAGAACCTGGACGTGCGGCTTCTCGGGCACGGCTTTGAGCTTGATGGGCTTGAGAGCCTGCTCTTGCAGCGTTGTGTTCCTGCCCGGGCTGCTGCGGCACAGCAACCTGTTTCGCGGCAGCAGCCGGGTCATACACCTGCATTTGTCTGTCTCTGCCCGAGCGCCCGCTGCGGCTCTTCTCGCGGCTGGGATGCGGAGACGAGGCCTGATCGTTAGATCTAGCCGCGTGCGAGTGAACCACCTGCGAAGCCCCAGCACCCGGGTTGGCCTTCCGGAACTCCTCGTTCTGCCTAGCAGCCTCCAACACCAACTCGTTGAGCCTTTCCTGCTGCCTGAGACGCGCTTCGCCATCCAGGCGCGGCAACTCGGCCGCCACGGCCTCTGCAGCCCTGAGCGTCTTAGCGGGTGTGCTATACCTTGGCCTTGTGAAGGTGTTCGCGGTGGCGGACTGAGCGGGCACCTCCGCAACCGTTGCCATCTCGACACCCAAGTTGCGCCGCGTAGCGCCTACTCTGCTAGGCCTCCTGGCGACTGGCGTGAAGCCGTGAGCCTTGTTGTACTCGAGCTGGTCTAGACTCAGCTCAAGCCTGATCTTGTCCAACTCCGCCTGCTCGGCAAGCAGCTCCTGGCGTTGCCGCTCGAGCTGCTCCCTCACGGTTAGGAGCTCGATGTCGGTGGGAGTGGGCATGCCAGGTCGCGTAGCAGACGCGGGGATGACCGTGGACGTGGAAGGCGGCAAGTTGCTCTCCTTCTCGTAGGGCCGGTGAACCCTGCCACCAGCCGGTGCATCAGTCTCCTCGACGACGGCCGCAGCGCCAGTAGCGGCTGCGCCAGTGTTCGCCGCCAAGCCCGTCACCATCACCTCAGCGCAGTTCGCAGAGCGGCGCGCGGGCTTTCCGCGTGCAGCAACCACCGCGGGAGGATCCTCCGCGTCATGCACCAGCTCGGGGTACGCGCGGTTGGCGACGGTGGCGACGTAGACGAGGTGAGAGCCGAAGGAGATCACCGAGCCGCCCTCGGGCATGGCCATGCCGCCGAAACAGCCGGCGTTGTCGGTGACGAAGTCGAAGGAGCCGAATCTGAGGACAAGGCCACAGACCACGCGCTCCGCTGAAGAAGATCCCGTCCGAACAGAAACTCCAGCCAGCGCCGCTGGTTGCCCCACGGTGGGCGCCAACTGTCGTGGTGGTGTCACGGCAGATGCCATGGGATGGCTAAAGATGTGGGGACGAAGGACGCTGGAGGTGCTCGGGGAGGGATCACGCGACGAGTAGCCGCGTGAGGTACGACGTAAACACTGCAAACAACACGATCTACCCAGGTTCAGGGCCCTCGTGAGGAGGTAAAACCCCTACTCCTGCCTTTCTTTGTGTATTTTGGTATCTCTCCGAGTAGCCACAGTACAAGGTTCCTGCTACCGAGTAGACACTCTCCTCTAGATGATGAACTAGGTCAAGAACTAGGGTTCCAGTATGCGATGCCTCACGCAGGAGGCGGCGGGGCACCTTATATACATGGTGCCCAGCCGGATACGTCCAAAGATGGACAAGTGTCGACATAGTGTGCACATCGTCCTTCTTCCGGGTTCCCGCTGACAGCTTTGGTTCCTAACCTTGGCTTCATCTGGAAAGTCGTTGGGCAAAACAAGGGGACAGACTGGTATCACTGTACCTAAGCACAGAGTAGGCCCCCCTTATCCTGCCACGGCCTGCTTCCATGCTGTCACTGTCAGGCAGGCCGGTCCCATATGAGCAGTAGTTCGAATGCTGCCAAGTACGGACCCAGGATACGCGGGATCCTGTGTCAGAACGGCTCCTTTGACTTTCTGGCCCGAGTAGGTTCCCGCCAATTGTTCCCGCCAATTGTACTCGGGCCAACTCTTCTACTCGAACGTAGAGAACTTGAATGATTCTTCCTTCTGGTCATCTTGAGGTGAGACCGAGTAGCAGTCGACCGGGTAGCGAGTACCGGGTAGTCGGCTACTCGACCAAACCTCTCTTCTGTAAGACGCCTTTACCCCTTGTCTTTACCCTACTCGGGGGTAACCCCCCGACAATAAGTATCAACACAACATGAAGCATAAGTTAGTTCTTTACACGGTGGATGATATTCAACAATTATTAGCGAAGACAATTTAACCCGAATTGAGTTAGCTCCACGAAGTTTAGTATCAGATATACATCATAGCTACCTGATATATTCCATATCACCAATTTCAGAAAGGCCCAAAAATCTGAACTTCACATCACAAATCTCCTCTGTGCATCCTTCCACACCAAACCAAGATTGACCAGTAATCATCATTGCCAGCAAAGCTTATCATTGGCCAGTAAACCCAAGACTAAAGAGGGAATGATTCAAAGTGCCATCTGCTAGATGCTCCCCGTTCATCGATGAGGAGAGGAACATATCCAACCATTAGAAACTCAAAAAAACAAAACCAGCACTGTCAAATCGGACAACACGTCTTTGTGGTGAAATTGCTTCTTTCTAGCCGCCGTCACCATAACAGTAGCTATGACAATGATCGGGACAACCTAACATGTGAGCATACTTATCAACTGTTAGCAAATAACATGATATGTAAGAAGTGAAACACAACCTTCTCTAGTGGCACAAACTGTAGTGTTCTGATCAGCTGAGAACTGATGATTAGCTCATGTGGATTCCTCTAAAGTTATATATTGAAATGGACCAAACAGGTCAACAATTTTGCACCTATTTGAGTAATCATACCCATATTCCTAAATTGTGTCACTAATATTGCGAGAACGAAAAGAGCATAACACCCTAAAACCAAAATTTTCCTTTTTAAAATTTCAGTAAGGCCTTATTCGTTTGTCCGAATATGAGCAGCTACCACAGGAGTGAGGCTCGAACACATGAAGACAGTGTGGTCTCAAAACCACCTTGTAACCCGAAGCTAGGCTTTATTCCGAACCAGAATGTACCTTGTAAACAACAATTGGGTCTTCTGACCAAAATGGAAGTTGCACACATGAAATAGAATCCATATGCCCCCTTGCGGATCTAAAGTAAATTGTCGCAAATAAAAGGTGCTCATGGTAGCCTACATGGCACACCAACATACAGCTGAATAAAAGATTTGCTATTACCGGCTTCTGTGGAACAATATGATAATTGAACATTACAAAATAATGATAATGCTAGAGAAAACTTAAACATAAAATATTCATGTTACAGGATGGAACATGTGGATGGTCTTGAAGCTCTAACAGAAAGTCACGAAATCGGACTACACAGGGAAACAAATAACTTAGTAGAGATGGTATTCGCCGTTGGGTAATCTAGCAAGAAGGGACCCACCCACATCATTTGTTTGATTAATTGGATTCTACAAACTGCATGGCATGAACCCATGTCTTCTTTCAACAAGTTTGTGATCTCGGCTAACAAAACATATGATCAGCTGTCAGGTTTCATGCATTGATTGCATAGCCAAGTTACGTCATTTAAACGAAAATCACACTTGACCTAAGTGCTAGCAGGCTACATTGAATCTTTGTTAACATCCAATACAATAATACATAACTAAGAAGAAAAAACTCATATCCTGCAAAAATACACAAACAATATTGAAGGCAGCAAATAAATGTGAGAGATCCTCTACCGAGTGGACTGCCCAAAACAGAAGCTCGTATAGGCAAATCCAGAGATACCGAAGCCAATGGAGGCACAGAATGAACTGCATTATGGCGGTGACCCAAAATAGAAACAACAATAGACGGACACACACTCTACTGTAGAAATCGCGCATCCACAAAAGGACACCCACCGTCGTCCCCACCCGCTAAGACAAAAAACTTCCGGAATAAGTAACACGACATAGTCATTCCAGAAAAAACACATGAAAGCAAACAAACCGCACCATTCTGTTTCCTCCCCGAGGAACCCGATGCGCCAGGCATGTCACTCATCATACAAGGACATCGAGCTAAACCATAGAGTGAAATAAAGCATCAACAACCCTAAAATCAGGTAATAATCCAAAACAATGCAGACTGCACAGCAGGACGACAACTAAAACAAACAAAGACATCACAACAATTAAAAGAAAAAGAGACGTCATTGAAGAACTGAAGAACACAACGCCGTCTAGAAGATCCATACCGCGACATGCATACAAAAAGCTTGTCAAAATCAAACAATGCTTCAACAGAATACCCACGCACAAAGAAAAAGAAAAATAAGACCAATGAAAATGCAATGCAACACCAAGGTGTGCCATGGCTTGCCATAATATCAGTGCGTGCAAGGGAGGTGTGTCATCACTATTATGGAGTGACCCTTCCTTACGATTAGTAGCTATTCTGGCTTATCTTATGCAAAGCAACACATAGTCCTAGCACTTTAGAAACATACCATTGGTTTTCCCATAAAAGTGGATATAACAGAAAATTGGCAAGACAAATAAAAAACGATCAATCTCGACGCGCTGGATGCAATGGCTCGCCATCAAATTCAAGAGAATACACATCCCCCTCTGTCGCCACCAACGATGACTTGGAGGCAACGACTGGCCATTCACATTGGCAGACTCCTCCTTTTTATCATAACAATGTCCATCAAGTATAGTTATTATATGATCGAGTTCATTTTCTATATCTGTATCATAAACATACAATCGAGCATTGGGAGTACGGTTACCATCCAGAGGAAGCATAGAACCAATCATGTGAGAAACCACCCTACAAACTGTAAAAACATATGGGCCATTCCCAACATTAACACATGACATTTATCTTTTAATATTGGAAAGATCAGTAGATCACACACAATATTCAGGGGCTATCACTTGGCATGTATCAACTAATGATAATCCAATATGTATAGATGCATCGGCTGCCATATATTCATTATCACAAGTAAATCTTCGGACATTTTTAGCCATGCTGAACAACAAAACAACCTTAAATGGATGTCTCAGCTGAAACAAAGAAGCTCGACAAAGATCATTAATCCTAAAAACAAAGAGATGAATAAATGATAAATATATATACTAACATTTCCAAAAAATTGGTGGTGCTCTGGAACAAAGGAAATGGACAATCGGGGAATCATTCTGCAATCAAACCAAAACCATGACAATTCGGCGAAGAACATATGAAATCACTACAGAGAGAGAGAAGACATGGGGAGAACACCTCTTTTAACGGAAGCACATAATTTTCAAATGAGCTTCCGCTTGCGACCGTACACAGCAGCTTGCAACAGGCAAGGAAGGAGTACATGCAACTGCAGAAATAAAGAGTACAACAAGGCAGAAGAAAATCCGTCCCAGGCAGCTGCCGCCCAGCCGTTATCGCCGGCGGTCTGCTCGCTCCCGTATTTGTTCCATTTTCTCGTCATGGAGTCCGACATGTCCCTTGGCCTGGTCAACCGATAGATACCAAAACGACGCGTGGACACAAACAACCTTCAATCGACACCTGCTACGCTAGATGTAACACAAGCAGTCGCCCAAAGCGGACCCACAGTCAGCGTTAAATAATGACGTAGATGGCCTGAGAAGCCTTGCCGGCAACCCGGCTTAAATCTTTAGGGTATATGGGCTCCTTCAGAATCACATATGTATAGTATAGTATGGAAAATACAGGAAATTTAAGGGAATGACAATGAGAAAGATATGATCAAACAACACATACCTCGCTGCTATCCAATCAGTCATTGTTTCCTCTCTCATCTTATATCCAACCTTCTTTGCTACCATGTTGCTCATTCATTAATCTTCCTCCTGAGATGCTTACTCCTACCTAATAGCAATTGGGTGTTCCTTTCAAGAAAAGACAATAGGTAAGGTCCATGCAATTATAAGAAAATAATTAAGCATGGGATTATATGGCATGACATTTGGAGCACTGAATAAATAAAAGATGCCTTCTCTAAGTTCATTGGTATAATAAGCTAATTATGTATAAAGTTAACGTGGTGGAGATGTGTTTGCCGGCTGTGTCACTGTGAGCCAAAACACATTTTTTTTAATGCTGCCTGTAAATTAATTTTGGACCAAACTCCGCCCCTCTATACGTCTTTGGATTAGAGACATGAACTATTCCTTGGCAATCCACATCGAGACAAATCATATCAATTCAAATTCATGTATTTGGCTCTCAACCTCAAGTACTCATCCTTGTCAGGGGGGTTTCTCCTCAGGTGCCGGTCTGAAACACCGTCCTACCAGACGAGTCAAGGTCAGTGAGACACGAAGCGACATTTGGGGAAGAAGATAAGCTATAGGGTCGCCCCGCCGCCGCCCTCGCTGCACTAACTCTGTTCGGAGAAACCCCCGGTGGGTCGCCATGATCCAATTTCCTGATCAAATCGAAACTGAAGCGGTGATGAGCTCGATTTCAAGGCTACAGTAGAAAATAAAATACAGAGCAACATGCATTCTCATATCCCTTAGTATATTGCAAAATCTAAGCCAAGAACCGGTCAAGAAAATCTCAAATCGAGGAAGAAAATTGATGTAGCCCATCGTATTCAACCAAGCACAACATCGATACGCAACAAGGTGAACTCACTCCTATCTCCGTACGTTTCCGGTGACTTGGTGAACGGTGCTCTACCTCATGAAATACCCCTCTACATGCATAGGTGGGATCACCACATGGAGACCCAAGATGGTGCCCAAGATGCTCAAGAACACATCCAAGAAGGTCCACACGGAGCTAGGAAAGAAGCGGGTGAAGACGGCATCAAGATCGAAGTTCCGAGGAGGAAGAACGGAGGGAAACGAGGCCTCCCAGCCTCACCCCCGGCCAGGCCGGCCTCCCACCACCTCAGGCCGGCCCCCACACAGAGCAGGCCGGCCTCCCCCTCGCCCACCCCGACCTCGGGCTGGCCTCCCAGGTCGGCCCCCTACCCGAGCGCCCCGGCCTCCAGGCCGGCCTGCCTTCCCCCACCCCGGCCCCAGGCCGGGCACCCAACAGAAGGGGCCGTCCTGCAGGCCGGCCTGCCTCCTTCCCACCCTGGCCCCAGGCCGGCCACCCCTCCAGGCCGGCCTCTGCGCCCCCAGGCCGGCCAGGCCGGCTCCCAGGCCGGCGTGGCCCCAAAATGCACGGAATTGGTCCGTTTTTGCATCGTTTCGACCCCCGTTTCGACCCCGAGCTATATAAGGGACCCCGGTGGCTAGATCTAGGGTTTAGGGATGATTTGAGAACTTCGGGCTTTGCCCTTGTATCCCTCTTGTGAGGTGACTCCTCTTACGAGGCTACTCCTACGATGTGTATCTAGGACCGTATCAAGATCTCTCCAAGGAGCTACTCTTTCACCTTGTGATTCTAGTAGCGCTTGCCAACCTTCCCCTTGCGGCTTCTGTTGGATCGGTGGACCGACCGGTGAGAGGAATCGGTTTCAATTAGCGTGTTGTTGACTTGGGTTTGCGATCCCTCGTAGGCTTCACGAGTTATCTTCCCCCTTTTGGTGTTTCCACGCGTTTGCCCTCGATTTCCCCTCGATTCCCCCTCTCGTGTTCATCGTGTTCATCGCGTTCTTCGTGCGTTCTTCGTTCGTTCTTGTCGATTCGTGAAGATCGGGCCAACTTAGAGGTCAACACCTCATCATCTGGTATCCAGAGCTAGATTGACACGAATCCGACACCATTTGAAAATTTGACCAAAAATAGCCAAAAGGGATTTCGACCGATCTCTCGATTTGTTGAGTTTTTCGTGGTTTTGTTTCATAGATTTGTTGCCAAAAACCATTCCCCATCTTCCTATTCAGCCACAATTCTTGAATTTGTCCAAAAAATTTCTTGATTTGGGAGAAATTTCGAATTTGAGCAAAAATTTCAGAAAAATCCTGCTCTTCGATTCTTGGACAGATTTTGAAACTTGTTTTTCTTTGTCGTTTTTTATCCGAATTGAGTGCAACAAAGTGCTACGCGACGCCCACGACATCACCTACGCTTCCACATCAACGGATCGCCACGACATCGACTCCCCCATGGCCGCAAGTCCGTGATCATCAATAAGAGAGGTATAACTTGCTTTCGTTTGAACCACCCCACCCCATTGTGTTACCTACCTATTCGGACTAGCTCTTTTACATCGCTTGGCATCGCATTGTGGCACTGAGAGTGCGAGTTTTTGCGCTTGTGAGAGAATAGCTTCGAGTAGGCATTGTCATTTGGGAATCATCTCCGCATCATCATCATCAAAAAGCAAAAAAAAAAAGAGAGGGGAAAGATCAAAAGAAGCAAAAAGAGCTAAAAGAAGCAAAGATCGATGCCAATTGCTATCATTTGTAGGAACGCATATCTTCGAGTTGCGAGAGAGAAGAGAGTGACCGGTTGCCACATTGTGAATCTTGTTGCCTCTTGTTATTTGCGGTTCGAGCTAGCGTCCTCCTTGCGTTGGTGTGGCATTGAGCTTAGTCTTCGATAGGTATATTTCGTCTCCGCTCGTCCATTGGCCGCACTAACCCCATTTATCATTTGTGTGTGTGTGTGTGTGTGTGTGTGTGTTTTTCGTTTCCACCATAGCATTTTCCTCCACTAGGTTTGGTTTTCGTGCTAACTTTTCTTTGATTCTTCTCCACGTTTTACAACATACTTCTCTTTGGATTTGTCGTTTTCTCGCCACATTTCTAACCCATTGCCATCCACCCATAAGCCGTGTGTGTTTTGGAGCGTGTTTTTGGGATCTTTCGAACTCAAGTCACTTCATTATTTTTGTTGTCGGTTTCTCTTGGCTTGGTCCACTAGTTTCCAACATTTGCTAAAAGGTGAGGGTTGAGCTCTTAGGTCCTCACACTCTATATATACACTTGCGCTTGTCACTAACCATGTATAGCGAGAGCGGATCATATGGAGGCCATGATGACCATGATGAGTCCTTGATGGACCACTACGACTACAGCGAGCTAGACATGGACCTCCATTCCTACGAGCATAACGTGGTGGACGACCACCCCTACGAGCACGACATCGTGGACGACCACTACTACGAGCATGACATGGTGGATCACCACCACTACTACGACCACGACGTCGAGCTCTACATCGACTACTCCTCCCCAAGCATCATCGACACGGAGGAGTACCACAACCACCACGCCGACTTCGACTCCATGAGCTCCACCGACATGAACCACTACTACAACTACGACATCGCAAGCTTGGATGACGAGATGGAGCCATGCTACACCGACAACGCATCCACAACCATGACGGAGTACGACACCAACAACGACTCCCCAAGCTACTTCGACTCCGACATGGATGAGCTCACTTACAAGAAATTCCTCGCCAAGCTTCGATTGTCAAGAAACTCCGATGGTTCATGCTCGCCACCAAGGAGCTTCAAGGATGCCAAGGCCAAGACACGACAACGACCTTCAACCTCAAGATGGCGCAACGACAAGAAATCCGACAAGTTGGCCACGTCAAGATCCTCAACATCTCGACGGCGCCACAAGAAGGACATCATCGAGGCCCCATCTAGCGAGAAGGCCAAGAAGCCAAGGCATCCAAATGACTTTCGGAGTCATCCCACACATGAGGTGCGGGAACGCCGCAAGCTTCGTCATCGACAAGCTTCACGCCCTCATCACCACGCTCATCACCAAGACAGTCGCCATGATCACCATCTCCATATGGAAGAGAGTGGTACACCCACCTCACCGCATCTTCCACCACAAGCTCCGCGACGACATTGGTTTGAGCATCGCTCGCCATCACCACTACCTCGACCTCGACACCGACAAGGCCGTGGTGACCCTCTTCAAGATCACCCTCTACGACCGGATATTCTTCATCACCCACCTTCTCCAAGCTCGACTCATGACATTGGTCCAAATGGCTTCGTGGATGGTGCTTGCCCCATTCAAGGCTTCCAAGGCAAAATGTGTGTCACCACCACAATGACCACCAAGACCAAGGCCATTATCAAGAAGGTGACCTCGACATGGCTTCTAGTGAATGCCTCCCTCAACTCCACCACAATGACCACCGGCGCCATCCTCTCCATCATGATCGCCATCGCCAAACCAACGAGGATGACCCACATGAGCTTCCACCGCCCATCTTTGATGAAGACCCAAATGAGAGCCCTTCTCAACATCAAGCGAGTGCGAATTCTCCCTATGGCTTTTCTTCCCCCATCTTCGAGGAAGACCAGATTGAGCGCCCCATCGACAACAATCAAGTGGGATTGCTCAACATGCTACTTCACCTCCCATCTTTGATGAAGACCCCTATGAGCGCCCACTTCGACCACCACTAGGCACGGATGCTATGAGCCTACTTTCCCCTCTCCTTCAAGATGAAGACCTCTTATGCCCCATTTGCAAGGGCCATGGTCACATAATGTGGGATTGCCAAGGCGGCGACCAAGATGGTGCGTCCAATGGAGATGCTATCCATGATGCTTCTTCTCCCATATTGGATGAAGCACCACATCACCTAGGCCATGAAGACAATAACTTGAGCGCCGTTTGCCTCAATGTTACAAGGTGCAATGACCATGAGCGTCACCATCCATATGAGGAATGGGAGCCTCCACCGCATCTTCACCAAGATTGTGCTTTCTATTCGCACCCCGCCTTCGACAAGGATCAAGAACATCCTCGCCATGGACACTATGACACCACTACTTCATCGAGGCAAGAGGCGAGAGATACTTCACCACCAACAACAAACCACTACCTCCATGAGCGACATTCTTTGAGGAAGGACAATGACCTTCATGATCAAGAGCATGAACTTCCATCATCGCCACAAGCGCAACACCAACATCAAGAGTGTGAAGCTATTCCTCCCATGACACAAGATCAACATCACCATATGCATGATGAGACCACTCTACCACTCTATGATGAAGACGTTGATGCATGTGACATTGTCAAAGAGGCTCAACCCTTGCCATCATCTCTAAGGCATTCTTCTTCTTCGTCTCCAATGACACAAGTGCCAACTTCGACCATCCACAAGAGAGCTTCCAATGCTACCAATGAGATGATCATGGTTGCCAACCAAAATGGTGACCATGACTACATGAGTGAAGGCCAATACTATGCCTTGCACCAACTAGCTCTCAATTCCTTGGACATGCCGACCAATGGTGACGAAAGCGTCTATTGCAATGAGGCCGCGAACTCATCGCGAGTGTTGACACGAGTTCTTCAAGCCTATCCTCAAGATAAGGACCAACGATGCAAGCTCTCTAGAGTCGGTGTCAATGGCCCATCTATTATTGATGGAGGTAATGACGAATTGGGTGACACTCTCCGCTTGACTTCAAAGCATCTCATGCCAACCTCCACAAGGCCACGCTCAAGCTACCATTCTAGCCAAGGAAATCTTCATCATCATCATCATCATCGACCATTTGAGGATGCTACAAGGCATGGCTTACACTACCACATCACGGAGATGATGGAGCTTCATTCGACACAAGCCATGACCCTACCTCCTCCTCCAAGAAAGCCACCCTTTCCACACTTGGAGATCAACCCAAGAGATGAGATGATCGAGTCCTCCTCGCCACATGCTATGACACTACCGACTCCAAGCAATGCAACGACTTCGACAAACCCGCACACCTCTTGTGCCAAGACTTTGGAGCCTTCTAGTGTCCCCTCTCAAGCTTCTAGTGAGATGAGTGGTGAGAGAGAGAGAGAGATCCACCATCACGTCAGTGAGAGCCACAAGCCCATAATGAGTGGAAATAGCATGAGTGTTCTTAGAGGCCTCGCCTTGATAGCCACCAAAAGTGAGATGAGAGTTGAGAGCAAAACCCCATGTATGCTTATTGACACTAACAGCTTACCAACTTTCTCTCCATCTTTGTTGTCTATTTTTCAGAGATTTGGTGACCCTATCACGCATCCTCGCCCTCATGGACTTCTCCACATACAAGGCTCTCCACATCGCATGAACATCGACACCGGCTTGAAGTGTTGGAAGGAGCCCTTTCCGCTCATCATGATCCACATGGAGATTGCCAAGAGCTTCTACGACAAAGAATTCTCCATCCACACTCCTCAAGTCAAGATCTACACGGCGCGTCACAAGCACTTCGACATCAACGCCCTCTACGCCTACATACCACATGTCACGATGTGCATGGAGTTCGACGAGCGCATCCACGACAACGACCTTCTACGCATACAACCCTCATGTCAAGATGTACTTGGAGTTCCACATGCGCATCCACGACAACGACTTCTTCATCTACATCCCCTACGTCAATATGTGCTTGGAGTTCGACAAGCGCGTCAACGACAATGACTACCACGTCTACATCCCCTTCGTCAAGATGCACTTGGAGTTCGACAAGCGCGTCAACGACAATGATCGCCTCGACTACACTCTACCGCTTCCGCAAGCTCATCCTCATCCACCCATTGAGGATCATGTCAAGATCGTCATCACGTTTGGACCACACCCTCCACGAGCATACCTTGGTATGATCTTCGATAAGAGGCTAAACTTCAACGACTACACCGCCTCGCAAGTTCTTCACCAACATTCCAAGGAGGAACCTTTCATGATCTTCATCATCTTTGGACCACACCCACTACGAGCCTACCGTCACATGAACTTCGACAAGAGGCTCAACCTCAACGACATCTTCGTCGTCAACATTCCTTCTCCCGCTCACATATGGATGGAACGAGAGTCGAGGACGACTCTTTTTCAAGGGGGGGGGGAGATGATGTAGCCCACCGTATTCAACCAAGCACAACATCGATACGCAACAAGGTGAACTCACTCCTATCTCCGTACGTTTCCGGTGACTTGGTGAACGGTGCTCTACCTCATGAAATACCCCTCTACATGCATAGGTGGGATCACCACATGGAGACCCAAGATGGTGCCCAAGATGCTCAAGAACACATCCAAGAAGGTGCACACGGAGCTAGGAAAGAAGCGGGTGAAGACGGCATCAAGATCGAAGTTCCGAGGAGGAAGAACGGAGGGAAACGGGGCCTCCCGGCCTCACCCCCGGCCAGGCCGGCCTCCCACCACCTCAGGCCGGCCCCCACACAGAGCAGGCCGGCCTCCCCCTCGCCCACCCCGGCCTCGGGCTGGCCTCCCAGGCCGCCCCCCTACCCGAGCGCCCCGGCCTCCAGGCCGGCCTGCCTTCCCCCACCCCGGCCCCAGGCCGGGCACCCAACAGAAGGGGCCGGCCTGCAGGCCGGCCTCAGGCCGGCCTGCCTCCTTCCTAGGGGTAGGCATAAAAAACCGAGAAACCGAACCCGAACCGAGACCGAACCGAACAAACCGAAATATAAAGTTAATTCGGTTTTCGGTCCATATATCGGTTCCCAATTTTAGAAAACCGAAATTATATCGGTTAGTTCGGTTTTTAATCTATGTTAACCGAACTGACCGAAAGGACCGATTCATCATGCAGTCGAATATTTCAAAACCATGAGATAACCTATATCTAGGGAAATAAATCAGTTGTCCCATTAAAAATATCTACCATTGCCAACACGATCTCCACCCAAATGCTATTTATTTCTTTCTCTTATGCAACTGCAATTAACGTTAACAAAAAATACATACCCTTCCACATGCCGTGCAATACTAGCTGCCATGACACTAGGTTCACATGTTCATGTCGCCCCGGTGAGGCTACGCAACTCCATTCTCGCGGGCTAAGGTTGACTGCTCCATCCAAGCAGACTAGCAATGAATGTTAGGCCATCTTAGGTGTGCTTGTGCAATGCTTTGCCAAGGATTTTCACAACGGCCCCATGCAACCACAACCTATCCACTCACTTTTTCCTATGTAATTCTTGGTTTGAATTTTCTACATGTTACAATCTCGGTTAATTCGGTTTAAACCGAAAACCGAACCGAATTTCTAAAGAACCGAATTGTCGGTTCCTGAAAAACGATAGGTTAATTCGGTTGTCACTTTCTAAAAACCGAATTACTATAAAACCCGAAAAACCGAACCGAAAAGACCGAAAGAACCGAATGCCCACCCCTACTCCTTCCCACCCCGGCCCCAGGCCGACCACCCCTCCAGGCCGGCCTCTGCGCCCCCTAGGCCGGCCAGGTGTAACATCCCAAGTATGAAAACTACCCCATAGAATGCTTGATTTCCTGTTTAATTAAAGTATTGCATCATGTCATCATGTTGTTTGCATTTGTTTCTTATTTGGTGCATTTGTTTTCCACTGTTTTCACAACTCAAATTCAAACCTTACTCAAACACTGTTTTCATACTTGTTCTGTTACAACTTTTGGAATAAAATTCACAAATAATAACAACCAATTGGTTCCATGTTTTTCCATAGTGATCACTTGGGAAAATAATGGGTTTAAAACAATTATTCATTTTCCAAACACAATTAAAAAAAATTCAAATCAAAGCACCCAAAACAGAACCATTTTGAAATCATGTTGTTACCAAATCAAACCAACTCAATTTGCCTATTTTACCTAGGGGTTACCCTATGTTCAATATTGGTTTTAATAATGATTATTAATATTAACCATTTCACCCAAAATTGGTTCAAATTTCAAAAAGCATTCAAACCTTTAACTTTTTGAAAATAAAAAGTACCAACTGGTTGTATTTGAACTAAGGAGCTTCTCCAATTTTTTTCCCAAATTTTTCCATTAAGTTAAACCTATTCTTTTCCTCCTTTTGGTTCTATGCAAAAAATAAATAAATAAGAACAAATAACTAAAACTAAGGGAGAGAGGCCCATCCCACCAATTCTTCCCCTCAGCCCAACTCCCTCTCCCTCAGCCCACTCCCTGTCGTCCCCCACCTCCGTACGATGACGAACGCAATGGAGACAGCGACGTGCTGCTGTCCCACTGCTCCACCCCATCCCCCCTCCTATTTATCTTCTCCTCCCCTCCACCAGCAAACCCTAACCCTAGGTGGTCTCCTTTCCCTCCTGTCTCTCCCTCAGCCGCCACCATCGAGGAGATCCTCCTCTGTACTGTGCCACGGCCACCGCCCGCCGGAGCACATCGCCGCCGCACCCGTCCGCCTCCGGCCATCCCGAGGGCTCCCACGCGAAGCTGGTACCATCTCCATCCCATTCCCCTACTCACCCCCCTCCTCTACTTGCTGTTTTCCCCTCGATGTGGCCGGCCATGGAGGCATTCGCTGGCTGTTTGTGTTCGTCAGAGAAGGGCAGCAGCAGGTTGTTCGTGTGCAGTTTTTGTTACCGCGATGTGCTGGTTCAAAACCAATAGCT
This sequence comes from Alopecurus myosuroides, assembly GCA_028641055.1. NCBI lineage: Eukaryota > Viridiplantae > Streptophyta > Magnoliopsida > Poales > Poaceae > Alopecurus > Alopecurus myosuroides. Next base: position 376,608,764 of record CM054057.1, on the reverse strand, counting down.
CCCCATAGGCAATCAAACGATCGCAGCAGACCAGCTGGTGCTGCCTCTCCTCGCGCACCCAGAGATCCAGAGATCGAGTCCCGGCCACCCCCTTTTGCTACTCCTTTTTCCGAATTTATTTCGGTTCGTTGTCTGAACCTCAAGCCCCCTGCTAGCGATTCCCTGACACCAACCCAGCAGCAGCGCAGTGGTTGCTCCCTTGTGCAAGCAGCAGCAGGGCAGGGGATCGAATCCCACCCCCTGCATATTACACATCTTTTTATTTTCGATTATCCAGACCCATAAAGTTCCTGTTAATCACACATAGGCCCCTGACACTTATTTCTAGTCCCTGTAAAAATATTTCCTAAGTCCCTAGATCATAAAAAATGGCAGATTTGCCCTATATCTTCTAAATTGCATAAATAATTCATTTTAACTCCAAATCCAACATTTTTAATATGTTTTCAATACCAAATTAAATGATCTATCCAAATATAAAATTTGTTTACTGTTTTGAATATTTTAAATTGGTGCAATATTTGAAAACTTGTCAAATTCACTTAAATTTGCAAAATTCATAACTTGTTCATAAAAATTCCAAATTTCACAAACCAAATATGTTTTCCAATCAATTTTTCATGTACTTTCCAAATATAAATTTTGTTTGCTGTTTTGAATAATTTAAATTGCTGAAAACAACTGTTTATTGTTTATTGCAATTAAAAATTGCCAAAATAATAACTTGCTCATTTTAAATCTAATTTCCACAAATGAAATATGTTTTCCATGCAAAATTAAACCACCTTTTCAAATATAAAATTTGTTTCATGTTTTGAATAATTAAAATTGGTTAAATGATTTAAACCTTGTTTAAATCATTTAATATTGCTAAATTCATAGCTTGATCAAATCAAATTCTTTTGGGACATATAAAATATGTTTTCAAACCATCAAAGCATAACCTTTTCAAATATGAACTTGGTTTAATGTTTTGATCAAATAAAATTCAATTAACATCCACACTTGAATTAATTCCAATTTAATTCTTGTTTAACTTGTTTAATTCCTAAATAATTCATTTGAAATCCTTTTTCAACAAGTGAAACATGTAATCCACCCAAAATCTTGTGTTCTTTCCAAATATAAACTTTGTTATCTATTTTGAACAATTAAAAGTGGTGAAAACAACAAATGCTTGTGTGACACCTTTAATCAACCAAAATTCCCAACCTTAACAAATGAATTTCCAAACTTGTTAAGCCTTATTTCCATTTGGTTCTATTGTTGTTATTTTGTTGTTTTCCTCATTCATGCATCATGCTAATTCACTTACACAATTTTATTAGTTGTAAAACAATTAATTCAACCATAATTCATGGGCTTTCCATATGCAATCCAATTGCATATGGGTCCATTTAATCCTGTTTCTATCTTGTCAACTATTTCCTTTTGGATGCATCAATTAAACTGTCATGCATCATCTTTGGTTGTGCACCTATGCCATGATATTGATTGTTTATCTTTCTGCAATGTTTGTTTGCTTCTTCCCGGATACACGACGACGTTGGGACCGACGATACTTACGACACCCCTTCTAAGGATTTAGCTCAGTACCAGGCTACTGGGTTTTGCAGGCAAGTTATCACTCACATGAACCACTGTGTTCCTTTCAACATTGGTTACCGATACTTTCCGTTGTTCTTTTCTGCTAAGCCTTAGTAGTAGTTGTTTCTGTTACGAACCCATCACATGAATCCCTTAAACCTGATATGGCCTCATCTCCCTTCCTACAACCCATTGTTTGAGCCAGTGTCTTACTAGCATGCTTAGGTTGTTTTGCTCGAGTCTGTTACCCGTTACTTTCTGTTACTATTTCTATTATGTTCTGGGGGCTCGATGTTAATCAATCAATCATGCTAATGTTATTGTTAAATAATAATTTGATGATAAGGCACCGGCAGGAGGCCCATGAGAGGTTTTGAAGCCTGCTAGTGTCGACCCTAATAGGAAAAGGGTCTTGTCTACTGATCCATGATGAGCGCACTACCCGCATTTGGGAAGCGAGTATGGGCGCCCCCCTCAACTTGACCTGATTCGCATCTCGTCCAAATCACCTCATTTAGTTCGTGTTTTCCATTTGCCGCATGCATGTTTTTGCGAGCCCAGGCCAGGGTGGAACTTTCGTAGTCGGCATATAGGGGGACACGTTCTTAGAGTGCTATGAGGGTCCATTTTCTTCTGGGCTCGATTAGCCGTGCGCCCAAGGTGCTTTGGGCTTGATGCGAGGAATGGTTGGTTGTGTTGAGTACCCCGCTTGGTGGGAGGCATCCCATCTGGCGGGATATTCATGAGTGTACGGCCAAATTGGTGCAACCCTGCAGGGATAATCTTCTCGAGAAGCCGTGTTTTCCGCGGTTATGGATTACTTGGTGAAAGTACTGGCTAACAAGTACTCAGGACAACTTAAACATAATGATCAAACATGTTACACCCAATGACTAATAACTTGACTAGTAATAGGTGGATGACACAATAACTTGATTCACCTTTAATACAACTGTGTGAGTTTTCCTCGGATTGCTTCTTTGGATAAGGGGCGAGATCCAGGATGGGTTTGTTTGAAGTTATCTTTCAGTTGGTTACAATCCTCGATCTTATCTCCTTTCTGTTAGCCGGAAGTGGTAGAATCTCTGTAGTTGGTTAGCGCAGTCAGTTGCAGCATCTTTTATATCCCCTCTCTTCCGTTGAACCCAAGGCATCTGTGCTTGGTGTTGACGGGTTACACTTTGGTGAACTGTGAGTCTTGCTTGCCAGTACGTTTATGTACTGACCCCTTTGGGGCTGTGGTTTCCGCAGACCTACGTTTCCAAGGATCTACATGGTGGCTACTACGTGGAGTATGACGAGACTGCTGACGAGTAGATAGCGGACCCGGGCAGGATCCGAGCCTTCGTGGATGGGCTCCGTCTTTTCGTTCCCGGCCTCTTAGGCCTATTTGGTTCTTGTCTGTACTCAGACATGTTGAATGCTTCCGCTGTATTGTAATGATGTATTGTTGGGGCATGTGCCCTCTGAATGATTGTATTTGCTATCTCTGCTCTAATGAGAGCTAGTTGCAAGTTATTTCAATCTTTTGTGTCGTAGAGATCTGTTGTGATATCACTTGTTAAACGCCGTTGACGTACCATGTGTGTATGGTTTGAAGTACGTCGACGGAAGTGCCTTTGATCTCTAGTGGATAGTTTACATCGACGATGGAATAGCAGGGCTTGTGTTGTCGCGCATAAGCGCAGGCCTACCAGGAAGCTGGGACGTGGGAGCATTTATGCCCCATAATCCAAGCATCTGCTATCCAGTTCGTACGGTGAGTATCCCCTAGAAATCAGGGTGCGACACCAGGCCGGCTCCCAGGCCGGCGTGGCCCCAAAATGCACGGAATTGGTCCGTTTTTGCACCGTTTCGACCCCCGTTTCGACCCCGAGCTATATACGGGACCCCGGTGGCTAGATCTATGGTTTAGGGATGATTTGAGAACTTCGGGCTTTGCCCTTGTATCCCTCTTGTGAGGTGACTCCTCTTACGAGGCTACTCCTACGATGTGTATCTAGGACCGTATCAAGATCTCTCCAAGGAGCTACTCTTTCACCTTGTTATTCTAGTAGCGCTTGCCAACCTTCCCCTTGCGGCTTCTGTTGGATCTGTGGACCGACCGGTGAGAGGAATCGGTTTCAATTAGCGTGTTGTTATCTTCCCTCGTAGGGTTTGCGATCCCTCGTAGGCTTCACGAGTTATCTTCCCCCTTTTGGTGTTTCCACGCGTTTGCCCTCGATTTCCCCTCGATTCCCCCTCTCGTGTTCATCGTGTTCATCGCGTTCTTCGTGCGTTCTTCGTTCGTTCTTGTCGATTCGTGAAGATCGGGCCAACTTAGAGGTCAACACCTCATCAAAAATAACCTGGGCGTTCGTCGGCTTCTTGTCATGCTCTCCATCCGGCTAATAATTCTTTGGCGGCGTGAATGAAGCGCTCTTATGGACACCCACGTCCACCCACATCCTATTGATAGGGAGGAACACGCATGAGAAGGAGGTGATTACTCGGGATCGATCTGCGGCGGAGGCGGCTCTATCCAGCGAGGGCTGAGTCGAGGCGGGGATCGAGCATGGTCGGGAGGTAGGAGGGTGGTACCTTGATCTAGAGTTCTACACAGGGCGGCTACAGGGAACCCTAGAGCGCCGCACTACATGGAGGAAGAGAATGGGAAAATTAGAGAAAGGAAATGACGGGATAGATGGGACGCACGGCTGAGTTTGGGGGAGCCATCGTGTACTTGGCTTTGGGTCAGACGGACCAGCTCCAGGCTAGCAAATGGCCGCACCGAAGGCGCTCACCAAGGGGGTCTTTGGACCCACAAGGCAGCGTTAGTGATACGGGATGGCCTGAGAAGGCTCCGTCGACACCCCGGCTTAAAGCCATAGTTAATTAGATTTTGAAGTGATAGCGCACGGTAAATTAGGTTTGGTGCACATGCTGTCAACTTTCACTTATTTTCTGGTTGCAGTTAGTTTTGCCTGCTTGGCCCGAAGAGACCAAATCACCCTTTCCCTTCCGAAAACTCAAGTCCTCCATACTGCAACCCGTACCTCTCCTCACACGGCGGCCACTCCTCCCCCTCGTCCCCCACAACCCAACTCCCCATCTGCTCCGCCTCGCCGCACCCTCTCCACCCCCGCCTCCGCCGTCTCCTGCCCCGCCCGCGTCTCTGCGGCCGCGTCCGCTGACGCTCACGGTAACGCCGACGCCGACCTCGACCTTGACATGACTATCATGACTCCCGCCCCTCTCGAGGTATGCCCCCATGCAGCCCCCTTATCGCCATTGCCCGATCTCCCATACCCGCGGCTGTACTTCCCCGTGGCCCCCACCTTGGGTGTCCAGCGATCGGGTGGTTTACTCCGCTTCTAGGGTTTTTTTTTGCCCCGCGCCGGATCTAACACGACTTCCCGTTGCTTCTCCAAACTCGCAGCAGGAGAACGACGAGATGCTTGTGCCCCACCAGGAGCTACCCGCTGCCGAGGCGGACACTGCCCAGCCCATGGAAGGTATTGTGTGCGCCCCTTAGCTCTATCTCGGCCGTTGCTTTGCTCGAGCCTGATTCCTAATGTGATTCGGGAATGTGCGGTGCTGGGTTGCCCATTTGGATGGTTCCTAATGCGGGGGCGTCTTGTGTCTGTGGTAGCAGTGGTGGCGCAGACTGATGCAGCAAGCACGGCAGAGAGCCAGCCGCCGGAGGACCCGCAGACATCACGGTTCACTTGGACTATCGCGAATTTCACCAGGATCAACGGGAAAAAGCACTACTCTGATGTGTTTGTTGTTGGTGGGTACAAATGGTGAGCACTTGGTCTCTTCACTTATTACCCTAGCTGCAGCTGCAGAATGTTTTATCTCGGTAACACTCGTGGCTTTGATGCAGGCGTGTTCTTATTTTCCCCAAGGGGAATAACGTGGAGCACTTGTCGATGTACTTGGATGTTGCCGACTCAGCCAACCTCCCATATGGTTGGAGCCGCTCTGCTCAATTTAGCTTGGCTATTGTAAACCAGATTGATCAGAAGTTTACGACGCGAAAAGGTAATATTTACTTCCTTCTTGACGTCCAGGACTCCGCAGTATGTGAATCTGCACTTAATTGCGAAAGCAACAGATGATTAACTTGAGAGTAAAAGGTTGTTAGCATTATTCTATTCTCCACTAAACTGCCTAACTGTTAACGCCACAGTAAAAAACTACCAGTGCTTGCAAATTGCCATGCCACATTTTCTGTTTCATCTTCGTTGCTAATTAAGAATGATATTTGCACCTGATTTACTGATTCTGAGTATGGCCGCTTGATCTTATTTCTGTTTTCCAATGTATAATAATTTCTTCGGGATAAATGCATCGCTAATACAGTATTCTTCTCTGTCCGGCAGATACTCAACATCAATTTAGTGCACGCGAGAGCGATTGGGGTTTCACATCTTTTATGCCTTTGAGTGAGCTATATGATCCAAGTAGAGGTTACCTTGTGAATGATACTGTTGTTGTGGAGGCAGAGGTTGCTGTCCGCAAAATGGTTGACTATTGGACATATGACTCAAAAAAGGAAACAGGTTACGTTGGTCTGAAAAACCAAGGAGCGACCTGTTATATGAACTCTCTTCTACAAACATTGTACCACATACCGTACTTCAGGAAGGTCTGGATTAACGCATTATAACGTTCTAGGCATTATTGTTTCTTTACTAGCCGATTAACTGAGGTTTTCTCGCAGGCTGTGTATCATATGCCAACCACTGAAAATGACATGCCATCTGGAAGCATCCCCTTGGCGTTGCAAAGCCTTTTCTACAAACTCCAGTACAGTGACAATAGTGTAGCTACGAAAGAGTTGACCAAATCTTTTGGATGGGACACATATGATTCCTTCATGCAGCATGATGTACAAGAGCTCAACAGAGTTCTGTGCGAGAAACTCGAAGATAAGATGAAGGTATGAATCTGGCGTAGACCTGCTATATGGATCACATAAGCTGCTATTGACTTTGCTTTCTCGCTAGGGAACTGTTGTAGAAGGAACGATCGAACAATTATTTGAAGGGCACCACATTAATTACATAGAGTGTATAAACGTGGACTATAAGTCCAACAGGAAGGAGTCCTTTTATGGTACGTAACCGCGCATTATCTTGGTACCAGGTTCACATTAGCTGAGTTTCATTCTTTATTGCCGGGATAATGATGTATTATGACTTTGCAGACCTCCAACTCGATGTTAAAGGTTGTCGTGACGTGTATGCATCATTCGATAAATATGTTGAAGTTGAGCGTCTCGAGGGCGATAACAAGTATCATGCAGAGAATCATGGTTTACAGGTACACCCACCACATATTCTGCTCACGATTAAGCTGTGAAATGAAAACTTGAATTGGTACCTTAATAAGGATCTAGATTGGAATTGTGTGATGCATTCGTTCAGATATAAGAAATCACTGTGAGAATGCACAACCTCTGTTCATAAATAGATTATTTTTTAGAGAGCACACATTTAAACTTTTCTAACTTTTAATATACAAAAAAATATTTGGATTGGTCAGACAGAAATAGTAACAATATTTTCATAAAATATATGACGCAATATCACATTTTTATAGATTTTTGCTAACATATCTATACTTCTTATAAAGCAAAACCCCACTAAGTGCAATTAATATTTATCTATCTCAAACATGCAAGCTGTCCACATCACTTGCTTTTTTAGCCAATCAATTATCCACTTCATCCCACTAATATTAAATTGTATATCTCTACATGCAAGTATACACATCATATTTTATTTTAGCCATCAAATTTTCCATGCCATTCTTTTTCTCTGTTCTACTGATAAAATCACACCATCCCGCTACGTAATTACGCAGTTAAATCATATGTACAACACTGGAATTAGCTTCGTCAACCAAGTGATTTTTTTCCAATTATTTCAATTATGAAAATCACACAAATGTTATTCGAGATTATGTGATCTTATGTTACCAACTGCTGAAAATTTTCTAAAAAAATTATGCGAAAATCTTCATGTAAACTATTCACATCATCCATTTATTCAACCCGTTGATTTCAGTTTATCTATATCAATCAGGTACACCCTTGAAACATAATGAACTTTAAACTGTAAAATACATATATACAGTTTTATGTCATTCTAATTTAGCACCTCGAATGATATGATCAACTAAATCTTGCATATTTCTATAGACAATTCATGTTTCAAACTTTTCATAAGAATTATTAAAGAGATACCCGCTGCAATGCGCGGGGCATTGTTCTAGTTCATACTAAACGAGACGGTCAAAATTTCATGTTAATAGACACCGTCCATTACGAAAATGTCATCTATTACGAACAGGGTGTGCCTTCCATTAGTTTGAGAAGGCAGTTCATATTTTTCTCTATTTTTTTTTTGGTATATCTTGATTTCAATCTTGATATTTCAGGATGCAAAAAAAGGTGTTCTCTTCCTCGATTTCCCACCTGTTTTGCAACTTCAGCTGAAGCGTTTTGAGTATGATTATATGAGAGATACCATGGTTAAGGTTTGCACTTTCTTTGATTTATTCTTATACTAGTATTATTTTACCTATTGAAGCGTTTCTTTGATTTATTCTTATACTTGTATTCATTTTCGCGAGAGAACCAAATCCAAGACACTCAATGTTTTCACACCTTGAAAACATCACTTTGCTTGTTGGAAGGTTACTTATTGAAGCGTTTGCTTATCCTTTTTACTCCCTCTGTTCCTGGATATTAGGTGCATTAGTTTTAGCTCGAATACCAAGGCACTGTCTCGGATGATAATTTACGTGGATTTTGGAAAAAAAAATTCTAGGCAAATCATGGGGGAAAAACGCTTAATTAGCGCGGAATTCAATCTCTCTAGTCGTTTCCAGGCCGTGTTTCCCCCCACGGTTTATTGCTGGTTCTCAATTTGACGTACGAGGTGAAGGACGTACAATGTAATTTGGCCTTTTTATGGAATACGTGAATCATGAGAATGACTATCTCCGTAAACATGTCTGTATCTTGCCATTGAATTATGTCTATGTTTGTTCACCCAATTGCAAACTAAATTTTTTGGAGCTATATCCGGATAGGTTTGCCAATGTCGGAGTTCGAGCTAGTCCAGGTTCGCTCATCTTAGTCTGAAACTATATCAGAATTCAACCTTGAGCTTGTCTTGGTAATTCACATTTATATACATGCATATGAGCATCTCACTGGGTCTGGGCCTAGCCAGAAATGAGCTCAACCAAGCCTGCTGCTCGAGTCGATCCAAGATAGCTCATCGAGGTAGAGTTAATTTACATCCTGTAACCAAATAATCTGTCTATGGAAGGCATTGAACATGTGGTGAATGAGCTACAATGGTCAAAGCTGTGGGTGCCCATGCTCTAGGATATCACCAAACCCAACTTATGGCCATAAAGTTCTTTTCCAATGTAGGGGGTATATTTTCAAACACCGTTTGAGTGGAAAAGTTGACTCGAATTTCATGTCAACATTGGATGGCTCTTTTAATGACTGGATGGATTGGGGAATCTTCTGTTACAATCGACATGTCATAACAAAGTGCAGTGGGGTTTTGATGTGGATCGTGAATAGTAGATTCTCAGCTAGTTGAGTTAGTGCAACCGTTTTGGATAGTGTAAACAGCCGAGGTGACAAAATGTTGAGGCAAGTCAGCGTTTGATGTGTACAGGATATAGTGCGAGATAGATGCCCATGATATTACTGAGCACTCTCGCAGTTTTGTCCAAAACATATTTCACTAGTCTGCGGTGAACTTATTTCGAGTGAGCGGTGTGGTCTTTGCTTTGTTAGGTAAGCATTTAAGCTGCTATATGGTGAGAGCTATTCGCAAAGACAGAGGACATGAGACGATCCATAGTAGGTGCTGCCGTGCTGGGACAAATAAATGCTCTCTATTCTTTACAGAGGATAACTCATTCGGGCAATCAAAAGTAGGGTAGCTTCATATTCTATTTAATTTTTTATGAATTTACATCTACGTCGTTCAACCTGCTGTTGGTTGAATTTTCATCTAGACAACGTATAACTTTTTTCCGAGAAAATGAAGAAGAATTGCGCTTCATTTCATTGAAAAGGTAGAGTTGGTTTGACAATCCTCCTAGGAGGCAGATTACAATCAGGGGGGACTTAATCTACATCCGAGGTCGTCGGCAGGATCGCCCTAAGCCCTAAAGCTCCAGCGCTGGCCCACGCGGCTGCCTCTTCCTTAATCTTCAGAACCAAGCAGACAACGTGTAACTGCCCTAGTCAGACATCTGAGAAAATAATTTCACATTTGCTTCCATTTTCCTTGGTAGAACAGATTAAGAAGCTAGCACAACGTTTATTAAATGGATTAATTAAATTTGACATTGGAGATATTAGATATTAAGATGCTCTTGAGTCTTGAGATTCACTTTTTTTGGTGATGGAATCTTGATTCACTTGATTCTGAGCGCAGATTAATGACCGCTATGAGTTTCCTCTGCAACTTGATCTGGATAGAGATGATGGCAAGTATCTTACCCCAGATGCAGATAGGAGTATAAGAAACCTTTATACTCTCCACAGGTGATCACTTTTCTTGTTAGGCCTAACATTTTTAGGAATTTTGAATTGTTTGTGATCAAGTATTTGTCTATTACATGTTCCACAATGATTTGATATAGTACTCTGGGGATTCAAGTTACAAGTTGACTGCTGAGAATTTGCCAGTCTAAAAAAGCTTACATCTTATTTAAATTTCATATTTGTCAGTAATGTGTGTGAACATGTGTTTGTGCAAGTTTTACACATACAAATTTAAGTTGTTACTGCGCAGTTGTTTGTGAAAACTAGGTGGTAGTGCTTTGTACAAATTCAACAATTCTAGTTCTGGGAAAACCAAATCTTGTAGACTGCCTTCCTAAACAAAAAGGGTATGAGTTATCTTAACAAAGAATAATATTTTATACGCAAAAAACAAAAACAAAGAATAATACTCCCTCCGTATCAAAATATAAGATGTTTTAGCATTTTCTAGACAAAACGTATCTAGGCATGTTTTAGTGTAGATTCATATGCATCTTACACTAAAATATATATGTTGTCTAGGAAATGCTAAAACATCTTGCATTTCGATACGGAGGGAGTACTTGTTTATGTAATCCAGTTTCTTGCAGACAAACCTGTTGTATGTAATACTAGCGCTTAAATAGATGTCAAGAGTTCCTTGCTATATGGATTTTCCTCCTTACTAACCCTGTTTATCTGCTTTCTCAGTGTTCTTGTTCATAGTGGAGGAGTACATGGTGGTCACTACTATGCGTTCATACGACCAACACTAGCAGATCAATGGTAATTTCTCTAATGACTTTTTTGGCCTTTGGTGCCGCAGTTTACTCAACTAGTTATGCATGTCCACTTGATACCTGAATGTAAACATGCCTCAGATTAACAACATTTTACTAGGACGTGCGGTTGTTAGATGCTTCACCACCATTCCCAAACTAGTATGCAGATATCATATGAATTGTTGTGCATACAGATGAGAATACTTATAATCTTGGTACAGCTTGTAAATTTATGCGAATACTTGTTAACTGGACCAAATTGCTCCCTTTCCATCTCCCTCACGCAAATTTCATAATATAGTTGGTTCTGGGGTTTCCTTTTAGCAGGGATGACCCTTCGGCTACCATGAACTTCAGTAATTTTCGTTTGAATACATAGTCATTACTTGTTCTAATAGGTTTTTGGTGTATGCAAACACACCCAAATATTGTTCCTTAGAGGTCAGGATTAAGTTTCTAGTTAAGAGATAGCATGCATTCATTATCAATTAGCCAAGATTATGACTTAAGTCTTTTTCGCCAAAAGTTACCTCACCCTGATCTATAGCCTATCTCCCCCTACCAATACCATAATCCTCTGCACCTGTACGGCCTTCTACATGACAGTTGCACTGAATTTTTTTTTCCGATAAAGGACAGTTGCCCTGATGTCAATCAAGCTTTACATAAGTATGTTTTTGATTTATGTGTATCAGCGAGCAGTTTCCAGTTAGTGACACATTTTGGAAATATTATTATGTGTATCAGGTATAAATTTGATGATGAGCGTGTAACGAAAGAAGATACTAAGAAGGCCTTTGAAGAACAATATGGGGGTGAGGAAGAGGTATGTTCTGTTTCACACTGAAATTGACCGATTAATGTTTGTTCTATTGATCACCATTATCTACACATCTCTTTTCAATTAAACAGTTACCTCAAATAAACCCTGGATTCAACAACACTCCATTCAAATTTACCAAGTTCTCAAATGCCTACATGCTTGTATACATTCGTGAGAGCGACAAAGAGAAAATAATGTGTAATGTTGATGAGAAGGACATTGCTGAGCATTTAAGGGTATGCATAGTTTTATTTTCCCTTAATTTTGTATGCCACTACTTCATCGTGGCACATTTGAAGGATGAATTGTTATCACAGATAAGGCTGAAGAAAGAACAAGAAGAGAAAGAACATAAGAAGAAAGAAAAAGCTGAAGCCCATCTCTACACCATTATAAAGGTCAGGATCTGCTTATTGTAGTGTTTGTCATAGCCTGAATTCTCTTGTGGACTTTGTTGTTCATGGTGCTATTTTTGGAAAACTGTATCCAGATTGCTCGGGATGAGGATTTGAAGGAGCAAACTGGTAAGGATATATATTTTGATCTGGTGGACCATGAAAAAGTCCGCAGCTTCCGAATACAGAAGCAATTGCCATTTAATACTTTCAAGGTAACACGTCCTCCCTGGCATTCTACGCAAGTTGTTATTATTGCTTATGTTCCGGAGACACATGATCACACGCATGTATGTTATCTCGTAATCTTACTGACACAAACTGTTTAACAGGAGGAAGTTGCAAAGGAATATGGCATCCCAGTACAGTTTCAGCGATTCTGGTTGTGGGCCAAGAGGCAAAACCATACGTACCGGCCAAATCGCCCATTGACTCTTCATGAAGAAACACAATCTGTAAGTAGAAGTAAAACTGTAGCCTGTTGCCCTCTTGTCTCATTCTGGTTGGCTTAGGTCCAGTTGACTGATACTTTTAATCACTGACTGAGTCAATGCTTTATGCTGTGACATAATATAAAAGTTTTACTAGAAGAACAAGGTAAACGATGTCAAAATCTTTTGTTATTTCCAAGGACTAACGCAACTTCCAGATGTGGCTCCTTTTTTGGATTTACCACATACCAAACTTGTTAAGAAATACAGCAGTGGGTAGTGCGCAGATACTTGGAAAAACTAAGACCTTTATAGTTTGGACTTGAGTGTACATTGCCTAGATGTTCTATCCTGTGTTTTTCGTTATGTGTGTTTGTAAATTTGGTTTGTACTAAGCTCATTATTCACAATAATCATTGCATTAGCCCAATCCAGTTGTGCTTAATTGTTTAGACGACTCTAGGAAAATTTAGAATCTTGCGGTATTGTTTACGTTTTATATATATGCCATGATTCCAATTACTATGCTTTCTACTGCACAGGTGGGGCAACTGCGGGAGATATCAAACAAGGCACAGAACGCGGAACTGAAGCTGTTTTTGGAAGTGGAATTTGGACTGGTAATGCTATGCTCGATTCGTGCTTCCTTCCTTTTATGCATCTTTTTATTTTATAGTCTGTCGTGGCTTGGATGCAGGTTGTTTAACTATATCTAGTTACTCATGTAGGATCTGCAGCCTCTCCCTCCTCCTGAGAAGATCAAGGAAGATATTCTTCTGTTTTTTAAACTCTACAACCCCGAAAAAGAAGTGCTTTGGTACATGCTCTTTTTTAATTGACCTCTTCATCACCCTTTCATGTCTATCACTATAAATTTCCTTATGGTGACATATTACATTCTTCTGTCGGTCCAGTTTTGTCGGGAGGCTCTTTGTAAAGGCTTTGGGGAAACCTTCAGATATTCTGAGAAAATTAAATGAAATGGCTGGGTTTACACCCGACGAAGAGATTGAGCTGTATGAGGCAAGAGTTAAACTGATGATTTGATATATTTATACAAAGCTCTAAAGTTATCTCTGCTTCACTCACAACAATCATTTTAGAGGGTTATAAAGTTAAAATGGTGATAACCTTACAAGGTCGATTATACTTAAGTGGTTCCTTTTTTGCATGCAGGAAATTAAGTTTGAACCAAATGTTATGTGTGAACATATTGACAAGAAACTTACATTCCGATCGAGTCAGGTTTGTAAACATGTTCCTTTGATTTGAGAAATACAGAATTCAAGTTAAACATTACTTATTAATTCCCAAAATTTCAAAATATTGTAGCTTGAAGATGGGGACATAGTCTGTTTCCAAAAATCACCTAAAGCAGACAGTGATACTCAAGTGCGCTATCCTGATGTCCCTTCATTTTTGGAGTATGTTCATAATAGGCAGGTATAGTACATCATATACCCTTGTTTCTAACGCTCTTTGTAGTTGGTATAGCACTGTTTTTTTTTTCTATTTTCTGTTTATACGTTATTATTGCACACTGTGATGTCAGACACTGCTATTATTCTTGTGAGCTTTGCTCCTGACGTTGTATGTGTAGTTCACCGGAGGCCGTGGCAGGCTGTGTCGGGTAGGTGTGGTCAAGGAGGTAGCAATCAGGAGATTGGGGAATTAGAGAAGTAGATTGGATTGGGAGAGCATACACGGTAGAGAGAGACTTTCGTGATATTGCTTGATCAGAACGATAGAATGGGCATGCTTTTATAGCATTGCCTATGACTTGATTTAACTAGCAAATACTAGGACTTCTAATTTGACAAGACACGGATTGCACTTCCTAACTTAACCTAATACTCCCTACGGCTGGGGCCCTCAACTCAAGCCTTGGCTGCTCTTTGCCGATGTCTTGCCAGCCGCTGGCCGCAACTTTATTCCTGGACCCCTTACATGACTCTCCTATCGGAACTAAATTGATGCCACAACACTACTCCCCCTCTGTAGATACAGCTTGTCCTTGAGCTGTAATTCATGCCAGTTTTTCCTCGACGTTATCGATAGCTAAAAGGCGGAAAAGGCGTTGACACCGATGGCCTTGCGAGAATTTTTCATCGCAGTTGAAACACAGTCCCTTTTCCCTTCTGTCTGCCATCTCTGCGGCTGTCAATCGGCGAAGCATCGTTCTTCCCCAACTGAAATCGGCTCTCCGATGGCCATGGACGAATTCTCCTTAGAGGCTGCTGATATGATAGTTGCATGCTGCTGGTAAGCGCGTGCCATGCTCACGGTGACTTGAAGGTCCAGTGGCTTTTGCATCTCAACATCCACATAGAGCAAGTCGGTGAGGCCTGAGGTAAACAGTTGCACCTGCTGCTTTGTCGAAAGGGGGTCATCGTTAGCAAGCAGGGACATTAATTTCTCCACATATTATGTCTCTGCCGGATTGCCGCATCCGCGCAATCTCGCCTAGAGGATTGCTTCGGATTGGTGGCCACTATGCTGGAGGAGTATAAAATAATGTGTAGTTAATTTGTGCGGAAGTATGGCTGGCTTTGTTCTCCCTGTTTTTATTGAGTTACTATTCTTCCTGTGCTTGTTTATACTCCCTCCGTCCCAAATTATTTGTCTCAAAGTTGGACAAAAGTAGATGTATCTAACACTAAAACATGTCTAGATACATCCATTTTTGTCCAACTTTAAGACAATTAATTTGGGACGGAGGGAGTACTTGATTTTTCATGCAGGATGGTATGGACCTGTACAATATGACTAGTTTATCTGATACTCCCTCCGTTCCAAAATAGATGACTTCCACTTGTCCAAATATGCATGTATCTAGAGACTAAAACATGTCTAGGTACATGCATGTTTGGACAAATGGAAGTCATCTATTTTAGAACGGAGGGAGTAGCTTTTATTTACTGGTAGCCTTGTTGTATTCTCTATTTTCCTAAGTATATTATGTTTATTGCAGGTTGTGCACTTTCGGTCTTTGGAGAAACCAAAGGATGCTGATTTTTGTTTGGAATTGTGAGTGATTTTACGAACCTGTTTGTCTATTCATTCAAATTGTCAATTAACCCATTAACCCTCATATATATGTTTATTGTTTTCCTCTGCATTTAGGTCAAAGCTTCACACATATGATGATGTTGTTGAGAGAGTTGCCCGCCAGCTAGGGTTGGATGATCCAACGAAAATCCGCCTTACGTCCCATAACTGCTATTCGCAGCAGCCTAAACCGCAACCCATCAGATATCGGGGGGTGGAACATCTATTAGACATGCTTGTTCACTATAATCAGGTTCACCATTCACTTGCAATTTTTTTTGCCAATATTAGCGTGATATCAGCATAGCTAAACTGCAAAAGGAATTTCTACTGAAGTTACTTTCACTTATGATGCAGACATCTGACATCTTGTATTACGAAGTACTGGATATTCCATTGCCTGAGTTGCAGTTCCTGAAAACCCTTAAAGTTGCATTCCACCATGCTACAAAGGAGGAGGTTCTTTTTACTGCAAATCATATGCTTATATTTTTCAATTATCATTAGCTGCCAAATGAACATTCTAATGATATATTCTTTGTCTAGGTTGTCATTCACAGCATCAGGCTTCCTAAGAATAGCACCATTACTGATGTGATTAATGACTTGAAAACTAAGGTTATACTTGTGCGCTCTTTTCAGTCCTTTCTTGAGTTATTTAGTTTTGTGTTACACATTTATGCTATTGGAAGTTTGGAACTGAGATATACCAACGCATTGTTCTTGGATATATTCACCAGGAGTCTTTCGTAGTGCATGTCTAGCCTCTTGAGAGATTGGTGACATCGAGAGGTCACAGTCATCCATCATTGGAGGCTGATTTTAGGAAAAATAAAATTTAAGCAGCTGCATATTTATTCCCTATTTAATTGGGTGAGATTAATTCTTCATATAGATGTAGCTGGATGTGTAATGACCTCCTACTCATATACCTTCTGTAGAAGTTTCAGTTAAGTCAAGTCTGTTCATACTTGCTTTCAATGGCGGAGCTTCAACGGAATAGTTGGGCGGGCGAGACAAAAAGAGAGCAAATTTTTTAGTAGGTTAAGTAAGAATTTGAGAAATTTTGAGTGCAAATTCATGTTATTGGACTACATTGAGAATTTTTTAAATATGATTTAACTAATAATTTGAGGAAATAAGGAAAAGTTACACGTTCCTATGTGTGGGTTGCTACGAATCGCTGTGAGGCTGTTGGATTGCTTAGTAATTGGTCGTTACATGGATTGCCTGTACCCGTTCTAGCGAATGGGGCCAACAATACATAGATATCGTTGCTTTTGGCGAAAATCCTGGGCGGGCCACGGCCCAGGTCGCCCCCTATGTAGCTCCGCCAGTGCTTGCTTTCATCCCTCCCTCACATGGTCATGCTTATTGAATAATCCTCTTCTAACTTAAAACTGGCCATCTTATTTTGACAGAAGTAGCTTTTTTATTTTCAGCACCATTACCATCTAGGTTATGCAACTGTGAAGTGGATTATTGTCTTAATGTCATTGGCTTAAATCGTTGTACTGCTGGTCATCAGGTTGATCTATCCAGTCCCAGTGCTGAACTACGTGTTCTAGAGGTCTTTTACCACAAGATTTATAAGGTATTTATGTATTAGATGTCTTACATGTCGAGAAATAATTTTACTATTCTTGAGGTTTCGTAAGTGTTTGAGGTAAAATCTTTGAATGACCTTACAAGAGGCTTCATATACTAACTATCATATTTACTCACATTTATATTTTCCCTAGATATTTCCACTTCATGAGAAAATAGAGAATATAAATGATCAGTACTGGACGCTACGTGCTGAAGAGGTATGTAATAATATTATCTGTTGTACTTCCGTTTGAGCTTTCCCAAGAATCTTTTCCTTCCAATTTTTTTTATAAAAAGTCCTTCCCTTCCCTTGATTTCTTGCGTGCATGTATATTTTCTTGTACCTGCGTCATGAAATGTATGTCCTTTTTAGTCCTCATATCTGTTTCTACTGATTCATAGGTTCCAGAAGAGGAGAAAAATCTCAGTCCACACGATCGCTTAATTCATGTTTATCACTTCACGAAAGATCCTCTTCAGAATCAAGTATTGCACTCTTACATGATCTTCATTCTTGTCTAGATTTAGTTTTATTGGAAGATGCTATTTGTGATATGCTTATCTAGTCAGTTAACACCGTTGTTGTGACCAACAGCAGATTCAGAACTTCGGAGATCCTTTTTTTCTCGCTATCCGTGAAGGTGAGACTTTAGCGGAAGTAAAGGGGCGCATACAGAGAAAACTTCAAGTCCCTAATGAGGAATTCTCCAAGGTGATCTTAATATTTTCTTTAATAGATGGGATCATAGAACTACTATTTCCCTCCATGCGGATAGGGTTGTTAATCTTGAAATTATGCTGATGTTGTAGATCAGATGCAAATGTTAGAACCAGCATTAATCTTGTAGTCAATTGGCTGTTCTGTACCGAGCAGAGAGTTCATATCATACTGTAGTCTCAAATTTGTTACTCCCTCCGATCCGAAAAAAGTGTCGCTCAAAATGAACTAACCATGTACAAACTTAATGCTACAGCTCTGACACTTTTTTAGGATCGGAGGGAGAAGTAATTACTGCGAAGTTAAAAACAAATTTTATCATAAACTATTGTTGGTGATGCAAGCACATTATTTATCTTATAGAAAGGCTTGCGAAGTATTTCTCGAGCTACCTCCACATATGTAAGCTAAGAATACAGAACACGGCGGATTCATTTGCAGATTATTTCCAGATAAGGTTTTTGAAAGTTATTTATTTCGAGGGGAAGTTCTTTTGATGTTTCATGCCTGTTGTGTTTGTATCCTTGTTTTCTTTGTCTTTTGCCTTGGGTTGCAATGCATTGTGGTACGAGTTAATAAGTATCTGTACAGCTACTGAACTAACATTTATATTCATGCTTGTGTGATCAGTGGAAATTTGCATTTATATCTATGAATCGGCCAGACTATCTACAAGATTCAGATGTTGTATCTGCTCGCTTCCAGGTAAATGTTTGTTTTTTGCATACAGGCTTTTACTCGCATACATTTTGTTTTCGATGGTTTCTGATTTAATTTTTTCTTTTGGTTTCTTCAGAGGAGGGATGTCTATGGTGCTTGGGAACAATATCTTGGGTTGGAGCACACTGATACTGCACCAAAAAGGGCATATACAGCCAATCAGGTATGCAGTTATCTTGC
The DNA here is from genome assembly GCA_028641055.1 of Alopecurus myosuroides. Classification (NCBI taxonomy): domain Eukaryota; kingdom Viridiplantae; phylum Streptophyta; class Magnoliopsida; order Poales; family Poaceae; genus Alopecurus; species Alopecurus myosuroides. Next base: position 376,589,939 of record CM054057.1, on the reverse strand, counting down.
TGGGAAGTGAATTTAGCAAACTTCGGACGTCGAGTATTACCGTAGTCATGCTTGGGTGTAGCCATACTTTATTGTCTTTGTACCAAGCTTTCCTTGCAATTGCAGGATTTCGTACAAGCCTTTGCATTTTTGTTGACCACAGTCTTATAAATCTTAGCTATCACTCATGTTTGATGCTGTACCCCTACTGTGTTGTTTTGGTACCAGAGCTTCCTTGTTATAGCGGGAGTTTGTGCAAGCTTTGTGATTTTCGCCGAAAATATTTGAACCGGGGTTCCGCATTGCATAGTTCACGAGGACACTTGTCTTAATATGTCTTCTGGCGGTTTAATCTACCTGCAGAATCGTCACACACATGAGAAGCCGGTGAGGATTTACAACTAAGACGTCTTACAACTCTGCTGGTCCCCTGATGAAGGCATCGATCTGAAAGTGGAGAAGGGCAGGTGGTGCAAGGGGACGGGGGAAAATAGCAGAATGTTTGGCCATCGGTTGCTACAGGAGGTCGCTCTCGATGCATGCCTGTGATGATTTTTTCAAGGTTTATCATCTTGCCTTTGGGGCAAGGGTGCATGCTTATTTAGTTTCCGTAAATTGGGTGTAAAGGCCGCCCTCCTAGGGTAGATGTCGCTTCATTTTGAAAGCAAAGTTGAGTACATAAGATTTTGGTAGGGGGCTTGTATACAAGGGTATAGTTGTGTTGTAAGCCGGTGACAATGGGGATACTAATGTATTTGTTGTTGGTTCCGTTTTTTTATGTTAGAAACGTGGGCAATAATTATTAATGCAGCTGGAGAAATGTGGAGTTCCATGATAAGTGTGGGCATGGATTTGGTGTACTGAAAAGCCCTTTGCATGTGTTGTGTTTCCCTTCTCGGTAGACAAATACCTTCCGACGCTTAAGAAGGATGACACACTTGGGTTAAGTGATTGGAGATTTAGGCACTTGGGTTAAGTGATTGTTGATTTAGGCTGCTGCCAAAGTTTTTTTTTTGATGGTCAATGCCATGATATATTTAGGTTGTGTTTGGTTTTGGAATAAAAGTGGAATGGACTGGAACCATTCAGCACCCAAACCCCATTCCTGTGTTTGGTTGTGGAAGAGGAACGGAACCAACTGGTTCCACTAGAGGGAATATTCCCTTAGATGCGGAATGCACTCATTCCACCAAATCGGTGGAATCGACAACCAGAGGGATCCCTTAGACGCGAAATGCACTCATTCCACCAAATCGGTGGAATCGACTGGAACCGGGCGCTAATCATCGTAGAAAACATCGGATTACGTGTTGATCAGTACCATATCAGCTTGATGGTAGTGGTAACCTCACTCTTAATTATGCTTAATGGTAGCGATAAAGTGATTTATACCATTTTCCTTCCACCTCGTACCTTCAACCAAAATCATTCCATTCCACCTCATTACCTCTAACCAAACATACGAATGAATGTAACCATGACATTCCATTCTAGTGGAATGTAACCATTCCGTTCCATTCCACTTCATTCAAAAACCAAACACATCCTTAAGGTAGCAGATAATACATGGTAGAGATACATGAGCTGATTACAATGATTACAAAATAAAGTCTAAAAGAAACTAGCAAATTTTCGAGATCTTCAAAATCTTTCTTCTTTTCTGAAGGCTGCCATTAAACATAGAGACTAAACCACAAATCTGTAAACACCAATGAGGGTTCTCCCATTTTTTTTTGATCTGCAATTCCAAAGCCGGGAGCAGGTAATCAACCATTAAACTAATCAACCAACATCGGCAGGAGTACCAACACCAGTATTGCAGGAGTACAAACACCGGTATCAACGTCACGGGGAGCCGATAGTATGGATCACCATTGTCAAGGACGTAGCAGCGAGTTTTACTAAATAAATCTATAATGACATTTTTTTTCTACTAGGAGCTTGGATGCCCCTAGGGTTCCAAAAGCACACATTCATGATGAAATCCTTTTCTTGGGGTGCTTGCCCCGCCTAGTTTTACCTATAAAGGTCCCGTCCAGCTCATCTACTTGGTCCCCAACATAACCATCATCCTTTAGATGCTTAGGCAAGGTGGGGGAGTGATTATCTAGAGTAGAGGGGTAGCATTGACTGAACTACTATCATCAAAAGGAGGAATGGACACACCCACAATGTTGGCCATTTGAGTAAGAGAATTTGCAGTAAGAACAGAGAAGGGGTTTTGCTTAGCAATACCTTTGAGTTTTGAAGCAGTAGGTAGGGAGGTCTCCAAGTTTTTCCTCTTGTCCATCTCTTGAGAAAAGTTGAGTGATTGTCATGCCCACTGGCCTGATGTTCCTTGTGCTTTGTCTTGCAGCACACATAGGCCCCCATCTGTTGCTTGTGGGCAGAGCCAAGTGAGTGGATTGTGAGTGTGGAGCTGGGGGGAATAGTATCATCTCCAAAGGTTGGATCAGAGTAGGAGAACTCTCCTTCCTCACTCAGCTCCATTTGTTGCAAAAGGTTGACGCTGGAACAGGAGATTCATTGATCCAATTAAGCACTCTCTCTCTTGCATCATCAGAGTCTTCCACAGAGAGAGAAGCTTGCTGGCCCCATCATGCTCCCTGCGCTTCAAATAGACAGAGGCAACTACGTATACCTTAGCAGCCAGTTTCTCAATGCTCAGAGCCCTTTGTTTTGAAGCAGAGGGGTTACCATTCTGTCCAAAGTTCTTGGCAGGCTCCTTGTCTTTTTTTGCTGAGGAGTAGTTTTGTCTATTTCCATGCACCTATGCCCATCAGTGTCCTCCAGTTGACGGTCATGATCTTTAGTGTCAGGCGGATGCAGGTTGTCATCAGCGTCATCCCCATCTAGGGCAACAGAGTTTGCAGGGACTTCCACAGTAAACCTGATCTGATATAGGTTTCCTAGCACCTCAAAGACTCTGGCAGAGGGGATTTTACTGGGATCCCTGCATTTTATTTTCACCCTCACCACTTCATAGAAGCTCTTGAATAGCAACCCAGTCAATGTCCATGAAGATACCAAATGCAGTCAAAAATTGCATGATGGTAGTCCATTTGCACTAGGGAATCTGGGACAACTCTGAATCTAGGGCTGTCTGTCCCGTTCGTGACCCCTCTTGTTCTTTATATAGGTAGCAGGGTCTTAGAGGCCGTACATGAGGTGGACTCAACTTTGAGTCGGTTGCAATTCTTTCCTATTCTTGCTGCCTAAGTTTTTCCTTCCGCATCGTACATGTCTCCTCCATGGGACTTCGTGTAGTTACTCATGGAGCCTGCCAGGGCACCCCTTAATTGGCCGCACCGGGTATCCCTATAGTGGAAGATCTTTTGGGTACCCTCACGCCAGTAGCCCCCGAGTGCACGATGGAGTCAAAGACTCGATCTAGGGACTCAAACCTTCAAGACAGATTATTTCGAGTGATTTTCCTGCAAATAGTTCTTCGGGAGGATATGGCAAACATGCTCGATCTACTCGAATGGCCGAGGTCAATTAATCTCACTCAGGATAATACACCGTTAGCCTACTCAGGGTTCGAGTCCTCAGGCTCGATCCTGAAAAAACCTGGGGTAATTGAACTCGTGCTGCTGAAGTCTTATCGAGTCGAATTCTAGTTGTCAGTTGTTTTACCCAACGTGTTTGTCGGGATTTTCATCACACCTGTTGGCATGGAAAAAATACCAGGTAGTGCAGGAGTGGTGCATCTCTCAGGCAGTGGGAACTGATCCGCGGGTCTTATCTTGTACTATGAGTACGACATCCAGAGTTCTCAAACACAGCTGATATGGGGTGGCCCAATCTTCTCAATGAGCTTCTCTCTCTTTTTGTGGATTTTGTTATAACTAGTGCTACACTGAGACCTCTCACTCGACTGATCCCTGTTGCCAGATGCAACAACAATCAAGCCCTTTGGATATTCTCAACTACACACTCTTGCACAAGTAATCAATGATCACAAGTGGTCCTGTATCCCCCTATTCCCAATGGAATAACAAGATATCACACAACTTTGACTTGATAAACTTTAATATGAATGCTTAGCAGCAATACAATCTCAAGGCTAGGGTTTCTTGGATCTAATCTCCCAACTCGCAGGAGGGGAGTATATAAGAGGGAGGGGTGCGGCCACAAGGGACTCCTTGCGCAAACAAAAATCCCTCTTGGACTAGGACTCCTAATTGGACTCTAAGAGAGGATACAAACCGACCCACTTTAGGGGGTGCGGCCAAATATGGTATACAAACCATACCTACTATGAGTAGGATTTCTATATGGCGCATTGATATTCAATGGGGCGCCCTCCTCATGTTTTCCTTCTCCCTAAGTGTGGAATACCAAGCTAGTAATTGTTTTCCACACTTGCATGATTGTTTTCACCATCTTGTACATTTGTTTTCACCATCTTGTATGTTTGTGTTCACCATGGTACATTTGTTTTCACCACTTGTAATCTTGTTTTCCAGCATCTCCATGTTGTTTTCCAGCTCCTCTAGGTTGTTTTCTTCCACCATGTTTGTGTTATCAATAAACCTGATCATACATAAATGCATAGATTTAGGTAGTATAAAATTCTCATAAATACAAACATCATAATCTATAAGGAGTGAATTCACCTGTTGTTCTAGTAGCTTGGTCATTGACCTTGTCATAGGTCCAAGTCTCACTTCATCTTGTTTTAGTGGCAATGTACTAGGGATGTCCTCATCATCCTCCCCCTCTTGAAAAGCCTTGATGTCCATATTAAGGTCATCTCACTCCAAACTCATCAATTGGAAGATCTATCTTGTAAGCATTGTCGTTTATCTTGGCAAGCACTTTGTAGGGACCAACACCTCAAGGCAATAACTTGGACTTTTTGAGCTTAGGAGATCTGTCCTTTCGAAAGTGTACCCATACCAAATCTCCTTCTTAAAAAATAACCTCCTTTCTCTTCTTATTTATTCTTTGAGCAACATACTTCCCTTTCTTCTCTATAGCACCGCTCGTCTTCTCATGTATTTTCTTCACAAAATCAACTCTCTTTGATGCCTCCATATTTGTTCTCTCTTGTATAGGAAGTGGTAGTAAATCAAGTGGTGTAGTGGGTTTGAATCCATAAACCACCTCAAATGGGAAAAGATGAGTAGTTGAACGCACAACTCTATTATATGCTAATTCCACATGTGGCAAACAATCCTCCCACTCCTTCAAATTTTTCTTGATCATGGTTCTCAATAATGTTGACAATGTTCTATTAACCACCTCTGTTTGTCCATCTGTTTGGGGGTGACATATTGTTGAAAATAGCAGCTTTGTTCCTAGTTTCCCCCATAGTGTCTTCCAAAAGTAGCTCATAAATTTCACATCTCTATCAGAAACAATAGTCCTTGGTACTCCATGTAATCTCACTATGTCTCTGAAAAATAGATTATCAATATGGGATGCATCATCACTCTTGTGGCAAGCAATGAAGTGTGACATCTTAGAGAATCTTTCTACTACCACAAATATTGAATCATGTCCCCTTTTTGTCCTTGGTAAGCCTAGCACAAAATCCATACTTATATCCTCCCATGGTGTAGTTGGTGTAGGCAATGGAGTATATAATCCGTGGGGCTTCAATTTGGATTTGGCCTTATTGCAAATAATGCACCTTTGCACAAATCTATAAACATCTCTCCTCATATGTTCCCAATAAAATTTTTCAGCCAACATAAGCAATATTTTCTCACGTCCAAAGTGTCCCATTAATCCACCACTATGAGATTCCTGCAATAACATCAAGCGCAAAGAACACTCGGGAATACACAATTTGTTAGCTCTAAACAAAAATCCATCATGTATATGATACTTATCCCAAGACTTCACATTAGAACATTTAGCATAAGGTGTAGAAAATTCTTTATCTTCAGCATATAGTGGTTTTAATTCTTCCAAACCCGAAACTTGAACACCCAATTTAGTGAGTAACATATTTTTTCTAGACAAAGCATCAGCAACCAAATTATCTAATCCTTTCTTATGTTTAATAATGTATGGGAAAGATTCAATAAATTCTACCCATTTAGCATGTCTCTTATTAAGACTGGATTGGTTCTTCAAAAATTTCAATGCCTCATGATGAGAATGTATAATAAATTCTTTTTGCCACAAATAATGTTTCCAAACTCCAAGAACTCTAACAAGTGCATACAATTCTTTATCATAGACAAAATAATTCAATTGAGCTCCATGTTATTTCTCAGAAAAATAAGCAATTGGTTTCTTATCTTGCATTAGCACACCTCCAATACCTATGCCACTGGCATCACATTCAATTTCAAATTGTTTATTAAAATTTGGTAGCATTAATAATGGGGCCAAAATCAACTTATTATTCAAAGTATCAAAAGCAATATCTTGAACAACCCCCACTCGAAATTCACACCTTTCTTAGTCAAATCATTCAAAGGGGCAGCAATAGTACTAAAATCTTTCACAAATCTTCTATAAAATCCAGCTAGTCCATTAAAACTTCTTACTTGACTCACATTCATGGGAATTGGCCAATTTTTAATTGCTTCAATTTTAGATTCATCCACTTCTATCCCATGTTTAGAAACAACATCTCCAAGAAATATGACCTTATCTTTGCAAAAAGTGCACTTCCCTAAACTTCCATACAATTTATTTTCTCTTAGCACATGCAAGACTTGTCTAATATGATCAATATGTTCATGTTCATTGTGGATATATATGAGAACATCATCAAAGTAAACAACCACAAATTTGCCAATAAAATCTCTCAAAACATGGTTCATTAATCTCATGAAAGTACTAGGTGCATTAGTTAATCCAAAAGGCATTACTAACCACTCATATAAACCAAATTTTGTCTTAAAGGCTCTTTTCCATTCATCCACCTCTTTCATCCTAATTTGATGATAATCACTATGCAAATCAATTTTAGAGAAAACAACATCACCACTTAATTCATCTAACATGTCTTCCAAACGTGGTATAGGATGACGATAACGAATAGTGATGTTGTTAATTGCTCTACAATCCACACACATGCGCCAAGTACCATCTTTCTTAGGAACCAAAATAACATGAACAACACAAGGAGATAAGCTTATTCCAATATAACCTTTGTCAAGAAGCTCTTGTACTTGTTTCTGAATTTCCTTTGTCTCTTGGGGATTTGTCCTATAGGGAGCTCGATTTGGTAATGATGATCCATGAATTAAATCAATCTGGTGCTCAATCCCTCTCAATGGTGGCAATCCTGAGGGTACTTGTTATGGAAAAACATCATCAAACTCCTGCAAAACATTAGAAACACCAATAGAAAGAGGAGTCATGTCATTAGAAACTAAAATTCCCCCCTTGTGCATGAGCACTATAGGTACTAAACTAGGATCCTCTCCAAACTCTCTCAAATCTTCTTTGGTGGCTAACATTGTTAAAAGGCTCACTCCCTTACTTTTACCACTCGGCCTAGGTTTGTTTTCACCCACATAATTTGTGTTTTCACTCTTCTCATCTCTCTCACTTTCTCTCTCAAGATTCACTTTAACTTTTTGTATAGATTCATTCACAATCTGTTGTGGTGTCATAAGCCTCAAGATAACATCCTTATTATTCCAATTCAATTGATATGTGTTTGCTCTCCCATTGTGTGTAACCTTTCTGTCGAATTTCCATGGTCTTCCAAGTAATAGGTGACAAACTGACATGGGAACCACATCACACTCAACTGTATCTTTGTATGGTCCAATCTGAAAATCCACTCTCACAACTTGGCATACTCTGATTTCTTCTTTGTCATTCAACCATTGAATATAATATGGGTGTGGGTGTGGACTATATCTCAATCTTAGCTTTGCACATAAATCCTTGCTTGCTAAATTTCTGCAACTTCCTCCATCAATGACCACCTTGCAAGCCATTTGGGGACCAACAATTGCCTTGGTTTGAAATAAATTGCATCTTTGGCTCTCATCACTAGGAACAATACTCAAAGCTTGTGTGCAAACAATGGTTGGATAATTTGTAGCATAAGCATTAATAGGACCATCATCATCATCATATGTATCCTCCTCATTAGGATCAGCATCATCTCGAGTCTCATACTCATCATCAACATTAATAATCATGATTTTCTTGTTTGGGCAATCCCTCTTAAAGTGGCCTTTTCCTCCACAAGTATGGCATGTCATGTCTCTATTTCGTGTGGGAGGTGAGAACTACTAGAACCCGAAGCTGATGGTGTTGTATTCCTTGCACTTGAGGTGCTTGTCTCGGGTTTGTTACTTGTATTCTCACGGGTTTGCAGCAATTGGAGGTGTAGGTGGTGAGAAAACAGATTTTTTAGATGAGAAACTCCTCCTAGAACTCACTTGTACCTCCTAATTAGCCTCTTCTGAGCTTCCCTTGCTTGATGCAACAATTCACTCATATTGCTATATTGGACATGCCTCACAATGCTCTTAATTTTGAATTGGAATCCTGACAAGAATGTTTGCATAGTTTGCTCTGGCTCCTCTCTAACCTGAACCCTTTGTAGGATCAATTCCATCTCCTTGTAATAAGTATCCACAAATTTAGTACCTTGCTTCAATTGTTGTAGCTTGTCATAGAGAGTTCTAATATAATTCCTTGGTACAAATCTTTCTCTTAGAAATTGTTTCATCTCTCTCCATGTAGTCACTTCTGGTTGTTCTTGTTCTTCCCTCAATCTTGTAATGCCATCCCACCACAAGAGAGCATAGCCATCAAAACCAGAAGATGCAAGCTTCAGCTTCCTCTCCTCGGGATACTCATGTAATCTCCATAATTTCTCAATTTTCAGCTCCCACATCAAGTATTCTTCCACATCCTTAGAATCACAAGCAAGACTAGGAATAGAGAATTTTGGTTTTCCCAAGCCATCATCCTCTCTATTATTTTCCAAAGGCACTCTCGTTGCATAACCTCTACGGCCTCCATTGACATGGCCTCTCCCATCATCAATAGGAGCAATAGCTTGAGGTCTTTGTTGTAGTTGTTCCACTAGAGTTGATAAATTTGTCATTTGTTGTGTCAATGTTCTCAAACTCTCTTGAATAGTATCCACAGATTCTTGTGTTGCAGCAGCCTCTATCTTCAAATCAAAAGTAGTATCTCAATGTATCATCATTCTTGTCTATTTCAGTAGCAATCCTCTTGTACATAGTATCTCTTAGTGCTTCATACTCATTCCATTGCACCAAGTCCTCAGGTTTCTTCTTTGCCTGCACATCAACATCACTAGTAGAACTCATGATTAATTTGTTAGTAACAAAAATAATCAATGAGTTGTGGTGCCTCTCACAACTCACTCAAAAACCAAGCAAAGATGGCTTCACTTACTGTTCCAAAGTGAATATGATCAACTTACCAACAAGGAGCAATGAATAATTTGCTAAGTGTGAGAAGAGAATAACCGAGCTATCAAGTATCACAATGCAAATAGGGTATTTGGTGGGGCTTGGTTGGGAATCCTAACAACACCAAAATAACAACTCCAATGCACTGTCTAATGTGATGAAAAACACTAAAGGAACACACTCACACTAGAAGACAAATGCGGCTTAGAAATTATATGGAAGATATATTGAAAGCACTAGAAAGACACTAGCAAATACTCTATGAAAACACGCACAATATTGCTCAATTGTCCACACAAATATCCAAAAAGCTTCCACTAGTGATAGTATGGCTCGACCTCTTTTTGATTTTTCTTTCTTTCTTTCTATTTTTTAATACCTTTTCCTTTTTCTCTATTTTTTGATTTTTTCAATGGCCTTTGAATCAACCAGGAGCAACAATTAATGGAAAACAGAAAAGGTGGACAAATTTGATCAAATTGAGCAGCCTATAGAGCAATTAAACAACTAGTCTTTGGGTTTGGTACCTAATATTTGCTGTAGAAAGGCTTTAGCTAGGGCTTATCAAAGATCATAATAGAAACCTAGAGATAAACATGAGAAAAACAAAAGAAAAACTAAAGAAAACGGACAAGAATAGCTCACGGCAGAGAAACATGAAGTTTTGTGCCGTACGACAGCGGTTCGGTGCAAAATTCTCTGCCCGACAGAGGTCTCATGGCAGCGCGCGGGTGTGTTGCGGTGTGTGTGCGGGTGGGTTGCGGGTGGTTGTTGTGGTGGGATTTTGTAAGCGCGCGGACGGTGGAATCCGAGTATGGCTAGGGTGGTGCGGGTGGGTTGCGGCAGCGCGGCAGCGTTTTGACGCGGTTTTGCACCACGACAGGAATCCGACAGCAACTAGGAGTGTGGGCGCGGCAGCGATTTGGACAGTTTTCTGGCCGCCGGTAGGAAACGGATTGGAATCTGATTATGACAAGGAACCTGAGAGCAATCAACACCAATATTTTCCGCAACAATATGAACTCGAAAAACTAGATCAACGTGTAAACAAGCTGTAGGTCTAGACTTTCTCGAGAGATTAAACACACAACAACAACTATTTTTGTTGGAATTTTTGGTATAGAACTAAAAAAAAAATGAACTAGATGAACCCTAACCCTAATAGATGAAAACTAAAAACAGGAACACAAATCAACAAGAAACAACAATTAGAGTAGCAATTTGGAGTTGATCTAGGCTCTGGCAAAATCTAAACCTAATATTTTTGTATGCCTTTTTCTGGATAGGAAATAAGAACAACTAAACTAGGGATAACTTTGCTCACCGACTAAACCTGATAATCTGATACCAAGATGATATGGGGTGGCCCAATCTTCTCAATGAGCTTCTCTCTCTTTTTGTGGATTTTCTGGATTTTGTGATAACTAGTGCTACACTGAGACCTCTCACTCGACTGACCCCTGTTGCCAGATGCAACAACAATCAAGCCCTTTGGATATTCTCAACTACACACTCTTGGACAAGTAATCAATGATCACAAGTGGTCCTGTATCCCCATATTCCCAATGGAATAACAAGATATCACGCAACTTTGACTTGATAAACTTTAAGATGAATGCATAGTAGCAATACAATCTCAAGGCTAGGGTTTCTTTGGTTTTAACTCGATCTAATCTCCCAACTCGCAGGAGGGGAGTATATAAGAGGGAGGGGTGCGTCCACAAGGGACTCCTTGCGCAAGCAACATTCCCTCTTAGACTAGGACTCCTAATTGGAATCTAAGAGAGGATACAAACCGACCCACTTTAGTGGGTGCGGCCAAATATGGTATACAAACCATACCTACTATGAGTAGGATTTCTATATGGCGCATTGATATTCAATGGGGCGCCCTCCTCATGTTTTCCTTCTCCCTAAGTGTGGAATAACAAGCTAGTAATTGTTTTCCACACTTGCATGATTGTTTTCACCATCTTGTATGTTTGTTTTCACCATGGTACATTTGTTTTCACCACTTGTAATCTTGTTTTCCAGCATCTCCATGTTGTTTTCCAGCTCCTCTAGGTTGTTTTCTTCCACCATCTTTGTGTTATCAATAAACCCGATCATACATAAATGCATAGATTTAGGTAGTATAAAATTCTCATCAACACAAACATTATAATCTATAAGGAGTGAATTCACCTGTTGTTCTAGTAGCTTGGTCCTTGACCTTGTCATAGGTCCAAGTATCACTTCATCTTGTTTCAGTGGCAATGTACTAGGGATGTCCTCATCAGCAGTTGTGCAGCCTGGGAGAATAGAGTGCTTTGAGCATGATTCATTCGAGTTAGTTCTTTGGGTGACAAAGGAGGGATCCTCAACTTATGTACTTTCTCAAATGAAACTTTCCTTCGTGAAAAGGCTCTACAGGACTCGAGTGAATTTTTTGATTACTCGAATATTTTTCTGTTCGGGTGTTTTTCATCAGCATTGACGTAATACCTTGTTTACCGACAAGGGACCAGACACTTCCTGATGTGACCTTATCCTATCAGAAGATAGCTGACGCGAGTGGAGTTTGAACACTTTTTGTCCGTTCAGTGCGCGATAATCTAGGGATTGTCAGTAAATGCCTAGATTCCCGCACGTAGTGGGCAGCGTGGAGGCGTAGCAGTTAGCCTCCCATGCCACATGTAGGGAAGATCCATACGCGCAGAATATCGACGGTGGGGATGGATCCACCCTGCTATAAATACCGCGGGGAGGGGGGGGAGAAGGGTAAATTTCCCCTTCTCCTTCCTCGCGCCCGCATCTGCTTCTTCCACCTCGCATCAGAGCCATTACTACGCTCCCCCAAGCTCCACCAAACTTGCACCATGGTGCACACTCGCAAGAATGGCGGCTACTCGACGTCCAGCTGCACGGAGAGCCAACGGCGAAAGGGCGGAAAATGGAGTAAATCCATCGGCATAGCGAAGCTTCTCACTGTGCCAAACGCGAAGGGTTGCTCCAAGCCGGCTCATGGAGGCGCCCACGCTCGGAGGCTCTCTCAACCCCAGAGGCCAACGAGCGAGTGGCCTTCGTCGACCATGTTCTCAGGGGGGGTATCTTTTTGCCTTCATCCTTTCCTCCTCGCGCTCATGGCGGTGTACGGCGTCCACTGCATGATGTCCCGCCGAACTCGATGCAACACATAACGTGCTTCATTGTTTTGTGCGAATGCTACCTCGGGGTGGCGCCGCACTGGGCGCTTTTCAAGCACTTTTCAATATCAAGGCCAGCCAAGAAGCAGCAACCTGCACGAGGTTGTAGGTTGCAACATTCAGTTCAACCCGAAGTCGAGTTACTTCAAGATGGGTTTTGTCGACTCCGTCACCGGGTGGAGGAGTCGTTGGTTCTACTGCAAGGACTCGCCCAACACTGATGGTTTCCCTCTAGTGGGTCTAGACAGCCCAGTGGTGCCCATGAGCTCATGGAAGAACCAACTGTCTGTAGAAGAGGTCGATCAGACTGAAGATCGGGTGTCTCAGGTTGCCAATCTGAAGGCTAGTGGACTAACTGGAAGACACCTGGCTGCGATGTTCCTCGGGCGTCGAGGACAAACACTCCAGGACATGGTGATACCCATGTGGGCATACTCGAGTGTTGATTTGACTCACCGCCTGCGTCGTGAGGAGCTTTCCAGCAACGAACTCGAGCATTGCATGTGCTAGATCACTCGAGTCAAGGAGAGTGACCCAGTCAACTCAACTCCCGCTGCCCCCCACTCTATTCTCTGACTGAACGGTCTAAGGTGAGTCTTCTTTCCTTTATATTTCGTGTTCTGATTTTCTTACTCATTGGTATATTTCTTCTTTTACTCTCCCCTTTTCGTTCCGAGTGACTTTTCCTGCCTTCGTTGCTTGACTTGTCTTGCAACTTTCTTCTTCTTCTAGAATCTGAACGTGCTTGCCAGTGAACCACCCAAAGCGGGCACCGTTCCCTTCATGGAGGGTTTGACTGTGGCTGCTGCTGTGGATCTAGACTCGATCCCTTTAGTTTCTACAACCAATTCTTCTCGTGACGCGGATGACCCGGAGGAGGTTCAAGAAGAAACCGCCGAAGATTCTCGAGTGCCTTCTAAGCGCACTCGAGCGGAAAGCGAGCCTGAGGAAGCTACCTCAAACGATTCAAGCTCTTCGAGTGCAACATGAGGGGACGAGATGAGGAACCCGATCCCTGTAGTTCCCCTCGCATCCATGCCGCCACTCGTTCCTCAGCCTCCTGCTGCTAAGAAGGTTCGCCACATGTTTGGGTTGAGTTCTCTCACGGGTAACTTTTTCCTTCTTCCTTTATTATATTACTCGAATTTTGACTCTTAATCTGATCGTTGCCTTTTTTCCTTTTCTTGCTTCATTCCAGCAATCCTGTCAAGGCTCCTACTCCTCCTAGGGCTCCAACTCCACCCCTACTACCGCTCCTTCTCCTCAGGCGGGAGATAGTTCGAGTGTTGTGCCGGCTCCTCCCACTCAAGTTGGGAACGATTCGCGTGCTGCTACCGATGCGCATGCCCCTACTGTTTCGAGTCCTTCACAGGGTACTCGAGACTATGGAGTCGTGCAAGAGGGTGTCCAGGAGCGCACGGCCTTCCCTGAGGCTGACCCGACGCCTTCGGGTCTAGGAGCTTGGTCTTTCAACCTAGCGGATGTAGATACCTTGGCTCCCGAGTTTCAGGTTAGAAACCACGTGAGTTTATTTCCTTTTACTATATTCTTCTGCAAATTTTGCTTGTTTTGTCGGGTGCGCGAACAACACTCCTGAGTCTGCGTTTGGCTTCTTGCATGCGAGAGTAGACTCAAAACATGTGTCTTAATTTCCTACTCTGATGTTTCCGAGCCCTTCTTGGAAAGCATGAAGGATCTGGGCACTCGTTTCCTTGGTATCGGAAGGGAGAGGGACACATCCCTGGCCAACCATGCTAAGGCAAAAGGTAAACCCTGCTCTAGTGAACCAATGTTATTTCTTCTGCTTTGACTCTGTGTTTCTGATTGGTTTCTTTTACTTGTCTTATGACTCCTGGTCTCGACTAATACTGAGAAGAAATCCGTGCTTACTTGAGTGAAAGAACTCGAGGCGCAGAACACAACTCTTTAGTTGGAGGTCACAACTGCCAAGAAAAGGACTGAGGCTGCCATTTGAAAGGCAGAAGAGTCTAGGGAAAAGAGAAGGAGGCTCTCAAGCAGTTCTCCGACTTGGAGGAAACCCTTGTTCCTCGACTCGACTCCCTGACGAACATTGTAACGGGTACTTGCACTCTTTCCTATACTTTTGCTGACAATTTCTTTATGCTGCTACAGCTATTCTAGGTAGTCCTCCTTGTTGCCTGCTCGACTGCGGGAGGGTCCACTCCTTGATGCTGTTATTTTTTCAGAAGAACAGGTGAGTAAGGCCAAGGGTTCACTAGAGAAGCTCCGAGGGGTACCTCGTGTCCTTGCACGAGTGCATGTTCCCTAAAGAAAATGTTCCCTCGAGTCTAGAAGCTTTTATGGGTGTGTTTCACGACACGTACTTCTTGGCTGATTTCAGTCAAGAACAAACTCTTTCTGGAGCTGAAACGGTGCTGACACTCACTCGAGCGCACGACATTGAAGGCAACTTTGAAGTTGCGGTAAGTGGACCTCCAGTGGACTCGGACGGGTATGAGGTAGACCTCAACCCCATCACACCGGAGTCTGTTAGGTTAGCCGAGGGTCTCCAAAAAATGCTCGAAGCTCGATCTAAGCCTGCTGAAGCTGCTAGAGATGCACACGTGGCAGTCGTAGAGAATTAGTTTTCCTTTCTGTCGAGTAGCTTCAGTAATAGCGGTGCCTGAGTGCAGTAAATTCGCTCTTTTGCTTGTAATGAACCTTGTTCTTTCAGTTGATGAACGAAAATGTGCCTAACTGTCCCTCTTTGAGTTGAAGTCATTTTTCATTATAGATTTGCATGACTTGTCTTCGTGTTTTATCTTTTCTCCTGATGGGAGTAGCCCCAAAGTGTGAAGCAATATAATGCTGCTGACCACTCGAGCGATATAATAGCCGAGTCTTAACGACATCCTACTCTCTTCTTTACGCACCTAGGTCTTCTAGTTTTGCCGATCCATTTGTTTCAATTCCTTCAACTTCTGCGACAAAACTTAGTGCAAATAATGAGCGCTAAGCTTTTAAACAAGGAAGAGGAGCTCAAAACCTTGAGGGGTCAACTTGATGCTTCGAAGGAGAAGGAGCAAGTTGCTGCAGATCGTGAGGATTTTCTCCTAGTAGAACTGGCTGCGATAATGACCGACTTAGCCTGTAAGTTTTTCAAGAATCTTCTTTTTGGCTTGTTCCGGGTGATTTTTTTCGTCATCTGACCGAGTGAACAAATCTTCTATAGGTGTTCAAGAAAATGCTATCGAGGAAACTCGATATATTGAAGAGGAGCGCCTGAAACTTTATGCTTACAACTCATCTTCTTTCTGGGCTGATCCTGAGAAGTCTCGAGTACTCTTGACCCTGAGGACTCGGGCTCAGCAAGTTTGTGGAGTAATCGGTTCTTCTCATGCGGCGTTCTGCAATATTTACGGAGCTCTTTTTCCACTCGACAGGCTACCCGAAGGTCTGTTCAATTTGATGAGGAAGTTTAGCAGTTTTGATCACGCCAAAGGATGTGTTCGTCGTCAGCTAGTTGGTGGAGCCAAGGTTGCCCTAGTTATTGCCAAGACTCACTATACACAAATGAATTTGCTGAAGATTGGCAGGGGTCCTCATGCTCCTCGTGGCGACCAACGTGTTAATATGACTGCTCGCTATGAGGCAGCTGCTCCCACGACGGTTTCACTCATGCGTTTGGTTGAAGAGGAGACCGATATCCCACTGGAGGGTGGATGGACTCCATAGTTTTAGATATTAGTTACCTCTGCTGTATCTGTAAATAATTTTGTAACCATCTATGCTGTATATGAATGAAATCCAAAATTTTCTGATTGACTGCATATATCTTCTCTTGGTCCTGAGTATTTTTTTCCCGTGTGAAGTTCCTTATCTACGAGTCTGCGTAGGTCTTCAAATAATGCTACACAACCTCAGAGTGTTTTGGGTGTTGTTTTCTATTTGCTGTGCAACCCCCGAGCGTTTCGAATGCTATTTTTGGTTTGAACTTTTTGCTGCATAGCCCCCGAGTGTTTCGAGTGCGACTGCGGCTAGGAGTTACCCTAAAATTGCTGTTAGAACTTTTTGCTGTGCATCCCCCGAGTGTTTCGAGTGCGACTGCGGCTAGGAGTCACCCTAAAATTTATGTTTGAACTTTTTGCTGGGCATCCCCCGAGTGTTTCGAGTGCGACTGCGGCTAGGAGTCACAATAAAATTTATGTTTGAATTTTTTGCTGCGCAGTCCCCGAGTGTTTTGAGTGCGACTACGGCTAGGAGTCACTCTAAAATTTATGTTAGAACTTTTTGCTGTGCAGCCCCCGAGTGTTTTGAGTGTGACTGCGGCTAGGAGTCACCGTATAATTTCTGTTTGAACTTTTTGCTGCACAGCCCGCGAGTGTTTTGAGTGCAACTGCGGCTAGGAGTCCCCTAAATCTTTTGTTAGAACTTTTTGCCGTGCAGCCCCCGAGTGTAGCTATGCTCGTAGCTTATGCTCGGGTAAGGCTGTAATTGACTTGTGATTATAACTATAAAACAAACAAGAAAAATCCTCGCAGCAAAGGGGTAATATTTTTTGATTCATTCGATCGATACATAAATGGCTAGACTAGCCTTATTCTAATTGTACTAATGTAACATCCCAGTGTTTGGGAGGTTATAAGGATCTAAATATAATATGTGCATTTGCAAAGCATGCATCTAAAAGTACGAAAAATTTTGGCGCGAAAGTTTAAACGAATCAAAGTGACCAATGTTTCACTTGACATGATGAAATAGGTTTAGATCATCTGGTCAAGAGTACATTTGGAGTGATCTTTATAACAGGTATCTTGTAAACCAAATCATCTGATTACACAAACCATAATTGGTTGTGATCAAGCACAAACTCTCAACAACTTTAGCCTCAAGTCTATAAGTTACTTGAGAGAAATCAACTAGGTATCTAGAACTCAAAGAGGGGTGAGTATCCAAATCAGATAACTAGGGATCACACTTCCACAAATAAGTAATACCTAATTAAACCATCTCATCAACATAGATGGTATCTCCTAGAAAACAAACAAATCTTTAAATTATCAACCCTTCACACACCATCTTTATAAATAATCTCATAACTATTAAGTGCACCTTCACAATCAAATAACAAAGGTTCAATAGAAAACAAATGATACCCACAAGTCTTAACTCAAAACCCACCAGTGGGAAATGATATAATAATTGTATTAACATATTTACCGAATATGTACATATCTCATCAACCATAAAAGAAGAAATAAATCTTCTTAAGCTAATGTTAAACCTTGATCATTACATATGATCCTACCAAGCCTCTATGTATGCATTATGAATGACAAAGGTAATAAAGAGAAGAATATAATGTAATAATATGATACTTGAGAAAAACAACTAACAACTATGACATAAGTCATTAAACCCCAATAAACTTCTCATGCTCATTGTCTCATTCATCTCATACAAGTGAGCATGTGAAATCTCAACACATCAATAAACCATTTGATCAACTTACTATTAAGTAAACATTCCATAAGCATTTCACACTTCTATTCAAATTCAACAATTCATCAACTAAAGTATATCTAGATACAATGAATGTATAACAACAAGTTATAAACTCTATTAGAGGAATTGAATTGATAACTAAGCAAAACAAATCCTATATGATATAAGTACATATCTTTTGGGAAATAAAATAAGAAGTATAGGGAAGGATAATAAAAGCATGAACTAACTCTTAATCTAGATCTTGTTATTCTGGCTAGACCATTACATCTTGTTTCCCAATCTTCTCTAAGTCATTCTGCAAGAGAAGCAACCACAAGAAAAGAGGAACTACCACAAGAAGATCTATAGAAGGATTCTTTAGAGTGTTCTAGAAGTGTAATTCCAAACTATCATAAGAGTATTTGGAAACTCTTGTATCCCAATCTGATCTTAATAATCCTCAAGAAATAGTATGATATTCCAATGTTAGTGTTACATAAAAGTAGGTGGTAACAAGCTGGTACCTTGTTTTCCATATCCTTTGCATACATAAGACTAGCAGATGATAACAAAAATTCATCTACACATAACCATGTAAATGATTACATGTTCTAGAACAAACATGGGATAATATCCATATTGGAACCTATGTGGAAAACAAGCAAATAAGATTGCAAAGCCATACATGTTTTCCACTTGATCAAGTACTAAAAACAGCAAACATGGCTTACACATGATATAAGGAAATGTCCACCAGGGTTGATAAGAACCCCAAAGATGAAAATAACAAAGCGACACAAAGGAAAACAAATCTATTTATTATCCAACAACATTTGGTATGACATGGAATAAAATTCCCTATTAAGTGATTTTCATAACAGTGCATAGAAACATTACCAAGTAGTTGTACCAAATTACTTTCTATAAGGATTTGTATCCAAAATTGTCCAATTAAGTTATACCACCTTGTTAAACCACATGTTCATTGTGTGCTCATGATAATCATGCTTAAAATAATTTTAGAGCCATTTAATCAATTAAATGGTGAGAAATAACAAAAACCAGTTAATCTAGCACCCTAGGTATAAAATTCAAATCTTGTCCATTTACACCAAAACAAAACATGGTGAGGTTTCATTTTTGACAAGGATTCCAAATATCATTTTTAATAATTTTTATGTTCACAGAAAGGCCCTGAAAACAATGATTCTTTTAAACAGAAGGACTTAGTTGCAATTAGTGGAAACTATAGGGGGTTATTGAAATTTGGCATTTCTTTTCCCTCTTCTTCTTCCTCTGCCAGAAGGCAGAGGAGATCGCCGTCGTGGCAGCCTCCACGCAATGTCCTGCCATACTGCCCCTCGTCGAGGATAGGAAGGAGCTAGTCACTGTGCCTCTCTTTCTCTCTTCCTCCCCTCTCAATATCTGTATCTCTCTGTGAGACACCCGGAAACCCTAACCCTATCCGTACGGCCACCGCACATCGTCGTCGACTCCAGTCGTCCCCGGAGAATCTAAGACCACCACGAACTCCGCCTTGCTGTCCTCTACCTCTCCAGCGAGCCTCGCTTGCTGGGAAGCACGGAGGAGGCCGAATCGAGCCATCTTCTACAACTCCGGCCGCCGGACGCCGCGGCCGATTTCGGTCGATTCCGACCATCCCGTTCTTCACCGAGAATCTCCTCGCGCTCTGGGTGAGCTCACGTGTCTTATGATGTCGTTCGTTTGCATTTTGGTCGACGGAATCGGGATGCCGCCGTGTCACTACTGTCGGTAGCCGCGCAACTGGACTCCGACGACCATATGGTTATTCCACTACCACCCCTAGGTTCGCCATGTTATGCCCGAGCTAGTGGAGCAAACAATTTTGATCAATTTAGAACGAATTCATCGAATTCGTATTCACAGAGAGGATTTGCTCTGTGATGACGCGTTCATGACGTCATGATCCCTTTTCTTTTTATTTTCTTTTATTTAAATCGAATATGACAGGTGGGACCCACCTGTCAATTTGAATATTAGCAGAAAAATATTAAAACTTGTTAATTCAATAATGTCAATTCTATAAATCAGAAAAATATAAATAATATATCAGATTAATCAGAAAAATAAAATTTATTTATTTATGAACTCTTAAAAAATGTTTGATTTAAAATTAAATATTTTTGGAATTAAATTAAATCATTAAAATAATAGAGAAAAATAATTCAAAACTTCAGAAAAATACGAGTTATATACCAATTTGCTCAAAATGACAAATGCAACTCATCTATGTTGTTTTCAAAGCCATTTGAACAAGTTTTCATGTGTGCAACATTTTGCCTAGTCATTTAATTCATTTAAAATCAATAAATTAATAACTTATTCAAATCTTTTCAGAGAACTTCAAATGATATATCAAACTAAAGAGAACAACATTTCCAACTCAAATATGCCAAAAACAAAACATTTTGTTTAATTTATAAACTTGTTTCAAAGGGTATAATGGAATTTTATAATATTCCATTATAACCAGAAATAACTACCACAACATTATTTTCCTTATTAATTAAACCCTAGTGTTTTCACACCTACTAGACCTATCATCATGACACATTAGCAAGTTATGTGAGGATGGAGTTAGATGTATTAGTTCATCATTTTTAATTCAACTCCTTGTCATTAGCTCTACACTTTTAAACATAAAATCAAATGTGTTTGTTATCTTTTCGATAGTTGTTTTTCATATGATATTGTTTTCTCGTTTCCTCATGTGATAACTATTTATATCCTAAACATGATAACAATTGTTTGTTAAATAAAAGTGAAACACATAAGACTAAAAGAAGTAATACCATCACCACAAGTAATGAAACAACTCACCTAAAACCTGTGTGATTTGGATATCGTATCAAACGTAGCTTACACTTGTAAGCTGGGTTATTTTCCAGGGTATTTCCCGATGCATCTCATTACTATGAATGTATCATGTTGATAGTGTTTTCAGTAGTCCTTACCGGACTACTTTGCTATCTTTCAGATCTCAGGATTTCTCTACGCGACCCTCAAACCCAAAGACATGGATTATTATTGTCATTATTTCTATCTCAGGCAAGTTCATCACTTGCTCATATCCTTTGCAGTATTTCATAATGAACTATTTGCAAAAAAAAACCTATCATATTGTCACCTATTCTCAAAAGAATGCATGATCCTATTTTTATAATAATATGACTACTTGAATGACTACTCGAGTGGTAGTGTTCTGTTTGGTGGGAGGATGGAACCATGGCAAGATGAATAGGTCAAAGGAAGGTTCCATTTGCATGGGAAAGTATTACCTAGAAATTAATCACAAATGCCGTTAGAACTTGGTGCGTCGTAAATACCGCGTTGACCATGGGTCTTGTATGGGGCGAGTAAGTCAGCTGTGATTGTCTCTCGTTCGCATGTCAACGGGCTGCCAGAGACGTTCGCTGTAGGTCTTGTGGGACTACATGCACATGGGTGGGATCCCTTAATTCCCACGGACTCTAGGGTCTATGATGGTCTGCCAGGGGTGTCTAGATATCCATCGTGAGGGGTGGAATCAGGGGTTCAATCTGCTGGAGAAATGGGTGGGCATGCGTTGTGCGGAGAAGCATGGTTTGGCTTGGATCAACAACCGGGCCCCACACCTAAGTAGGCATGGACAGGAACTTAAGCCTAGTTGTGCAACATGGTCTTGATCTCCCATGGGTAAAGTAACGCACCTCTGCAGAGTGTAAAAGGATGTGGCATGTTACCCCCTGTTCCGGGAAGGAACTGCGAACGCTACAGGAAAGGAAACTCCATGAAGTTCTAGTCCTGTGAAGGTCTGGCGGGCATAGTTTTTAGAATTAAAAGCAACCTATTGAAGAAAGTTTTACAAAACCTTGCATTAGCTTATGACTCTTTCGAGTCTAAAGCTTTAGTTAGTGCATCAAACTACCCACTATGTATCATGAACTTCCTGAGCAACGCTCGTTACTCAATCGTTCCCGTTTGACCCCCTGCTTAGAGTTGAAGCCCTTATGGAAGTCGTCATCGTGAATCCGTCGTTGTCTAAGGAAGCTAGGTGGAGTCTTGTACTACCTAGCCAGTAAAGAATTGTCATCAACAACGCTGGTGGAGGAGAAGCTATAAAGGTGTAGGTAGAGCCCAATCTTGGAATTAGTTGTTACAAGCCATATATTAGGGCTGACATCAGCCGTAGTGGATAAGGTTCTAAGCTAGAGTTATTCTCCAGCTTGGAACTTCGAATTGCTTCTTCTGATGTTCATTTGCTTGAGATCTTCTTTGATTCATCAAAGATATTCTCAAGATTTTGTAATGAAGTTTGTATCCTATCGTTTTTGTTGGACCTGGTTGTTTCTGTTGTACTACTCTGAGGGATGTAGTATTCACGGATAAGTCCTTCTGTGAGTGTTATGTCAACGACTTGCGCACTACACATGCAGTGGTGTGTTGAGTCCCCACAACTAAATTATAAACTAAGCATAAAAAAGATGTCGCTGCGAGACATTCTATGGATTCTTGTAGAAGTTCCCAGTCTTTTTGTCCTTGAGTTTCTATGCGCCGTTTACGAGTACTTCTCCAATTATGTAGGGCCCTTCCCATGGTGATGTCAGCTTGTCGTGGCTCACTGTCTTCAGCCATAACACTAGGTCACCCACATTGAATGTTTTGCTACGCACTCGACGGGCGTGGTAGTTGCGCAAGCCTTGCTGACATACGGCTGTGTGTTCGAGTTCTTTATCCCGAGCCTCATCTACTAGGTCGAGTGTGTCCTCGAGTGCTTGATTCAAGTCCTCCTCTGTGTAAGAAGCAACTCGAGGCGGATTGTGACGTAATTCTGCTGGTAATGTTGCATCACTTCTATGTACCATAAAAAATGGAGTGTACTCTATGGGTTTGCTTGGTGTTGTTTTCAAGCTCCAAAGCACTGAAGATAATTCCTCTGACCATGCTCCAGCTGCACGTTTGAGTGGTGCGAGTAGCCGCTTTTTTAATCCTGCTGTAACTAACCCGTTCGATCTTTTCACCTGCCCATTAGTCTGCAGGTGTGGGACTGATGCGTAGGTGACATTGATCCCTAGCTCTCTGCAATATTTATGAAACTCTTTTGCTGTGAAGTTTGTACCATTATCCATGATGATACTGTGCGGTACTCCAAACCTGTGTACTATGGATATGATAAATTTTACTGCTGACTCTACATCTTGTGATGTTACTGGCATAGCTTCGATCCACTTGGTGAATTTGTCGATTGCTACGAGCAACCGAGTGTATCTGCCATTGGATGATCGACTAAGCGGCCCGACCATGTCGATTCCCCATTGTGCGAAAGGCCACACAAGTGGTATCATATGTAGTTTCATGGCTGGTATGTTTGGGCGTGTTGCAAACATCTCACATGCCTCACATTGCCGTATGATTTCCTTGGCGTCATACTCTGCTGTTGGTCAGTAGAACCCGCTCAAAAGGCTTTGCAAACAAGGTTTCTGCTCCCTACGTGATGTTCATAGGTTTCTTGGTGTATATCTTAGAGTATCTCTTTTCCCTCTTCTGGGGTGATGCACCTCTGTAATATGTCTCATATGCTGCGCTTGTGGAGTCGTCCATCATGAATTGTAAACGCCTTGGCTCTACGTGTCACCTAACATGCTCCTTCTTGGTCCTCTGGGAGTTCGTTTTGAGTCATGTAATCTATTAGTGGTTGCATCTAGGTGACTTCCACTTGATTAACCTGTTCCATTGTATCCATGGGTGTTGGTTCTGCTTCTTCTTCCTTTTTTGCCTCCGAGTCCTCAGCTATTTCTGTAGCTGGCTCCTTTCGTTGTATAGATGGTTGATCAATCTCCTCATAGAAAACGTCGGGTGGTATCGGTGCGCAAGTAGACCCAATGTTTTCTAAAACATCCGCTTCTGAATTACTTCCTCTGCCAATGTGATGTAGCTCTCATCCGTCGAACTCGCCTTTAAGTTTGTTGTATGGATCTCTGCATGCTGCCATGTTTTCTGATGGCGCATCACACTCC
This sequence comes from Alopecurus myosuroides, assembly GCA_028641055.1. Classification (NCBI taxonomy): domain Eukaryota; kingdom Viridiplantae; phylum Streptophyta; class Magnoliopsida; order Poales; family Poaceae; genus Alopecurus; species Alopecurus myosuroides. Next base: position 376,565,915 of record CM054057.1, on the reverse strand, counting down.
TTCATGGTTTGTTGTACTACGAGATTCGAGTCGCCGTAGATGAAGAGTCAAGTTTGATAAGGGGTTGCCCGATCTTCTCGATGAACTCACACGATAACTTGATATGATAACTTGTGTCTTCCTGAAACCTCTCCGGCTGGTCCCTGATGCCAATGCAACAACTCTCAATCCCTTTGGATATTCTCAACTCGACACACTTGCACAACATAATCAATGACTACGAGTGGTCCTGTATCTACTAATTCCCAATGGAACAACAGATAGCACGCAGAATTTGCAAGGGGTAACTCCACCAAACTGGTGGGGATAAATTCAGATGAACATAGTTCAATTCTGGAATCTAGGGTTTAATTTTAACTGGGTCTAACCTCTAAATTCGTGGCTAAGAGGTATATATGATGGAGGGGGTGCGGCCAAGAGGGAGATGCGCCCCCTAACCTATTCCTACACGGTTTGGTGCACCCAAACCTTTACAAACCGAGCCCAACATGGGCCCAGGCATATGGACTCGTAGGTCCCCTAATAAAAACGTTTGGGACATCCTAGGACATGTCCTTGCTGCTCCCATATCATCCACCAATGCATGGATGGCTCCTTTAACTCCTCGTGCTCTTGTGGGAAATAATCTCCATGACTTCCTCCATGTGTGGACACTTGTTTACCACCATTGTATGTTTGTTTTCCAACTCTTCTTGATGCTCCCCTCCATCCATGTTTGTGTTATTAATAAACCTATCATACATAGATACATATGCTTAGGTAGTATAACATTCTTATAAACACAAACAACACAATCCATTAAGAAGGAATTCACCTTATAGTAATCATAAATTAACTTCAATATTTCCTTCCAACTCAAGCATGAACAATCATCATGTACCCCTATAATATCCATATCAAAGTTCCTCCTCATGCTTTATCTATTTTCATCCCGTGGATAAGTGATTCGTACCCGGCTTCATTATTTGATGTATATTTGAAGTTCATCCGAAGTACGTACAGGTAATCTATCACCTCTGGGGGATGCAATTATTACTCCTGCTCCGGATGCTCTCTTGGAGCCATCGAAGTACATTGTCCAGCTACTCGACATATCTGGCAGTCTTGGCTATTCTAACTCGAGCCATTTTGATACGAAATCTGGGAGTACCTGTGACTTGATTGCTTTCCATATCTCGTAGGTTATATCTCGTGGTTCAAGCTCAATCCCCCACTTTGCTACTCGTCCTGTTGCATTGTAATTGTTGAGTATATCCAACAATGGTGCGCTTGATACCATGGTAATCAGGTGCTCCTGGAAGTAAAGCCTCAACTTTTTTTTCCATCATGTATACTCTGTATGCCAATTTCTGATAGTGCCGGTACCGTTGCTTGGATATTGATAGTACCTCACTAAGGTAATATACCGGTCATTGCACCCTGTAGATGGACCCTTCTCGGGGTCGTTCGACTACTAGTACTGTAGTGACCACCCATCTCGTTGCTGAAATGTATAGGTAGATTGGCTCCTTTTCCTGGGGTGCCACCAAAACGGGTGGAGTCGACAAAGTTTGCTTGAGGGTGTGGAAGGCTTCCTGGGCATCGGGTGTCCACTCGCACTTATCTTACGTCTTTAGTAGTTTGTAGAAAGGAAGTGCTTTGCTATAAATCTCCCGAGTACTGCAATTCTTCCTGCGAGCTTCTCTACTCCTTTGACGTTTGCTGGTTCTTTTATTGACACAATAGCTTTGATTTTTACTGGGTTGGCCTCAATGCCTCTGGCGGACAAAAGATACCCGATTAAATCTCCTCTATGTACTCCAAACGCACACTTCTTTGGGTTCAGTTTGATCTGGTACTCGTCGAATGCTGCGAATGCCTCTCGAAGGTCGTTGATAAGGGTTTCTGCCTTGTTTATGATAAGGGGTTGCCCGATCTTCTCAATGAGCTCACACAATAACAAGGATCTGATAAATTATGTCTCTCCACGAACTCTCCGGCTAATTCTTGATGCCAATTACAGCAGCAACCAATCCCTTGGATATTCGTAAATCCGCACACTTGCACAAGCAGCCACTGGCTACTAGTGGTCCTGTATCAACTAATTCCCAGTGGAATAGCAGATAACACGCAAAACATGTAGAGTAACAATTCCTGATGAATGCTTCAAGCAATCAACAATGGAGTTCTAGGGTTTATGTTTAAAGGTATTCTAAACCTCTCACATGCAGGTGAAGAGGTATATATGAGAGGGGGGGGGGGGTGCGGCCACAACTAGCCTTGCGCAAGAACCATCCCCTAACCTGACTAGGACTCGAACCAACTCATGTTTGGACTCCACCTAAGGGGTACAAACCGACCCATAGAGGGATTCGGCCACTTGGGCACACATGCCCTTATTCCACACGTGTGGGAGGACCTAGGACATGTCCTTGGTGCCCCCAATAACATATAAAACACATCATAATTAATTGTGGGCTGGTGCACCATAGGACATGTCCTCAATGCTTCCAACTCCAACCAATTCAGCTCCTGGCTTCTCCTTCTTGCTTGTGTTGCCATGATCAACTCTCTCCTTATGTTCTCCCATGCTTGGATCCATGGATCCATGCTCCTTGCCTCCAATAATGCTTATGTTATCAATAACCTGAATCATACATACATGCAGAGATTTAGGTAGTATAAAATTCTCATAAGAACAAACATCATAATTTAATAGGAGTGAGTTCACCTGCTGTTCTATTAGTTTGGTTCTTGATCCTGTCATTGGACCAATCCTCACTTCATCTTGTTTCTCTTGAATAGCAACATCATCATCAATAGGAGGAATAACAAATGTACTAGGGATGTCCTCATCATCCTCCCCCCTCGAAAAGGCGTCGACCTCGACGCATCAAGGTCCTCTCCATGTCATGGTGATAGATCAGCAAAATTGAACGAATTACTCACACCAAACTCATCACTAGGAAGATCAATCTTGTATGCATTATCATTAATCTTTTGAAGCACTTTATATGGACCAGCACCTCGTGGCATCAACTTGGACTTGCGCAATGTGGGAAATCTGTCCTTTCGAAAATGTACCCACACCAAATCACCTGGCCGAAAAAGCACCTCCTTCCTTTTCTTGTTAATCCTCTCAGCAACATGTCTTCCTGTCTTCTCGATTGCTTCCTTGGTCTTCTCATGGATCTTCCTCACATAATCAGCTCGTTTGGAAACCTCCGTATTAATTCTCTCTTGCACAGGAAGTGGCAATAAATCAAGTAGTGTTATTGGCTTGAAACCATACACCACCTCAAACGGGCATAGCTGAGTGGTTGAATGTACAACCCTGTTGTATGCAAACTCAACATGAGGCAAACACTCCTCCCACTCCCGCAGATTCTTTTTAATCATGGCTCGCAACAATGTGTATAATGTGCGATTCACCACCTCCGTTTGTCCATCAGTTTGGGGGTGACAAGTAGTAGAAAACAGCAGCTTTGTCCCCAGCTTCCCCCATAGTGTCTTCGAGAAATAATTCATGAACTTGACATCACGATCAAAAACAATAGTTTTGGGGTACTCCATGTAATCTCACTATGTCCCTGAAAAACACATTAGCAATGTGCGACGCATCGTCGCTCTTGTGGCATGCAATAAAATGTGACATTTTAGAGAATCTATCAACTGCCACAAATATTGAACCATGTCCTCTTTTAGTCCTAGGCAAACCTAACACAAAATCCATACTAATATCTTGCCAAGGTGTAGTAGGTGCAGGAAGAGGAGTATATAAACCATGAGGTTTCAGTTTAGACTTAGCCTTTTTGCAAGTGATGCAACGTCTCACAAACCTCTCCACATCTCTTCTCATACGTGGCCAATAGAAGTGATGAGCCACCATCATCAATGTTTTCTCCCTCCCAAAGTGTCCCATCAATCCGCCACTGTGTGGTTCCTGCAGCAATAACAAACGCAAGGACGACTCGGGCACACATAACTTGTTAGCTCTAAACAAATATCCATCATGCAAATGAAATTTATCCCATGCTTTCACATTAGTACAATTTGAAAGCGCATGGTTCCCCCATATGTGGTTTTGGTAATTAATGACAATCCTTTATGGACTAATGTTTGCGTTGAGTTATCCTTGTAGATCTTGTCCATAGGAAATAATGGAGTTCATGTGTTGAACTCTATTAGCTTCCTTGATGGCCTTTGTTATTCTCATGGATTTATATGAAGAATGGTCATGGTTTGAGTTGAGCTTATTGCTAGTATGTCTTGAAGAAAAGGATTAGGTGATCTTTCATTATCATCTTCAAGACATCATATTTAGAAGTGTTAAGCAAAGATACAAGGTTGATCAAGCAAGCGATCAACACACAAAGCTACAAGTTGTACCAAGTGGGATTGTGTATCTCATGGTATGGTAAGCAATTGTCGATATAGCTTTGTGAACTAACCCATGATATGTGTGTGTCGCATCTCTATGTGTGTTTAGGTATCTTTCCATGGGCATGAACCAAAAGGAAGATTTCCTATAGCCCATGGTCTTTGTCGTCGTCAAGCGGTGTTCGTCATCTAGCTTGACGTGGAAGCTCAAGTGAAGCATCTAGAAGATATCCTATGCTTGATGCTTGCCACCCTTTTGGAGATTGTGGCCTTGTGAAGATTTGCCAAAGGGTCTCTCCCATAATGGTGTATGGGGGAGCTAGTCTCTCCCATAATGGTGTATGGGGGAGCAACTTGCAAGTCTTCATCAAGCGGAGTTTGTGCTAGCAAGCGCAATCAAGAAAGAAGATCCAACTTGAGAGAGTCAAGATCGTCATCATCTAGCTCAAGTGGAATGCTCAAGGCAAAGGTATAATCTTGATAGGTTTTCTATTTTACCGGTCTCGTGTCTTTGGGAGACCGGGTTATAGGATAGATAGTCGTACTATCAAGAGGGGCTCTCAAGTGAGTAACTCGATCGAATCGTTATGGAGAGCTCAAACCTTTGCATACTTTGCATATCATCTTTCTTGGTTCTTATTTGTCTTTTGTCTCCTTTGGGTTTTAGTGCTTGTCGTGATCTTCATGACAAGCCTTGGTTTCTCGAAAACGGATTTCGTAAGAAAAACTTGTTGCGTTTTCGGTGGAGAAAATATTCCGTTCATCTTTGAGAATGTTCCCACACCTTCCATGTGTGGTAACTTCTCCATACTTTGAGGTATCGATATTTTCCCCTTTTATTTGGATACTCCTTGCTGTTATCTTTCCAATGCATTTGGACTCACCTAATTCGGAATTCATTCGCAAAAGTTATGTGAGTTTTCGTGTTGGAAGTTTTACCGGTTGTTCCTTTTAGAGAGGTTAAACCTTTCTACATTTGGTTTTAGTTTCCATTGTTGGGCAGTGATGTTTCTCTGCATGATCTTGTAGAGTTTTTCATTACGAACTCAACGAGCCAAAGATCATCAAAAATGGAGTCCAGACGCAAAAGTTATGAAGTTTCTAGTTGAGCCATTTTTCGGTACTCACATGAACCGGATTATTGGAAACCGGATTTTTCGGGGCATACCGGATATTCCGGTTTCGACGGATTTCAGACCAGTTTTTGCACTGGAGTGAACCGGATTATTTGAACCGGAATTTTCACTTCGGACCGGATATTCCGGTCCCAAAATTCCTGCACAACGGCTAGTTCTTGTGGGGACCTATTTAAGGGGGCTTTCTTCCCCATTGGTACTCAAGTCTTCTAAGCACGAAATATCCACTCTCCCCCACCATTGTTGACCTTGGAAAGCTTGCCCCTCTCCCAATCCCTCCTATGATTCTTTCATATCTTTGAGGGAGAAGGTAGAGGAGATCTAGATCTACATTTCCACCAATCCATCTTCCTTCTTAGTGAGGGAAACTTAGTAGATCTTGATCTTGGAGTTCTTGGTGTTTCTCCTCCATTGTTCTTCCTCTCTTATTCCCCCATAAGCATTTGTTGCTTTGTTGGAATTTGAGAGTGAAGGATTTGAGCACTTGTGCTCTTGCCATTTGCATCGGTTGCATCGGTTTGCTCTCTCCACGAGGATTCGTGGAAGTTGAAAGTTTGTGAGATTGTTACTCTTGGGTCTTGGACCCTAGACGACTTGTGGTGTTCTTGGGAGCCTCCAATTGAGTTGTGGATGCGTGCCCCAAGATTGTGGTGACACCGAGAGCCTCCAATTGAGTTGTGGATATGTGCCTCGGGTTTGAAGGTTGCCAATAGTGGAAGGTGAACTAGGCCTTTGTGGCGGGGTTCATCGGAGAATAGGGTGAGGCCTTTGTGGTGTTGAGTAGGCCTTCGTGGTGAGCTCACACCCCTCCAACGAGACGTACTCCCCTTTGTGGGAGGAACTTGGGAATACATCTTCGTCTCCGTGTGCCTCGGTTATTTCTATACCCGAGCTTTTTACTTATGCAATTTACATTGTGATAGCCTTCGAGCTTGAAGTTATATATATTGCTATCACCTTGTTACTTGTCTTGCTTAGCATAAGTTGTTGGTGCATCTCGTTTTCCATAGAATATTTAGGTTGTATGCTTGTTAATTTAAACACCTAGTTTATTTCCGCATTTAGCAAGATTTAACCGGAAAAGTTTTAATCGCCTATTCACCCCCCCTCTAAGCGACGTCATTGTCCGTTCAATTGGTATCAGAGCCTCGTCTCTCTTTATTAGGCTTTACATCCTAGAGAGTACGATGTCGTTTAGAGAAATAGAACATGATCCCGCTTTTATATTCTATGGTAGAAATTATGATGCTTGGAAAATTCGCATTCTTAATTTTCTTGAGGACATGGGTCCAAAGTATGTTAAGAGAATTGTAGATATGGATTTTACTCCTCCAAAGAATTCTCAAGATTTATCTTTAGAGGATGAGGAAAATTCTTATCTCGATACTCTTGTATCTAATGGTCTCTTGTGTATTTTGAGCGATGTAGTTATTCAATCAATCATGCCTTTTCGGAACGCTCATGAGATATGGACAAAACTTCAAGATATATATGATGTGTCCAATATTATTGAGGATGATTGTTCTCCATCCACTTCCGGCCGTGATGAGTTCACATCTTTCTCCACTCCACCAACATGTGATTTGTCACAAGGTAATGATATGGTGAGTGGTGATAGAAATTGCATTGTGAATAGTGAATTTGCTATTGACTATACTTCATCTCTATCCCATTGCAATGATCTATCTTTGGACTTAATATATTCTAGCACTCAAAATTCCATACATGCTAGTGTTGATAGTCCTTGCATATCATGTAATAATTGTTTAACTAAATCTCATGATGATATGCTTCCTATGTCTTGTTTTCATGAAAATAATGCTTCCATTTCCTCTAGTACTTGTGTGGCTAACAATGTAGAGGAATCCCACTTTTTTGTGGAACAAGACATGGACCTTAATGGCTCTTCTAGTATATCTTCATCATCGCCATCCATTTCTCATATGTGCCTTATGGCTAGGGATTCAAAGGTATCACCACCTTTGGAACCCACTACATCTTGTGATGATGAGGATGAGGATATATTTTATGGAGAGTATGAGGACGAAGACTCTTTAATGGAGCAGGGTGAGTTGGTTCTTCTTGATCTCCCTAAAGGTAGTAAAGCTATCACTCCTTTTAGTGAAATATTGGCTTTTGCTATTTATAGCGCTAAAATCATTGAAAAGAAAGGTGAGATTGAAAGAAGTGATGCCAATGAAAAGGCATCCCTCACTATGTCTCTTGAGGAAGAGTATGAGCTCCGAGTTACTCTTGAGGAGAAACTTGAATCTATTGAGGAGCTCTATAATGAACAAATAGCCTATCTCACTAAAGCACGTGACCATACCCATGCTAAATATAAAGTGCTTAAAAATGAAAAGGTTGAATTTGTTGTTGGCAATGCTAATATAATTGAAGAAAACTCTAGGTTAAATAATGAGCTTGCCAAGTTATCTTCTTCTATTTCAATTGATGCTTGTGCTACTAACTCCACATCTTGTGAAGCATCTATTTTGAAGGAGAATGTTGAGCTAAGGGCTCAACTTGAGCTAATGACTAGCAAGTATGGGAAATTGGAAGAAAGTCATGAAAAGCTATCTAGCTCTCATGAGGATCTTCTAGAATCTCATACCAAGCTAAAATTAGCTCTTGAGGCTATCACTACAAAGGTAACATCTTGTGAGCCTCATGTGGTTACTAGCACAATATCTTCTAATAATGCTATATTGACTTGTGCTCGTATTAGTAATTCATCCTCCCATAATGTTTCTACATCTTGTGATGAATTGCTTTCCTTGCCTTGTTGCTCTTACAATGAAGCCTCTACTTCCTCTAGCTCTTGTGTTGATTCTAACCATGTAGAGGAAATTAAAGAGCTCAAGGCCCAAGTCACTTCTTTGAAGAAAGACTTGGAAAAGTGTCATGAAGGGAGTTCCACACTTGACAAGATGTTGAGAGTGCGAAGACTTCCCAATGACAAGAGTGGACTTGGATTCAACTCCAATCTCAAGAACAAGTCCATTATTGACAAGAAGAAGGGCCAAGAACAAGTCAAAGATTCGGCCAAGATTATTTGCTTCAAGTGCAAGATTGAAGGGCACCATGTTAGATCTTGCCCTTTGAAGAAGAAGCCTCTTAGTGAGAAGCAACTAGGGAAGAGGCCTCTTGTTCAATCTCATGCTCAACCACGAGTTGAACAACGGCCACCTCCTAAGAAGACTCAAGCCAATGCTCCTCTTGTTGAGAAGCCCATTGAGAAGAAAGAAAAGAGTCGATGTTGCTACCTTTGTCGCAAGAAGGGACACTTTGCTTCTTCATGCACTAATGGTACATTATCCAACCCTATACTTATTGATGATGTTTATTCCATTCGGAAGGATAATGTGGGCAATGTGTTTGCCAAGTATGTTGGTACTCCAAGTAGTGTCAAGAAAAGAACCATTTGGGTTGCCAAACCTATTGTGACTAACCTCTTAGGACCCAACTTGGTTGGGGACCAACAAGCTCAAACTTGATCAATAGGTGTTGTTGGAGGGCATTGGAGACTTGGCTATTTCATGAATAATTAAGGGATCTTCATCAATTATATTTCCTCAAGCCAAGTCACTTGGATTATAGCTATCTCCTACCCAATGTTCCTCCAAGCGGTAACTTGTATTTAAATCTATATACATTGAAAGTTGCTTGCTCCCTTGCATATGTTAGTTTTGTTTCTAGCATGTGTTTGTATATGTTGTGCTTCCTACTCACCTATCTTGAGTAATCTAGTTATGTTTGTTGGTTTGCACTCCATGTACTTGTGTTCTTCGTGTTGAGCCTTCATTGCTCTCATTGCTTATCTTAGTTGGCTCTTTGGGAGATTAATGTACTATCCCATTTTGGGGGAGTAATATGCTTTGCACTTTACTATCCTAAAATGTGTGTACATGAGGAATACCACTTAGTGTTGATATATCAATATTATCTATTCTCTATGTGGTATGTCATTCTCATGAGAAATTCATTTCTAAATGTACATTAACTTTCTCTAGTTGAATTTAATTTTGCCTCTTATTGATTTCAATGGATTATCACATTATGGGGGAGTAATAAGCTATGTGCATATTACAAGCCTAGAAAATGTGAACATGTGAGGTATTGCCACCTAGAGTTGATATTCTAGTTATCTTGTTCCTAAGTGGCATGTTGCTCAAACAAGTTCCATATTTGCTTAAAATATCTTGTGTCTCTCTTCTTTGGTATCTTGTTTGTAAGAGAGTTTCTTGTTTCCTTGCTTTTTCTAGTTTTATTTGAAGCCTTCAAGAATCTCTATCTAAGCATGTTTTCTTATTCCTATCTTTTTCCACATGCTTATGTTTTGTGAATATGATTGTGAACAATTCTACCACCGAGAAATATCTCCATAAATCTCTTGTCTTTGACAAGTGATAATAATTTGTGGTAAGTTTATTGATCATATTTACTTTGGCCTTTGCTCTAAAATTTCCTTGCTTCTTGCCAATGATTTGTTTGGTTCAAACTCCTTTGTGTCTTCCTTGCTCTACTCAAAATTTGTTTTATGCTTTCTTGAGTTAGGAAACGCAATGATCCCATACTTGTGAACTTATGCTCAAAGTCATACTTCTTTGGGTTGCACTATTCTTGGGGAAGCTATCCTACATTGAGTAGATCACCATTCTTTAAATTGGTATTGCAACTATTTGTTTTTATTTAAACATGAATAGTGTTTGAATAATATATATGGAGAGTAATGATTCCATTGTGTGCATTTTGTATTCAAAAGCAAGATCATAAATAATGCACTATTATTGGAAGAACTATCCAATATGCGTTTGAACACTTGTTGTCTTTAAATTTGTATTTTATCCCAATGACTTGTCTCTTTGGAAGACGAACATTTTTCGTCTTGGTACTTTGTGTGCTATCATGAAAAGTGTAGAGGGTTTGTTTATTCTTGATGTTTTTTGGTATCTTCTCTATTTGTTTTCCTCAATCATGTGTTGATTTGGGTCTTGATATTTTTTTTGGACAATTCTCTTTCTTTTCACTCTTGTGAGTGGCTTCTTGGTTTAATTAGTTCTTTGTCCAATTTGTATCTTGTTTTGGTTCTTGAAATTTTTGTGCATGCATATTTACTATGTATATCTTTTGGCGTGATTACTTTCGTTGATCCAATATATAGGATAAACTCCATCAAATCCTAAATGGCTAAGATGTGCATGAAATTCAAATTCATATTAATATGCACATATTTATTTGGAGTTTGTCCTATGTATTGTAGTTGTTCTAACTACTTTGGACCCAATGAGTTTGGGTACCATTTTGTACTTGAATTTTGTTTTAGGTACAATGGAGATACATTGGTTGCTTGCTCCATTCATAAGGAAGGTGTTCTCACCATGGTATTATAGGAGTCAAGCTTCGATGATTATCAAACTCGCATCCTCTTCATCACCAATGTCGTCTCGGTAACAAGTATCTATCTCATGCATACATTTCTAGATTTCAACCTTGTGTAGGTTGCTTCTTGGCATGATTTCCCTTGTTGCAATTTCATTTGGTTCTTGCAAATGTCTTCTCAAAAAAATCTTTATTGCAACTATGAGTAAGCCGGGATGATTACATACTAAGGGGATATTTATAATCATTTCCATGATTCACCAATCCCAAGTAGTTTAATCTAGCAACTTCTTCTTGAAGTATCTCATATGCAATATTGATGAATTCTCAAAAAAAAAACCATTTGAATCTTTTGTGATATGCGTTACCTTTCTCGAAGCATTCCAACTATCACTTTTCCCTTGTGATATTTGTGATGCTTTGATGAGTTTTGTGTGTTCATCTATATCCCCTTAAGATTAAACTAAGCTTAGTGCTTTGCTTTCAAGCAAAAATCTTATTGGTATATTAATGAACCTCTCTTGGATATCATGTTCTTCATCTTTTGTACCTATTTTGTGTGTGCATGTTTCTTTGTGGATATATATCTTTGTGATTGTTGTCCACTTAGAAACTTATACACACGATAATAGTTACATCTTTAATTGATATTCTATTTCTTTAGTGACCACTTTTTATTGCTTTATATTCCTTTGTGGTTCCTAAAATGCACAAGCTTTGCTTTTGGTTTGGTATTCCTTTTGCATCTTAATAAGCTCGTGGACCTATGTGTTTTATCATTTGATGGTTTGTGTGTATGGGAAAGACATGATATGCACTATGTGCCTCCTATATTGAAAGACTATGTTGATGATTCTATCATCCTATTAGTCTCCTAAAAATGTTTTTCCTTGTCACACGCATCTATTTCGGTTGAGTAAGTATTTATTTGTCACTTCTTGATCTTCATTGCTCAACTTTTGTTTGTTTGCAAGTTGCTTTGCTTGATCTCCAATCTATTATCTTGCTCTTGTTTGTGTTCAAAATTATCTAGAAGGGAGTGATGATTCCATGTTGTGCACATTATATAGTAATTCAAATCTAACATTGTGCATGTACCTTGGGGAGTTCCCTCTTGATTTTCTAGAACACTTGGTTGATCTTATCAAAATATTGATTTTGGTCAATCGGTTTTTCGGATCCTTTGGTTGGTTGCTTCTTTGTGAAAGTATCCTTCAATTCGATTTTTCTTGTAAATCTTTGGATCCTCAATATAGTTTGATCTCCCTCCATCTATTCATATATGGAGATATGCACTTGTTTTCACTCATATCATGAGGAATGCATACACTATGGGGGAGCTCTTACTATATTGGCCTTCTAACCTTTTTGCCCATTTCGGCAATGGATGCCAATGGGGGAGAAGTTTAGAGGGTTTAAGGGAATTTGGTTTATGCTTTAGTTTCATTCTTAAGCATTTTCCTTTCCATGCTATTGCATCCTTGCTCTTGTTTAGCATGTTTGCTTTATTCATCATATAAACCCTCGTAAAAAGGGATTGTCATCAATTACCAAAATGGGGGAGATTGAAAGCGCATGGTTCCCCCATATGTGGTTTTGGTAATTAATGACAATCCTTTATGGACTAATGTTTGCATTGAGTTATCCTTGTAGATCTTGTCCATAGGAAATAATGGAGTTCATGTGTTGAACTCTATTAGCTTCCTTGATGGCCTTTGTTATTCTCATGGATTTATATGAAGAATGGTCATGGTTTGAGTTGAGCTTATTGCTAGTATGTCTTGAAGAAAAGGATTAGGTGATCTTTCATTATCATCTTCAAGACATCATATTTAGAAGTGTTAAGCAAAGATACAAGGTTGATCAAGCAAGCGATCAACACACAAAGCTACAAGTTGTACCAAGTGGGATTGTGTATCTCATGGTATGGTAAGCAATTGTCGATATAGCTTTGTGAACTAACCCATGATATGTGTGTGTCGCATCTCTATGTGTGTTTAGGTATCTTTCCATGGGCATGAACCAAAAGGAAGATTTCCTATAGCCCATGGTCTTTGTCGTCGTCAAGCGGTGTTCGTCATCTAGCTTGACGTGGAAGCTCAAGTGAAGCATCTAGAAGATATCCTATGCTTGATGCTTGCCACCCTTTTGGAGATTGTGGCCTTGTGAAGATTTGCCGAAGGGTCTCTCCCATAATGGTGTATGGGGGAGCTAGTCTCTCCCATAATGGTGTATGGGGGAGCAACTTGCAAGTCTTCATCAAGCGGAGTTTGTGCTAGCAAGCGCAATCAAGAAAGAAGATCCAACTTGAGAGAGTCAAGATCGTCATCATCTAGCTCAAGTGGAATGCTCAAGGCAAAGGTATAATCTTGATAGGTTTTCTATTTTACCGGTCTCGTGTCTTTGGGAGACCGGGTTATAGGATAGATAGTCGTACTATCAAGAGGGGCTCTCAAGTGAGTAACTCGATCGAATCGTTATGGAGAGCTCAAACCTTTGCATACTTTGCATATCATATTTCTTGGTTCTTATTTGTCTTTTGTCTCCTTTGGGTTTTAGTGCTTGTCGTGATCTTCATGACAAGCCTTGGTTTCTCGAAAACGGATTTCGTAAGAAAAACTTGTTGCGTTTTCGGTGGAGAAAATATTCCGTTCATCTTTGAGAATGTTCCCACACCTTCCATGTGTGGTAACTTCTCCATACTTTAAGGTATCAATATTTTCACCTTTTATTTGGATACTCCTTGCTGTTATCTTTCCAATGCATTTGGACTCACCTAATTCGGAATTCATTCGCAAAAGTTATGTGAGTTTTCGTGTTGGAAGTTTTACCGGTTGTTCCTTTTAGAGAGGTTAAACCTTTCTACATTTGGTTTTAGTTTCCATTGTTGGGCAGTGATGTTTCTCTGCATGATCTTGTAGAGTTTTTCATTACGAACTCAACGAGCCAAAGATCATAAAAAACGGAGTCCGGACGCAAAAGTTATGAAGTTTCTAGTTGAGCCATTTTTCGGTACTCACATGAACCGGATTATTGGAAACCGGATTTTTCGGGGCATACCGGATATTCCGGTTTCGACGGATTTCAGACCAGTTTTCGCACTGGAGTGAACCGGATTTTTCACTTCGGACCGGATATTCCGGTCCCAAAATTCCTGCACAACGGCTAGTTCTTGTGGGGACCTATTTAAGGGGGCTTTCTTCCCCATTGGTCCTCAAGTCTTCTAAGCACGAAATATCCACTCTCCCCCACCATTGTTGACCTTGGAAAGCTTGCCCCTCTCCCAATCCCTCCTATGATTCTTTCATATCTTTGAGGGAGAAGGTAGAGGAGATCTAGATCTACATTTCCACCAATCCATCTTCCTTCTTAGTGAGGGAAACTTAGTAGATCTTGATCTTGGAGTTCTTGGTGTTTCTCCTCCATTGTTCTTCCTCTCTTATTCCCCCATAAGCATTTGTTGCTTTGTTGGAATTTGAGAGTGAAGGATTTGAGCACTTGTGCTCTTTCCATTTGCATCGGTTGCATCGGTTTGCTCTCTCCACGAGGATTCGTGGAAGTTGAAAGTTTGTGAGCTTGTTACTCTTGGGTCTTGGACCCTAGACGACTTGTGGTGTTCTTGGGAGCCTCCAATTGAGTTGTGGATGCGTGCCCCAAGATTGTGGTGACACCGAGAGCCTCCAATTGAGTTGTGGATATGTGCCTCGGGTTTGAAGGTTGCCAATAGTGGAAGGTGAACTAGGCCTTTGTGGCGGGGTTCATCGGAGAATAGGGTGAGGTCTTTGTGGTGTTGAGTAGGCCTTCGTGGTGAGCTCACACCCCTCCAACGAGACGTACTCCCCTTTGTGGGAGGAACTCGGGAATACATCTTCGTCTCCGTGTGCCTCGGTTATTTCTATACCCGAGCTTTTTACTTATGCAATTTACATTGTGATAGCCTTCGAGCTTGAAGTTATATATATTGCTATCACCTTGTTACTTGTCTTGCTTAGCATAAGTTGTTGGTGCATCTCGTTTTCCATAGAATATTTAGGTTGTATGCTTGTTAATTTAAACACCTAGTTTATTTCCGCATTTAGCAAGATTTAACCGGAAAAGTTTTAATCGCCTATTCACCCTCCCCCCTCTAGGCGACGTCATTGTCCGTTCACAATTCACATATGCAGATTTAAAATCATTGTCTTGAGCATACAAATCTTTTACACTCTCCAAACCAGGAATTTTCACATCCAATTGAGTTAAAAGCATACTTTTCCTAGAGAGAGCATCAGCAACAACATCATCTTTGCCTTTCTTATATTTAATTATGTATGGGAATGATTCAATGAATTCAACCCACTTAGCATGTCTTTTATTAAGGCTAGATTGGCTCTTTAAAAATCTCAAAGCCTCATGATCAGAATGTATGATAAATTCTTTTGGCCACAAATAATGTTTCCAAACCTCAAGAACTCTAACAAGTGCATACAATTCTTTATCATAAATAGTTCAATTGGGCACCATGCAATTTCTCAGAAAAATAAGCAACAGGTTTATTTTCTTGCATAAGCACACCACCAATACCAATACCACTTGCATCACACTCAATTTCGAATTATTTGTTGAAATTAGGCAAGATTAATAATGGGGCCAAAATCAGCTTGTCTTTATCTCATCAAAAGCAATATCTTGTTCTACCCCCCATGTAAAATCAACGCCCTTCTTAGTTAAATCATTTAATGGTGCAACAAGAGTACTAAAATCCTTGACAAATGTTCTATAGAAACCAGCCAACCCATTAAAAATTCTCACTTGACTAACATTAGTTGGAATAGGCCAATGTTTAATAGCTTCAATTTTAGATTCATCAACTTCAGTGCCATGTTTAGATACAACATATCCCAGAAAAATGACCTTGTCTTTGCAAAAAGAACATTTAGCAAGATTACCATATAATTGATTTGCTCTTAAAACATGCAAAACTTGTCTAATGTGATCAACATGCTCAGTTTCATTGTGGTTATATATGAGAATATCATCAAAATAAACTACCACAAATTTTCCAATAAACTCTCTCAAAACATGGTTCATAAGTCTCATGAAAGTACTAGGTGCATTAGTTAAACCAAAAGGCATCACTAACCATTCATATAAACCAAATTTAGTTTTGAAAGCAATTTTCCATTCATCCCCCTCTTTCATTCTTATTTGATGGTAACCACTACGCAAATCAATTTTAGAGAAAACATCAGCACCACTTAATTCATCTAACATGTCCTCCAAACGAGGTATAGGATGACGAGAACGAATAGTGATGTTGTTAATTGCTCCACAATCTACACACATGCGCCAAGTACCATCTTTCTTAGGCACTAAAATAACAGGAACAACACATGGAGACAAGCTAATTCGAATATAACCTTTGTCGAGTAGCTCCCGCACTTGTTTTTGAATTTCCTTTGTTTCTTGGGGATTTGTCCTGTAAGGGGCTCGGTTTGGCAATGTTGCTCCAGGGATCAAGTCAATTTGGTGCTCAATGCCACGCAATGGTGGCAGCCCTGCAGGTACCTCCTCTGGAAAAACATCATCAAAATCCTGTAACACATGAGAAACACCAAGAGGAATAGGGGTCATGTCAGAAGAAACCAAAATTTTCCCTTGTGCATAAGCACTATAGGAAGCATACTAGGATCCTCACTAAACTCTCTCAAATCCTCTTTGGTGGCTAGCAAACATAACAGGCTCACTCCCTCACTTTTATTTTTACCACTCAGCTTATTTTTCTCACTCATAGAAGGATTACTCTCTTGTTTTTCTTTCTCACTCTCCTTCTCTAAATTCACTTCAGTTTTTTGACGAGACTCATTTACAATTTGCTGTGGTGGGTCATAGGTCTCAAAATAATATCCTTCCCATGCCAATTCAACTGGTATGTGTTAGCTCTCCCATGATGTGTAACATTCCTGTCAAACTGCCATGGTCTTCCAAGCAACATGTGACAAAAAGACATGGGCACAACATTACACTCAATGGTATCAGCATATGGCCCAATTTGGAACTCCACTCTCACCATGTAGCTCACCTTCATCTCTCCTGTATCACTCAGCCACTGTATATAATAAGGATGAGGGTGTGGAATATATTTCAATTTCAGTTTTGCACATAGCTCTTTACTAGCAAGATTTATGCAACTTCCTCCATCAATAATAACTTTGCAAGCCATTTTAGGACCTACAATTTATTTGGTTTGAAAAAGATTGCACCTCTGATTTTCTGGAGAAGGAATAACACTCAAAGCAACAACATTTTGTGAGCAAACAATAGTGGGGTAATGTGTGGCATACGCATCAAGTGGACCTCCTTGCTCATCACAATCCTCCTCCTCTGTAGGATCAGCATCATCTCCAGTCTCATACTCATTATCCTCATTAACAAGCATGGTCTTTTTATTTGGGCATTCTCTCTTAAAGTGGCCTTTTCCACCACATGTGTGACATGACATATCTCTATTGCATGCTGTGGAAGAAGTGGATCCACTAGCACTTGCTGCTGGTTGAACTTGCCTCCTAGAAGTGGAGGGTGTGCTCTCGGCCTTGGGTGTAGAAACCCCATGGCTAGGTGTTGGTTGTGGTGATGGAGAAGAAAAATTATTATTTCGACGTGAAAACAACCTCCTAGCACTCATCTTTGCCTCCTTGGCTAGCTGTGATTCTGCCTCCCTTGCATGATGTATCAATTCATTCATATCATTATATTGGAGGTGCCTCACAATGCCTCTGATTTTAAATTGCAAACGTGAGAGAAAACGTTGCATAGTATGTTCTGGTTCCTCTCTCACTTTAGCCCTCGGAATAATCAACTCCATCTCTCTATAATAAGCATCAACAGACAATGTACCTTGCTTCAATTGTTG
This sequence comes from Alopecurus myosuroides, assembly GCA_028641055.1. Taxonomy (NCBI): domain Eukaryota; kingdom Viridiplantae; phylum Streptophyta; class Magnoliopsida; order Poales; family Poaceae; genus Alopecurus; species Alopecurus myosuroides. The sequence continues at coordinate 376,548,146 of CM054057.1, read as the reverse complement.
CAATTTATCATATAATGTTCTCACATAATTCTTGGGCACAAATATGTTTCTCATGAGTTGCTTCATAGTAGCCCAAGTAACCACTTCAGGATCACCATTTTCTGCCCTCAATTGTGTAATATTATCCCACCACAATAGAGCATAACCATCAAAACTAGAAGAAGCCAATTTAATCTTCCTATCTTCATTGTAATCATGTAATCTCCATAGCTTCTCAATTTTAAGCTCCCACATCAAATATTCCTCTACATCATCAGTATCAAAAGTGAAAGGGGGAATAGAGAATTTTGGCTTGCCCAAACCATCATCTTCTCTACGATTATCATGAGCTTGTATTCTTCTAGCAGCAAAACCTCCACAACCATTATAAGCTTGGGATCGGCCTGGTTCCCAATCATCATCATTACCTCTTTGTTCTAGTTGAGTAGACAATTGTGTAATTTGTCTAGTCAAGTTAGTGAGAGATTCTTGCATAATATCAACAGATTATTGAGAAGCAGCTTTCTCAATTTTAATATCCATCTGCTGTAAATCCCTCCTCAAACTCTCATCATAAGCATCAAGCTTCTTATCAATTCGGGTGGCTACCACTTCATCATACTCATCAAGTTTTTTATCAATTCTGGAAGTTATCATGTCTCTAAATTTGGATAGATCTCCCCATGTGAGAATATCATCAACAGTCTTCTTAGAAGTAGCCTCAGTAGCTTCCCCAACAATTTTATCCACCTGCACATCAGTAGCCACAGACTCCATGGATTAATGTGTTAGTGAAAACAAAAATATGGGATGTGGTGTTCTCTCACATCTCACTCAAAAACAACAAAGCAATGAGGTTAACTTACTGTTCCAAAGTGAATAGCAATACTTACCACAAGTAAAACAACACTACTATGACTTGGTGTGAATAAAAGAATACCCAGGGATTTTAGCTAACACAAAGCAAAACAGGATATATAGTGGGGATTGGTATGGATGCCTAACAACACCAATAACAAGTCCTATTTGCTGTTTGTGATGACAGAAAATAACACCTAGGAAACACAGACCAAAATGGAGACAAATGTGGCAATGCAATTATATGGATAGAAATATTGCAATGCACTCGAAAGACACTAGCTATGCTAAAAAATATCACAGGCACAAGATTGCTCAATGGAAAGTGTCAATATAGTAGTGATGAAACAACTCCAATAATAATATAGCAAAATATTTCAAGGCCTTTTTCTCTTTTCTCAATTATGTTTGTCTTTTTTTTTCTATTTGATGTTTTTCTATTTTTTGTTATACTTGTATAACTGGCCAAAACTAGGTAGGAGCAAAAATAAGCACAAAAATATCAATGTGACACAATGTGTGTGATAATGAGCAGCCTGGAGTGAGCAATAAGTAGCTATTCTTTGTGGGAATGATACCTACATGTTGCTGTAGAAAGGCTGTAGCTAAGTCTCACAATGATAGGAAAATAAAACCTAAAGAAAGTGTAAAAGAAAACTAAACCAAAAAAGAACTAGAACTACTAAGACACCTCACGGCAGGAAATTCGTACCGCGGCAGAGAAACGAACCAATTCGCTGTCGCGGCAGCGCGCGGGTGCAGCGAACAGGGGAAAAAGTCCAGCGCGCGGGCAGTTTTCGCGGGTGGGTGGACGCGTGCAAAACAGCAGAGGCTGTCTGTGGTCTGGCGCGGGCAACAGCGTGGGCACGCGGCAGGAATTAGGCACGCGGCAGAGAAACGCGGCGATCGCGTCCCGCGGCAGCGCGCGCGGGGGGACTGCGGGTAAGCGTTGGGCTGGGCCGCGGGTGGAGTTTGTAAGGCGCGAACGGGATGAACTCCGACTGCGGCTAGAGTACGGCGGCGGCAGAGATTCTTCGCGATTTGGTGCCGCGGTAGGAAACCGAAAACAACCCAAATTGAGTAGAACTTTGGATCGGATGGGTCTTTTTGGATGAAATTTGTGGACACGACAAGGAGGACTCCAAGAACACCTAGAACCCTAAACCTAGACCGAGAACAAAGGACTCAAAAAGGAAAAGGAATACGAAAATCAACCAAAAAACAACAACTAAAACTTGATAAAAGTGATGATCTAAGGCTATCGCTCGAACTAATCTTATTTTTTTGTGTGGCTTTTTCTGTAGGTAGGTAATGAAAACAAGAACTAATCTACTAGATCACGATAGCTCACCGAGTTAACCTGTAAATCTGATACCAAGATGATATGGATATTATAGGGGTACATGATGATTGTTCATGCTTGAGTTGGAAGGAAATATTGAAGTTAATTTATGATTACTATAAGGTGAATTCCTTCTTAATGGATTGTGTTGTTTGTGCTCATAAGAATGTTATACTACCTAAATCCCTGCATTTATGTATGATTTAGGTTATTTATAACACAAACATTATTGGAGGCAAGGAGCATGGAATCATGGAGCAAAGCATTGGAGAATTCATGGAAGAAGATGATCATGCAAGTCCAAGGGAGAAGGAGGAGGCAGAATAATTGTTTTGTGTTCTCTCCAAACATAAGAGGCTGTCTATGGTTAGGAGAGAAGCCCCTGCGCTCAAGGATGGTTCCCTCCAAACATAAGAGACTGTCTATGGTTAGGAGAGAGTCCCACCCGAGTCTAATAAGGCCCTGTGTGGCTGTTTGGGCCGCACCCCCTCAATGGGTCGGTTTGTATTGGTTTGGGTGCACCAAACCGTGTAGGATTAGGTTAGGGGGCGCACCTCCCCCTCTCTTAGCCGCCACCCCCTCATAAATACCTCTTCCCACGAAATTAGAGGGCAGACCAAGTTAAAATTAAACCCTAGATTCCAGAATTGAACTATGTTCATCTGAATTTATCCCCACCAGTTTGGTGGAGTTACCCCTTGCAAATTCTGCGTGTTATCTGTTGTTCCATTGGGAATTAGTAGATACAGGACCACTCGTAGTCTTTGATTACGTTGTGCAAGTGTGTGGAGTTGAGAATATCCAAAGAGATTGAGAGCTGTTGCATTGGCATCAGGGATCAGCCGGAGAGGTTTCAGCAAGACACAATTTATCCATCAAGTTATCGTGAGTGTTCATCGAGAAGATCGGGCAACCCCTTATCATATGGTATCAGATTTACAGGTTGACTCGGTGAGCAATTTATCCCCTTAGATTCGTTTTTGTTTTCTACCTATCCACGAAAAAGCCCCACAAAAACAGGAGTAGTTCATTGCCATCGCCTTAGATCATCACCAGTTTCGAGTTTTAGTTGCTGTTTGTGTTTGATTTCGTGTTTCTTTTCTCCTTTTGTGTCTTTTAGTTCGGTCTAGGGTTAGGGTTCTTATTGTGTTCGTCGAGTTCATCTTGTGTCCCACCGAAAAATACCCAAAAGAGTCCACCGATTCCATCTACTTGTTCCAATCCGAGTTGCGTTCTTACCAAATTCGAGTTGTTGCGAGTTGTTTTTGCCACGTTTCTTCCACGCCATATATCTTGCTGTATCAATCCTAGTGTTGCTCGTGTTCTTGTTCTAATCGGATTCACCAAAACCGTGTGGATCATCCCTTTAAACCGAGCCCTAGAGGAACTCGGAGTGGTTCTGCCGCGGCACAAAAAGCGTGAAAACGCTGCCGTGGCTCCGCCCCTGCCCTACCGCGCGCATTACCCACGCCCTGCCTCTGCCGCGGCAGCGTTTCGGCTCAATTCTCTGCCGCGGCAGCCTGCCACGAGCGCAATTCTGCGCGTTTTTCTGCCGTAGTACAATTTTCCTGCCATGAGTTTCTCTCAGCCCTAGCTGTTTTTCGGTTCTGTTTTCTTTGCCAATTTCATCGTGTTTCCACTCCATATCTTTGGGAACCATAGCCACGGCCTATCTACATATACAATTAGGAGCATACCCACATAAGACTAGCTCAATTTGGTGCTCATAGGCTGCTCGGTTGATTATTTCATAGTGCTGTTTTCTGCAAAAATTTTCTCCGCGGTGCGACAAGTGTTGCCAAAGCGAAGAGGAGAGAGAAAAAGTCAATTTTTACTGTAGCTACAGTACCGTGAAAAGTATCAAAATATATTGGCCCAAAAGAGTGAAAAAATCAAAGTGAAAAACAGAAAAACAAAAGAGAAAAGAGGCCTGAAAATTGGTGATAGCTACTGCAGTTTTGGAGCTGTTTTACATGTTGTTTTGCACTAGTTCTTTGAGCAATCTTGTGCCTGTTTTATAAGAGCAATAGCTAGTGTCTTTCGAGTGCATTGCAACAATTCCATACATATAGTTGCTTGACACATTATTCTCCATGTGTGTGTTTCCTGTGCTTTTCATATCATCACAAGCAGCAAATAGGACTTGTTATTGGTGTTGTTAGGTATCCATACCAAGCCCCACCATATCCCTTGTTTGTCTTGTGATAGCTAAACTTCCGGGTATTCTCATCTTCACATCAGTACACGTGTTCATACTACTTGTGGTGAGTGTTTTCTATTCTCTTTGGAGCGGTAAGATACATGTTTTCTTTGCTGTTTTGAGAGAGTTGTGAGAGAACACCACAACCCATTGATTTTGTTTTCCCTAACATAATGGGCGTTTCTAGTGTTGTTGAGGATGTGCAGGTTACTAAGGGAACTAAAGAAGTGATTCAAGATATGCAAGCACAAGTCTCCTCTTTTTCCACAATGATTCATAACATGCATCAACGCTTACTAGCTAAGGGTGTTTTAGTTGATGAGGTGCACTATACAAAATTGAAGCAATTAAGACAAGGAGAAAAATCAGTGGATGCATATTACCTAGAGATGATTTCATTGCTACAATTATCTCGGGTTCTAGAGGATGAACCAACTACAATGCAACGATTTTATTCCGGGCTACTATTTTCAATTAGACTCCAAGTGGGGCGTGTTGAATATAGTACTTTGGATGAATTGTTACAACTAGCAAGGAGAGTAGAAAAGAAGAAGGCCGAAGAGGTTCTTATGGCTCCAAGAAGAAGAATTTTTCCACCAATCCAAAAGCCAAGCATTACCACTACTAATGAAATAATATCTATTCCTAGTGTTGTTTCTTCTCATGTGCAGACTTTTGAAGAAAGGGAGCCCATAGTAACATCATCACCACCACCATTGGAGGAGCATGTCATTGTTCCTAGTCTTGTTTCTTGTGATTTGCAGGTTACTTTTGAAGAAAGGGAGCTACAACAAGTAGAACCTGCATCACCACTTGAGATAGATGAATCAGTGCTTATTATATCTGAGGAGGATGTTATTGCTATTGGTGCTGATTTCGAGCTGCCACTAACAAGTTCAACTTTTTGTGAGTCTACTAATGTGTTAGTTAATTCTTATGAGTTGATAACCACATATAGTTCACCACCATGTGATAGTTTGTTTTCAAATTTTGAGCATGTTGTTTTGATTTCACATAAAGAAGTGCTTGCTAAAATACCACCTATGAATATTGTGTATTCCCTCATGTTACATGAACCAATTAATGTGCAATGTGCTATGAATAGGATTGCTGAGATTTCATATATAAATTCTAGCACTTATGCTACTTGTTTCACTTTTAATTTGGTTGGTGACTATAACATGAATGAAATTTTTATGGTGGATCACATATGTATTACTTGTGATACCATTGCTGAATTAAATATTGTGTTACCTTGGTTGAATTGTTTACAATTTGCTACAACTAAGCATGATTCTACACATATGTTTGATTTTCAGCAACATTTGATAAGTACATACGCTGATGATTTATACTTCACTTATATTTGCAAAATGAGTTGCAATTACCATGATGGTTATGCTATGCATGATAAGACAATTGAATACACTGCTATAACCAATTTTGATTATAGATCTTCTGTGAGAACACTTGGTTTGATCATAAACAATAAGAATTTATACGATGTTTCTCCTTATGATCATAATTTCCTGAGCTTCACTTACACTTGCAATTGTGATTGCTATGAGATGAGATGCTATTTATTTTCTTGTGACAATTTCGTGATACATACATGCAAATTTCGTTGCATCATGTCATATGAAAATATATATCATGTCCACAACACTAATGCACCCTATTATAGATATATGTATTGTGCATACACGGTGTCCTTTTTGTTTCTTCCTTGTTCAGGTTACCACAAGCCGAGGACGTCTTGTCATGAAGAAAGGGAGGATGATATGGATATTATAGGGGTACATGATGATTGTTCATGCTTGAGTTGGAAGGAAATATTGAAGTTAATTTATGATTACTATAAGGTGAATTCCTTCTTAATGGATTGTGTTGTTTGTGCTTATAAGAATGTTATACTACCTAAATCCCTGCATTTATGTATGATTCAGGTTATTTATAACACAAACATTATTGGAGGCAAGGAGCATGGAATCATGGAGCAAAGCATTGGAGAATTCATGGAAGAAGATGATCATGCAAGTCCAAGGGAGAAGGAGGAGGCAGAATAATTGTTTTGTGTTCTCTCCAAACATAAGAGGCTGTCTATGGTTAGGAGAGAAGCCCCTGCGCTCAAGGATGGTTCCCTCCAAACATAAGAGACTGTCTATGGTTAGGAGAGAGTCCCACCCGAGTCTAATAAGGCCCTGTGTGGCTGTTTGGGCCGCACCCCCTCAATGGGTCGGTTTGTATTGGTTTGGGTGCACCAAACCGTGTAGGATTAGGTTAGGGGGCGCACCTCCCCCTCTCTTAGCCGCCACCCCCTCATAAATACCTCTTCCCACGAAATTAGAGGGCAGACCAAGTTAAAATTAAACCCTAGATTCCAGAATTGAACTATGTTCATCTGAATTTATCCCCACCAGTTTGGTGGAGTTACCCCTTGCAAATTCTGCGTGTTATCTGTTGTTCCATTGGGAATTAGTAGATACAGGACCACTCGTAGTCTTTGATTACGTTGTGCAAGTGTGTGGAGTTGAGAATATCCAAAGGGATTGAGAGCTGTTGCATTGGCATCAGGGATCAGCCGGAGAGGTTTCAGCAAGACACAATTTATCCATCAAGTTCTCGTGAGTGTTCACCGAGAAGATCGGGCAACCCCTTATCACAAGATGATAAGGGGTTGCCCGATCTTCTCGATGAACTCACACGATAACAAGGATCTGATAAATTGTTGTGAGAAAAAGCACATTCAGCGTTACTTGATGACATCCTCTTTGCTTTCCTCTTGGCGCTTTGGTCCATGTTATTGCACTTGGGACTTTGGAGATCATCTTCCATAGGCTCCTTCCCCTTGTTGTTGTTGGCGGAGGCCATGGTGGTTCTAAAACTGAAAACAGATCCTGACAGAAACAGATCAAAATGAAAACACGATGAGAAAATAATATACAGTCCTTGGGGGATCCGGGGGATTATATAGCAAAAATCTACATAACAAAATGATAGTGTAGTGCGAAAACGGGTCGGAGAGGGGCTATGGGGCCTCCACACCATAGGGTGGCGCGGACAGGGGTGGGCCCGCGCCCCCAGGTGGTGTGGTGCCCTCGGGCACGCCTCCTACCCTTCTTCGGCTCAATATTTTCGTATTTTCCATAAACGACAAAAATATAAGTTGGAAAGTAATGCGCGAACCTTTTCTTAACAGAACTGTTATGTATTTGAAAACAGCCTCTAGAGTTTATGGAATCTTTTGTTTAATAAAATCCTCCGGAGTCACCACTTAAATATCAACATCTTCATCATAAGTCTCCTGAAATATAATGTTTGATTCTTTGCCCATTCACCACTTGTGTAGTGTTATCTTTAAGGGAAGCAATTTTGATTGTTTTTCGAACGATACAATTCTTCGAACATAAGGTCCTTCCCATCTTGAGAGCAATTTTCCTGCAAAAAATCTGAGACGAGACAGATTCAATAGAAATTTTCACCAACGTGAAAATATCTTTTAAGAATTCTCCTATCATGCCATTGTTTAACTTTATCTTTAAAAAGTCTAGTATTTTCATAGGCTTCACTTCTCCACTCATCTAAAGAACTCAAGTCAAGCATTCTTTTCTTACCGACAAGTTTAAAATCTCTATTTAGTTCTTTCATTGCCCAATAAGCTTTGTGTTCTAGTTCTAAAGGCAAGTGACAAGATTTTCCATAAACCATTTTATAAGGAGACATACCCATAGGATTTTTATAAGCAGTTCTATAAGCCCATAAAGCATCATTAAACTTATGAGACCAAATTTTCCTAGATTTATTGATAGTCTTTTGTAAGATAGATTTAATTTCTCTATTTGATAATTCTACTTTCCCACTGGTTTGAGGATGATAAGCTAAAGAAATTATGATTAATACCATATTTAGCAAGGGTTTTTCTAAAACCACCATGAATAAAGTGAGAACCTCCATTAGTCATAAGATATATAAGTACATCAAACCTAGGTAAAATAACATTTTAAGCATTTTTAAAGAGGTCTCACCATCAACAATCTTAGTAGGTATAGATTCTACCCATTTAGTAACATAATCAACAGCAACAAGAATATGAGTATAATCATTCGAAGGAGGAAACAGACCCATAAATTCAAAACCCCAACAATCAAAAGGTTCAATGACAAGAGAATAACTCATAGGCATTTTATTACGTCTAGAAATATTACCTACTCTTTGACATTCATCACAAGATAAAACAAACTTTCGTGCATCTTTAAAGAGAGTAGGCCAATAGAAACCTGATTGTAGAACCTTCTATGCGGTTATATCTCTAGCGTGATGTCCTCCATAAGCACTACCATGGCACTTTCTCAATATCTCTCGCTGTTCATGTTCTGGAACACATCTTCGCATAATACCATCTACTTCTTCTTTATATAGTGTGGGTCATCCCAAAAATAATGCCTCATATCATAAAAGAATTTTCTTCTTTTTTGAGCCTTAAATGTTGGAGGCAAATACTTGGAAACGATAAAGTTAGCATAATCTGCATACCAAGGACTATCTTGGGAGTTTAGTTTTATTGCAGCCAGCTGTTCATTTGGAAAACTATCATTAACAGGAATAGGGTCATAAGCAATGTTTTCCAATCAAGACAAATTATCAACAACATGATTTTCAGCACCCTTCCTATCCACAATATGCAAATAAAACTCTTATACAAGCAACACCTATCTAATAAGACTAGGCTTTGCAACTTTCTTTTCCATAAGGTGTCTAATATCACCATGATCAGTGTGAATAGTAGCTTTTCAGTCAACAATGTAAGGTCTAAACTTATGACAGGCAAAAACTACAGGTAGGAACTCTTTTTCAGTGGTAGCATAATTCTTTTGAGCAGCATCAAGAGTCTTACTAGCATAATGAATATCATTCAATTTCTTATCTACACGCTGTCCAAGAACAACACCTATAGCAAAATCACTAGCATCACACATATCTTCTTTAACGTTTCAAAAGCTTCCTTACAATCATCATAAAAAACAAAAGGTACGTCTTTTTGAAGAAGATTAGTAAGAGGCTTTGATATTTTAGAGAAATCTTTAATAAACCTCCTATAAAAACCATCACGGCCAAGAACACTATGAATACCTTTAACATCCCTGGGACATGGAATTTTCTCTATTGCTTCCACTTTAGCTCTATCAACTTCAATACCTCTTTCAGAAATTTTATGCCCAAGAACAATCCCTTCATTAACCATAAAGTGGCATTTTTTCCAATTAAGAACAAGATTAGTTTCCTCATATCTCTGCAAAAATTTATCAACATTGTGCAAGAAGTTATCAAAATAATTTCCATAGATGGAGAAATCGTCCATGAATACTTCCACAATTTCCTCACAAAAACCATGAAAAATAGCAGACATGCATCTTTGAAACATAGCAGGAGCATTACACAAACCAAAAGGCATACGTCTATAAGCATAAATTCCATAAGGACAAGTAAAAGTTGTTTTCTCTTGATCTTGTGCCCTAACAGCAATTTGTGAAAACCCAGAATAATCATCGAGAAAGAAAAAACTAGTTTTCTTAGAGAACCTCTCTAGCATTTGATCAATAAAAGGTAAAGGGTAATGATCTTTCTTAGTAACCTTGTTAACTTTCCTAAAATCAATGCACATTATATAACCAACTACTACTCTTTGAGGAATAAGCTCATTATTTTCATTAGGCACAACAATCATTCCTCCTTTCTTAGGGACACAATGCACATGGCTTACCTTTCTACTATCGGCAATAGGATAAATAATACCAGCATCAAGGAGTTTCAATACCTCATTTCTTACCACTTCCTTCATCTTAGGAATTAGATGGTGTTGATGTTCAACTACTGGCTTTGCATCAGGTTCTATATTAATAACACGCTAACATATAGTAGGGGAGATCCCTTTCAAATCATCAAGAGTATATCCAATAGCTCCACGGTGTTTCTTCAATATTTCCAATAACTTTTCCTCTTCTTTACCTGAAAGTTTAGAACTAATAATAACATGATATGTATTCTTATGATCAATATAAGCATATTTAAGATCATAAGGCAAAGGTTTTAAATCAAAAACAGGATCCTCCTTGGGTGGTAATGTGGTACCCAAGTCTTCCACAGGTAAATTATGTTTCAGTATCACTAGTTGACGAAGAAGAATATCATGAATATCATTTCTTTCTTCCATAAAGACCCCACTTTCGTGGTCCTCCATGTATTTCTTCAAAGCATTGTTAGGAGCAAGAGCAATAGAGGCAAGTTGTTCAACTCTAAAATCTTCATTAGGTAATTCAGTTTCATAAGGAGCTCTAGCAAATTTGGAAAAATTAAAATCATAAGATTTCCCATCAAGTTTAGTCAATATTTTCTCCTTACAATCTATAACAACACCACAGGGTTCAAGAAAGGTCTACCAAAAATGATAGGACAAGTTTTACTAGAAGCTGTACCCAGTACTAGAAAATCAGCAGGATATTTAGTTTTACCACATAAAACTTCCACATCTCTAACAATACCAATCGGAAAGATAGTTTCCCTATTGGCAAGCTGAATAGCCACATCAACATCTTCAAGTTCACAAGAACCAATTTCATGCGTAATTTCTTTATAAAGCTCATAAGGAATAGCACTAGAACTTGCTCCAATATCACACAAACCATAGTAGCAATGATCACCTATCCTAACAGCAAGCATAAGAACAGTGGTTTTCTTAGATCTACTAGGATGTGAAACAATATTAGAAGCACGCTCACAGAAGACAATGTGTCCATCCTCTACATTTTTAGAGACAAGATCTTTTACTATTGCTATTGTAGATTAAATAGTTATTTGTTCATTAGGTTCTATAGGTTTCTTTGTACTTTTGTTAACCACACTAGCTATAATTGAATGTTTCTTTACCTTGTCAGGGAAAGGCATTTTTTCAATATAAGGTTCAGGCACAACAGGAATAACAACATGCACTTCTATATTTCTAGCGGGAACAATATCTTTATAAGGTGCATGGTACTTGCTCAACTTCTTTTAGGGAATATTAAGATAGGAGGCAAAGTCCTTTAAACAATTTTCAAAGATTTGAGAGTCAAGACCACAAACAACACTAACATTATAAAAATCATTTGTTCCCATAAATGCTCTAATGCATTCATAATCGTAATTTATACCTTACTTTCTACCTTTGTCATTCTCCCATCCTATAGTGTTTTCTTGAATACGGTCAAGAAGACCCCATTTAGCTTCTTATTTCATACGTGTGAATGATCCAGAACAAGAAGCATCCAATAAATCCTTATGATGAAGAGAGAGCCTTGCATAAAAATTATTGATGACAATATTACAAGGGAGCTCATGAACGGGACTTTTGAGCATTAATAACTTCAATCCCCCAAGCTTGGGCAATACTCTCTCCATCATGTGGCCAGAAGTTATATATTTGATTCTGATCTTCATGAATCTCAGTAGGAGGATAAAATTTAGAATAAAATAGAGGTACAATTTCCTCCCAGCATTTTAAACCATTCCGCAACTCTACCCTTCAGTGACAAAGAGAATAATTTCCTCTTAACTTGGTCCATTGTAATATCTGCACATCTGAATAACTCGCACAATTCATGTATAAAGAGTAAATGATCACCGGGATGGACAGTTCCATCTCCAAAATAGCAATTATCCATAACACATTCAACAATTTTCATAGTATTTTAAAAGGATCCAATAGAGTAGACATCGGGTCATCTACTAAATTAGCAGTAGTAGAAGTACTCTTAAACACAGAACCAAAAGGATTCTACATAATAAAATAAAGCAGCAGACAAAAATAAAAATAGCAATCACAGTAAAAGTTTCTCTTACCAATTCCACTTACCAATAGCGCTTCACTCCCCGGCAACGGCGCTAGAAAATAGTCTTGATGACCCACAAGTATATGGGGTGTATCATAGTACTTTCGATGAATAAGAGTGTCGAACCCAACAAGGAGCAGAATGTGTTGACAAGCAGGTTGGATAGAGGATTCACTATAAACACTAGCAAACAGGTTTTTGGTGGTTTTTGATATAATAGATAAATACAGTGCGAGTAAATAAAAGACAATAATAATAATTGCAGCGAGTGGCCCAATCCATTTTAGAGCAAAGGACAAGCTGGTTGGTCTAATTATGATTAGCAAACGTTATCGAGGACACATGGGAACTTCGTCAAGCGCTTTCGTTTCATACAGTTGATTAATATTTATTGTTTTGATAGGTGTTGTGTGGGTGAACCTATGCTAATGCACCGTCCAACTAGGACTAATACATACTTGTTGTGGCACCCCGAGATCGGGCACTATGCAGATTTCAGCATTTCCGCCAAAATCCACATAATAACCGATTCCAGGTTGCCACTTGTGATAACATTACAACAGTTCACGAACAATCCACAACAACAACAGAAAAGATATATACAAGAGGACTCAAACGAGCCAAGGATACAACTGATACAATACAAAGATCCAAATAACAGCGGAAGAAACAACCTAGCGTCCGGCTACGGACAAGATACAAATTGGACTAAGAGTCCTGAAGATAACCGAGAGCGTCCAATCCCTGCCCAGGCCAAGCCGGAGGGATTCCCAAGCTAACGTCGTCAGACTTCAAACCTGTTGACTGCAATGTTGAATATGCAGCCACGAAAAAGGATTCGTGGGTCAGTACGGTTAAGTACTGGCAAGTGGATAAACCATACTCACAAGATACCGGCGTAGCCAGTCATCACGAGATACAAATACTTTGGGTTCAACGGGAAGGAAGGGATTATTGCAAATAAGCGGCAGCGGGCTGCACTAAACAACTACAGAGACTCACTACAACATCCGGCAAAGAGAGGGGGATAAGATAGCGTATCGTAACCAACTACAACTACTCACCAAACAATACCCATCCAATGTCACCCCCTACTAAGGAAGCAACCCAAGGATAACTCACACTGTTGGATTAAGGATGGATCAAGTTATTGTGTCAATAAGACTATTACTAGTCAAGTATCATTAGTTAGGTGTAAGTTGTTCTGAGTACTTGTTAGCCAGTACTTTCACCAAGTTAACCATAACCGCGGAAAACACGGCTTCTCGAGAAGATTTAACCCTGCAGGGATGCACCAATTTGGCTGTACACGTAAGAATAACCCGCCATACGGGGGATCAACCCACCAAGCGAGGTACTCAACACAACCCAACTCTTCTTCGCATCAAGCCCAAAGAACCACATGCTGTGCGTGCGCGGCTAATCGAGCCCCACGAAGAAAAGGGGACCCTCATAGCACTCTAAGACCACGCCGCCCTAAATGCCGACTACAAAAGTTCCACCCTGGCGCCAAGGGTTCGCACCTGCACATGCATGCATCAAATGGAAAGCCCGAACTAAGTGTGGCGATTTGGACGAGATGCGAATCGAATCAAGTTGATGGGGGCGCCCATACTCGCTTCCCACATGCGGTTAGTGCGCTCATCATGGATCAGTAGACAAGACCCTTTTCCTAATTAGGGTCGACACTAGCAGGCTTCAAAACCACGCCGGGCCTCCTGCCGGTGCCTTATCATCAAATTATTATTACCCAAAACATTAACATGTGGTTGATTGAAATGAAACCCAACTATCAACTAAACAGGTGATAAGACGAACAACAAGACTTGAGCGCAAACAACACTAAGCATGCAACTACGACACAAGGGCCAACAGGGTAAACAAACAACAGTTAATAGGAAGTGGAAAGGAAGGCTATATCATGGCTGCAAGGTAAACATATGATAGGATCGAGACACAAGCATCAAAACATAAGGCTAGAATAAGAACAACGGAAAGAATCGGTAACAAGTGATGAAAGGCAGCCATTTGGCAGCAAGTGAGCATACTTGCCTGAGATCCAGCAAGTAGAGGTGTACATCCACAGAACTTGCCGTTGCTCATATCATCTCAACGTCCTATCCGCGAAGAAGCAACGAACCTCGAACAAACACCGGATGCAACAACTACTACTATGGCAAAAGATCTAGCATGATCGAGATACGGATGCATGACAAGTTAAAGATGCATCAGAATAAACTAGTTGACAAGATAACATGTTTAAATGGACCCATATGCAATTTGAGTTGCATATGAAAAGCCCATGAATTATGGTTGAAACAATTGTTTTACAACTAACCAACAGGTGAAAGTGGTTTAGTATGATGCATGGATGAGGAAAACAACAAAATAACAACAATAGAACCAATTGGAAATAAGGTTTACCCATTTTGAAATTCACTTATTAAGTTTTGGAATTTTGGTTACTTAAAGGTGTCACACAAGCATTTGTTACTTTCATCAAGTTAAATTGTTCAAAACTTGAGAAGATCACCAAATTTTAGGTGGATTACATGTTTCAATTATTGAAAAAAGAATTACAATGATTTAATTATGAATTAAACAAGTTTAAGCAATATTTAATTGAATTTAATTCAAGTGTGAATATTATTTGAATTTTATTTGTTCAAAACATAAATTCAAATTCATCATTGAAAAGGTTATACTTTTCTAGTTTGAAAACATATTTTATATGTTCAAAAATAATTTAATTTGAGCAAGTTACGAATTTAGCAAGTTTAAATGATTTAAACAAGGTTTAAAATTATTTAAGCAATTTTAATTACTCAAATCATGAAACAAAATTTATATTTGAAAAGGTGGTTTAAAATAGCATGGAAAACATATTTCATTGGTGTTATTTGAATTAAGTATGAATTATTTATGAAATTACTCAAATTTAAAATGACTTGTTTAAATTTGAAATTTGAATGCATTTGAATTATTCAAAACAGAATACAAATGGTTTAACTAGGTAGAGAATTAAATTTGGTTCAACAAACATATTTTATTTTTATTATTTGGATTTGTAATTTAAAAGTTATTGGCAATTTAAAAACAGGGACCAACCTGTAATAACAGGGACCTAAAAGAAAGAAAAGGAGCGCAGATGGGCCCCTGGGGCGTTTTTCACCCAGGGCACCCTGGCTTGGGCCTCTGCAGCGCGGGCCCGTGCCTCTGTGGCATCCACGTGTGCGTGTGTGCGCAGTGAGGTGGCACAGGGAGTCAATGACCAGTGGGCCTAGGCTGCGCGCGGAAGAAATCCAAAAATAAAATTGGGCAAATTGCCCTGGGCGGAACTTGAACCCGCGTCCGAGGGCGAGCGCGCGGGTGGCCTAGCCACTGCGCTGAGCTGTGGTTTGTTATCAGGTAAGGGTAGGGTGGGGTTTTGAGACGCCTCTGCGCGACTAACTGAACCCGAACAGGTTCAGTTATCTGAACCTGACGGAACGGCAGCGAAACGATCGCCGGCAGCAATGCAAGGCGGCGCACGACGGCGGCTTCACAGAGAACGAGGTGAGGAGGGGAAAAGGGGCTGTCTGGAGATGTGGCTCACCTCGAGGTGGCCGATGGCGCGAGTGCGAGGCGAGGTGACGACGCCGTGGGCTGTTCGGAGACGGTCACGACGGCGTCCTCGGCGTGGACGGCGCGGCAACCCAGGGCAGTCCCAAGCCTGGCTCCCGGATGAATTTGATGCAGAACGACGAGGCGATGCCATCCCCGTGCTCGGTTGGGCTTGGCATCGACCGGCGCGGCCTCTCGTCGACGAGGTGTTGGTGGAGCACCTCGGTGGTTGCAGGGAGTTCAGAGAGGGAGGTGGTGCAGGGGGAAGGACGGCGCCGCGGCGGGGCGAGAGGGTAGTGGCTAGGGTTAGGGCAAGGAGGAGGGGGTTGGCGTTGTTTTATGGAGGCTCGAGCTTAGTACGGAAGCGAATCGGGAGGGGGAGAGGAGGATCACACGGTGAGGGAGGGGGTCGTACTGCTGTGACGACAGCACGAGGAAGACGATAGTCTCCTCGAAGGGGTATCGGGCCCAAAAGGTGGGCTTGGGTGGTGAGGTTGGTCCTGCCTCCTTTCTTTTGATTTTTTTTTCTTTTTTTTTGCAAGAGATAAAAGAGAGAGAGATAGAAATAGGGTTTGGGGGGTTCTTTTATTTGAGGAATAATTTTTATTAATTGCAAAACAGCAATTCAAAGCCATTTAACATTAACTTCAAAATTTTGAATATTAATTTGATTTTTAATTGGTTAGTTGAATTCCAAATAAGGTTTGGGGGTTTTTTATTTTATAAATAAATCTTATTAATTTGCAAAACAGGGAGTAAAAGCAATTGTGCACATTAAGTCCAAAAATTTGAAACATTACTTTGAGTTTTAAATTGCTATTTGCATTTCCATTGTATTTCATAAAGATTGATTTTTTTAAACAATTTATTCAATGAACTCATCAATTATGAAAACATTTATTGAATTTTAATTGTTTGCAAGAATTTAGTGTTTAAGCCACAATTGGATCATGTCAAATATGAATGGATTTGCTTTGAATTTGAAATTACCATTTGGGTGTTAATAGAAGGAATTTTATGAACAAGCAAATCAACCTCAAACTATTTGAAAACAATTTGAGGTATTTTAGTTTGGAACTTAAATTGGAAACTTTGGACATGTTTTGAAAGTTTAAATTGGTTTGGATTTTGAGTTGTTTTGCATACATGGTGCAATGCAAATGATGCATGTGATGCAAAGCAAAAAGAAAACAAACATCTTTCTACTTAGGGTAACACCCCAGGTGTTACACTTGTGATTATACCCCTTGCAAGTATCCGCAACTACAATAAGTAATTAAGATAAATCTAACCACAGCCTTAAACTCTATGATCCCACACTCCCTCGTGCATCGGTTTCCTAACAGGGGTTTAGATTCTGTCGCTCCGGCAACCCCACAATTAGTAACCAAATACATAATGCATCCCTCTTGGCCCATAAAGGTGAAATGTCATGTAGTCGATGTTCACATGACACCACTAGAAGAATAGCACCACAACTTAAATATCAAACCATTAGATATTACTTCAACATAATTCCACTACTAACATCTTGACTTCTCCCATGTCCTCAAGAACTAAATGAACTACTCACAAGACATCATATGGATCATGATCAGAGGTGATATAATGATGAATAATAAGCTGGTCATAAAGTTCAAATACCGATAAATCTCGTAAGCGTCAACTACTAACAAGTAATCCACACCGGGAGAGAGATATAGTGGAAAGCAAAAATATAGAACCCTAATTGTTATAGCGGGACGGAGGTGGATGGTGAGGATGATGGTGCTGGTGGTGAGGATGATGACGATGATGATCTTGATGATACCCGGAGCGATGACGGTGACGATGGCGGTGATTCCCCTCTCCGGGAGGAATTTCCCCGCCAGATTTTTCCCTGCCGGAGAGATTTTCTCTCTCTCTGTTGTTTTCCGTCCCCAGTAGGCGGGGAAATATTTCCTCGATGGTTCTTAGGTGTTAGGGTCCCTTCGGCATGAAGTACGCGAAAGGGGGCGACCAGAGGTGGGTCAGGGTGGCCCCACCACCTGGCGGCGCGACCAAGAAGGGGCGTGCCACCTGGTGGTGTGGTCCACTGGTGGCCCCCCTCCAGCTCTCCTCGTGTCTGGCTCCCTCTTCTGGACTTCTAAGACTCCTCTGATACCCCCTTCTTCTTCTTCTGGTCTTCAGAAATAGGGTATCTTGATGGTGCTTTTTTCCATCGGATTTCTGGTCGCGATGATTATTCTCCAATAATTGTCAAACATGCAAAATAAGATGAAATGACATAATTAATGCATCATAATATGAAATATATCGATGAATAGCTGAAAATTAAGATATAAAATAGTGATGCAAAATGGATGTATCACTCATCCCGGAGAGGATCTCTACGCCACCCCTCTACTCTCCAAAGGATGTTCTCTCTCAAGAGGGAATATATCATGTGCTACTGACGATGGACCCTTTGCGTAATGACGAAGGCGCCGCAACACCTCTTTGGCCACATATTGATGTTCTCGTGTATGAAGCGAGGATTGATGCCGCTGGCGCCAAAGCACCCCCAAGACTTCCTATTTGGTGCAAGCAGACCAAGATCATGCTACAAAACGGAGGCAACGTCACCAGGCGCCCGCACCATTCTGCCATGGACGGTGCAGTTATCCTCGACGATGAAGACCGTGCAGGCGGCGTAGGGTACGGGATGTCCTCTGCTTTGGCACATTGTGGGCACCCTTTCCGGCCAAATGAGCGGGAAGGAGGTCCAAACGCCAGTATAAGAAGGGCCCCTTCAGCCCTCGTAGGGGGAGAACTCAAATCGGGCTTAAGAGCCCAAGTAGTCTGACCCGAGCACAAGCTAGCTATAGACACCGCAGTGCAATCCATCAGACAAGTAGGAGTAGGGTTTTTTATACTACACTTGAAGGAGAAGCGGGTCTGTCCTGGACAGGGTTGCTTCTATAGGTTCGAACACTCGGGGCTAACCACGTTCTAATGCACCTTGAGAGGCCATGAGAGGGGAACTTGTGAAGGTAAACAATGGAGACACAGAGAGTTTGCCCAGGTTTAGGCCAATGTGATGGTGTAAAATCCTACTCCTGCTTGTCTGATGGATTGCACTGCGATGTGTACAGTACAAGCGCGAGCTCGTGCTCGGAACAGACTAAGGGTTCTCTCTTAGGAACTTGGCTATCTCCCTTCTCATCCATATCCTTCTACGAGGGAAGGAGAGCCCTTCTTATACCAGCACTTGGCCCTCTTTCCCGCTCATTGGGCATGAAAGGGCTACCACAAGGTGCCAAAGGAGTACTCTGCAGCGCCAGTAGCACGAGCTGTCACCGGTCTTCGAGGATAGCGCCACCGTCCATGGAAGAGAGGAGGGGGCTCCGATGAAACTCCCTCCTTGTATTGGTAGACCGGTCTTCTTGCACCAAAGAGGAAAGCTTCGACCAGGGCTTTGGCGCAGAGGTGCTCCACACTTTATACACGAGAATGGCAAGTACGACCAAAGTCGCTCTGTGGCTCTGTGGTGCCTCCGTCACTCGCGCAGGGGCTCGGGCATCACCCCCACATGGGTTGTCTCCAAAGAGGTGGTGATATGGAGGGTAAACCTCTAGGGTGGACCGATCTTCACGAATCGACCAAGAACACGAAGAACGAATGATGAACACGAGAGGGGAACAAGGGGGAAATCGGGTGAACTCAAGGGGGACGTGGGAAATCGAGGGGAGATAACTAGCAAGAACCAAAGAACCCCAAATGTCCCGTCAACGAAACCCCGAGGGCCGCCTACGGGACGATCGATCCAACTGAACTCACCTTATCGGAAACCGCTTCACACCCGTGGCCGGTCCACCACGCCAATAGAACCTCAAGAGTTAGTTGAGAACGATTGTGCAATCCCTAACTGAATCCCAAGGGGAAAGGATAGGTAATTGAGGTGAATCTTGATATGGTCCTAGATACACATCATAGGAGTAGCCTTACAAGATGAGTCACCTCACAAGAGAGATACAAGAGCAAAGATCGAAGTTCTAATTCATCTCTAACCCTAGATCTGAGATAGAGGAGTCTATTTATAGCCTAGTGCCATGGGGGTAGGTGGGAGGAGGAGATACATGGGTCAAGGCCCGAAAGTTGGCTCGCAGGCCGCGCTCGAACGGAGGCTCCGGTGGTTTCACCGGAGGTTCCGGTGGTGGCTCCGCTACATGCACACTGAAGAGGTTTTCGGCGGAGGTAGCACCGGAAGCTCCGCCTCCTGGTACGGGCCACCGGAGGTTCCGGTGCAGGCTCCGCTATGTGCACACAAAATAGGTTTTTGGCGGAGGTGGCACCAGAAGCTCCGCTTCCTGGAGAAGGGCGGAAGCTTTGGTGCTTTCACTAGAGGCTCCGCCACCTGTGGCTTCTTTCCTTCTTCTTCTTGCGTTGGTTCTTCTTGGTCTTCTTCCACGTCTTCTTGGGCATCATGTTGAGCACGTCCTTGGGCATCTAGGGCATCATCTTGGGGGTCCATGGTGGGGTCAAACCTGAGCACACATAGGGCATTTCCATGAGGTAGTGCACCACTCACCAAGTCACCTAAAGCATGAAGAGAGAGGAGTGAGTTTGCCTTATCATGTATTGCCTTTGCTCGTGATCTTGTCATTGGTCCACTTGGTGATGGGCTTGGCGGTCATGTCTCCATCTCCTTGTAGTAGTCATCAACCAACTTCAAACATTGTTGAAGTTCTTGAAGCTTTTTTGAAGAGATCACGCTTGTAGTGTGGAGGAACAAAACGAGAATGCATGAGTTGCTTCATTTCGTTCCAAGTGTCAATAAGAGCAATCCGGTTTCGAACTCTTTCCGCTTGGAGACGATCCCACCATAAGAGTGCATAGCCTTCGAATTCCAAAGAAGCCATAGCAACCATCTTCTTGTCACTAAAGTTGTGGATGCCGAAGATCTTGTCTACCTTGAGAGCCCAAGCAAGATATTCTTCGGGAGCATTTTCACCATTGAACTTTGGGACGTTGAAGAGAAGGGAACTCATGTTGTTTTATTCATGTTGTGAATGGAGTCACTCATGTGGGTCTTCATCATGTTGGGAAGTGAAAGATCATATGGGATGACGCCGGTGGTCATTAGGAGGTGGTTCTTGGCGGTGACATAGTCGTGCTTATCGGCGTTCACTAGCATCATTGTCACAGTGTTGTTGTTGAGGACGTTCTTGATCACGGTGGGGGTGTTACGGAAGTTCTTGTTCTTGGCGAGGGTGTTGAGGACGCTCTTGGTCTTGGCGGTCATTGTGGTTGGGACGACATTGCCCCTAGGTGGTCTTCAATGTTGACGAGCACCTTCCACGAAGTCATTGTGACCATAGTCATTGTTGTGGCCTTGTGGAGGTGGTGGACGATGTTGTCGAAGGTCCGGTCGCTGAGGTTTATGTTGAAGAGGGTCACCACGGCCTTGGCAATGTCGAGGTGGTGGTGATGGCGAGCTATCGTCATACCAATGTCGTCGAGGAGCTTGTGGCAAAAGAGGTGGTGGTGGTTGTTGTTGAGGTCCTTGTTGTGGTTGTCCACCATCCTCCATGTTGAGGTTGTGATCATGGCGACGAGCTTGGTGATGACCTTGAGTGTGACGGCTTGAACGTCTAGACCTTGAGGACGATGATGATTCATGACGGTTGGCAAGGTTTGCCAAGTTGATGTTGATGCGTGTCATTTGATCATTCAATCGAGCCTCTTGTGCTTGGAGTCGACGTTCATAGCGCTCCAATCCATCCTTCACAAGTTGGCAGAGTTGGAAATGGTCATTGTGGGTGACGAAGTTGTGGTAGGCGTTGTCGTTGTCGTTAAAGAATGGGTTTCCTTCATCTTCCGAGCTTAGACTTGAGAATACTCCTTCCCTAGCCATCTCAAAAACACACAAGGGTGTGATATGAAGAAATGATTGTCTCACTTACCCAATGTTACCTTTTTTTGGTCGTATTGAGGCTAGTAGAAGATCCTAGGTGTAGGGCGGTACGTCAAAAGTGAGTCCAAAAAGATCGAAAGAAAACCGCAAACGACAACACACACGCTTTATGTGGAAAGCAAATGGGCGAGAAAAGTGGCGATAAAAAAAAACAAATCCAAGGAAAAGTTTGTTGTAAAACGTGGAGACAAACCGAAATGAAATGTTAGCACAAGAACCAAACCTAGTGGAGGAAACAATAATGGAACACACACACAATGGATAAATGGGGTTAGTGCGGCCAATGGATGAGCGGAGACGAAATGTTCCTAACGAAGACTAAGCTCAATGCCACACCAACGCAAGGAGGACGCTAGCTCAAACCTCAAACTATAAGAGGCAACAAGATTCACACCACGACAACCGGGCACTCTCTTCTCTTTTGCGACGCGAAGCTACACGTTCCTACAAGTGATAGCAATTGGCATCGATATTTTGCTTCTTTTTCTATCTTGCTCTTTCTCTTTTTTTTATTTTCTCTTTTTGATGATTCCAAAATGCCAATGCCTACTCGAAACTCTTCTCTCACAAGTGCCAATCACGAACTCTCGGTGCCACTAATGTGATGCCAAGCGATGTAAAAGAGATAGTTCGAATGGGCAAGGTACACAGACAATGGGTTAGTTCAAGCGGAAGCAAGTTATACATATCTTGTGGATGATCTCGGACTTGCGACCGGTGGTTGTCGATGTCGTGTTGATCCGTTGTTGTAGATGCGTAGATGATATTGAGGGATTCGCGGGGAAACTTGAATCACTCAAATAGGACCAACAACGACAAATAAAAACACGTTTGAAAATTTGTCCAAGAATCGAAGAGCAGGATTTTTTTTGAGATTTTTTCTCAATTTCAAAATTCCTTCCAAATCCAAGAATTTTTTGACAAATTCGAGGAAAGTGGCCGAATAGAAAGGTGGGGAATGATCTTAAGCAACAAATACATGGATCAAATCCACGAAAAACTCAACAAATCCACAGATCGGTCGAAATCCCTTTTTGGCTATTTTTTGGTGAAATTTTCAAATTTATGGTGGTTGAAGAAAAATTCGGTGGAAAGGAGGGTAGTGGGGGTCGAATTCGTGTCAATCTAACTCTGGATACCATATGATATGGAGGGTAAACAGCTAGGGTGGCCCGATCTTCACGAATGTACCAAGAACACGAAGAACGAACGATGAACATGATGAACACGAGAGGGGAACGAGGGGGAAATCGGGAGAAATCAAGGGTGGACCGTGGGAAATCAAGGGGAGATAACTAGTAAGAACCGAAGAACCCCAAATCTCCCGTCAACTAAACCCCGAGGGCCGCCTACGGGACGATCGATCCAATTAAACTCACCTTATCGGAAACCTCTTCACACCCGTGGCCGGTCCACCATGCCAATAGAACCTCAAGGGTTAGTTGAGGAAGATTGGGCAATCCCTAATTGAATCCCATGGGGAAAGGATAGGTAATTCAGGTGAATCTTGATATGATCCTAGATACACATCATAGGAGTAGCCTCACAAGAGGAGTCACCTCACAGGAGGGATACAAGAGCAAAGCTCAAAGTTCTAATTCATCTCTAACCCTAGATCTGAGATAGGGGGGGATCTATTTATAGCCTAGTGCCACGAGGGTAGGTGGGAGGAGGAGATACATGGGTCAAGGCCCGAAAGTTGGCTCGCAGGCCGCGCTCGAGCAGAGGCTCCGGTGGTTTCACCGGTGGTTCCGGTGGTGGATTATCTACATGCACACCGAAGGGGTTTTCGGCGGAGGTAGCACTGGAAGCTCCGCCTCCTGGTACGGCCACCGGAGGTTCCGGTGTAGGTTCCGGTGTAGGGTGTGCTATGTGCACACAAAAGAGGTTTTTGGCGGAGGTGGCACCTGAAGCTCTGCTTCCCGGAGAAGGGCAGAAGCTCTGGTGCTCTCACCGGAGGCTTCACCACCTGTGGCTTCTTTCCTTCTTCTTCTTGTGCTGGTTCTTCTTGTTCATCTTCCACGGCTTCTTGGGCATCATCTTGAGCACATGTCGCACCCGGACTTCTAGAGGATACTCACAGCCCGCTAAACAGTAGATAAATGGCTTACAGGGCATACCGGCACCCGCATCTCAATATGAGTAGGCCAACACGTAAACGTGTGACAACCATCCTCTACTATTCATCGTCTGCGTAAACCATCCCATAGAAATCCGACTACTTCCATTGACATACTTCATAACATACACACATGGTACGTCAACGGCATTTGAACAAGTGATATCACAACAAATCTCTAAGACACAAAGAAATAGAAATAAGTGGCAAATAGCTCTCACTAGAGCAGAGATAGCAAATACAATCATCCAGAGGACACCTATCCCAACAAGTCATCATTACATCATAGCGGAAGCATCCAAAGTGTCTGAGTACAGACAAGATCCAAACAGGCCTAAGAGGCCGGAAACGAAAAGACGGAGCCCATCCACGATGTCTCGGATCCTGCCCGGGTCCGCTATCTACTCGTCCGCAGCCTCGTCATACTCCACGTAGTAGCCACCATGGGGATCCTCGGAAACGTAGTCTTCAGAACACGCAGCCCCAAAGGGGTCAGTACAGACGAGTACTGGGAAGCAAGACGCACAAGATACCAAAGTGTACCCGGCAACACCAAGTACAGATGCTTTGGGTTCAACGGAAGATAGGTGATATAAAGATGCGACAGCGGGCTGCTCTAACCAACTACAGAGACACGCTACAACATCCGGCTAAAAGAAGGGGATAAGATAGCGCATCGGAACCAACTACCACTAACCTCAAACAAACCCATCCTGGATCTCGCCCCTTATCCAAAGAAGCAATCCGAGGATAACCCACACAGTTGGATTAATGAAGGTTCAAGTTATTGTGTCAATAAGCCTATTACTAGTCAAATTATTATTAATTAGGTGTAAGTTGTCTAATCCTTGTTAGCCAGCCTATCACCAAGTCATCCATAACCGCGGGCAACACGGCTTCTCGAGAAGATTTAACCCTGCAGGGGTGCACCAATTTGGCCGTACACGTAAGAATACCCCGCCAGACGGGGATCAAACCCACCAAGCAAGGCACTCAACACAACCCAACTCTTCTTTGCATCAAGCCCAAAGAACCACGTGCTGTGCGTGCGCGGCTAATCGAGCCCCCACGAAGAAAAGGGGGACCCTCATAGCACTGGAAGACCACGCCGCCCTAAATGCCGACTACAAAAGTTCCACCCTGGCGCCGAGGGTTCGTACCTGCATATGCGTGCATCAAATGGAAAGCCCGAACTAAGTGTGGCGATTTGGACGAGATGCGAATCGAATCAGAGTTGCGGGGGGCGCCCATACACGCTTCCCACATGCGGTTAGCGCGCTCAACATGGATCCAGAGGACAAGAACATTTCCTGAGTTCGACACTAGCAGGCCTCAAAACCATACCCGGCCTCCTGCCGGTGCCTTATCATCAAATTAGCATTACCTCAAACATTAACAGATTGTTGTAAAAACATCGAGCCCCCAGAACATAATAAATATGGTAACAGAAATAACGGACATCAGACTCGAGCATAAACAACCCTAAGCATGCTAGTAAGACACATGCAACAAGCAACGGGGTTTTAGGTGTGGAGGATAGGCTATAACAGGGTTACAGGATAACATGTGATAGGATCGGAACACAAGCAACGAATCTTAAGGCTAGCAGATTAGACAACGGAAAGTATCGATATCCAGTGTGGAAAGGACGCAATGGTTCAGGTGAGTGAATACTTGCCTGCAAACTCAGTAGCCTGGTACTGGGCTAACTCCTCAGAAGTAGTGTCGTAAACCTCGTCCGTCTCAACGTCGCCGTCTATTCGAGAAGAAGCAAACAAACAACGCAGAGAGACAAACAATCAATAACATGGCATAATGCACAATCATGGAATGATGCATGACAATTTAATTGATGCATCAAAGATAAGCTAGTTGACATGGTAGCATAATTAAATGGGCCCATATGCAATTTAGGTTGCATATGGAAAAACCCATGAATTAAGGTTGAATTAAATGATCTACAACTAACCATCATGTGAAAGTTGATTAGAATGATGCATGATTGAGGAAAACAATAAGAAAACAACAATAGCTTCAATTTGAAAAGGTGTTTACCAAGTTTGGAAATTTATTTATTAAGTTATGAAATTTGGCTTCTTAAATGAGTTACACAAGCATTTGTTGTTTTCACCAATTTTAATTGTTCAAAATAGATAACCAAATTCATATTTGGAAAGAACACAAAATTTTAGATGGAAAACATATTTGACATGTTGGAATTGGATTTGAATTGCCCAAGTTATGAATTTTGCAATTTAAAAGGTTTAATTAAAGCATTGAATTATTGCACCACTTTTAATTAGGAAAAACAGTAAACAAATTGTATTTAAAAGGTTGAAAACATGTAGCAAATGTTTCACTGAATATTTTGAGCTATTAAACATAATTTTTGGATCATTATTGAATTTATTATGCAATTTTTCATAGTCATTTTTATTGTGCCCCTTTTAGTAAACAGACGGAAACATGTTCAAATTTAATTCAATTGTGACCAAATAAAATACCAATGTGTAGAGTTTGTTAAAACAAATTTTTAGAGCCCAAGTTTGCTCAAATTGGATGAACAGAACTCAAGTTATGAAATTCCAAAGTTTCAAATTTTTATTGCATTTTCTGTAATTAATTATTTAGTGCAAAAATTATTATAGAAACATGTTGCAACTTTGACATTAACAGAAAGAGCACAAGATTCTGAATCCATAGCAATTTGAATCGTTGAAATTGGATCAATATTCAATTTGTTATTGATTTTACAATTAAGGATTCAGATCTGTTTTCTGGAATCCGAGAAATAAAAAGAAAAGGGAGGCAAAAGGGGGTGGCTTTGCGCCGGGGGGATTCGAACTCAGGCCCTCCTGGATGCGCGCGCACGGTTGCAACCCGTGGGGTGCGGAACGGTTTGTTGATAGGTATAGGGGCGTGCGCTTTTGAGGTAACGGTGCGGGGCCTGACGAAACTGAACCAAGGTTCAGGCAACTGAACCCGATCGGAAGCAGGTAACGATGGCGACGACGGAGCGCTCGCCGCGGCTGCTGCCGGCGTGCGCGCTCGCGGAGGGAAGGAGAAGGGGGAGAGGGGAGAGGAGAGAGGGGAGAGGGCGAGGGTGGACGGGGGCGCTCACCGCGGGCCCGATCGGAGGCAGTAGAGGGTGGCGACGGCGCAGCGACAGGGTGACCGACGGGGAAGAAAAGGGGAAGCTCGCGGCGCCCCTAGGCCGTTCCGGCCCCGAATCTCCCGCGTAGAAGATGAGGGAGACGTGGGGATTCCATTCCCACCGTCAGCTCGTCGAGAGGAGGACCATGGAGGCGACGCCCGGAGGGGTTCTGACGGTGGTTTTTCTGTTCGGGTTCAGGGAACAGAGGAGAAAGGGAAGGGAGAGGGAAGAAAGGAGACGGCTTGAGGAGGAAGAAAGGTGGAGAGTTAGGGTTCGCGAGGGAGGTGCGGCGCAGGGAGCAGATATAGGAGGAGGGGGGGCGACGTGGAGCAAGCTCCTCCACGGGAGCTCACCTGCTCCTCTTTCTGTGTCTCCGTACGAAGGTAGGAGGAGAGTAGAGCGGGCTGGCTCGTGGGGGGTTTGGTGGGCTGGCCCAAGTGGGCTGGCCTGCCCTCCCCCTCTTTTTTTTTTTTTTTGCTGTTTTTTTTGTAGGAAAAACAAAGAGAGAAATAGAATAGGTTTTTGGAGGTTTTATTTTAACAACAATTTTTTTTATGAATTGCCCTTTCCCAACATTTCAGATTCACAACTGTTGGTTCTGTAATTTTTGAGATTTCAAATTATTTGAATTTAAAATGGAATTGGCATATTGGGTTTAATAATAGAAAGATTATTTGAACCAATTACAAAATTCAATCCAATTCATAATTTTGGAAAACAATTTAATCATTTGATTTGAATATTTTGTTTGAAAAAGTTGTAACAGACCAAGTGTGAAACATATTGATTTGTCATTTGATTTGGAATTCAAATTCGACACATGTGTGGATATGATGACATGATGCATTTGAAATAAAATCAAGAAACAAACATTCTAGGGTTGTATTTCATACTTGGGATGTTACAAAACGCCCCCCTTGAAGGAATCGCGCCCCGAGATTCCTACTGAGAAGAGAAAAGGTCCGGATACTTCTTGCGAAGATCCTCTTCGGTCTCCCACGTTGCCTCTTTATCGGAATGATGAGACCACTGCACTTTTAAGAACTTGGTGCTCTTGTTGCGAGTTTTGCGCTCGGTCTCATCGAGAATGCGGATAGGGTGCTCTTCATAAGAGAGGTCTTCTTGCAGATCAATGGAATCATGATCCACTGCACGACCTGGATCTTTGAAGCACCTCTTGAGCTATGACACGTGAAACACATCGTGCACCTTGGATAGCTTTTCTGGAAGTTCAAGACGATAGGCATTTTCTGCACGCCTTGAAAGAATGTTGAAAGGACCAATATATCTTGGTGCAAGCTTTCCTTTGACACCAAAACGATGAGTGCCTCTGAGGGGAGTTACACGGAGATATGCTTTGTCTCCAGGTGCATAGACCATGTCCCTGTGTTTGCTGTCATAGTAGCTTTTCTGACGAGACTGAGCAATCTTGAGATTGTCACGAATGATGCGAACTTTCTCTTCGGCCTCGTTAACAATGCCAGGGCCTAAGAGTGAACGTTCACCAGCTCCAGACCAATTGATTGGACTCCTGCATCTGCGGCCATAGAGAGCCTCAAATGGTGCCATGCCTAGGCTTGCCTGGAAGCTGTTGTTGTAGGAGAATTCAGCATATGGAAGACATTCCTCCCATTTCATGCCAAAGGAGAGTCCACATGCTCTGAGCATATCCTCGAGAATCTGATTGACTCTTTCGACTTGCCCTTAAGACTGAGGATGGTAGGCTTTGCTGAACAGAAGCTTGGTGCCCAAGGCTTCTTGAAAGCTTTTCCAGAAATGAGAAGTGAAGATGTTTCCACGGTCGGAGCTTATTTCCAATGGAACACCATGAAGAGGAACAATCTTTGCTGTGTAGAGTTCTGCTAACTGACTACCTAAGATTGTCTCTTTGACAGGAAAGAAGTGAGCGACTTTAGTGAGTCGATCAATGACAACGAAGATTGCATCGTTGCCCCTCTTGGACTTTGGAAAACCAGTGACGAAGTCCATTTCAATCATGTCCCACTTCCACTCAGGGATTTTCAGAGGTTGGAGAAGACCGGCTGTTTTCTGATGAACTGCCTTGACACGTTGACAAACGTCGCATTCAGAAACGTATTGAGCAATTTCACGTTTCATGCTAGGCCACCAATACAGTGTCTTGAGATCCTGGTACATCTTTGTACTTCCAGGGTGTATGGAGAGAGGAGTTTCATGAGCCTCCTTGAGAATGACATCTTTGAGACTTTGAACTTGAGGAACTGCAATGCGTCCTTCGAAGAACACAGTTCCCTTGTCATCAATTTTGAAGCACTCAAATTTCTCATTGCCTGCCTTGATGTGCTCTACAATCTTCTTGATTTCAGTATCACGAAGTTGTTCAGAACGAATCTTGTCCTCGAGAGTTGGAGTGGCTGTCAAGTTTGCAAGATAGCCTTGAGGAACAAGACCAAGGTTGAGCTTCTGGAATTCTTCATGAAGAGGAGGTTGACTTTCCATGATCATGAGATTATTGCAATACGACTTGCGACTGAGAGCATCGGCCATAACATTAGCCTTGCCTGGAGTGTAAGAAATGGTAAGATCAAAGTCTTTGATCTTTTCAATCCATCTCCTTTGTCTGAGGTTTAGGTATGGTTGGGTGAAGATGTACTTCAGACTCTTATGATCGAAAAAGATTTCAGTGCGATTACCCAACAAGTATTGTTTCCATTTCTTGAGGGCAAACACAACTGCTGCAAGTTCAAGGTCATGAGTGGGATAATTGAGCTCATGTGCGTTCAACTGACGTGAAGCATAAGCCACAACTTGACGCTCTTGCATAAGAACTGCACCTAGACCTTGGAGAGAAGCATCACAGAATATTTGGAAAGGTTTGGTAGGATCTGGGCCAACCAGAACTGGTGTAGAAGTGAGTTTAGTCTTCAGGAGATTGAAACTTTCATCACATTGTGGAGACCAGACAAACTTCTTCTCCTTCTTTGTGAGGTCAGTGAGAGGTTTGGCAATCTTGGAGAAGTTTTGGACGAAACGACGGCAATAGCTAGCCAAGCCAAGAAAACTTCTTACTTGCTTCACCGTCTTTGGAGGTTTCCAATCAACAATTGCTTTAAACTTTTCTGGATCAATTGCTATGCCCTTGGCAAGATGACATGACCAAGTAAGCAACTTCTGAAATCCAGAACTCACATTTGGAGAACTTGGCATAGAGACGATGCTCGCGAAGCTTCATGAGAGTGAGACGAAGGTGTTCTTCATGCTCTTCCTCGGACTTTGAGTAGACAAGAATGTCATCAAGATATACCACAACGAACTTGTCGAGGTATTCATGGAAGACAGAATTCATGAGTCGAGAGAAGGTCGCCGGTGCATTGGTGAGACCAAAGGACATGACAGTGAATTCATATAGACCGTAGCGAGTGGTGAAGGCTGTCTTTGGAATATCCTCTTTTCTGATCTTTATCTGATGGTAACCCATTCTCAAGTCCAACTTGGAGAATATTGAGGCTCCAGCAAGTTGATCAAAAAGATCATCGATACGAGGAATTGGATACTTGTTTTTGATGGTTTTCTCGTTAAGAGGACGATAGTCAACAACGAGTCTCTTTGTGTGATCCTTCTTCGCAACGAACAGAGTTGGGCAACCCCAAGCCGAGGAACTAGGTTGAATGTAACCTTTTTCCATGTACATTTCAATTTGTTCCTTCAACAACTTCAGCTCGGGAGTTTCTATCTTGTAGGAACTAGGATGCTTAGAGATTGGAGCAGTACCTGGTTCAAGTTCGATCACGAACTCAACTGCTCTGTCCGGAGGCATCCCTGGCAACTCTTATGGAAAGACGTCAGGGAAGTCGCAAACCACCGGAACATTTTCAAGTGAAGGTAGAGGTTTTGCATCGAGGGTGCATAGCTGAATGGAACTTGATTCATGTGGAGAATAGATTATCTGGCCAGAAGGGTGGGACAGAGTTATTGACTTTTGAGCACAGTCAATCCTTGCTTTATTGGCCTTCAGCCAATCCATACCAAGAATGACATCAATGTCAGAATTGCCAAGCAGTATGAGAGAAGCAAGGAATATGTGGCCTCCAATTAGAATTTGATTTTTGTGACTGATCTTGGACGTTTGCATAGTTGTTCCAGGGGAGTTGACCACTAGCGGGGAACCCAAACCAACAAAAGGGAGTTTAATTGCTGTCGCAAAGATCTTTGACACGAAGGAATGTGATGCTCCGGTACCAAACAACACTTTAGCTGGATTACAGTTTACGGGAAATGTACCGAGAACGACGTCAGGAGCTTCCTCAGCTTTGTCGATCTTGACATGATTCACCCTTGCGGTCCTCCCGACAGGCCTGTTGTTGGGGTTGAAGGCCTTAGGCGGGGGAGCGCGCACCATTGCCTGGTTTGTGTTAGGACGAGGTGGTGGTGGAGGTAGCTGCCTCTGCGTGCACTTGTCAGCGTAGTGCCCTGTCTGCTTGCACTTGTAGCATGTGACGACACGAGGAGGCCCTGGCCTCGGCTGCCCCATCGAAGCCCTTGGATCATGCATCTGAGCAGGGTTGGGTGGGCGGGGAGCGAAGCCTGGAGAAGTTTGGGCGTATGGAGCCCGAGTGACAGCACCATTTGGTACCCAGATGCGGCGCTTCTGCGGAGGGGTGGTCATGTTGGAGGAGGAACCACCCTCACGCGAGTGCTTGCGAGACTCCTCGAACGCCTTGCGCCCATTTTCTTCATTGAGCGTGGTGTTAACGAGATCCTCGAAGCTGTTGGCCTTGATATTGGTGAGGGCATACTTGAGTTCCGGGTTAAAACCTCTGCGAAACCTTGCCATCTTCTTAGCTTCAGTGGACACCTCATCTCCAGCGTACCGAGCGAGGCGATTGAACTCACTCTGATACCCGATGACGTCCAACTTGCCCTGCTTGAGAGAGCAAAACTCCTCACGCATCCTTTCCATGAGACCATCTGGAATGTGGTGCTTCAGGAAGGCTTCCTTGAAACAATCCCACGTGACTGGCATCCCAGTTCTCATGGCCTGGAAGTTCTCCCACCAAGTAGCTGCCTGACCCTTCAGCAGATAGGAGGCATACTTGACCTTGTCTTCTTCAGCTACGTGAGCAATCTCCAGAGCCTTAGCTATCTCACGGATCCAGTCATCAGCGTCCAGAGGCTCTGTGTGGCCACGAAAGCTCTTGGGCCCAGACTGAGAAACTCCTTGATGCTGACTCGTGGAGCTGTCTTGTTGATGTGCTGATTAGCCTGGAACTGGGCCAACTGCGTCATGACTTGGGTCATCTGGGTCAACAGCTCCGCGATTGGCGGTGGCTCAGGCGTGTTGTTCCTTGTTGGCGGCATCCTGAATGGAAATGCATTTTAGCACAACAATAGAAAAGGATAGACTTGGCAACCGAAAGAGAGATTATTCCGACGCATGAATAGATAACCACAAGGTACATCATCCCATGTTCAAATACATCAGAATATCCAACACACCATAAATGGTTCGAATGCCAAAGGATAACTAAACATAGCTAAGAATGGATACATCGATACTCCCATGCTCATCACGCAGGACGGCGGCTAGGAGTACGGCGAGAGGTACGGTGAGGAGCACGCCCACGAAAGTAGGTGGAACGACGATCCACGTAGATCTGACGTGGTCTGAGACCGACTCTAGGCGTGGTGAAGTACATAGCGTCGACTCCCTGTGCTCCAAAGCGGGGAATCCCAGTGTAACCAGCACCAAGGTTAAGGAGTGGACCTCTGATCGGCTCGTAACCTCCAGCATCTGGCAGACGACGCCCAACTGGCTGATCGAAACATGCAAAGCGCTCGTCTCCAACAAAGTCTGTGGTGTACGTCGCCAGACGAGTCAAAGCAAGGTAAAGCTGCTCTCTGACTGAAGCCAACTCCTGAGATAGTGTGCGGGCAACTGCGTCACTGTGCCTCACAAACTGAGCGGTGGTGTGCAGCCTGGAGTTATCATGCTCATAAACATCCAAGTTGTCGTAGAGAGTGTAATGAGCTCCCTCCGAAGTGATGTAACCACGGGGGATGTGGCGATAGATAGAATCATCAAATCCCCAGTAGTCAGCACGAAGGACGGTGAGGCTCACATAAGCTGCCTGCTGCACAGCCATATCCACTGTGGAACCCACTGCCTCGTAGCGGTCGACTACGCTCATGCCATCATCTGACAGTATGTAGACGATAGCCTGGTAGTAGGTCTGCTCAAACTCTCGCTGCTGCTCGTAGACCTGGTACTCTGGTGCCCAACGGAAACCCAGAAAAGTGACCATGTCCCTCAGCATCTCCGGATAACCGGCAGTGCTCTCGCAACGAGTCATACGAACCACCTGCGGGTAGAACCTGAGATCCATCTGCAGATGATCGGGGAAGTTTTTATTAGACGCCGGTAGAAGAACTGAAGTGGCAAGCAACAACAAGGTTTCAACGGACGAAAAGGATGTTGAGAAGAACAGGATATCGAAGCAAAATTCGGGAAACACGAGACCAAACACTCCTGAGGTACTACGGAAAACCCATCCGGGCTTCTAAAGGATCAATATCTACTGCTTAAGGAATAGAGGATCTGCTTCCGGGGCTTATGTGCCTCCGTTCTCTATCGTGAGTAGGCAACATGATAAATCATGTCACAACCACCTCCATTCCTATGGTCTAGTAGATATAACTATCCTAGAGAAACCAGGATACGAGAAATCCTAACTTGAAAGTTTAGACGAGAAGAGAAAACAACGTTGCACTTCCTTACCAGAAAAGGGAGGGTGGGTGGGGAAAGAAATAAAAGAACATAATTCCTACTCTCACGTTTCATTTTTCCTATATAGCTACAAAATAGTTTCTAGACTCAACTGCGACCAGTAAAAGGGATCCTACAGGCAGACAGGCTCTGATACCATTTGTCGCACCCGGACTTCTAGAGGATACTCACAGCCCGCTAAACAGTAGATAAATGGCCTACGGGGCATACCGGCACCCGCATCTCAATATGAGTAGGCCAACACGTAAACGTGTGACAACCATCCTCTACTATTCATCGTCTGCGTAAACCATCCCATAGAAATCCGACTACTTCCATTGACGTACTTCATAACATACACACATGGTACGTCAACGGCATTTGAACAAGTGATATCACAACAAATCTCTAAGACACAAAGAAATAGAAATAAGTGGCAAATAGCTCTCACTAGAGCAGAGATAGCAAATACAATCATCCAGAGGACACCTGTCCCAACAAGTCATCATTACATCACAGCGGAAGCATCCAAAGTGTCTGAGTACAGACAAGATCCAAACAGGCCTAAGAGGCCGGAAACGAAAAGACGGAGCCCATCCACGATGTCTCGGATCCTGCCCGGGTCCGCTATCTACTCGTCCGCAGCCTCGTCATACTCCACGTAGTAGCCACCATGGGGATCCTCGGAAACGTAGTCTGCAGAACACGCAGCCCCAAAGGGGTCAGTACAGATGAGTACTGGCAAGCAAGACGCACAAGATACCAAACTGTACCCGGCAACACCAAGTACAGATGCTTTGGGTTCAACGGAAGATAGGTGATATAAAGATGCGGCAGTGGGCTGCTCTAACCAACTACAGAGACACGCTACAACATCCGGCTAAAAGAAGGGGATAAGATAGCGCATCGGAACCAACTACCACTAACCTCAAACAAACCCATCCTGGATCTCGCCCCTTATCCAAAGAAGCAATCCGAGGATAACCCACACAGTTGGATTAATGAAGCTTCAAGTTATTGTGTCAATAAGCCTATTACTAGTCAAATTATTATTAATTAGGTGTAACTTGTCTAATCCTTGTTAGCCAGCCCTATCACCAAGTCATCCATAACCGCGGACAACACGGCTTCTCGAGAAGATTTAACCCTGCAGGGGTGCACCAATTTGGCCGTACACGTAAGAATACCCCGCCAGACGGGGATCAAACCCACCAAGCGAGGCACTCAACACAACCCAACTCTTCTTCGCATCAAGCCCAAAGAACCACGTGCTGTGCGTGCGCGGCTAATCGAGCCCCCACGAAGAAAAGGGGGACCCTCATAGCACTGGAAGACCACGCCGCCCTAAATGCCGACTACAAAAGTTCCACCCTGGCGCCGAGGGTTCGTACCTGCATATGCGTGCATCAAATGGAAAGCCCGAACTAAGTGTGGCGGTTTGGACGAGATGCGAATCGAATCAGAGTTGCGGGGGGGCGCCCATACACGCTTCCCACATGCGGTTAGCGCGCTCAACATGGATCCAGAGGACAAGAACTTTTCCTGAGTTCGACACTAGCAGGCCTCAAAACCATACCCGGCCTCCTGCCGGTGCCTTATCATCAAATTAGCATTACCTCAAACATTAACAGATTGTTGTTTAAACATCGAGCCCCCAGAACATTATAAATATGGTAACAGAAATAACGGACATCAGACTCGAGCATAAACAACCCTAAGCATGCTAGTAAGACACAGGCAACAAGCAACGAGGTTTTAGGTGTGGAGGATAGGCTATAACAGGGTTACATGATAACATGTGATAGGATCGGAACACAAGCAACGAATCTTAAGGCTAGCAGATTAGACAACGGAAAGTATCGATATCCAGTGTGGAAAGGACGCAATGGTTCAGGTGAGTGAATACTTGCCTGCAAACTCAGTAGCCTGGTACTGGGCTAACTCCTCAGAAGTAGTGTCGTAAACCTCGTCTGTCTCAACGTCGTCGTCTATTCGAGAAGAAGCAAACAAACAACGCAGAGAGACAAACAATCAATAACATGGCATAATGCACAATCATGGAATGATGGATGACAATTTAATTGATGCATCAAAGATAAGCTAGTTGACATGGTAACATAATTAAATGGGCCCATATGCAATTTAGGTTGCATATGGAAAAACCCATGAATTAAGGTTGAATTAAATGATCTACAACTAACCATCATGTGAAAGTTGATTAGAATGATGCATGGATGAGGAAAACAATAAGAAAACAACAATAGCTTCAATTTGAAAAGGTGTTTACCAAGTTTGGAAATTTATTTATTAAGTTATGAAATTTGGCTTCTTAAATGAGTTACACAAGCATTTGTTGTTTTCACCAATTTTAATTGTTCAAAATAGATAACCAAATTCATATTTGGAAAGAACACAAAATTTTAGATGGAAAACATATTTTACATGTTGGAATTGGATTTGAATTGCCCAAGTTATGAATTTTGCAATTTAAAAGGTTTAATTAAAGCATTGAATTATTGCACCACTTTTAATTAGGAAAAACAGTAACAAATTGTATTGAATAGGTTGAAAACATGTAGCAAATGTTTCACTGAACATTTTGAGCTATTAAACATAATTTTTGGATCATTATTGAATTTATTATGCAATTTTTCATAGTCATTTTTATTCTGCCCCTTTTAGTAAACAGAGGGAAACATGTTCAAATTTAATTCAATTGTGACCAAATAAAAATTTCAATGTGTAGAGTTTGTTAAGACAAATTTTTAGAGCCCAAGTTTTCTCCAATTGGATGAACAGAACTCAAGTTATGAAATTCCAAAATTTCAAATTTTTATTGTATTTTCTGTAATTAATTATTTAGTGCAAAAATTATTACAGAAACATGTTGCAACTTTGACATTAATAGAAAGAGCACAAGATTCTGAATCCATAGCAATTTGAATCATTGAAATTGGATCAATATTCAATTTGTTATTGATTTTACAATTAAGGATTCACATCTATTTTCTTGAATTCGAGCAATAAAAAGAAAAGGGAGGCAAAAGGGGGTGGCTTTGCGCCGGGGGGATTCGAACTCAGGCCCTCCTGGATGCGCGCGCACGATTGCAACCAGTGGGGTGCGGAACAGTTTGTTGATAGGTACAGGGGCGTGCGCTTTTGAGGTAACGGTGCGGGGCCTGACGAAACTGAACCAAGGTTCAGGCAACTGAACCCGATCGGAAGCAGGTAACGATGGCGACGACGGAGCGCTCACCGCGGCTGCTGCCGGCGTGCGCGCTCGCGGAGGGAAGGAGAAGGGGGAGAGGGGAGAGGAGAGAGGGGAGAGGGCGAGGGCGGACAGGGGCGCTCACCGCGGGCCCGATCGGAGGCAGTAGAGGGTGGCGACGGCGCATCGACAGGGTGACCGACGGGGAAGAAAAGGGGAAGCTCGCGGCGCCCCTAGGCCGTTCCGGCCCCGAATCTCCCGCGTAGAAGATGAGGGAGACGTGGGGATTCCATTCCCGCCGTCAGCTCGTCGAGAGGAGGACCATGGAGGCGACGCCCGGAGGGGTTCTGACGGTGGTTTTTCTGTTCGGGTTCAGGGAACAGAGGAGAAAGGGAAGGGAGAGGGAAGAAAGGAGGCGGCTTGAGGAGGAAGAAAGGTGGAGAGTTAGGGTTCGCGAGGGAGGTGCGGCGCAGGGAGCACATATAGGAGGAGGGGGGGCGACGTGGAGCAAGCTCCTCCACGGGAGCTCACCTGCTCCTCTTTCTGTGTCTCCGTACGAAGGTAGGAGGAGAGTAGAGCGGGCTGGCTCGTGGGGGGTTTGGTGGGCTGGCCTGCCCTCCCCCTCTTTTTTTTTTGCTTTTGCTGTTTTTTTTTGTAGGAAAAACAAAGAGAGAAATAGAATAGGTTTTTGGAGGTTTTATTTTAACAACATTTTTTTTATGAATTGCCCTTTCCCAACAGTTCAGATTCACAACTGTTTGTTCTGTAATTTTTGAGATTTCAAATTATTTGAATTTAAAATGGAATTGGCATATTGGGTTTAATATTAGAAAGATTATTTGAACCAATTACAAAATTCAATCCAATTCATAATTTTGGAAAACAATTTAATCATTTGATTTGAATATTTTGTTTGAAAAAGTTGTAACAGACCAAGTGTGAAACATATTGATTTGTCATTTGATTTGGAATTCAAATTCAACACATGTGTGGATATGATGACATGATGCATTTGAAATAAAATCAAGAAACACACATTCTAGGGTTGTTTTTCATACTTGGGATGTTACATCACGTCCTTGGGCATCTTGGGCATCGTCTTGGGGGTCCATGGTGGGGTCGAACTGAGCACACATAGGGAATTTTCATGAGGTAGCGCACCATTCACCAAGTCACCGAAAGCATGAAGAGAGAGGAGTGAGTTCACCTTATCATGTATTTCCTTTGCTCGTGATCTTGTCATTGCTCCACTTGCTGATGGGCTTGGTGGAATAGGGTGTGTTGCATCAGGCGGGGGTCCCTCGGGAGAGGAGCGTGGGCAAGGAAAGGCTCCTCTCCGACAATGTGCGAAGATATCTCCAAAGATGGCCCCTCACCAAGGGATCGTCCTTGGTGAGAGCGGGCCTGATGCGTCCATCTCATGTAGCGAGCTAGTACGGCCTCCTTCCGGACCATGTGGGCTGGGCCAGTAGCGTCGGCCTAGGATACCCTGGTATCCATGAGTCCAACAATAGCCCCCCAGGCCCATGACGCGCGTGCGGTGGGAGGAGGCGAAGCGGCCTAGGCCCTTAAGCTACAGGGCTAGCCGCGACACGTGGCGTGACAGTTCATGGGGAAATCACACGATCTCCCACGCGTGGCGGAAACGTCCCATCGTGATGACCGCTCTGGTGGAGGCCACATGGCAGTAATTGCATGGGCATCTCGTCTCGTCCTCCCTCGGGACGTGACCCTTTCTTCGATGCACGGGTTAGCGAGAAGACAAAATGGGCGCGGCACCATTCCCCAGCTCGTGCATAAATAGGGGTTTGCCCCCTCTTTCCTAGTGCCATGTTCACTCCCTTCCACTTCCTGTTCTTCACCTGCAGAGAGAAATAGAAAAGAGGTTCCGCATGGCTCATGGTGGGCGAGGTGGTCGAGGTGCACCGCTGGACTCCGGTCCTGCCCCACGGCGCAGCATGCGGCGTGCCTTGGTGGATGTGGAATAGCCTGAGTGGTCTTCAACTTGAGCAGGGGCGAGCGCTCGAGGCCAACACGGCCGAGGTGGCCGTGCTTCCCGTGGTCGTGGCGTGATGGGTGTCGCTCTCCCCTGCTGGGCGGAGGACACCCATGTGCTGGCACACGAGTTCCTGGTGTCCCTCTCCGGCCGCCTCCGCAGCCACCTGAGGCTTTCAGACTCCTTTGCGAGGTACATCGGCCGAAACCTGCCCCGTTGATTCTGGCTCTAGATGGTGGGTTCCATCAACATACCATGGTGGGCGTCCGTGGAGTTTTGCTTCCTTGGCCTCCTGTCGCTGACGAGTGGGTGCAAAACCTTCGCTCATGCCTAGAGGCTGGATGAGAGCCAGGTTCTCCATCTTCGTTTCGACGGAGGGGACATGCTTTTCGTGAAGGTCTTCGGGCGGCATGGTGAGCACGAGGAGTGCTGCATCGAGAGCGGAAGCAGCAACTAGAGCGGCGACGATGACGAAGATGATGTCGTTGAAGAGGAAGACAAAGAAGATTCGTCGGCCGTCAAGGTGGAGGGTGACGACTCGGACTCGGCGGAGGCCTAAGAGCCTTTGCCGGGAGAGTAGCCTTTCACAGAGAGGGAATAGATTACTCCTGTTTTCTTGCCTCTTTTTGTCTCTGTAGTAGTTCTGCAGCACACTTATGTACCCGAATGTGTCTCATCCATGAAATATGAAGAAAGTGTGCACTATTTCTCTACTATATTTTGCAAGTGAATTATATGGAGAGTAAGTGAGGGAGAGTAGACTTAGCTCTGTGAGGATGGATCGATATCCTTCGTCTGCCAAATTGTGTCCGTGAACACCCTCGTGGTGGATCCTTTTTGGGGTGCGCCATGTCCTCCTTGTGGAAGTTCCTGCCTGGTTCTTCCGCGAGACAGGCGGTTGTCTCTAAAGTGAGCGAGAGTGCGTCTCTGGTGCTGTTCTCGTGGATACGTCGGGAGGAAGTCAGCACCAAAAACTTGGATGAGGTGTCGTGTACGGTAGCGACCCGTTTAGACAGAGCTCTTCCACCTGGGTTTATTCTGATTGGGTCTCACCCGTGCACGGGTACCAATCCCAGCCCCCTCTCGCGAGGTTTCCTCGAGAAGAAGTAACAAATGCACGCTCCCGAGGAAGAAAGGCTTTCGAGGCGACAAGTGTAGTTAGCAAAAGGACTTTACTTCTAGGGTGATACTTTCTATTACAATGCTTGGGGATGTCATGACCCCGCGGTTCCCCAAGAAGCACTTGACATCACCGTACGGAAACGGGGCTCCCATCGTCATGGGGCTGATACTCGCGTGAGTTCAGGTGCAAAGGTTTGCCATGCGGCTTCCCACTTGTGTGGGTAGAGGCTCTCGTGGCCAGGCGACACGCCCGGTGAGAGCCCCCTGAGACC
The DNA here is from genome assembly GCA_028641055.1 of Alopecurus myosuroides. Taxonomy (NCBI): domain Eukaryota; kingdom Viridiplantae; phylum Streptophyta; class Magnoliopsida; order Poales; family Poaceae; genus Alopecurus; species Alopecurus myosuroides. The sequence continues at coordinate 376,507,751 of CM054057.1, read as the reverse complement.
CTCACGGAGAGAGGTCCTGGCGTCGTTTTTACCGTGGCGTCACGGGGTCCCCTCGAGGGTGCGTTACCACGGCCTAGGATAGGCACGTGGAGCGAGCAAGAGCTAAGGGTAGAACTTCCGTAGGTGTTGGCTGTTACACGGGCTTGGCACAAGCGTGCCATCTTCTGTCTCCAGGCGTGCCGCCTCGGACGCGCGACGTGCGTTTCCCAGTACGGTTGCTCCCACGCGGGAGAGATCTTGTGCAAGCCTTCCCTGGAGAGGATCCTCCTCAGGACCAGGTCATTCACATCCAGTGTGTGTGGCGTGATGTTGTTGTTGTGGTAGCGCTGGAGCCCTTGCTGGTACCAAGCTGCGCGGACAGCGGCTCGGGTTCTTGCCTCCTCGAGGAGCAGCAGGTCTTTGGCGTGGAGTCCCCCCTGCTTATGCTCATTGAAGGCCAGGGCTCGGGGAGAGCAAGGCTTGAGTTCAGTAGGGAGAACGGCCTCGGCCCCATAGACTAGGGAGAAAGGCGTTGCCCCCATGGGCTTGGTTGCGGTGGTGCGGATGGACGACAGGACAGACGGGAGTTCGTCGATCTAGTTATTTCCATGGGCCTTGAGCTTGTTGAAGCTCCTCGTCTTGAGGCCCTTGAGAACCTCGGTGTTGCTGCGCTCTGTTTGGCCATTGCTGCGTGGGTGCATGACAAAGGCGTAGTAGATCTTAATGCCCAGGTTTGCGCAGTAGGACTTGAAGAGGCCGCTCGTGAATTGTGCGCCGTTGTCAGTGATGATGCGATTGGGTACACCAAAGTGGCAGACCAACCCCTTGATGAACTTCACCGCCGTCCTTGACGGGATGTCCAGGTGAATTTGTCGACGGATACATAGAGGTAGCGGTAGCCCCCGAGCGCTCGTTGGAATGTTCCCAGGATATCCAACCCCTAGACCACGAATGGCCACGAGAGGGGGATCTTTTGCAATCCTTACGCGGGCTGGTGTGTTTGCTTGGCGTGGAACTGACATGCCTCACAGGTATTGACTAGCTTGGTGGCGTCCTTAAGGGTCGTGGGTCAGTAGAAGCCGTAACGGAAGGCCTTGCCGACGAGTGTGCGGGATGAAGAGTGGTGGCCGCAGTCGCCTTGGTGGATGTCCTTGAGGAGTTCCACACCATCGTCCGGGGGGACGCACAGCAGTGCCACGCCATTGGGGAGCCTCCGGTATAGCTTGTTGTCGATGACGCATTACATCTTGGCTAGACGAGCGACGTGCTCTGCCTCCACCTCGTCCTTGGGGAGATCTCCCTTCTAGATGTAGTCGATGATGCTCTTGTTCCAGCATGCTTCCTCATGGGTGAAGGCAAGCACTAAGCGGAATCCCGAGGGAATTCCGTAGTCCGGTGCACCTTGGGTGGGAGCGAGTGGGTGATCCTCCTTGAGGTGCTGGTGGCCTTGTGCCTCGCCGTTGTCGGCTGGGGGTATGATGGATGGCTTGTTGAGCCTCTCTTCAAAGACGCCTGCCGATTGTGCCCAGTTCCTTGATGCTCGCTTGGTGATGTCGCCAGCCTCTTTGCTGTCCCCTCGGGGAACATGTTGCAGTTCCATCCCGAGGAAACGCTTCTCAAACTTGCGAACCTCCTCGAGGTACAGGGCCATGTGCTTGTCCTTGGCCGTGTAACTCTTGTTGGCGAAGTTCACCAAGAGTTGGGAGTCTCCTTTGATGACGAGGCGCTTGACGCCCAGGGCTATGGCGGCCCCGATGCCGGCGAGGAGGCCCTCGTACTAGGCGATGTTGTTGGAGACTTTGGCCTTGTGGCCGAGGTGGAGCTGGATGACGTAGTACAATGATGAGGACATCCCTAGTGTTTCACCTATTATTTCACATGATATTCCTACAAAGAATGATGAAGTGAGGATTCGTCCTATGACAAGATCAAGGACTAAATTATTACAACAACAGGTGAATTCACTCCTACTTGAGTATAACATTTGTGATTATGAGAACTTTATACTACCTAAATCCATGCATGTTTGTATTCTTAGGTTTGTTGATAACACAAGCATTAAGGAGGGAGAACAAGGAGAGATGATGCACATGGATGGAGAGGAGCTAAAAACAAATGTTGATCATGGTGAAAACAATTCTACAAGTGTGGAAAACAAGTGCTAGATTGTTATTCCACACTCATGGAGGGACATAACAAGAGGAGGGCGCCCACAAAGACTATCAATGCGCCATATAGAGTCAAATTAGTATAAAACATGGTTTGTATACCATTATGGCCGCATCCCCTAGCATGGGTCGGTTTGTATCTATTGTGGTTGAGTCCAAGTCAAAAACTAGACCCATGTTGGGTTCCTATTCGGGTTGGTGGGTGTTGCTTGCGCAATATGCCTTGTGGCCGCACCCCACCCCTCATATATACCCCTTGGGGCGCATAGGTTAGGTTAGACTACGTTAAAACAAAAACCCTAGACTTCTAGATTGTATTGCTTGAAGCATTCATCTTGAATCATCATACCTTTGCAAATCTGAGTGTATTCTGCTGTTCCACTGGGAATAAGGAGAAACAGGACCACTTGTAGTCGGTGGCTACGTGTGCAAGAGTGTGGAGTCTCGAATATCCGAAGGGGTTAAGTGCTGTTGCAATTGGTAACAGGGTTTAGCCAAAGGAGAGAGCGAGGTATCACATTGGTTATCAAATTATCAAGAGAGTTCACTGAGAAGATCGGGCAACCCCTTATCATACAACTTGTTGCCTCTTAGGGACGTTCATATGACGCCAGCCTTATCAAATTAAACTAGGTACCTTGCCCACAAGACTAGCTATTTTATTGCTCTTTCCAGGCTGCTCATTATCATATTGTGTCACATTGATCTAGCTATTATTTTCATTTGCTCCTTTAGTTGTTTTCGGCCATAAAAAGTGTAAAAAAAGAAGAAGAGAAAAACAGAAAAAAAGAGAAAAACAGAAAAAGCAAAAAGAAAGGCCATTGAGATATATTGCTATTACTATCATTTGGAGCTGTTTTCATTGCTATCATTGACACCACACATTGAGCAATCTTGTGCCTGATTATCATTGAGCTTGGCTAGTGTCTTTCTAGAGCATTGCAAAATTTCCTACATATATTTGCTTTGCCACATTTGTTTCCAATTTTGGTGTGTGTTTCCTAGGTGTTATTTTTGTATCATTCACAAACAGCAATAGGACTTGTTAATTGGTGATTGTTAGGTATCCATACCAAGCCCCACCATATAACCTGTTTTACCTTTGTGAGAGCAAAAACCCCTGGGTATTCTATTCTTCACACCAAGTCACATTAGTTGCTATTACTTGTGGTAAGATTTTCTATTCACTTTGGAGTAGTAAGGATCACCTCTTTTGCTGGTTTTGAGTGAGTTGAGAGAGAACACCACAACCCATAGCAATTTGTTTATTTCACTAACCCATTAATCATGGTTGCTCCTAGTGATGTTTCTACACAGGCTAAGAAGAAACATGGTGATGAACAAGTGGAGTGGACAGATTTGGAGGAGATGAAGGAACAATTGACTTCCACTATTGCTTCTAAACATGCTGAATTAAATACTCTCATTGACAAGCATGGAGTGGATATGGATACACATGTTCAGAATTTGGGCCTTCAAATTGGACAAGTGACTGATACAGCTGCTGGTACACAAGAGCAAGTTCATAGAATGCAAGCTTCTCTTGATACATTGACTACTAGAATTGGTGCCTTGGCTACTTTATTGGACCAAAGATTACCTGCCCGAGAGGATGGTGGGAGTGCTTTTGGTGATGCCGAGGAGGAGGAGGGGGAGGCTAATTTTGTGCCTCCTAACCATGGAGGTGGTAGAGCTAATCATGTTGCTGGCCGTGGCTTTCAAGCAGCAAGGGTTCCTGTCAATGAACCAAACCGAGAGCATGATGGACTTGGTAAACCAAAATTTATGCTACCTACCTTCAATTTTGATACTGATGATGTTGAAGAGTACCTCATGTGGGAGCTCAAGATGGAAAAATTATGGAGGATGCATGATTATAATGAGGAGAGAAAAATCAAGCTTGCTTCCTCTAGTTTTGATGGCTATGCTTTGCTATGGTGGGATAATATTTCAAGGACAAGGGCAAGAAATAGAGATCCTGATGTTCTTACTTGGAGGGAGATGAAGCAAGTCATGAGAGATAGGTTTGTGCCCAAGAATTATTTGAGGTCTTTGTATGATAAATTGCAACAATTGAAGCAAGGTACAAAATCTGTGGATGCTTATTATAGAGAGATGGAGTTGATATTGCAAAGAGCTAGAGTGAGAGAGGATATTGAGCACACTATGCAAAGGTTCCTTTCAGGTTTGCAATTCAAAATTAAGAGCATTGTGAGGCATACACAATATAATGATATGAATGAATTGTTGCACCAAGCAAGGGAGACAGAAAAACAATTGGCCGAGGAGGCTCTTATGGCTCCAAGGAGACCTTTTCCTAATAGGTCTTCATTTTCTTCACCACCATTGCCACAACCTACCTCTAGCCGTGGGGTTTCCACTACAAAAAGTGAAGGTGCTACCTCTATGTCTAAGAAGCAAGCACAACCAGCAGCTAGTGCAAGTGGATCCACTTCTTCTACAGCTCGAAATAGGGACATGAGCTGCCATACATGTGGAGGTAAAGGCCACCTCAAGAGGGATTGTCCAAATAAAAAGATTATGCTTATTAATGAGGACAATGGTGAGTATGAAACTGGTGATGATGCTGATCCTTCTCAAGAGGATGCTTATGATGATGATGATGGTCCTCTTGATGCATATCCTTCCACATATCCTACTTTTGTTTGCACACCTAGAACATTGAGTATTCTTCCAAGTCCTGAAAGTCAAAGATGCAACTTATTTCAAACAAGAGCAATTGTTGGTCCCCAATTGGCTTGCAAGGTTATTATTGATGGTGGTAGTTGCAGAAATTTGGCAAGCAAAGATTTGTGTGCAAAATTGAAGTTGAGATACATTACACATCCTCATCCTTATCATATACAATGGCTTAGTGATAAAGGAGAGATGAAGGTTACCCACATGGTGAGAGTTGAATTCCAAATTGGGCCTTATAAAGACACCATAGAGTGTGATGTGGTGCCCATGTCAGTTTGTCACATGTTGCTTGGGAGGCCTTGGCAATTTGATAGGAGTGTGATACATGATGGGAGAGCAAATACCTATCAACTCAAGTGGAAGGAGAAGGATATAGTGTTGAGACCTATGACACCACAACAAATTGTAAATGAATCTAGACAAAAAATTCCTGAGAGTGTTGAAAAGAAAGAGAGTGAAAATTTGAGTGTTGTGAGTGAAAGTAGGGCATCCAATTCGAGTGGAAAAAATAATAGTGAGGGAGTGAGCTTATTATGCATGCTAGCTACTAGAGAGGACTTTAGAGAATTTAGGGAGGATCCTACTATGCTTCCTATAGTGCTTATGCACAAGGGAGAAATTTTAGTTTCTAATGACATGACCCCCATTCCTCTTGGTGTTTCTCATGTGTTGCAGGATTTTGAGGATGTTTTTCCCAAGGAGGTGCCCTCGGGTTTGCCACCATTGAGGGGTATTGAGCACCAAATTGATTTGATTCCAGGATCCTCATTGCCAAACCGAGCTCCCTATAGAACTAATCCCCAAGAAACAAAGGAGATTCAGAAACAAGTACAAGAGCTTCTTGATAAAGGTTACATTCGGATAAGCCTTTCTCCTTATGCTGTTCCTGTTATTTTAGTGCCTACAAAAGATGGTACATGGCGCATGTGTGTAGATTGTAGAGAAATTAACAATATCACTATTCGTTATCGTCATCCTATACCACGTTTGGAAGACATGTTAGATGAATTAAGTGGTAGTGCTATTTTCTCTAAAATTGATTTGCGCAGTGGTTATCATCAAATTAGGATGAAAGAGGGGGATGAGTGGAAAACAGCTTTTAAAACAAAATTTGGTTTATATGAGTGGTTAGTTATGCCTTTTGGATTGACTAATACACCTAGTACTTTCATGAGATTAATGAACCATGTTTGAGAAATTTTATTGGTAAATTTGTGGTAGTCTATTTTGATGATATTCTTATTTATAGCCACAATGAACATGAGCATATTGATCATATTAGACAAGTTTTGCAAGTGCTAAGAGAACATAAATTGTATGGTAATTTGGAAAAGTGCACTTTTGGCAAAGATAAGGTCATATTTCTTGGTTATGTTGTTTCTAAACATGGGATTGAAGTAGATGAATCAAAAATTGAAGCTATTAAAAATTGGCCTATTCCTACTAATGTGAGTCAAGTAAGAAGTTTTAATGGAGTAGCTGGTTTTTATAGAAGATTTGTCAAAGATTTTAGTACACTTGCTGGACCTTTGAATGAACTCACTAAAAAGGGTGTAGAATTTGTGTGGGGAGTTGAACAAGATATTGCTTTTGATGCTATTAAAGAGAAGTTGATTTCGGCCCCTTTGTTAATGCTTCCTAATTTTGACAAACAATTTGAGATTGAGTGTGATGCTAGTGGCATAGGTATTGGAGGAGTACTAATGCAAGAAAAGAAACCTATTGCCTATTTTTCTGAAAAACTACATGGTGCACAATTGAATTATTCTGTTTATGATAAGGAATTATATGCACTTGTGAGAGTTTTAGAAGTGTGGAAACATTACTTGTGGCCTAAAGAATTTATTATACATAGTGATCATGAAGCATTGAAATTCTTAAAGTGCCAAACAAATTTGAATAAAAGACATGCTAAATGGGTTGAATTTATTGAGTCTTTTCCATATATAATTAAACATAAAAAGGGCTTGGACAATGTAGTTGCTGATGTTTTATCAAGGAAAAATATGTTACTTTCTAATTTAGAGATCAAGGTCTCGGGTTTGGAGGGTATTAGAGAGCTATATGCTAATGATAAAGAATTTTCTATGCCATTTAATAAATGTTCTAATGTTAAGGCATGGGATAAATTTCATATACATGATGGATACTTGTTTAGAGCTAACAAATTATGTATTCCCGAGTGTTCTTTGCGTTTATTCTTATTACAGGAATCTCATAGTGGAGGTTTAATGGGACACTTTGGAAGAGAGAAAACATTGCTCATGTTGGCTGAAAATTTTTATTGGGCACATATGAGAAGAGATGTGTATAGATTGGTGCAAAGATGCATTACATGCAATAAGGCAAAATCCAAGTTGAAGCCCCACGGTTTGTATACACCATTGCCATCAACAAGTACACCATGGGAGGATATTAGTATGGATTTTGTGTTGGGTTTGCCAAGGACAAAGAGAGGCCATGATTCCATCTTTGTAGTTGTGGACAGATTTTCCAAGATGGCACACTTCATTGCTTGTCATAAGAGTGATGATGCTTCTCACATTGCCAATTTGTTCTTTAGAGAAATTGTGAGATTACATGGTGTGCCAAGAACAATTGTTTCTGATAGAGATGTCAAGTTTATGAGCTACTTTTGGAAGACACTATGGGGAAGCTTGGAACTAAATTGTTATTCTCCACTACTTGCCACCCCCAAACTGATGGGCAAACTGAAGTTGTGAATAGGACATTGTCTACATTGTTGAGAAGCATGATCAAGAAGAATTTGAGGGAGTGGGAAGATTGCTTGCCACATGTGGAGTTTGCTTATAATAGGGCTGTGCATTCAACCACTAATTTGTGTCCCTTTGAGGTGGTTTATGGATTTCGGCCTACTACACCACTTGACTTGTTACCACTTCCAATTCAAGAGAGAACTAATATGGATGCATCTAAAAGGGCTGATTTTGTGAAGAAGATACATGAGAAGACAATGGATGCTATTGAGAAGAAAGGGAAATATGTAGCTCAAAAGAGAAATCAAAAGAGGAAGGAAGTTATTTTTCAAGAGGGAGATTTAGTATGGGTGCACTTTCGGAAGGATAGGTTCCCTAAGCTAAGGAAATCAAAATTATTGCCAAGAGGTGCTGGTCCTTACAAAGTGATTGCAAAAATAAATGACAATGCATACAAGATAGTTCCAATTGATGAGTTTTGAGTGAGCAATTCCTTCAATGTTGCTGATTTGACACCATATCATGGAGATGACCTTGATGAGGACATCAAGGCTTTTCAAGGGAGGGAGGATGATGAGGACATCCCTAGTGTTTCACCTATTATTTCACATGATATTCCTACAAAGAATGATGAAGTGAGGATTGGTCCTATGACAAGATCAAGGACTAAATTATTACAACAACAGGTGAATTCACTCCTACTTGAGTATAACATTTGTGATTATGAGAACTTTATACTACCTAAATCCATGCATGTTTGTATTCTTAGGTTTGTTGATAACACAAGCATTAAGGAGGGAGAACAAGGAGAGATGATGCACATGGATGGAGAGGAGCTAAAAACAAATGTTGATCATGGTGAAAACAATTCTACAAGTGTGGAAAACAAGTGCTAGATTGTTATTCCACACTCATGGAGGGACATAACAAGAGGAGGGCGCCCACAAAGACTATCAATGCGCCATATAGAGTCAAATTAGTATAAAACATGGTTTGTATACCATTATGGCCGCATCCCCTAGCATGGGTCGGTTTGTATCTATTGTGGTTGAGTCCAAGTCCAAAACTAGACCCATGTTGCGTTCCTATTCGGGTTGGTGGGTGTTGCTTGCGCAATATGCCTTGTGGCCGCACCCCACCCCTCATATATACCCCTTGGGGCGCATAGGTTAGGTTAGACTACGTTAAAACAAAAACCCTAGACTTCTAGATTGTATTGCTTGAAGCATTCATCTTGAATCATCATACCTTTGCAAATCTGAGTGTATTCTGCTGTTCCACTGGGAATAAGGAGAAACAGGACCACTTGTAGTCGGTGGCTACGTGTGCAAGAGTGTGGAGTCTCGATGATGAGGACATCCCTAGCTCTTCACCTATTGTTGAACATGAAGATCCACCAATTAAAGCTAATGAAGTGAGGATTGGTCCAATGACAAGATCAAGGACTAAGCTATTACAACAACAGGTGAATTCACTCCTACTTGAGTATAATGTTTATAATTGTGAGAATTTTATACTACCTAAGTCCTTGCATTTGTGTGTACTTAGGTTTATTGATAACACAAGCATGAATGAAGATCATGGAGAGGAGACACACAAGGATGAGCATGGACTAGAAGAGGAGATGGAAAACAAGTGCTAGCATGGTGAAAACAACAAATAACAATTGTTATCATGATAAGGGGATGGTGCCTCCACAAGATCAAATGCACTAAGTGTGGAAAACAATGTCAATTATGTTATTCCACACTCATACATGAACAAGGCAAGAGGAGGGCGCCCACAAGGAACATCTATGCGCCATATACAAGACCTAGTTCAATTAGGATTGGTTTGTATACCAATTGGGCCGCACCCCTTGTGTGGGGGTCGGTTTGTATCTATTTTCGTGTCCTAGTAGGAGTCCTAGTCCAATTAGGTTAGGTGCTTGCGCAAGGGGAGCCTTGTGGCCGCACCCCCTCTCATATATACCCCTTGGGGCGCATAGGAGAGGGCAGACTACGATTGAATCAAACAAACCCCATAACCTCTAGTTGAAACTGCTTGTTAGCCTTTCATACTGGAAGTTCATCTGCAAACTTTACGTGATACATGCTGTTCCACTGGGAATAAGACGGTACAGTACCACTTGTAGTCGGTGGATTACTTGTGCAAGAGTGTGGAGTTAAGAATATCCATTGGGTTGCTATCTGTTGCATTGGCTTCAGGGATCAGCCGGAGAGTTCTTAGTGGCGCACTAGTTATCAATTCAGAAGTTATCTGTGAGTTCACTGAGAAGATTGGGCCACCCCTTATCACTCGAATATCCGAAGGGGTTAAGTGCTGTTGCAATTGGTAACAGGGTTTAGCCAAAGGAGAGAGCGAGGTATCACATTGGTTATCAAATTATCAAGAGAGTTCACTGAGAAGATCGGGCAACCCCTTATCATACAACTTGTCGCCTCTTAGGGACGTTCATATGACGCCAGCCCCCAAGCATTTGGAGGAGAAGGCACCGGCGAAGTGGATGGTCCATTGTCCGGGAGCCAGCTTGCCGGGGACGGCTGTGTCCTCTTCGGGGTCTTCATCTGGCGGTAGGTTGGTCCATTATGGATTGAACCCCGCCAGACCTCCTCCTTTGATTGTCTTGGTCGTGATGAATCGGAGCTCAAAGTGTTGGAGCTCGACAACCCACTTGGCGACACGCCCCGTGGCGTTGGAATTGCGCAGAATTTGCTCGAGAGGGAATGCGGACACCACTGTGATGGGGTGTCCCTTGAAGTAGTGGCAAAGCATCCTCGAAGCTACAAGGAGCGCGTACATGAGCTTCTGCTGCACATGGCACCTTGATACGTCTCCAACGTATCTATAATTCTTGATTTTCCATGTTGATATTATGCCAATTGCTACATAATTTCCATACACTTCATGGCATTTTTATGCATTTTCTGGGACTAACCTATTGACAATATGCCACAATGCCAGTTCTTGTTTTTCTGTTGTTTTTATTTCAGAAAAGTTGTTATAGAAATATTTTCGGAATTGGAAGAAACAAAATCGAAAGCCCCTATTTTATTATCACGTACATGGAGTCCGAAGGGGACCCGACGGGTGCTAGGGAGGCGGCCACACCATGTGGCATCGCACCCCTGGCCCGCCACCACGTGGTGTGGGCCCCCTGGGCGCCCACTGACATCGCCCATCCGCCTATATAATGTATTCCTCGGGAAAACCGTAAATACCCGAGCCTCCATCCACGAAAAGTTCGGTAGCCACCATCGTCGTCAACCCTAGTTCGGGAGGGTTCTGAAGCTTTTCCCGGCACCCTGCCGGAGAGGGGTAGCAATAGCTAGATGGTTGTCTTGTCCTCTTTTGTGCCATAATGTTTAGATCTTGTGAGCTGCCTAAATGAGCAAGATCACTTATTGTAATGCTACATGTTGTGTCTTCTGGGACCCGATGAATATTGAATACTATGTCAAGTTGATATAGATCTATCATATATTTTATTTTTGATCTTGCACACTCTCCGTTGCTAGTAGATGCTCTGGCCAAGTTGATACTTGTGACTACAAGAGGGAGTATTTATGCTAGATAGTGGGTTCATGCATCCAGTAATCTTGGAGAGTGACAATAACTTCTAAGATTGTGGATGTGTTGTTGCCACTAGGGATAAAATAGCAATGCTTTGTCTAAGGATAATTCTATTGTTTACATTACGCACTTTATTTACTGCAATAATCTGTTGCCCGGAACTTAATACCCAAATTTTGTTCAGATGACGTCATGAGGGTGGATTATTAGTGATTGTCGGAGATATCCGGAATAGGGTATATGCCGGCATCCAGAAGACGGACCTGAAGGGAAGGCCCAAAGACTGAGGCTCATAAGGCACGAAGCGTAGGACTGCATTCGCAATGGCGGCCTTGAAGCCCATCTGCGCTCTTAGGGGGCTGGATGACCGTAGATTGTTAGGGTTATGCCAATGTACGGTTTGTGTTCCTATATGCCCCGATCCGGTTGCCTATATAAAGCCGGACGGGAGAAACCCTAAGGAAGATTCGAGTCATACACCAAATCTGCCCTAGGTAATTGTAATATCTGTTCAGCATCGCCGTGATAGTTGATTTGCAGGAAGTAGGGAGCCTCTCCGGCTAACCTGAACCTGGGTAAACTCCGTTTTGTCTCCCCAAAGCGCTCCCTCACGTTTTCCTTCCCCACGGTTCACCCTAGAGAGATGGCTACCCCTTCCGGGAAACCTGATCCTAGAACACGTTATTTGGTGCCCACCGTGGGGCATGCTATGTCCGGGGTGATTTTCAAGGCATGACTCCTTGGCCGCATCGGCAGCGCCATCCCGGGATCAGGCGCCAGTTACTTCATCAAAAACAACACGGTAACGCCAGCTCGGGACCACATCATCTGTTCGTACGTTGTCTCAATTGGCACCGCCAATATCTTCGTCAGCCTAACGGTGGAGGCAATGGGATTCCACGGTGGAAGTAGGTTTCTCGCTCCCACCGCCCACCCAACAACGGAAGGTAACATAAATGCAGCCAACTCATGTACATTTGCAAATAAATCTCCATTGGCAAAAAACAGATCTATGTTTGTTGGTATGGTGTAAGCCAAGCCTCCCAAGGAAAACTGAGAACCTGAATCTATCTTGGCCGCCATTGACGGGAAGGTAGATTTGAAAGCCGGAACTGATTCCAATGATGACGACAATGAATTTGCCAAAAAAGTGCGGAGGGCCACTGGAGTCTCCAATAGTGTCTATACGACAGAGCCAACCAAGCCAACGGTGAGGGAAGAACAGGTGCCTCCTACGGAGGTACAAGCCTTCGAAAAGCCGCCCCCCGAATTGCCGAACGGCAAAGGACAAAAACCGGCCTCTGAAGAACCATTGTTCCAGAAGGAGAAGTCCAAATGGCCACCGTCCCCAACAAGAAAGCCAGATCCGCCAAAGCGGACAACAGTGGTTGTTCCCAGGAGGCTGGATCTCCAGGATAAGCCATTCGACATTGGAGGGCCCAGTGGTACGAAAGACGATGGTGGGAGAAAAAATCCCCGCCAACTTTGGAGATAAGCGACGAATACGATGAGTATGCTTTACTCCGAACTCCAGTTGATTCCATGGAACCCCCGTAGTTCCTGGAAGAAAGAAGACAGCTGTTGGCAAAAACAGACTGATTACCTGGAACGCAAGCGCAGAGAGCTGAAAAGCGCACAAGAAGCCGTTAAGGAAGCTAAAAATGTCGTGGAAGAATCTGAAAGGCATGTCAAACGACCGTCATTCGGTCCAAAGCTGTCAAGATAACAGCAGATGACGATGACCCAATCTGCCAAAGGGTAGCAGCTATCAATTGGATGAAAGATTCCACACGAAAAAACTCCAAAGGTGAGGTCATGTTCGGGAACCCAGCAGTAAACGCAGCGACGGCTTATGAGATCATGAATGCTAACCGCTACTCACTGGAAGACAAAATAAAGTACGAAAACGTACTACTGCGTCAGGCCTTTACCCAACAGCAAAATGGTGAAACGCGGTCCGGGAAGCTGTTAGAGAACTCCCAACTCTGCAGAACCCATATGCTGACAGTCCTCCCTCCAAGCTCCGCCAAAGCCCTGAAAGAAAAGGGTAAAATGCATAAGGAGGATGAAGCATCCGAAACAGGCTCCAATCATGGAAAGCACGAGGTGAAAGGCGAGAAGCACTCAGCCCTTCGTAAGGAGGACATTCCTCACCAAACGCGCACAACAAGTGATCGGGATGATTTTCTGCCCCCGACAAACCCCAATGGAGGACGCGAAAGATCAGCGGGACGACAGAAACACGAGTGCACCCCCTAGATCACACCACAAGCCCGCCGAAAAGGCGGAAGCTGATCCTAGGCGCGAGCACTCGAGACACAGTGCCTTGCACCACTCGAGATCCGTGCACTCTGATGCACATGGCGTACTAGATTCCATCAGAGCCGCAAAGGACGCAAACTACCTAGGCCCTAAGTGCTTCAGTGACACCATTCGACATCTGGATCTACATGTGGGGTTCGCCAAAGTACAAGCGACCCACGAGTGATATGACGAATCCACTAGCCCCGATACTTGGTTGCCAGACTACCACACGACAGTTAGAATAAATGGTGGAACCAACCTGGAAGCAGTATGTTTCTTGTCTTTGATATTAATCCAAGGAGCAAGAACATGGATAGAAAGGCTTCCCCCCAAACCCATCAATAGTTCGGAGGATATGGCTCGGGTGTTCACCGAACACTTTCAGGGTACGTACAAACGCCCCAAGAGCATTAATGAGCTGCAGAACTGCGTCCAGTACAACAACGAATCCAATGTGGATTACATATCACGATGGACCGCATTGAGAAACAGCTATGAGGGGATAACTGATCTCCAAGCAATGCACGCATTTGTCAATGGGTTGAGAAGTGGCTTGGTCAAATTCATGATCACCTCCATCGATCATCCGAACCTTGGATCCATGCTAACAACTGCGGAAAAACGCACAACAGCTGATGATATGAATGACGAAAAGTTTGACAAGTACATCAACAGTCGAAGACAGACAAAAGCTGAATGCAAACCCACCTAGGATCCGCCAAAGAAAGAGGTAAATGCCGCATTTGGGAAAGGCAGATTGTCCAATGGCGGAAGGTGGAAAGGAAAGGCCAAAGATCCTTACTTCAACGAGGACATCAGGAATATGGCTTGGGACAAGGTGAGGATGGAACCATGCCTCCACCATTCAAGGTTCACAACGCCTATGCACTCCAACTAGCAGTGCCTCCTAAACGCTGAATTCAAGCGAGATTTAGACAACGGGTACAAAGGGAAAAACTTCAAGGGGAAGTATAACCCAAAACCCAAGCCCAAAGCCGGAGAAACTGATAGCACCTCCGACATAGATGAACAAATCCAGGAACAACAAAGAAAGGGAGAACCTAAGTTCCCCAAGGTGCAGGAAAGCATAAACCACACTTTCTTGGCAACTGCATCTGCCAGAAAGGTGAAAGAAGCGTGGAGAGAAATCAACGCCATTATGCCATCTAGCCCCAGATTCCTGAAGTACGCTGAAACAACCATTACGTGGGATCATGGAGATCACCCACCGAACATCCCCGACCCCGGAGCACACGCATTAGTAGTAAGCCCAATCGTGGAAAACGCCAGGCTCCACAAAGTCCTAATGGACGGCGACGCCAGCATAAACCTCGTGTACCTCAGTACATTGGAGAAGCTTCGACTTTCCCGGAAGCAGCTAAACCACAACAATGCGAAGTTCCATGGCATAATCCCTGAAAGAAAAGCCAAATCCATGGGAGAAATCTCCCTGGATGTCACCTTTGGGTATGAAAACCACTTTCGGACGGAGAAAATCTCATTTGAGGTTGTACCATTCTAGAGTGTCTACCATGCCATCCTTGGGAGTCCGACGTTTGCAAAGTTCATGGCACGCTGATGCTACGTCTATAATAATATGAAAATGCCTGGCCCAAATGGCGAAGTCATCACTGTAAGTGGAGATTTCAAATTGGCAAAAGAGTGCGAAATGGCGAACACCATTTGCGCAGAAACCGCTATCGCCAAAGAAGAGCTGCGTGAGTTGGAAAAGAAGATGAAGGACGGGGAAATGCCCGCAGGAAAAGAGGCAATGCTGAAGACGAAAGAATCCTTCAGCGCCCAAAACACGAAGAAGGCCAGGCTAAACCCCAGCGACCCAGAGAAGCTGGTCACCATTGGGGCCAACCTGGACCCCAAATAGGAAAGCAAGCTCGTGCAGTTCCTCCATGAGAACGGGGAAATTTTTTGCTTGGCAGCCACAAGATATGCCAGGCGTACCTCGGGAACTAGCCGAGCATTCCCTAAAGGTGAATGAAGGATCAAAGCCTGTGAAGCAAAGCCTCTGCCGTTTCGACCCGCCAAGACGCAGAGCTATTGGAAAAGAGATTCTCCGGCTTTTAGCAGCCAAGTTCATCCGGAAAGTCATACACATTGATTGGTCCGCCAATCCAGTGTTAGTCCCGAAGAAAAAAACTGTAGAATTACGAATGTGTATAGATTATACAGGGTTAAACAAATTGTGTCCCAAAGATCCTTTTGCTTTGCCAAGGATCGATCAAATAATAGATGCAACAACTGGGTCCGAGCTCTTATGCTTTTTGGTTACCATCAAATCCGGATGCGAGAGACAGCCATGCTCCTTGATGATTTATGCGGAATTTTGAGAGTTTGCGCAAGTACAACATGAAGCTGAATCCGCTAAAGTGCGTTTTCGGCATTCCCGTAGGACAACTTCTAGGATTCATTGTCTCGCACAGAGGCATTGAAGAAAATTCAGAAAAGATAAAAGCTGTCCTAGATATCAATCGGCCAACATGCCTGAAGGACGTCTAGAGACTAACAGGCTCAGCTGCCACCGTTAGCCGTTTCATAAGCAGGTTAGGCGACAAAGTGCTTCCACTATACAAGTTACTCAAAAAGTCTGACAAATTCCTCTAGACGCCGAAAGCAGATGTTGCCCTAGGTCAGCTCAAGAAAACCCTGATGGAGGCGCCAGTTTTGGCAGCCCCGCAGGAAGGCGAACCTATGTTGCTATATCTAGCCTCAACTAGCAGAGTAATACGTGCGGTCATGGTGGTAGAAAGAAATAAAGACGGAAAGGAAATTCCGGATCAGCATCTGGTATAATTTATAAGCAAAGTCTTTTCAGAATCAAAGCAAAGGTACCCCTATTACCAAAAGTTGGTCTATGGTGTATTCTTCGCATCAAGGAAACTCCACCATTATTTCCAAGGACATTCTATAAAAGTGGTTAGTAAAGTACCACTAAGGGATATAGTCAATAACACAGATGCTACATGTAGAGTAGCCAAATTTTGACATAAACTCTCAACCCCGGACAACGATAAAGTCATAGGCTTTGGCAGATTTTGTCGCAGACTGGACGGAAGAAATGGACACAACAGCCATCCCGGAACCCCCTGTTGGATCTTGCACTTTGACGGATCCAAAATGAAAGAGAGCTCGGGGGCTAGAGTAGTCCTCAAATCCCCAACGGGAGAACCTGTGAGCTACGTACTACAAATCCACTTCAATGCCTCAAACAATGCGGCAAAATACGAAGCTCTCCTACACAGCTTGCACATAGAAAAAGACATTAGCACCCAAAGGGTGCTATGTTATGGCGATTCAGCTTCGGTTCAACACCAATTGGATCAAACATGGGATGCCAAAAGTCCCATTATGGCAGAATATAGAAGAACGGTGGACGAATTTGCCATTTGCTTCCTCGGATTCGAGGTCAAGCACATCAAACGTGAAGAAAATTGGGTTGCAGACGCCTTGGCAAGGATGGGTTCTGAACGTAAGGAATTGCCGCCTAACATCTTCCTGGAACATTTAAGGGCACCATCTATCAAAGGTGGAGACATGGACTATCCATTGATATCTTGATCAGTGGCCATCATCACCATAACCCCGGATTGGACAAAGCCATATACGCAATTCTTAGTAAATCCGAAATTCCCGGATGGCAGTACGGAAGTGGAACAAAGATAACTCGTCCGGTGTTGCAAGGGATATTGCATAATTGGTGGTAAGTTGCACAAGAGAAGCACATCCGGCGTATTCTTGCGATGCATCAATCTGGAAGAAGGAAGATAAATCCTTGAAGAAATACACGGAGGAGACTGTGGACACCACACCCACTCCAAAATCCTAGAGCACAAAGCTTCCCGTCTAGGATAATTTTTTCTTATCGCTAAGGTGGACGCAGAAGACCTGGTGAAACGCTGTCTAGCATGCCAATTGTTTGCAAAACAGACGAACATGCCAGCCCAAGCCCTGAAAACCATACCCATAACCTGGCCGTTTGCGGTCTAGGGGCTGGACATGATGGGGCCATTCAAGACAGCAAGAGGGGGACTAACACACCTCGTAGTAGCGGTGGATAAATACACCAAGTGGGTAGAAGGAAAACCCATCAAAAAATTAGCTGGGGTAACAGCCAGAAATTTCGTCATTGACATAGTCATGCGATTTGGCTTCCCGAACAGCATAATCATGAACAACGAAAAAACTTTGCCATAGGAAAGCTAGCCAAGTACTGTGAAGGTGCGAAATCCGGCTAGATTTAGCTTATGTCGTGCATCCACAGTCAAATGGACAAGCAGAGCGAATGAACAGCTCCATCCTCCAAGGCATTAAGCCAAGACTAGAAGCGCCCCTGCATAGAGCATCTGGGGCATGGGTAGAAGAACTGTGATCCATCTTATGGAGCATAAGAACCACGCCAACCAGATCAACATGCCAAACATTGTTTTTCTTAGTATATGGAGCAGAAGAAGTATTACCTACCGACATCCTGCAAGATTCCCCATGAGTACAAGATTACATGGAAGAAGATGCAGAAGAAGCGCGTCAGAATGCTTTAGATCTCCTGGAAGAGGAAACAGAAAACGTTCTACAAAAATATGCCGTTTACTAGCAAAATCTGCAAAGATACCACAGCCGCAAGGTAAATCACGAGCCTTCCAGGAAGGAGATTTAGTGCTAAGATTGGTACAGCAAAGAAGCAAAAGTTATCCCCTGTATGGGAAGGACCATTTGTCATCAGCAAGGCTATGAAGAATGGATCGTATTACCAGATAGATATCCGGGATACAGAAAAAGGTCGCAAAAGGAAAATACATCTGGATGACGAATTAGGAGAGACCAAAAGACCCTGGAGCATCCAACAGTTACGTCCCTTTTATTCTTAGTCAAAATCGTCTTGTGAACACCATTTGTGATCATGAAATAAAAATAGATGGATTTTTCGCCAACTTGATGTTTATGCATGAACCTCAATCCTCTTAATTTCCTAATTATCCCAATTTTTCATATACATATCAATGTTAACATGAATTTTGCCTGTGTGCTCATGATTATCTATCTGATACCTCTTTTGCCTAAACGGCTCAATGCTTAAGTTTTCTTCTTCAGCTTTAAGAGTTTTGTCTGACTGAAAAAATGTGTTGGATTGTCGATTAAGCATTACGGGCCCTAAAGAACGGCTCACGATTCCGAGTTTAGACATATTGGTATTTACCCTGTTGCCTGGCGTGACGATTCCGGCTTTAAGGATTTCCCAATGTCAAAAAACTAAGACCCATCATTGCCGGACAACTCCAAACCCGATGCAAGCATTCGCAGAAAGCAGTGGTAAAAATACTAAGGAAAATTTGGAAGATAAAAGACTAAAACTTTGCATTCATCTTTGCAAAAGATAACCAAAATAGGTTTGGCATTACAAAAGCATTTAAATTACAAGATAATGCAAAAAAATCTATCTTTTGCCTCGCAGGGCTGATACGTCCATATAGTATCTATAATTTTTTTATTGTTTCATGCCAATATTATGCTTTTGATACTTATTTTTATATAAAGTTTATGATTTATTTGGACTAACCTATTAATATTTGCAAGAGTGCACAATGTTCTTGTTTTACTCTTTGATGTGTAGGAATTAACAAGAAAACACCAAAGGAGACTTGTTGGAAAAGGACTCTGACTTTCCTGAAATCTGTCCACCAACAGTTTTTAGAGATCATCAGTTTTACCCCCAAAGACAACGTCAACTGAAGATCAAATTTCCTACAAAGTTGTTGGTCATTTCCATACCTTTCATTTAAGCCCAAGAACAGCCCAATCCGATTAAGTATGCGACATGTGGACCAATTTTACTGGAGGTTATATATCTGATTACGGGATTACGGGAATCAGTGACGGGATTGAGTCCAACTCTTACCATATTTGGTGGATTCGGCCAAGACATGACTTTGGGGCTGATAGGGGTCCCTAGGAAGGTTCTAGAGGTGCCCAAGAGCCTTTTTATCAAGGGGCCATCCATCGGAGGACCGGGGAGCATTGTCCCATCACATATAAGGAGAGGAAAACCCTAATTCGGGGGGCAGACCACCAAAAGCCACGAATTTTGCCTCCCCCATGGCCTCATCTCCATGTGGGAGGGCTCATCTACAGCACCAAGAAGCCATGGAGGAAGGGGGCTAAGGGGCAGGAGGAGCCCCCTGTGCCACCGTAGGCCGCCGGCGCCGCCCTGCACCTCATGTGCTGCCCCTTCTCCATCCTCTCCGCCATGATGCTGCCTTCACCAACACCTCCATCATCATCTCCTCTTGTATTCAGTGGTTCATCCTGCCACAAACCTCTATACCATCCTATGTAAACCCGGTGTTTGATGCTATAATATTTATCCTATGATCTATGTCATGTTTGTGTAGTTTATTTGTCTTTTGATTGCTTGGTTGAATGTATTTGGTTCATTAGAGTTATATGTTGATATGGTACTGTCCTTTGGTGTCCATTATATTTGTGTGCGCTTAGATCAACACCATAGGGTTAGTAGTATGTGCAAAGGAAGGGGCGTAGTTCTGCCGGAGTGACAGAAACCTAAGGACTCAAACCGGTTAGTTGCACGTATGGGAGTAAGAGGACCATTAACTTAAGTCTATGGTTCGGTTTTTACCATAATGTATCTTCTAGTAGTTACGGATGCTTGCCAGAGTTCCAATCATAAGTACTTGCAATCATTGGATAGTGAGAGCCTGTTAGCTTTGCCTCTCCCACATAGAAAACTGCATCGAAGACAATGAACCCGATATCTTCACTAATTAATCTTGGACAAAGCCACCACAAGTACGACCACTTTTCCACACTCATGGTACTTTTAGTTTATGGTTACTTAGTATATTTTATTGCTGCAACACTAACATTTACTTGCTTGTATTTATTATCTTGCAAAGCTATCTCTCATACCCATATTATCGCTCTAGTTTTATTTCCTAGATAATGCAAACATTTAGTGTGTTTAGAGTTGTATCAGTGGTTGATTGAACTTGAGAGAATATTTATCCTATGTTTAGATCCTCGTTGGGTTCGACACTCTTACTTATCGAAAAGGCTACACACGATCCCCTATACTTGTGGGATATCAAGACCTTTTCTGGCGCCGTTGCCGGGGAGCAATAGCGTGGGGTGAATGTTCTTGTTGCACTTGTATGCTTTGTCTCTAAGTAATTTTGTTTTCAGTTATAAGTCATTTTATTTTTTAGTTTTAAGTTTTTTTCTATATTTAGTTATGGATAAGGAACACAAATTACAAAAAAAAAATTTAGTTTTACTTGGTATCTAAAAATGTTTTCAAAAAGGAAAGTGATTGGAAAGATGAGTAATGGTTAAGTGGGGGTCTACCTTGAACACTTATGTTCATGCCTATGAAACCAAAACAATTCTTTCCATGGAATATTTTCAGTTAAAAACTTTTATATATTGTGTATATATTGTACATATTCCTTTGTACCATAAAAAAAAATAAAATGTATAGATAACTTCTAGTTTGTTTATGATGCAAGTTTGCCACTTTGCTGCGTAGAAACAGATTTCTGGGCTCCACCGTAGAAAATTTTAAAAATCACTAGAAAGTGATATTGATCTGAAATTTCTTGAGTACAAAGTAATGAATATTTCTTTTATTAGAAGTACTTTTTCTCATTTGAGCTACGTATATATCTCGTTAACTGTCATCTTTACAGACTGTTCAGTTTTGGCAGATTGTCATGCTTATTTTGTATTGTGCTTATACTCAATGTTTATAATCTTTATTTGATTGATAAATGTTATAAATTGGTTAGTATACAATAGGTAATCTTAATTTAAACTTTTAAAAACTTGAACATGAGTGGATTTTATTTAATGAGTACTAACCCTACTAATGAGTTTTTGTCAAGTTTTATGTGAATGTAGCATTTAAGATCCAATAGAGATGGTGATACGAGATAAATGAGAAGAGAAAAAGCTCAATCTTGGGAAATCCCGAGTGCACCTCAATTAAATATTCAATAATATTCAATCATCAAATCTTGGGGATTCCCAATGCATCCCTCCTTTTTCCATGCCTAGCTGAAAGACGTTAAAGAAAAGCACTTCTTGGGAGATAACCCATGTTTTATTCCGTTTTCGTGTTGTTTTCTTTTAGTTTATTTTGTTTTCTTTGAGTCTTGGAAGTTGTTACCTCTGTAGCAACATCTTCTTATCCTTTTTATTTTGTTTTTGTGCCAAGAATAGACTCTAATAGGGAGGAAGTAAGATTTGGGGAAGTTGTTGTCCTAAAACAGATTCTGTGCTGCCACCAAAAAAGTTATTTCTCTCAGCCAGAACATCGAATTGAGCTGAAATTTTTTGTGCATATGCCCAGGTTGTTATACAACTTTAATTACTTTTGCACTTTTTTGTTTGGTGAACATAAGATTTTCGAAAAAATCAATCTTTACCCGCTGTTCTGTTTTGACAGATTTCTGCCAATATTTGCATTTGCCTCTTAATCTTTTTCTTTTGGTGTTCTTTTGAGGGGAAGAGCTTTAAAATAAGTTGTGAAAGTAGCTAATGTTTTAATGGGTGTTAGACTTCTGTTGAACCTGAACCAAAGTGGATTTACTATTTTTTTGTTACACTAACGTTTCTAATGAAGATTGTGTGAAGGTTTGTATGGAGTGAGTTTGCAAGTGTAGGGAGAGAAGAATGATACGAGAAGATGAAGAATAGATGATAAAGGGGTGGCCCAATCTTCTCAGTGAACTCACAGATAACTTCTGAATAGATAACTAGTGTCTCACTAAGAACTCTCCGGCTGATCCCTGAAGCCAATGCAACAGATAGCAACCCAATGGATATTCTCAACTCCACACTCTTGCACAAGTAATCCACCGACTACAAGTGGTCCTGTACCGTCTTATTCCCAGTGGAACAGCAGGTAACACGTAAAGTTTGCAGATGAACCTCCAGTATGAAAGGCTAACAAGCAGTTTCAACTAGGGGCTATAGGGTTTGGGTTTATCTCAATCGTAGTCTGCCTCTCCTATGCGCCCCAGGGGGGATATATATGAGAGGGGTGCGGCCACAAGGCTTCCCTTGCGCAAGCACCTAACCTAATTGGACTAGGACTCCTACTAGGACACCAACTAGATACAAACCGACCCAAACACAAAGGGTGCGGCCAAATTGGTATGGAAACCAATCCTACTACTACTAGAACTTCATGTGGCGCATTGATGCTTCCTTGTGGGCGCCCTCCTCCTTCCTTATCCATCCATGAGTGTGAAACAACAATGTGGCATTGTTTTCCACACTTAGTGCATTTGACCTTGTGGAGGCACCATCC
The DNA here is from genome assembly GCA_028641055.1 of Alopecurus myosuroides. Lineage (NCBI taxonomy): Eukaryota > Viridiplantae > Streptophyta > Magnoliopsida > Poales > Poaceae > Alopecurus > Alopecurus myosuroides. The sequence goes on along the minus strand of CM054057.1, from coordinate 376,484,973 downwards.
CCTTGTCATCATTATGATTGTTTTCACCATGGTAGTACTTGATCTACATCTCCTCTTCTAGTCCTTGCTCATCCTTGTGTGTCTCCTCATCATGATCTTCATTCATGTTTGTGTTATCAATAAACCTAAGGACACACAAATGCAAAGACTTAGGTAGTATAAATTCTCACTATTAAAAACATTGTTCTCAAGTAAGAGTGAATTCACCTGTTGTTGTAGTAGCTTGGTCCTTGATCTTGTCATTGGACCAATCCTTACTTCATCAGCTTTAATTGGTGGATCTTCATGTTCAACAATAGGTGAAAAGCTAGAGATGTCCTCATCATCCTCCCCCTCTTGAAAAGGCATCGACCTCGATGCTAAATCATCTCCATGGTAAGGTGTCAAATCAGCCACATTAAAAGAATTACTAACACCAAACTCATCAATTGGGAGGTCAATCTTGTATGCATTATCATTGATCCTTGATATAACTTTGTAAGGACCAGCTCCTCTAGGCATCAACTTGGACTTTCTCAATGTTGGAAATCTATCTTTTCTGAAGTGTACCCAAACCATATCTCCTGGCCGAAATATAAGTTCCTTCCTCTTCTTGTTTACTCTTTCAGCCACATGTTTTCCTTTCTTCTCAATTGCTTCTTTTGTTTTCTCATGAATCTTTTTCACAAAATCAGCCCTCTTTGATGCCTCCATATTAACTCTCTCATGTAAAGGAAGTGGTAATAAATCAAGAGGAGTAATTGGCTTGAAACCATAAACCACCTCAAAAGGACATAATTGAGTAGTTGAATGCACAGCTCTATTGTAAGCAAATTCCACATGGGGCAAACACTCCTCCCACTCCTTCAAATTCTTCTTGATCATACCTCTTAGCAATGTGGACAATGTTCTATTAACCACCTCGGTTTGTCCATCAGTTTGGGGGTGGCAAGTAGTAGAAAATAATAGCTTGGTGCCAAGCTTACCCCAAAGTGTCTTCCAAAAGTAACTCATGAACTTGACATCTCTATCTGAAACTATAGTTCTTGGAACTCCATGCAATCTCACAATCTCTCTAAAGAACAAATTGGCAATGTGAGAAGCATCATCACTCTTGTGGCATGGAATAAAATGAGCCATCTTTGAAAATCTATCCACAACCACAAAGATAGAATCATGTCCTCTTTTAGTCCTTGGTAATCCCAACACAAAATCCATACTAATATCTTCCCATGGTGTACTTGGTGATGGCAATGGTGTATATAATCCATGGGGCTTCAATTTTGATTTGGATTTGTTGCAAGTAATGCATCTTTGCACCAATCTATACACATCTCTCCTCATATGTGCCCAATAGAAATTTTCTGCCAACATCAACAATGTTTTCTCTCTTCCAAAGTGTCCCATCAATCCTCCACTATGAGATTCCTGGATCAAAAATAAACGCAAAGAACACTCGGGAATACACAATTTGTTAGCTCTAAACAAGTACCCATCATGTATATGAAATTTGTCCCATGCTTTAGTATTAACACATTTATTAAATGGCATGGAAAATTCATTATCTTCATCATATAAATCTCTAATACCCTCCAAACCCGAAACCTTGATTTCTAAATTTGAGAGTAACATATTTTTCCTTGACAAAGCATCAGCAACTACATTATCCAATCCCTTTTTATGTTTTATGATGTATGGAAAAGATTCAATGAACTCAACCCACTTAGCATGTCTCTTATTCAAATTATTTTGGCACTTTAAAAATTTCAATGCTTCATGATCACTATGGATAATAAATTCTTTAGGCCACAAATAATGTTTCCAAACTTCTAAAACTCTCACAAGTGCATATAATTCCTTATCATAAACAGAATAATTCAATTGTGCACCATTCAATTTTTCAGAAAAATAGGCAATAGGTTTCTTTTCTTGCATGAGCACACCTCCAATACCTATGCCACTAGCATCACATTCAATTTCAAATTGTTTATCAAAATTTGGAAGCATAAGCAATGGGGCCGAAATCAACTTCTCTTTCAAAGTATCAAAAGCAATATCTTGTGAAACACCCCATTCAAAATTAACACCTTTCTTAGTTAGATCATTCAAAGGGGCAGCAATTGTACTAAAATTAGGCACAAATCTTCTATAGAAACTAGCAAGCCCATTAAAACTTCTAACTTGACTCACATTAGTTGGAATTGGCCAATTTCGAATAGCTTCAATTTTAGATTGATCAACTTCAATTCCATGCTTAGAAACAACATAACCAAGAAATATTACTTTATCTTTGCAAAAAGTGCACTTCTCAAGATTACCATACAATTTATTAGTTCTTAGCACTTGCAAAACTTGTCTAATGTGATCCATATGGTCATGTTCATTGTGGCTATATATGAGAATGTCATCAAAATAAACTACCACAAATCTACCAATAAAGTCTCTCAAAATATGGTTCATTAATCTCATAAAAGTACTAGGTGCATTAGTTAAACCAAAAGGCATTACTAACCACTCATATAAACCAAATTTTGTCTTAAAAGCAGTTTTCCATTCATCTCCCTCTTTCATTCTTATTTGATGGTATCCACTACGCAAATCAATTTTTGAGAAAAGAGTAGCTCCACTTAATTCATCTAACATGTCATCTAAACGTGGTATAGGATGACGATAACGAATAGTGATGTTATTAATTGCTCTACAATCTACACACATGCGCCAAGTACCATCTTTCTTAGGAACCAAAATAACGGGAACGGCACAAGGAGAAAGACTAACCCGAATATAACCTTTGTCCAACAATTCTTGTACTTGCTTTTGGATCTCCTTTGTTTCTTGTGGATTGGTTCTATAAGGGGCTCGGTTTGGGAGAGATGCTCCCGGAATCAAATCAATTTGATGTTCAATTCCTCTCAATGGTGGCAATCCCGAGGGCACATCTTGTGGAAAAACATCCTCAAAGTCCTGCAAAACATTAGAAACACCAAGAGGAATAGGGGTCATGTCATTAGAAACTAAAATTTCTCCCTTGTGAATGAGCACAATAGGGACCAATGATGGATCATCTCGAAATTCCCTCAAGTCCTCTTTGGTGGCTAACATGCATAGTAGATTCTCTTTCTTTTTGCCACTCGAATTGGGTTTCTTATCACTTCCCATAGCTTGTATTTGTAGTGTTCCCTCATCCTTTTCTTTCTCTTCCATAGCAAGTTTGGATTGGGACTCTTGTACTATTTGTTGTGGAGTCATAGGTCTCAAAATAATGGTCTTCCCATGATGTTGAAGTTCATAAGTATTGGCTCTTCCTTCATGCTTCACACTTCTATCAAATTGCCAAGGTCTTCCCAATAATAGGTGGCACACTGTCATGGGCACCACATCAAATTCCACTGTATCTTTGTAAGGACCAATTTGAAACTCCACTCTCACCATATGAGATACTTTCATTTGACCCGTGCTACTCAACCATTGAATATGATAGGGAGAAGGATGTGGTAAATATCTCAATTTGAGTTTAGCACATAGATCTTTGCTAGCCAAATTTCTGCAACTTCCTCCATCAATAATGACTTTGCAAGCCATGTTAGGACCAATAACAGCTTTTGTTTGGAACAAATTGCACCTTTGATTTTCAGGACTTGGCACCACACTCAATGAATTTTGGGTGCAAATAATGGAGGGCATAGTAGTTGCATAAGCATCCAAAGGAGAATCACTCAAATAGCCATCATCATCATCAATATCATTAGGATCAACATCATCACCTGTCTCATACTCATTGTTCTCATTGATCACCATCACTTTTGTATTTGGACAATCCCTCTTAAAGTGCCCTTTTCCTCCACATGTGTGACATGAAATATCTCTTGTTCTTGATGTAGAAGCACTTGAACCCGTGGTACTCACACTTGGTTGTGATGGTTTCTTTGCAATTGAAGAACTAGGCTCGGGTTTAGAAGAAGAAGCACCTCGAAAACTTGAAGATGGTGGTGGTGGAGGAGGTGCACTAGGCATAGAAGATGATCTCATAGGAAATCTAGCCCTTGTTCTATTAGTAATTTTTGCCTCCTCAAGGATATGTGCTTCGGCCTCCCTTGCATGGTGTAATAGTTCATGGATATTTTGGTATTGATGATGCCTCACAATGCCTTTGATTTTGTAGTTCAAACCCGAAAGGAATCTTTGCATTGTTTGCTCCAATTGTTCTCTCACACGTGCCCTTTGCATAATTAGCTCCATCTCTTGATAATAAGCATCAACACTCATAGTTCCTTGCCTCAATTGTTGCAATTGATCAAATTGTTGCCTTATGTAATTGGGTGGAACAAATCTATCTCTCATAATCCTCTTCATGTTGTTCCAAGTGACAATGGGCAATTCTCCATCTTCTTGTCTCTTCCTCAAAAGCTCATCCCACCATCTAAGAGCATAACCATCAAACTCACTTGAAGCCAATTTGATCTTTCTATCCTCATTGTACTCATGCATTCTCCATAGTTTTTCCATCTTCAACTCCCATAGCAAGTATTCTTCCACATCCATATTATCAAAGCTAAAGGATGGAATAGAAAATTTAGGCTTACTCAAACCATCTTCTCTAGGATTAGCTTGCACCACATTGTTTGGCATTCTTCTTTCTCCAAAATTTTGGTTTCGGCCATTATATCCTCCTAGGCCTATTTCTTCTCTATTTCGGCCATGAACTTGATTTCTTGCACCAAGAGCTTCCACTCTATTATTAGCATCACTATGGACACTAGCATTGTCATCATCAATAAGAGGCATTCTTGTTTGAATCATGGTTTGAAGTCCAGCAAGGGTAGTAGTCATTTGAGCAATAGAATCATGAATTGATTTCACTTCCCCTCCATTAGTCTCGGCCAATTTGTGTGTGGCCTCCATCTTGGTCTCCATAGCTTGGAGAGCCTCATATAAGGGATCACATGCATCTTGAACAAATTGTTTGAGTCCATTATGATTGTCCAATATCTCCTTTGCCAAAACATCTCTAAGAGCCTCATACTCTCTCCAATTAACTCCCTCCTTATGGTCCTTCTTTTGCTGCACAAGATCACCACTAGAAAGATCCATTAGTAGGTTAGTGTAATAGAAACAAGTATAGGTTGTGGTGCCTCTCACAACTCACTCAAAAATCTAGCAAGACAATAGGATATCTTACCACTCCAAAGTGAATAGAGATACTTACCACAAGTAGAGGCAATTAAAGTACTTTGGTGTGAAGAAGAGAATACCCAGGTTTTTAACTCTCACAATGGCAAACAAGGTTATTTAGTGGGGCTTGGTATGGATACCTAACAATCACCAAAGTAACAATCCTATTTGCTGTCTTATGAAGATATAAAAGAAACCCAAGGAAACTCACACAATGGAGACAAATATGGCAAAGCAATATGTGGATGAATTTTGCAATGCACTAGAAAGTCACTAGCTAGGCTCTTTTTGACAGGCACAAGATTGCTCAAAGAAAAATCAAGTGTCACAATGGCAAGCTCAACTAGAAACAATAGTATTGATATGGCCTCTTTGCTCTTTTCTCTTTTCTATTTTTTTTTGTTTTTATACTTTTTGCTTTTTCTATTTTTTTGAATTTTTCAATGGCCTTACACTAAGCTAGGAGCAACAATAAACCAAACACAAGTGAACACAATGGTGGTGATGAAATATGAGCAGCCTGTCAGAGCACAAAATAGCTATACTTGTGGGCAAGTTCCTATTATAATGCTGTAGAAAGGCTGTGGCTAAGGTTCACAAAGTATGGAGGTGATGGTCCTAGTGATGAAAAACAGGAAATAAAAGAAAGCACAAAAGAAAACTAGTGGAAAAATGACTTAGAACACTCACGGCAGCAATTGGTACTCTCGGCAGAGAAACAGCTCACTTTCGTACCGCGGCAGCGCAATACGGCAGCAAAACGCAAGAAAATTGTACCGCGGCAGAGCAACTAGAACGCAGGAACTCGCGGCAGAGAAACAGCGGATTTTTGTGCCGCGGCAGATCACGCGCGCGCGAACTGGCTTTTGGTAACCGTGTTACGGTGGTTTTGGCGATGCGCGCTGGATACGTGGGCGCGGCAGCGACGGCAGAGTTTTGCTGCCGTGGGCTGTTATGCGCGCGGGTGGTAGATGTGGTGGTGTGCTGCGTGGATCGGGGGGGGGGTTTTGTAACCGTGGCAAGGGAGCAATCCGAGAGCAACTAGGTAGGGTGGCAGCGGGGGGAAAATTGCTTGCGGTGGGAGGTGGAATCCGAGTCCAACAAGGAATAGGATGGCGGCAGGAAAAACGTGAATTTTGTGCCGCGGTAGGACTCCTAGCTAGGATCGGATTGGTGGGGATGTATGGTGATATGCTGCGGATATTTTTGGTATTTTTGATTATAACTCGACTAGATGAACAAAGAAAACTAGATCTAGCCGAAACTAAAAAGAAGAAAAAGCAACACAAGATCTAACACAAAACAGCACTAGTGATTAAAACTAAGGTGATATCTAGGCTATGGCAATGCTCTACTCTATTTTTGTGGGGCTTTTTCTGGATAGGAATAAAAACACTCAAAGTAAAGGTAAAATTATGATAGCTCACCGAGGCAACCTGTAAATCTGATACCAAGATGATAAAGGGGTGGCCCAATCTTCTCAGTGAACTCACAGATAACTTCTGAATAGATAACTAGTGTCTCACTAAGAACTCTCCGGCTGATCCCTGAAGCCAATGCAACAGATAGCAACCCAATGGATATTCTCAACTCCACACTCTTGCACAAGTAATCCACCGACTACAAGTGGTCCTGTACCGTCTTATTCCCAGTGGAACAGCAGGTAACACGTAAAGTTTGCAGATGAACCTCCAGTATGAAAGGCTAACAAGCAGTTTCAACTAGGGGCTATAGGGTTTGGGTTTATCTCAATCGTAGTCTGCCTCTCCTATGCGCCCCAGGGGGGATATATATGAGAGGGGTGCGGCCACAAGGCTTCCCTTGCGCAAGCACCTAACCTAATTGGACTAGGACTCCTACTAGGACACCAACTAGATACAAACCGACCCAAACACAAAGGGTGCGGCCAAATTGGTATGGAAACCAATCCTACTACTACTAGAACTTCATGTGGCGCATTGATGCTTCCTTGTGGGCGCCCTCCTCCTTCCTTATCCATCCATGAGTGTGAAACAACAATGTGGCATTGTTTTCCACACTTAGTGCATTTGACCTTGTGGAGGCACCATCCCCTTGTCATCATTATGATTGTTTTCACCATGGTAGTACTTGATCTACATCTCCTCTTCTAGTCCTTGCTCATCCTTGTGTGTCTCCTCATCATGATCTTCATTCATGTTTGTGTTATCAATAAACCTAAGGACACACAAATGCAAAGACTTAGGTAGTATAAAATTCTCACTATTAAAAACATTGTTCTCAAGTAAGAGTGAATTCACCTGTTGTTGTAGTAGCTTGGTCCTTGATCTTGTCATTGGACCAATCCTTACTTCATCAGCTTTAATTGGTGGATCTTCATGTTCAACAATAGGTGAAAAGCTAGAGATGTCCTCATCAATAGACAAAAGCTCAAGCTTTGGGATGCCCATGTCACCCCAAGATATATCCAAGAAGTAAAAGCGTCAAAGCTTGGGGATTCTCAAGGCATCCTCTTCTTCATCAACAAAAATATCAGGTCCTGTTTCAAGACACTATATTTTTATTGCCTCATATATTATGTGTTATTCTTGGAGCGTCATTTATTTTTGCTTTAAGTTTTGTTTCGTTTTCCTTGATGTAGCTATAATGTTTAGATCTTGTTTAACCTCTATTCTCTTAGTTTATAAAAAACTAAGTACCAATTTTTACCCATTTGTCTTAGTTGGTACATATGTAAAAAAATGGCTTTTCTGTTTTCAGGATCTACTGCCCACTGCATTATTTTTCATATTTTAGCAGAAACTCGAAAAGTCACGAATTGTTTACAGATTATGTATCACCTAATCCTATGTATGCAAAAAAATTGGCACAAAATTCTGACATTCTTAAGTGCATCTAAAAATTGCGTTTTCCAGCTGTTATTTTTCTGAACAAATTCTGACTTTTGTTGCAAGAGTGGCCTCTTTTACGTTTTCATTTGAGTCCTTTTGGGTCTTACCTTTTATTTATAAGTTGGCCACTTAAGCAACCTTTCTGTAACTCTAAAACAAAATTTGATTTGTTTTAGTAGCAGCACTTTGGAAATATTATCTATTGCACTAATGTCTAACCGCAGAAAAGAAGGGGAAAGTTTTTGTGTTGAACTTTTTTCACAGAGAATGAAGGAACGCCAAACAGAGAAATATTGAAGAATAGCCAAAGTCAAAAGCTTGGGGATGTCTCCGCATACCTCTTCATCAACAACCCCTCAGTTTGCAAACCTTTAAACTTTGTTTTTCGAGCAACATAGAAACTTGAATAAACTTGGAGCGTCTATACCTTACTATTTATTTGTCTTAGCATCAAACACCAGTTATATTAATAAATTGATCGTCATATCTTTTATTTATCTCTTGTTTAGAGAGGTGGTTCAAAGTTTAGTAAACTTAAAAATGATGTGCAAATGATATTGTTTAGTAGTTTATGTTTTCTTATGGTTAGTTTCAACTTGCTAATAGTGTATATTATGTCATTTTGATCTTAGCATGCATTGTCCTATTCATAGTAGGGTATGGCATTGTGGTATCCTCCTCTGTCTGTTTCATTTGAGTCGACTTGGCACATGCTCACACATGCTAAGACAGAAAAAGTCAATAAGCCTCGATGATTTATTTTGCCTCAGAGTTCTAGTATCAATTTTATGCCTCAGTTAATTTTACTATGTCGCAAACATGATTATGATAATTATTGCTCTCTTGATTGTCGCTTCCCAGGCTATTGCTGGCCTTCACTTGCACTGAGTATGAGCTCTACTGGTGCCTCCAAATCCCTGAAAACCAAGTTATTCCATAGAGTCCACTATAAACTCCAATGTGGTATTTAACTGCCACTCCAAAGTAAATTGCTCATGTGCTACCTTTAAAACTTTCAAAATTACTCCTGTTTTGTGTTCTTGTTTTTGCTCATGAGGACGTAAATAGAGAATCTTTATCTCACTTGTTGATTGGATTTCACACCCCGGACTAGTGGCTTCATCCGCTTATCCAATTGATAGAATAGCTGGCAGCGGGGTGCCCAACCCCAAATTAATGGAAACAAATTCTCTTCACTATTTTTGCCCCTGATTTATCAGTCAAAGCATAATTGTGTAAACAAAATAGAAAGAGGGATGACCTTCTACCCATATGCATCCTTCATATGGGAGCCGCTCTTGTGAAATCTAGTTGGCTTGTGACGTACTGTATTTTCTGTTTACCATTCGTTGACACTAGCATACATCTGTCTTAAAATATAGACACTCCTCCATGGTATGTGGTTGTTGGCAGGCACCCGAGGATTCGGTTAGCCATGGTTTGTGTAAGATGGATGGGAGGAGTGTCAAACTTTTAATACCTTTGTTTAACAAAATAAAAGCTCTAACACATGAGTGAACCCTGCTTCCCTCCGCGAAGGGCCTTTCTTTTACTTTTATGTTGAGTCTCCACCATATTCTTTGAGCACCTTTTTGAGAGCATAATTGTTATTCTTAGTGTGATGTGTGTGTCCAAAAGCACGGTTAATTGTGGTATAACTTTGATGCTTGTATCTTTGATATTTTTACTTCTAGTCTTCTCTTGAACTTCAGAGGTGTCCTGGCATTTATGTTTTGCTCCACAATTAAGGGCAAGCGAGATATCACTCTACCATGCTTTATTATGATCATTACAATCTTGTTGATGTTTATAAATTTCATGTTATGAGCTCTTAGTTCATTGATACTTTTGATTACGTAACATGATTGCTAAGTTTTACTATCCATATATCATGCAATTGTTAAGGACCTGATCATAGCATTTACAATCAAAAATTAATTTATTATCATTTACCTACTCGAGGACGAGCAGGATTAAGCTTGGGGATGTTGATACGTCCATAACGTATCTATAATTTTTGATTGTTTCATGCTAATATTATGCTTTTTGACACTTGTTTTTTATATAAAGTTTGTGATTTATTTGGACTAACCTATTAATATTTTCAAGAGTGCACAATGTTCTTGTTTTACTCTTTGATGTGTAGCAATTAACAAGAAAACACAAAAGGAGATTTGTTGGAAACGGTCTCTGACTTTCCTGAAATCTGTCCACCAACAGTTTTTAGAGATCATCCGTTTTACCCCCAAAGACAACGTCAACTTAAGATCAGATTGCTGACAAAGTTGTTGGAAATTTCCATACCTTTCATTTAAGCCCAAGAACATCCCAATCCGAGTTTGTATGCAATCTGTGGACCAATTTTACTGGAGCATATATATCTGATTACGGGATTACGGGAATAGTTGACGGGATTGAGTCCAACTCTTACCATATTTGATGGATTCGGCCAAGACACGACTTTGGTGCTGAGAGGGGTCCCTAGGAAGGTTCTAGAGGTGCCCAAGAGCCTTTTTTATCAAGGGTCCATCCATCGGAGGGCCGGGGAGCATTGTCCCATCACATATAAGGAGAGGAAAACCCTAATTCGGGGGCAGCCACCAAAAGCCATGAATTTTGCCTCCCCCATGGCCTCATCTCCATGGGGGAGGGCTCATCTACAGCACCAAGAAGCTATGGAGGGAGGGGTCTAAGGGGCAGCGCTCCCCCATGATGGCCGGCCGGCGCAGGAGGAGCCCCCTGCGCCGCCGAAGGCCGCCGGCGCCGCCCTCCACCTCACGTGCTGCCCCTTCTCCATCCTCTCCGCCATGATGCCGCCTTCACCAACACCTCCATCATCATCTCCTCCTTGTATTCAGTGGTTCATCCTCCCACAAACCTATGTACCGTCCTATGTAAACCCGGTGTTTGATGCTATAATATTTATCCTATGATCTATGTCATGTTTGTGTAGTTTATTTGTCTTTTGATTGCTTGGTTGAATGTCATTGGTTCATTAAAGTTGTATGTTGATATGGTACTATCCTTTGGTGTCCATTATATTTGTGCACGCTTGGATCAACACCATAGGGTTAGTAGTATGTGCAAAGGAAGGGGCGTAGTTCTGCCGGAGTGACAGAAACCTAAGGACTCAAACCGGTTAGTTGCACGTATGGGAGTAAGAGGACCATTAACTTAAGTCTATGGTTCGGTATTTTTACCTTAATGTATCTTCTAGTAGTTAAAAATGTTTGCTAGAGTTCCAATCATAAGTACTTGCAATCATTGGATACTGAGAGCTTGTTAGCTTTGCTCCTCCCACATAGAAAACTGCATCGAAGACAATGAACCCGATATCTTCACTAATTAATCTTGGACAAAGACACCACAATTACGACCACTTTTCCACACTCATGGTACTATTAGTTTATGGTTACTTAGTATATTTTATTGCTGCAACACTAGCATTTACTTCCTTGTATTTATTATCTTGCAAAGCTATCTCTCATACCCGTATTATTGCTCTAGTTTTATTTCCTAGATAATGCAAACATTTAGTGTGCGTAGAGTTGTATGAGTGGTTGATTGAACTTGAGAGTATTTATCCTATCTTTAGGTCCTCATTGGGTTCGACACTCTTACTTATCAAAAAGGCTACACACGGTCCCCGATACTTGTGGGATATCAAGGGCCTACTCCTGGCTATCATCATCGTCATCGTCTTTGTCGGACACTCCAATGTCTTCAGGTGTCTTGGGAACTTCCTCTTCTAGGAAGTAAGTTCCAATAGACACCATTCAAGCGAACTTTGTGGCATATCCTTTGACAGAGGCGAACAGCTCTTTGGCGCGCTAGGAAGAGAGGGAGCCCGGGACGCCGATGGCCAAGTGCCAGCATTCAGCCTCCACGTAATGGCAGCGAAGAAGGCCAAGTGCCATCTTTGCTCCACCACGGGCAGCTGAACACAGAAGACCTTCTTGCGCCTCAACGACAACATCAAGAGAATCCAGAAGCTTCGTGACATGCTCCAGCTCTTTGCCATGGAGGAATTTGGACACAAACCGTTCCCCGGCTGCCCGGATACCTACAAGGTATTCACCAAATGCCCGGATATTCTCAACCCGGGACTTGTTATTGTGCTCCTCCTCTGAGAAAAGTAGAAAAGCTTGTTGTTAGAGAAAAACAGAAAAAGGCAGAAAATGCAAAGCCCAAAATGAGGTTTCGACAATAAACTTAACTAGAAGCTCAGTGTCTAAGACCCTGAGATCGTCCAGGGCATCCCCCAGTTTCTTCTGGAGGTCCCGGATGGCTTCAACATCCTTGGCATCCTAGGACGCCTGCTCCGCCATTTTTCCTTTTGCCTCGCGAGGAGATTTCTTGCAAAGTGCAAGATCCCTGTTGGATTTCTGCAAATCCGTTGCAAGGCGAAGGTTCTCATTGCGCAGTCCTTGTGCATTGCTAGCACTGGCAAGAGCCTCCTTTGCAGAGTCAATAATGTCTGAAAACAGAGGGGGATAAGAAAAAACTCGGAAGACAGAATAAACCCGAATAACAAAACTCGGATTTTTGAGAAAAAATCTGAAAGACGAAAAGGCAGAACTCGGAAAGATGGAAAGAAAGACTAACCTCTATAGTTCTTCATCTCCTTCTGAAGAGCGGAATGTTCCTAGTTCTTATTCTTCACTAGTTCAACCATCTTCCACATCTTCTTGTTGCTTTCCTTCAAAGCGGAAAACACTTCCGAATTTGCCTGCTCCGTCATCTTCTAGGACACAAAAACAAAGGAAAGTTAACACCCTTGAGCTATTATGTGTAAATACCCGACAAAATGTTCGAAGAATTACTCGGGGGCTAGGGGTAAGAGTGTTACCGTGTTCAAATGACGGACGCGTCCCAACTCTTCAAGGAAATCCTTGCTATAGCGCTCGAACTGGCTTTCCAAGAAGCCGAAACCCTCGTCCATCACCTCCTTTGGACGAAAGGCGAAGCCGTCCCGTTAGATGTACGAGATGGTCGGCGCTTTGCAGGTTTTTGGAAGGGGGCATGCACGAGTAAGTGCTCATACCCCAGGATGACTCGATCATCCTCATCAAAAACTTCCTTCTTGACCCTGGGACGCGGAAGATCCCAAGATGCCGGACGACCCATCGTCTTTATGTTTTGACAAATAGGGCTCGTACCGAATGCCCCCGCCCTTTCCAAGTCCTCTTCGATAGAGGCCTCTAGCTGGCTGGGCTCTGCCTCCAGTGGATCGACGTAAGGACCATGTTCCAGGATGACAGGGACATGCTCTATGGGTTTCTTTTTCCGGCCAGAAACCTTATTTGACCTTTTCAGAGAAGTAGGCTGAAGCCTAGAAAGGAGGAAAACAAGAGATAAGGCAAAATTGGAAAAAAAAAGAACAAAGGAGAGGAAGCCAAAAGGCACAAAAAGTCCAAATATGAGGAAAAATGACCGAAAACTTACTTGGAAGAACCAATATTGTCTCCTTCCAGGTTTATGACCTGGGCGCCTTCCAGGATGGTGCGTGACCGCTTGCGCGTATCCTTGGAGGGCTCCTAGACGTCGGAAGATGCCTTTTCCATCCTCTTCTTCTTTGCCACCAAATCCCCTGGAGAAGATAGTTGTTCATCCAGGAGTTCGGAAAATTGCAAGACAAGTTGACAAACGCATGTTAGATCGCAATTAAAGGCTAAACAAAAGGGAAAAGTAAAATAAAAAGAGAACTTACGACGGGTGGCGGATTTCCCGCTGTATAAATGGGCACTAGCGCATTGTACTGGCCCCGGCCGCTGATGAGAAGGTTGACGGAGGATTTGAGGTCCGACAACTCCATCGCTAACGGTGTGCACCGCAGAGGATCTGACGTCCCCGCGTACTCGCACATTATCTTGCCTTCTCATTGCGCGAGAGGCTGGATCCTGCGACCAAACCAGCACAAAACCGTATCCGCACCAGTAAGTTCGGGCTCCGCTGTTGTGAGCCTAGTGATTCGCCGTTTTATCTTCTCCAAATTTGCCGGAAGCGTCCAGACGGCGTCCTCCTTCCAGGTGTCCTCGAGGGCTGCAACACTGTTGACGAACGGCAGAAACCCCATGATTTTCTTCGGGAAGGGCATGTCTTGCACGTAAAAGAACGTGGATGGCTAGTGTTTCACAGATTCGGATTTGGGAACTTTGGGAAACCAAAGCTACTTCTTCCGGCGAAGGTTGAGGTTGATGGTACCACAGAATTTCAACCCCCCTTCACCGACTGGCTGTCTCCTCTCGTAGAATAAGTATTTGAAGAAATCTAAACTGGGGGCTATACCCAAATAACCCTAAAAAACGGCTTGAAAAGCAGAAACGTACAAAATGGCTTTCAGCGTCAAATTATGAGACTGAACACCATAGTACTCTAGGATAGAAACAAAAAAAGGCGGAAGGGGGAAAACCTAACCAACGCTGGACGTGGGAAAGCAGAACGGCGCGTTCGCCTTCCCGTGGACGCGGCTCCAAATCACCTTCCGCGCTCCTCCATTTCTTCCGCGAAATAAATCCATGCTCATAACGCTGGAGATCCGCCGTTGCCACGGAATAGGAAAGCCAGTACCCGGGGGCACTTTCTTCCCCGGCTCCATCGTCATCCTCGCCGCCGGCGTTAGTCTCCGGTGGAGCTGCATCGTCCGCTACCTTGGCCTTCCCCTTTGCGGTTGCGGAAGCAGAGGGCACGGAGACGGAATCGGAGGCATCACTGGTGATGAGGACATCCCTAGCTCTTCACCTATTGTTACACATAAGGATGTTCCTATACAAGCTAATGAAGTGAGGATTGGTCCAATGACAAGATCAAGAACCAAGCTATTACAACAACAGGTGAATTCACTCCTACTTGAGTATAATGCTTATAATTGTGAGAACTTTATACTACCTAAATCATTGCATGTATGTATTCTCAGGTTTATTGATAACACAAACATGAATGGAGATCATGGAGAGGAGATACACATGGATGAAGGAGGACTACAAGAGGAGATGGAAAACAAGTGCTAGCATGGTGAAAACAACAAATAACAAATGTTATGATGACAAGGGGATGGTGCCTCCACAAGGTTAAATGCACTAGGTGTGGAAAACAATGCCATTATGTTGTTCCACACCCATACATGAACAAGGCAAGAGGAGGGCGCCCACATGGAGTATCAATGCGCCATATACAAGACCTAGTTCAATTAGGATTGGTTTGTACACCAATTTGGCCGCACCCCTTGTGTGGGGGTCGGTTTGTATCCAATTGTGGTAGAATTAGGAGTCCTAGTCCTATTAGGGTTGGTGCTTGCGCAAGGGAGAGCCTTGTGGCCGCACCCCCTCTCATATATACCCCCTTGGGGCGCATAGGAGAGGCAGACTGCGTTAAACCCAAAAACCCTAGACCTCTAGATTGAAACTGCTTGTAAGCCTTTCATCTGGAAGTTCATCTGCAAACTTTACGTGATACCTGCTGTTCCACTGGGAATAAGACGGTATAGAACCACTTGTAGTCGGTGGATTACTTGTGCAAGAGTGTGGAGTTGAGAATATCCTTGGGGTTGCTATTGTCGCACCCTGATTTCTAGGGGATACTCACCGTACGAACTGGATAGCAGATGCTTGGATTATGGGGCATAACTGCTCCCACGTCCCAGCTTCCTGGTAGGCCTGCGCTTATGCGCGACAACACAAGCCCTGCTATTCCATCGTCGATGTAAACTATCCACTAGAGATCAAAGGCACTTCCGTCGACGTACTTCAAACCATACACACATGGTACGTCAACGGCGTTGAACAACTGATATCACAACAGATCTCTACGACACAAAAGATTGAAATAACTTGCAAATGGCTCTCATTAGAGCAGAGATAGCAAATACAATCATTCAGAGGGCACATGCCCCAACAATACATCAGTACATCACAGCGGAAGCATTCAACAGGTCTGAGTACAGACAAGATCCAAATAGGCCTAAGAGGCCGGAAACAAACAGACGGAGCCCATCCACGAAGTCTCGGATCCTGCCGGGGTCCGCAATCTACTCGTCAGCAGTCTCGTCATGATCCACGTAGTAGCCACCATGTAGATCTTCGGAAACGTCGGTCCTGCGGAAACCACAGCCCCAAAGGGGTCAGTACATAAACGAACTTGGCAAGCAAGACTCACAGTTTCACCAAAGTGTAACCCGTCAACACCAAGCACAGATGCTTTGGGTTCAACGGAAGGAAAGGGATATAAAAGATGCTGCAACTGGCTGCGCTAACCAACTACAGAGATTCTACCACTTCCGGCTAACAGAAAGGAGATAAGATCGAGGATTGTAACCAACTGAAAGATAACTTCAAACAAACCCCATCCTGGATTATCGCCCGTTATCCAAAAGAAGCAATCCGAGGATAACTCACACAGTTGCATTAAAGGTGAATCAAGTTATTGTGTCATCAACCTATTCCTAGTCAAGTTATAATTCATTGGGTGTAACATGTTTGATCATTATGTTTAAGTTGTCCTGAGTACTTGTTAGCCAGTACTTCACCAAGTAATCCATACCGCGGAAAACACGGCTTCTCGAGAAGATTAATCCCTGCAGGGTTGCACCAATTTGTTTGCCGTACACTCAAGAATTAACCCGCCAGACGGAATCAAAACCCACCAAGCGAGGTACTCTACACAACCAACCATTCTTCGCATCAAGCCCAAAGAACCTTGGGCGCACGGCTAATCAAGCCCAGAGAAAATGGACCATCATAGCACCTAAGACCGTGTCCCCCTATATGCCGACTACGAAAGTTCCACCCTGGCCTGGGCTCGCAAAAACATGCATGTGGCAAATGGAAAACACGAACTAAATGAGGCGATTTGGACGAGATGCGAATCAGGTCAAGTTGAGGGGGGCGCCCATACTCGCTTCCCAAATGCGGGTAGTGCGCTCATCATGGATCAGTAGACAAGACCCTTTTCCTATTAGGGTCGACACTAGCAGGCTCCAAAACCTCTCATGGGCCTCCTGCCGGTGCCTTATCATCAAGTTATTATTTAACAATACCATTAGCATGATTGATTGATTAAACATCGAGCCCCCAGAACATAATGGAATATAGTAACA
Organism: Alopecurus myosuroides; assembly: GCA_028641055.1. Classification (NCBI taxonomy): domain Eukaryota; kingdom Viridiplantae; phylum Streptophyta; class Magnoliopsida; order Poales; family Poaceae; genus Alopecurus; species Alopecurus myosuroides. Next base: position 376,467,858 of record CM054057.1, on the reverse strand, counting down.
GAAAGTAACGGGAACAGACTCGAGCAAAACAACCTAAGCATGCTAGTAAGACACGGGCAACAAGCAATGGCTATAGGTATGGAGGTGAGGCAATATCAGGGTTAAGGGATTCATGTGATAGGTTCGTAACAGAAACAACTACTACTAAGGCTAGCAGAAAAGAACAACGGAAAGTATCGGTAATCAATGTTGAAAGGAACACAGTGGTTCATGTGAGTGATAACTTGCCTGCAAAACCCAGTAGCCTGGTACTGAGCTAAATCCTTAGAAGGGATGTCGTAAGTATCGTCGGTCTCAACGTCGTCGTATATCCGGGAAGAAGCAAACAGACAATGCAGAAAGATAAACAATCAATATCATGGCATAGGTGCACAAACATGGGATGATGCATGTCATGTTAATAGATGCATCAGAATAAACTACTTGACAATATAACACAATTTAATTGGACCCATATGCAATGTGAATTGCATATGGATGCAAGTGGTTAAGGTGGAAGCAATGATCTACATTTGATTAACAAGTGTAAGTGGTTAAACATGATGCATGCATGATGATAACAAGGAGTAAACAAGTTAGATGCAATTGGAAAAGGAGTAAAACAAGTGTGGGATTTTTATTTGTTATGTTAGGAATTTTGGTTCCTTATTGTTGTCACACAAGTAATTGTTGTTTTCAACAAGTTAAAGTGTTCAAAACAAATAACAAAGTTGATATTTGAAAAGGTTATCAAATTTTAGTTGGTTTACATGTTTCACATTTTGAAATTGGACTTTGTATTAATTAATTATGAATTAAACAATAATAAACAATTTTTAATTGCATTAAACAAGAATTAAATGGTTTAGGCAATTTTAGTTATTCAAAACAGCAAACAAAATTTATATTTGGAAAGTACATGAAAAATTGATTGGAAAACATATTTGGTTTGTGAAATTTGGAATTTTTATGAGCAAGTTATGAATTTTGCAAATTTAAGTGAATTTGACAAGTTTTCAAATATTGCACCAATTTAAAATATTCAAAACAGTAAACAAATTTTATATTTGGGTAGAGCATTTAATTTGGTATTGAAAACATATAAAAAATGTTGGAATTGGAGTTAAAATGAATTTATTATGCCATTTACAAGAAATAGTGCAAATCTGCCATTTTTTTATGATCTAGGGACTTAGGAAATATTTTCCAGGGCTAGATTTTAAGTGCCAGTGGCCTATTGGTGATTTCTGGTAAATTTCTGTACCAAAACATTGCAAATAAAAATAAAAGGTTTATTGGTGGGAGGTGGGATTCGAACCCACCCCCTCTGGCATTGCGCTGGGGAACCAAACCAGTGGGGCTGTGCTGTGGCTTGTGAAAGGAAGGGACTCGAGGGGGGTAAGTGTTGGGGTTTCGCGCAGTTAACTGAAAAATTCAGTTAACAGGCAACTGAACCAGCGGACAGGGAACGCACAGGCCGATCGGCTGCTCGCCGGAGAGGGAATAGGGAGGCGCCGTGGGGGTGGTGCGGTGACCTAGAGGAAAGGAGGGAGGGAACCGGAGGGGGTACGGCCTCACCTTGGCGATCTGGAGGCGATCGGGCAGAAGGGGTCGGGTCGCTGCAGGCAGGGAGCGGAGCAGCAAGCAGGGTGACGGCCGGCGACAAAAGCTTCACGGCGGCGGCGCTCTGGCCCTCCTCGGGCTCCGATGTGATGTCGAGGTTGTAGGTGGCATTGAGGCCTTTCCATTCCCGTGGCTAGCGCGCTCTGCTAGCCACCGGAGACGGCGAGCGGCGGCGGTTTTCAGAGAGGCGACGAGGTGGTGTCGAGGTACAGGTTCAGTAACGAAGATGTTCAGAGAACGAAGAACAGCAGGGAGGTGAGGGATAGAGGATGCGATCGGCGGCGATGGTGGATGGGACTGGCTAGGGTTAGGGTTGGAGGTGGTCTCGGTGGGGATTATAAGAGGGAGGAGGGTACTGGTACGGCACACCATCGGAGGGACAGGGAGCTGATCGAAGGGCGCTGAGGTGATCGTACATGTGATGACGTCTGTTCGAGGAAGACGACAACGACAGGGGGGTACTGGGCCAGAGGGGAGTTGGGCTTGGGGGAAAGTTGGGCCCTTCTCCTTCTCTCTTTGCTGTTTGTTTTATTTATTTTTTTTGTAGAAAACCAAATTTGGAAGAAAAACATGAGGTTTTGTTCATATAAAAATTAGGAAAAAATTAGGATAATTTTCTTAATTGAAATGCAACCACTTGGTAGCTTTGTTTTTCAAAAAGTTAAACATTTGCTTGCTGTTTGGAAATCAAACCAATTTAGATGAAATTGCAATATTAATTAATATTGGTAAAACAAAGCATTTTCCATAGGGTTTTCCCCTAGGGTTTTTAAAGTGATTTAAGAATACAAATGTGTGTTGAGATTCATGGATTCAAAAGAGGTACTGATTTTGAGAATTGGTTTGAATTTGGGGTAATTTGATAATTTAATAATTATTGATGAAAACCATGTTTTTATTAGGGTGACCCATATGCCATTTGATTAAATTAGTTGATTAAATTCATAAGTTCAAATTGGTTCTGCTTGATGCATTGATTTGAACTTGAAGGTGATTTGAAAATCATTCGTTTGATTAAGCCCACAATTTTAATGAGTGATCAACATTGAATAAAATGAAAGCAATTTGGTTGTTTTTATTTGAACTCTCACTTTGGAAATTGTAACATCACAAGGATGAAACAAAGGGTTTGAATTTTGGTTTGAAATTCAAATGGAAAACAAAGGAAAACAAATGAAAACAGTTGGAAAACAACTGAAAACAGAGAAAAACAATTGGAAAACAAACAAAACAAATGCAATCAACATGATGCCATGATGCAAAACATGAAATAACAGACAGCAAACATTCTAAAGGCTATTTTTCAGACTTGGGATGTTACAAAACGCCCCCCCTTGAAGGAATCGCGCCCCGAGATTCCTACTGAGAAAAGAAAAGGTCCGGATACTTATTGGAAAGATCCACTTGAGCTGTGACACGTGAAACACATCGTGCACATTGGATAGACGTCAGGGAATTTGGAAACCACCGGAACATTTTCAAGTAAAGGGAGAGGTTTGTATTGATGGTGTATAGCTGGATAGAATTTGATTCATTTGGAGAATAGACTATCTGGCTAGAATGGTGGAACAGAGTTATTGACATCAATGCAACACCAAGAATAACATCAATGTCAGAATCATCAACATGAGAGTAACGAGGAATATGTGGCCTCCCATTTAGATTTTGATTGTTCTTACTTATCTTGGAAGTCAACATTTGTGATCCCGGGGAGTGAACAGAGTTTTGATTGCTTAGTGGAACCAGAATTGGGTTTTATGTTGTGGAAAAGATTGTTGACACAAAGGAATGTGATTCTCCGGTATGAAATAACACTTTAACTGGATAAGAGTTTACGAGGAAGTTTTGATTAGACGCCGGTAGAAGATTTGAAGTGGAAAACAACAACAAGATTTGAACGGACGAAAAGGATGTTGAGAAGAACAGGATAACGAAGCAACACCGGGAAAACGAGAACAAAACTCCTGAGGTACTACGGAAAACCCATCCGGGCTTCTAAAGGATCAATATCTACTGCTTAAGGAATAGAGGATCTGCTTCCGGGGCCTATTTGCCACCGTTCTCAATCGTGAGTAGGCAACATGATAAATCACGTCACAACCACCTCCATTCCTATGGTCTAGTAGATATAACCATCCTAGAGAAACCAGGATTCGTGAAATCCTAACTTGAAAGTTTAGATGAGAAGGGAAAACAACGTTGCACTTCCTTACCAGAAAAGGGAGGGTGGGTGGGGAAAGGAAAAGAACAGAATTCCTACTCTCACGTTTCATTTTTCCTATATAGCTACAAAATAGTTTCTAGACTCAACTGCGACCAGTAAAAAGGGATCCTACAGGCAGACAGGCTCTGATACCATTTGTCGCACCCTGATTTCTAGGGGATACTCACCGTACGAACTGGATAGCAGATGCTTGGATTATGGGGCATAACTGCTCCCACGTCCCAGCTTCCTGGTAGGCCTGCGCTTATGCGCGACAACACAAGCCCTGCTATTCCATCGTCGATGTAAACTATCCACTAGAGATCAAAGGCACTTCCGTCGACGTACTTCAAACCATACACACATGGTACGTCAACGGCGTTGAACAACTGATATCACAACAGATCTCTACGACACAAAAGATTGAAATAACTTGCAAATGGCTCTCATTAGAGCAGAGATAGCAAATACAATCATTCAGAGGGCACATGCCCCAACAATACATCAGTACATCACAGCGGAAGCATTCAACAGGTCTGAGTACAGACAAGATCCAAATAGGCCTAAGAGGCCGGAAACAAACAGACGGAGCCCATCCACGAAGTCTCGGATCCTGCCCGGGTCCGCTATCTACTCGTCAGCAGTCTCGTCATGATCCACGTAGTAGCCACCATGTAGATCTTCGGAAACGTCGGTCTGCGGAAACCACAGCCCCAAAGGGGTCAGTACATAAACGTACTGGCAAGCAAGACTCACAGTTCACCAAAGTGTAACCCGTCAACACCAAGCACAGATGCTTTGGGTTCAACGGAAGGAAAGGGATATAAAAGATGCTGCAACTGGCTGCGCTAACCAACTACAGAGATTCTACCACTTCCGGCTAACAGAAAGGAGATAAGATCGAGGATTGTAACCAACTGAAAGATAACTTCAAACAAACCCATCCTGGATATCGCCCCTTATCCAAAGAAGCAATCCGAGGATAACTCACACAGTTGCATTAAAGGTGAATCAAGTTATTGTGTCATCAACCTATTACTAGTCAAGTTATTAATCATTGGGTGTAACATGTTTGATCATTATGTTTAAGTTGTCCTGAGTACTTGTTAGCCAGTACTTTCACCAAGTAATCCATAACCGCGGAAAACACGGCTTCTCGAGAAGATTATCCCTGCAGGGTTGCACCAATTTGGCCGTACACTCAAGAATAACCCGCCAGACGGGAATCAAACCCACCAAGCGAGGTACTCTACACAACCAACCATTCTTCGCATCAAGCCCAAAGAACCTTGGGCGCACGGCTAATCAAGCCCAGAAGAAAATGGACCATCATAGCACTCTAAGACCGTGTCCCCCTATATGCCGACTACGAAAGTTCCACCCTGGCCTGGGCTCGCAAAAACATGCATGCGGCAAATGGAAAACACGAACTAAATGAGGCGATTTGGACGAGATGCGAATCAGGTCAAGTTGAGGGGGGCGCCCATACTCGCTTCCCAAATGCGGGTAGTGCGCTCATCATGGATCAGTAGACAAGACCCTTTTCCTATTAGGGTCGACACTAGCAGGCTCCAAAACCTCTCATGGGCCTCCTGCCGGTGCCTTATCATCAAGTTATTATTTAACAATACCATTAGCATGATTGATTGATTAAACATCGAGCCCCCAGAACATAATGGAATATAGTAACAGAAAGTAACGGGAACAGACTCGAGCAAAACAACCTAAGCATGCTAGTAAGACACGGGCAACAAGCAATGGCTATAGGTATGGAGGTGAGGCAATATCAGGGTTAAGGGATTCATGTGATAGGTTCGTAACAGAAACAACTACTACTAAGGCTAGCAGAAAAGAACAACGGAAAGTATCGGTAATCAATGTTGAAAGGAACACAGTGGTTCATGTGAGTGATAACTTGCCTGCAAAACCCAGTAGCCTGGTACTGAGCTAAATCCTTAGAAGGGATGTCGTAAGTATCGTCGGTCTCAACGTCGTGGTATATCCGGGAAGAAGCAAACAGACAATGCAGAAAGATAAACAATCAATATCATGGCATAGGTGCACAAACATGGGATGATGCATGTCATGTTAATAGATGCATCAGAATAAACTACTTGACAATATAACACAATTTAATTGGACCCATATGCAATGTGAATTGCATATGGATGCAAGTGGTTAAGGTGGACGCAATGATCTACATTTGATTAACAAGTGTAAGTGGTTAAACATGATGCATGCATGATGATAACAAGGAGTAAACAAGTTAGATGCAATTGGAAAAGGAGTAAAACAAGTGTGGGATTTTTATTTGTTATGTTAGGAATTTTGGTTCCTTATTGTTGTCACACAAGTAATTGTTGTTTTCAACAAGTTAAAGTGTTCAAAACAAATAACAAAGTTGATATTTGAAAAGGTTATCAAATTTTAGTTGGTTTACATGTTTCACATTTTGAAATTGGACTTTGGATTAATTAATTATGAATTAAACAATAATAAACAATTTTTAATTGCATTAAACAAGAATTAAATGGTTTAGGCAATTTTAGTTATTCAAAACAGCAAACAAAATTTGTATTTGGAAAGTACATGAAAAATTGATTGGAAAACATATTTGGTTTGTGAAATTTGGAATTTTTATGAGCAAGTTATGAATTTTGCAAATTTAAGTGAATTTGACAAGTTTTCAAATATTGCACCAATTTAAAATATTCAAAACAGTAAACAAATTTTATATTTGGGTAGAGCATTTAATTTGGTATTGAAAACATATAAAAAATGTTGGAATTGGAGTTAAAATGAATTTATTATGCCATTTACAAGAAATAGTGCAAATCTGCCATTTTTTTATGATCTAGGGACTTAGGAAATATTTTCCAGGGCTAGATTTTAAGTGCCAGGGGCCTATTGGTGATTTCTGGTAAATTTCTGTACCAAAACATTGCAAAGAAAAATAAAAGGTTTATTGGTGGGAGGTGGGATTCGAACCCACCCCCTCTGGCATTGCGCTGGGGAACCAAACCAGTGGGGCTGTGCTGTGGCTTGTGAAAGGAAGGGACTCGAGGGGTGTAAGTGTTGGGGTTTCGCGCAGTTAACTGAAAAATTCAGTTAACAGGCAACTGAACCAGCGGACAGGGAACGCACAGGCCGATCGGCTGCTCGCCGGAGAGGGAATAGGGAGGCGCCGTGGGGGTGGTGCGGTGACCTAGAGGAAAGGAGGGAGGGAACCGGAGGGGGTACGGCCTCACCTTGGCGATCTGGAGGCGATCGGGCAGAAGGGGTCGGGTCGCTGCAGGCAGGGAGCGGAGCAGCAAGCAGGGTGACGGCCGGCGACAAAAGCTTCACGGCGGCGGCGCTCTGGCCCTCCTCGGGCTCCGATGTGATGTCGAGGTTGTAGGTGGCATTGAGGCCTTTCCATTCCCGTGGCTAGCGCGCTCTGCTAGCCACCGGAGACGGCGAGCGGCGGCGGTTTTCAGAGAGGCGACGAGGTGGTGTCGAGGTACAGGTTCAGTAACGAAGATGTTCAGAGAACGAAGAACAGCAGGGAGGTGAGGGATAGAGGATGCGATCGGCGGCGATGGTGGATGGGACTGGCTAGGGTTAGGGTTGGAGGTGGTCTCGGTGGGGATTATAAGAGGGAGGAGGGTACTGGTACGGCACACCATCGGAGGGACAGGGAGCTGATCGAAGGGCGCTGAGGTGATCGTACATGTGATGACGTCTGTTCGAGGAAGACGACAACGACAGGGGGGGTACTGGGCCAGAGGGGAGTTGGGCTTGGGGGAAAGTTGGGCCCTTCTCCTTCTCTCTTTGCTGTTTGTTTTATTTATTTTTTTTGTAGAAAACCAAATTTGGAAGAAAAACATGAGGTTTTGTTCATATAAAAATTAGGAAAAAATTAGGATAATTTTCTTAATTGAAATGCAACCACTTGGTAGCTTTGTTTTTCAAAAAGTTAAACATTTGCTTGCTGTTTGGAAATCAAACCAATTTAGATGAAATTGCAATATTAATTAATATTGGTAAAACAAAGCATTTTCCATAGGGTTTTCCCCTAGGGTTTTTAAAGTGATTTAAGAATACAAATGTGTGTTGAGATTCATGGATTCAAAAGAGGTACTGATTTTGAGAATTGGTTTGAATTTGGGGTAATTTGATAATTTAATAATTATTGATGAAAACCATGTTTTTATTAGGGTGACCCATATGCCATTTGATTAAATTAGTTGATTAAATTCATAAGTTCAAATTGGTTCTGCTTGATGCATTGATTTGAACTTGAAGGTGATTTGAAAATCATTCGTTTGATTAAGCCCACAATTTTAATGAGTGATCAACATTGAATAAAATGAAAGCAATTTGGTTGTTTTTATTTGAACTCTCACTTTGGAAATTGTAACATCACAAGGATGAAACAAAGGGTTTGAATTTTGGTTTGAAATTCAAATGGAAAACAAAGGAAAACAAATGAAAACAGTTGGAAAACAACTGAAAACAGAGAAAAACAATTGGAAAACAAACAAAACAAATGCAATCAACATGATGCCATGATGCAAAACATGAAATAACAGACAGCAAACATTCTAAAGGCTATTTTTCAGACTTGGGATGTTACAGCTATCTTTTGCATTGGTATCAGGGATCAGCCGGGAGAGTTCTTAGTGGCGCACTAGTTATCATACTGGAGTTATCTGTGAGTTCACTGAGAAGATCGGGCCACCCTATATCATCTTGGTATCAGATTTACAGGTTGTCTCGGTGAGCTATCATATTTCCCTTTAGTTTGAGTGTTTTTATTTCCTATCCAGAAAATTGCCCCACAAAAATAGTTTTAGTTTTTGCCATAGCCTAGATATCATCTTAGTTTTCAATTACTAGTGCTGTCTTTGTGTTAGATTTGTGTTGCTTTTTCTCGTTTTTAGTTTCATATTTTTCGGCTAGGTTTAGGGTTCTTGTTCCTCTAGCCGAGATCCTATCAAAAAACAACAAAAAAATCCGCTCCCTATCACCTACATCACCCCCAATCCGAGTCCATCTAGTAAACCTACCCCCACGGCACAACACTTACCATAATTCCATCCCTAGCTACACTCGGATTCCCCTCCATATACGGTTACCAAAACCCCCCACCTACCCGCAGCACACTTACCATATTCATCCATCACCGCAACCCACCGCAAACACCCACCGCTGCCGCGCTCGAGTTGCACTCGGATTGCCCCGACTCACGCTTACCAAACCACTCGCGCGCACCGTAACGCCCCTTACCAATCCATCCGTCGCGCACTGCCGCGACACAAAAAAGGGCCGTTTCGCTGCCGCCGACTGCTGTCCGCGCGCGCTGAATTTTTCGCCGTAACGCGCTTACGAATCGCTGTAACGCGACCACGCGCGCTGCCGTGGTACAGAAAAGAGCCGTTTCGCTGCCGTACGCTCTGCCGCGGCGCGTTTTTGCTGCTGTTTCCTGCCGTGAGGTGCTAGGTGCTGCCGTGAGCTGCTGTTCTCTGCCACGGTACGAACAATCATCGTTTTGGCTGCCGTGAGCTCTGCCGTGGTACAAAAACCACCTGTTTCTCTGCCGTGAGTGCTGTTTCCTGCCGTGAGCTCGTTTTCACCTAGAATTTTTCCTGTTTTTCTTTGTTTTTCCTTGTTTTCTCACTAGGACCTTTAATTCCATACCTTGTGAACCTTAGCCACAGCGTTTCTACAGCATATTAATAGGAACTTTCCCACAAGTATAGCTATTTTGTGCTCTGACAGGCTGCTCATTTTCATCACCACCATTGTTTTCACTTGTGTTTGGTTAATTGTTGCTCCTAGCTTAGTGTAAGGCCATTGGAAAACTACAAAAAAATAGAAAAAGCAAAAAGTATAAAAAAAAAGAGAAAAGAGAAAAAGAGCAAAGTGCAAAAGGCCATATCATTACTATTGTTTACTAGTTGAGCTTGCCATTGTGACACTTGGTTTTTCATTGAGCAATCTTGTGCCTGTCAATTAAGATCCTAGCTAGTGACTTTCTAGTGCATTGCAAATTTCATCCACATATTGCTTTGCCACATTTGTCTCCATTGTGTGAGTATCCTTGGTTTTTTTTATATCTTCACTAAGACAGCAAATAGGATTGTTACTTTGGTGATTGTTAGGTATCCATACCAAGCCCCACTAAATAACCTTGTTTGCCTTTGTGAGAGTTAAAAACCTGGGTATTCTCTCTTTCACACCAAAGCACTTTAATTGCCTCTACTTGTGGTAAGTATCTCTATTCACTTTGGAGTGGTAAGATATCCTATTGTCTTGCTAGATTTTTGAGTGAGTTGTGAGAGGCACCACAACCTATACTTGTTTTATTTTCACTAACCTTCTAATGGATCTTTCTAGTGGTGATCTTGTGCAGCAAAAGAAGGACCAATCCGAGGGAGTGAATTGGAGGGAGTATGAGGCATTAAGGGATGTGTTGACAAAAAAATTGGATGACAATGAGGAACACTACAAGAAATATGTTAATGAAGCTTGTGATCCCCTCTATGAGATGGTTAATACCATGGATAAGAAAGTGGAGGAAACCAATAAAGTGGCCGAGACCAATACTGCTCAATTGAGAACAATGCAAGATTCTATTGATGCCATCAACAATGCCATGACTGATCTTCAAAGATTAATTCAAACTCGGTTGCCACCTATTGATGATGACAATGCTAGTGTCCATAGTGATGCAAATAATGAGGAGGAGCCTAATTTTGGCCGTGGAGCTAGAGGAGAAAGAGGCCGAGGAGGATTTCAAGGCCGAGCTAGGCGTGTGCCTTTACCTAATGCCAATGATCATAGAGAAGATATATTGGGGAAGCCCAAATTTTCTATTCCATCTTTCAGCTTTGATACTATGGATGTGGAAGAATTCTTGCTATGGGAGTTGAAAATAGAGAAGCTATGGAGATTACATGATTACAATGAGGATAGAAAAATCAAATTGGCATCTTCTGAGTTTAATGGATATGCTCTTAGATGGTGGGATAATCTAGTGAGAAAGAGACATAATGATGGTGAGTTGCCCATTGCTACTTGGAACACCATGAAGAGGCTCATGAGGGAAAGATTTGTACCACCCAATTACATAAGGCAACAATTTGACAAATTACAACAATTGAAGAGAGTAATCAAGACAGTGGATGCTTATTATCAAGAGATGGAATTAATTATGCAAAGAGGCCGTGTGGTAGAGCAAGAAGATCAAACAATGCAAAGATTTCTTTCAGGATTACATTATAGAATCAAGGGCATTGTGAGGCATTATCAATATACTAATATGCATGATCTCTTACATCATGCTAGGGAGGCCGAATCTCATCTACTTGAGGAAGCACAAAATTCAGCTAGAACAAGGAGTAGATTCCCATTGAGATCATCTATTACTCCTAGTGTGCCACCACCACCACCTCCATCATCAAGTTTTCGAGGTGCTCCATCATCCAAATCCGAGCCTAGTGTGGCTAACACAAGGAAAACATCACAACCAACAGCAAGTGCCTCGGGTTCTAGTGCTCCTACTACAAGGAATAGAGATATTACATGCCACACATGTGGAGGCAAAGGGCACTTCAAGAGGGATTTTCCAAATTCAAAAGTGATGATTATCAATGAGAACAATGAGTATGAGACAGGTGATGATGTTGATCCCAATTATCTTGATGATGATGATGGATATTTGAGTGATTCTCCTTTGGATGCTTATGCTACTACTATGCCTTCTATTATTTGCACCCAAAATTCATTGAGTGTGGTACCTAGTCCTGAAAACCAAAGGTGCAATCTATTCCAAACAAAAGCTGTTATTGGTCCCAACATGGCTTGCAAAGTCATTATTGATGGAGGAAGCTGTAGAAACTTGGCAAGCAAGGATTTATGTGCCAAGTTGAACCTCAAATACTTACCACATCCGAGCCATTATCATATACAATGGTTGAGTAGCACGGGACAAATGAAGGTATCTCATATGGTTAGAGTGGAGTTTCAAATTGGACCTTACAAGGATACTATTGAGTTTGATGTTGTGCCCATGACAGTTTGCCACTTATTATTGGGAAGACCTTGGAAATTTGATAGAAGTGTGAAGCATGAAGGAAGAGCTAATACTTATGAGTTGCATCATCATGGGAGGACTATTATTTTGAGGCCTATGACTCCACAACAAATTGTAAATGAGTCCCAATCCAAAGTTGCTATGAAAGTGGAAAAAGAAAGAGAGAGGGATGAGGGAACACCAAAACTACAAGCCATGGGGAGTGATAGTACAAACAATTCGAGTGGTAAAAAGAGAGAGAACCTATTATGCATGTTAGCCACCAAAGAGGATTTGAGGGAGTTTAGGGATGATCCTTCATTAGTCCCTATTGTGCTTATTCACAATGGAGAGATTTTGGTTTCTAATGACATGACCCCTATTCCTATTGGTGTTTCTAATGTTTTGCAGGACTTTGAGGATGTTTTTCCACAAGATGTACCCTCGGGATTGCCACCATTGAGAGGCATTGAACATCAAATTGATTTGATCCCCGGAGCATCTCTCCCAAACCGAGCCCCTTATAGAACCAATCCACAAGAAACAAAGGAGATCCAAAAGCAAGTACAAGAACTATTGGACAAAGGTTATATTCGGGTTAGTCTTTCTCCTTGTGCCGTTCCCGTTATTTTGGTTCCTAAGAAAGATGGTACTTGGCGCATGTGTGTAGATTGTAGAGCAATTAATAACATCACTATTCGTTATCGTCATCCTATACCACGTTTAGATGACATGTTAGATGAATTAAGTGGTGCTACTCTTTTCTCTAAAATTGATATGCGTAGTGGATACCATCAAATAAGAATGAAAGAGGGAGATGAATGGAAAACTGCTTTTAAGACAAAATTTGGTTTATATGAGTGGTTAGTAATGCCCTTTGGATTAACTAATGCACCTAGTACTTTCATGAGATTAATGAACCATATTTTGAGAGACTTTATTGGTAGATTTGTGGTAGTTTATTTTGATGATATTCTCATATATAGCCACAATGAACATGACCACATGGATCATATTAGACAAGTTTTGCAAGTGCTAAGAACTGATAAATTGTATGGTAATCTTGAGAAGTGCACTTTTTGCAAAGATAAGGTTATATTTCTTGGTTATGTTGTTTCTAAGCATGGAATTGAGGTTGATCAATCTAAAATTGAAGCTATTCGAAATTGGCCAATTCCCACTAATGTGAGTCAAGTTAGAAGTTTTAATGGGCTTGCTAGTTTCTATAGAAGATTTGCGCCTAATTTTAGTACAATTGCTGCCCCTTTAAATGATCTAACTAAAAAGGGTGTTAATTTTGAATGGGGTGTTTCTCAAGACATTGCTTTTGATACTTTGAAAGAGAAGTTGATTTCGGCCCCATTACTCATGCTTCGAAATTTTGATAAAAAATTTGAGATTGAGTGTGATGCTAGTGGCATAGGTATTGGAGGTGTGCTCATGCAAGAAAAGAAACCTATTGCCTATTTTTCTGAAAAATTAAATGGTGCACAATTGAATTATTCTGTTTATGATAAAGAATTATATGCACTTGTGAGAGTTTTAGAAGTATGGAAACATTATTTGTGGCCTAAAGAATTTATTATACATAGTGATCATGAAGCATTGAAATTTTTAAAGTGCCAAAATAATTTGAATAAGAGACATGCTAAGTGGGTTGAGTTCATTGAATCTTTTCCATACATTATAAAACATAAAAAGGGATTGGATAATGTAGTTGCTGATGCTTTGTCAAGGAAAAATATGTTACTCTCTAATTTAGAAATCAAGGTTTCGGGTTTGGAGGGTATTAGAGATTTATATGATGAAGATAATGAGTTTTCTATGCCATTTAATAAATGTGTTAATACTAAAGCATGGGAAAAATTCCATACACATGATGGGTACTTGTTTAGAGCTAACAAATTGTGTATTCCCGAGTGTTCCTTGCGTTTATTTTTGATCCAGGAATCTCATAGTGGAGGATTGATGGGACACTTTGGACGAGAGAAAACATTGTTGATGTTGGCAGAAAATTTCTATTGGGCACATATGAGAAGAGATGTGTATAGATTGGTGCAAAGATGTATTACTTGCAACAAGTCCAAATAAAAATTGAAGCCCCATGGATTGTATACACCATTTCCATCACCAAGTACACCATGGGAAGATATTAGCATGGATTTCGTGTTGGGATTGCCAAGAACAAAAAGAGGACATGACTCTATCTTTGTGGTTGTGGATAGATTTTCAAAGATGGCTCATTTTATTCCATGCCACAAGAGTGATGATGCTTCTCACATTGCCAATTTGTTCTTTAGAGAGATTGTGAGATTGCATGGAGTTCCAAGGAGTATAGTTTCAGATAGAGATGTCAAGTTCATGAGTTACTTTTGGAAGACACTTTGGGGTAAGCTTGGCACTAAGCTATTATTTTCTACTACTTGCCACCCCCAAACTGATGGACAAACCGAGGTGGTTAATAGAACATTGTCCACATTGCTAAGAGGTATGATCAAGAAGAATTTGAAGGAGTGGGAGGAGTGTTTGCCCCATGTGGAATTTGCATACAATAGAGCTGTGCATTCAACTACTCAATTATGTCCTTTTGAGGTGGTGTATGGTTTCAAGCCTATTACTCCTCTTGATTTATTACCACTTCCTTTACATGAGAGAGTTAATATGGAGGCATCAAAGAGGCTGATTTTGTGAAGAAGATTCATGAGATAACAAAAGAAGCAATTGAGAAGAAAGGAAAACATGTGGCTGAAAGAGTAAACAAGAAGAGGAAGGAGCTTATATTTCGGCCAGGAGATATGGTGTGGGTGCACTTTAGAAAAGATAGATTTCCCACATTAAGAAAGTCCAAGTTGATGCCTAGAGGAGCTGGTCCTTACAAAGTTATTTCAAGAATCAATGATAATGCATACAAGATTGACCTCCCAATTGATGAGTTTGGTGTTAGCAATTCTTTTAATGTGGCTGATTTGACACCTTACCATGGAGATGATTTAGCATCGAGGTCGATGCCTTTTCAAGAGGGGGATGATCATGAGGACATCCCTAGCTCTTCACCTATTGTTACACATGAGGATGCTCCAATAAAAGCTAATGAAGTAAGGATTGGTCCAATGAGAAGATCAAGAACCAAGCTATTACAACAACAGGTGAATTCACTCCTACTTGAGTATAATGCTTATAATTGTGAGAACTTTATACTACCTAAATCATTGCATGTATGTATTCTCAGGTTTATTTATAAAACAAACATGAATGGAGATCATGGAGAGGAGATACACATGGATGAAGGAGGACTACAAGAGGAGATGGAAAACAAGTGCTAGCATGGTGAAAACAACAAATAACAAATGTTATGATGACAAGGGGATGGTGCCTCCACAAGGTCAAATGCACTAGGTGTGGAAAACAATGCCATTATGTTATTCCACACCCATACATGAACAAGGCAAGAGAGGGCGCCCACACGGAGTATCAATGCGCCATATACAAGACCTAGTTCAATTAGGATTGGTTTGTACACCAATTTGGCCGCACCCCTTGTGTGGGGGTCGGTTTGTATCCAATTGTGGTAGAATTAGGAGTCCTAGTCCTATTAGGGTTGGTGCTTGCGCAAGGGAGAGCCTTGTGGCCGCACCCCCTCTCATATATACCCCCTTGGGGCGCATAGGAGAGGCAGACTACGTTAAACCCAAAAACCCTAGACCTCTAGATTGAAACTGCTTGTAAGCCTTTCATCTGGAAGTTCATCTGCAAACTTTACGTGATACCTGCTGTTCCACTGGGAATAAGACGGTACAGAACCACTTGTAGTCGGTGGATTACTTGTGCAAGAGTGTGGAGTTGAGAATATCCTTGGGGTTGCTATCTTTTGCATTGGCATCAGGGATCAGCCGGGAGAGTTCTTAGTGGCGCACTAGTTATCATACTGGAGTTATCTGTGAGTTCACTGAGAAGATCGGGCCACCCCATATCAACTGGGCATTGGATACGTAATGGGTGATGCAGGATGCGAGCGATGAATCTCGCCGGAAGCCACCACCGCCGCAACCGCCATGGAGGAAACGTCCTCCATAGTGCTCCTGTCGCCACCGGAATGGACATCTCCGGGCTCCATCATGCTCGAAGGATCACTAGATGTTTTATTTTTGGAAACTTTGAATGCTGTGTGTTCGCAGTATGAGGGAGAAGGCTCGAGCTCGAAGGTGGATGAAATGGAAGGAAGAGAGTGGAGAAGAAGAAGAAAAGGGGGCGGCCGTGAGGGTTTATATATCCCTGGACGGCTATCTTTGGCCCTAACGGCCGTGTGCCTGGATGTACGCCACGTGGCATGATTTGACCGCATGTCATGCTTATGAATGTTGCTGGAGGAGAACTCCTCGATTAATGCGCCTAAATAGATTGAGCCATCATTAGCTACCGTTTCTATAACGTTAATTGTCCGATAATTTCGCTCCAGCTGTTTCTCTCCACCGGGAACGAGAACCCATGTGCAGAGGGAAACTTCACGAAGGAGATCCGTCTTTTCTCTAGATGCTGGATTTTGTTTAGGTTCAACAATGGCAAATGGGGAAGACTCAGGATCCAATTTCCGTTGTTCAAGTTTTGTGGAAACTCAACGCCAAAAATAAGTTTCCTCAGCCTTCCCGGGGCTACTGTTGGAGATATCCGGAATAGGGTATCTGCCAGCATCCATAAGCTAGACCTAAAGGGCAAGCCCAAAGACAGAGGCCCATAAGGCACGAAGCGCAGGACTGCATGCACAATGGCGGCCTTGAAGCCATTTGTGCCCTTAGGGGGCTGGATGACTGTAGATTGTTAGGGTTATGCTAATGTACGGTTTGTGTTCCTGTATGCCATGATCCGGTTGTGATAAGGGGATGCCCGATATTCTCGATGAACTCACACGATGATAATGGTTTGATAACTTGTCTCTCTCCACGAACTCCCCGGCTAATTCCTGATGCCAATTGCAGCAGCAACTAATCCCTTGGATATTCGCAAATCCACACATATGCACGACTAGCCACCGACTAATAGTGGTCCTGTATCGACTAATTCCCGATGGAGCAGCAGATAGCCTGCAAAACTTGTAGTTGTATTACTTCAGATGAATGCTTCAAGCAATCAAACAAGAGGTTCTAGGGTTTATCTTATTCGTAGTCTAACCTTTGCACTCGCAGGTACAAGGTATATATGAGGGGCACGGGTGCGTCCACAATGCCTATTGCGCAAGCAACACCTGACCCAAACCGACTAGGACTCAATCTAATAATTCCGACTCGGCCAACAAGATACAAACCGACCCAATAAGTGGTCCGGCCAAAGGGGCATGCAGGCCCTTGGTGCAATTCGTATGGGACACCCTAGGACATGTCCTTGGTGTCCCATAAGCCTCAATGTGCATAAATAATAATTATGGGCTGGTACCCCCAAGGACATGTCCTTGCTCTTCCCAACTCCATCTTCTTTATTTTCTGGCCTCTCTTCCTCTCTTCGATACTGATGGGAAAAAATGCCTCCTTCTTCCTCCATGTATATGGTATTGTTTTCCACCATGTAGCACTTGTTTTCCACCTTGTCATGTTTGTTTTCCAGCTCCTCTTGATGTCCTTCTCCCTCCATGCTTGTGTTATCAATAACCCGGAGTATACATAAATACATGGACTTAGGCAGTATAAAGTTCTCATGAAAACAAACATCATAATCTAGTAAGGGAGAATTGACCTGCTGTTCTAGTAGCTTAGTTCTTGATGTTGTCATTGGTCCAATTTTTACTTTGTTTAATTTATCTTTAACAACAACATCCCCAATGGGAGAAAGTGTAGAAGAAGTAGGGATCTCCTCATCATCTTCCCCCCTTGAAAAGGCGTCATCCTCGACGCATCGAGGTCCTCTCCATGGTATGGTGATAGATCAGCCACATTGAAAGAATTACTCACACCAAACTCATCACGAAGAAGATCAATCTTGTAGGCATTATCATTTATGTTCTGAAGCATCTTATATGGACTAGCACCTCTTGGCATCAACTTGGACTTGTGCAATTTGGGAAACCTATCCTTGAGAAAATGCACCCACACCAAATCTCCTAGCCGAAATAGCACTTCCTTCCTCTTCTTGTTAACTCTATCAGCTACATGTCTTCCTGTCTTCTCAACTGCTTGCTTGGTCTTCTCATGGATCTTCCTCACAAATCAGCACGTTTTGAAGCATCCATATTGACTCTCTCTTGTATAGGAAGTGGGAACAAATCAAGTGGTGTTATTGGCTTGAAACCATACACCACCTCAAACGGGCATAGCTGAGTAGTAGAATGTACAACCTTGTTGTATGCAAACTCAACATGTGGCAAACACTCCTCCCACTCCCGTAGGTTCTTTTTAATCATGGCTCGCAACAATGTAGATAATGTGCGATTCACCACCTCCGTTTATCCATCAGTTTGGGGGTGACAAGTAGTAGAAAACATCAACTTTGTTCCCAGATTCCCCAATAGTGTCTTCCATAAATAGCTCATGAACTTGACATCACGATCAGAAACAATAGTCTTGGGTACTCCATGCAATCTCACTATGTCCCTGAAAAACAAATTAGCAATATGCGATGCATCGTCGCTCTTTTGGCATGCAATAAAATGTGACATTTTAGAGAATCTATCCACTACCACAAATACAGAATCATGTCCTCTTTTAGTTCTTGGCAATCCTAACACAAAATCCATACTAATGTCCTCCCAAGGTGTAGTAGGTGCAGGAAGAGGAGTATATAAACCATGATGTTTCAGTTTAGACTTAGACTTGTTGCAAGTGATGCAACGTCTCATAAACCTCTCCACATCTCTTCTCATGCCTGGCCAATAAAAGTGGTCAGCCAACATGAGCAATGTCTTCTCTCTCCCAAAGTGTCCCATCAATCCACCACTATGTGGTTCCTGCAACAATAACAAACGCAAGGACGACTCAGGCACACATAATTTGTTAGCTATAAACAAATATCCATCATGCAAATGAGATATATTTCATGCTTTATTATTAGTATAATTTGCATATGCATGTTTAAAATCAATATCTTGAGCATACAAATCTTTCACACTCTCCAAACCAGAAATTTTCACATCCAATTGAGTTAAAAGCATACTTTTCCTAGAGAGAGCATCAGCAACAACATTATCTTGGCCTTTCTTATATTTAATGATGTATGGGAATGTTTCAATAAATTCAACCCACCTAGCATGTCTTTTATTAAGGCTAGATTGGTTCTCTAAAAATTTCAAAGCTTCATGATAAGACTGTATTATAAACTCTTTAGGCCACAATTAATGTCTCCACACTTCGAGGACCCTAACAAGTGCATACAACTCCTTATCATACACAGAATAATTCAATTGAGCAGCATGCAATTTCTCAGAAAATAAGCTACATGTTTGTTATTTTGCATAAGCACTCCACCAATACCAATACCACTTGCATCGCACTCAATTTCAAATTGTTTATTGAAATTAGGAAAAATAAGCAATGGGGCCGAAATCAATTTGTTCTTAATCTCATCAAAAGCAATATCTTGTTCAACCCCCCATTCAAAATCAACACCCTTTTTAGTTAATTCATTTAAAGGTGCAGCAAGAGAACTAAAATATTTGACAAAATAGTGGACTTAATGCCTCTGGTCACTAAGATAGAGAGAAGACTCACAGCAAGTTCTACTTTTTTAGCCTATGGTGGTAGATTACAACTCATCAACTCATGTTTGTCCTCTATGCCGGTATACTTTCTGTGTTCATTGGAACTGCCAGCTGGTATCTTAAAACAGATTTACAGAATCATCAGACAATGCCTTTGGAGAGGAAATCATCCTGACTCCAAGAAACAATCCTTAGCTTCGTTGGACATGATCTGCAATCCTAGGAGTGCAGGTGGACTAGGTATTGTGGACTTTCAGAAACAGAATCAGGGTCTGCTCATCAAACATTTACACAAATTTTTTAACAAAGCGCAGCTACCTTGGGTGGATTTGGTGTGGAATTATTATCCAAATGGTGTCCCACAAGCAGCAGCACCCTGTGGTTCCTTTTGGTGGAGGGACATTATCAAGCTAGCCCCTCTATATTTCAAGGTTAGTAGGGTTTCTATTGGGAGGGGTGACACTGCTCTTTTCTGGTCAGATCATTGGCATGGCAGTAGGTTCTGTGATACATACCCACGCCTCTTCTCCTTTGTGATTGACGATAAACTTTCAGTTCGGGAAGTGGTCAACTCCATAGACAGGACTCAACTATTCGAACTACCTCTTTCACATTTAGCTTACCAAGAGTTTCTGAGCTGGGAGGTCGCTTTGCAGCACGTGCAGCTAGATCATTCGACAAATGATTAGTGGAATACTATATGGAAAGGGGGACAGTATTCCTCAAATCGTTTCTATCACTACTGTTTTAAGGATCAGAAGGCTGCAAAAATCTATACTTGGATTTGGAAAAGTAAGGTTCTCCTCCGCATCAAAGTTTTTGCGTGGCTATTGGTCAGTGATCGTTTGAACACTAGGGATATGCTGCGGCGCCATCATTGGAATGTGACTGATATCTTCCATTGTGCGCTATGTCCCACTCAACAAACAGAGGACTGGATGCATCTTTTCTTCAACTGCAATTTTAGTGCCCGCATCTGGTCCTATCTTCAGATACACTGGGGAGATGGAGACAACTTTGATCAGGTTTTCTATGATGCTAGGAAAAGGTTTGATAAACCGTTCTTTGCAGAGGTGGTCATTATTGCTTTGTGGCACATTTGGAAAGTACGCAATGAGGCTGTTTTTCAACACATTATGCCAACCTTCAGGGCTTGGAAAAGAAACTTTCTTCATGATATCACCATGCATACACATCGGGTGAAGGACAAACATTTACAACTGTTGCTCCACTGGATACAGCATCTTGCTTGATCCTGCTTGGAGATGTATATATTTTGTAATCTCTTTTTGTACAGACTCTTTGGTTTTAATAAATAAAATGCTATGGGGTTTAACCCCATAGTTTAGGTTCAAAATTTTTTTTTTGACAAATCTTATATAGAAACCAGCCAATCCATTAAAACTTCTCACTTGACTAACATTTATAGGAATAGCCAATTTTTAATAGCTCAAATTTTAGATTCATCCACTTCAATTCCATGCTTATAAACAAGATATCCCAGAAAATGACCTTATCTTTGCAAAATGTACATTTAGCAAGATTACCATACAATTTATTTGCTCTTAACACATGCAAGACTTGTCTAATATGATCAACATGTTCATGTTCATTGTGGCTATATATGAGAATATCATCAAAAAAAACTACCAAAAATCTTCCAATAAACTCTCTCAAAACATGGTTCATTAATCTCATGAAATTACTAGGTGCATTAGTTAAACCAAAAGGCATCACTAACCATTCATATAAACCAAAATTTGTTTTGAAAGCTTTTTTCCATTCATCCCCCTCTTTCATCCTAATTTGATGATAACCACTACGCAAATCAATTTTAGAGAAAACAGCAGCACCACTTAATTCATCTAACATGTCCTCCAAACGAGGCATAGGATGACGATAAAGAATAGTGATGTTGTTAATTGCTCTATAATCTACACACATGCGCAAAGTACCATCTTTCTTAGGAACTAAAATAACAGGAACAACACATGGAGATAAGCTTATTCAAATATACCCTTTATCAAGAAGCTCCTACACTTGTTTCTGAATTTCTTTGGTCTCTTGGGGATTGGTCATGTAAGGGGCTCGGTTTGGTAATGTAGCTCCAGGAATCAAATAAATTTGATACTCAATGCCACGCAATGGTGGCAGCCCTGCTGGTACCTCCTCTGGAAAAACATCATCAAACCCCTGCAAAACATGAGAAACAACAAGAGGAATAGGGGTCATGTCGTTAGAAACCAATATTTCTCCCTTATGCATAAGCACTATAGGAAGAAGTAGGATCCTCACTAAATTTTCTCAAGTCCTCTTTGGTGGCTAGCATACATAATAGGCTCACTCCCTCACTTTTATTTTTACCACTCAGTTTGTTTTTACTACAATCACTCATAGAAGGAGTACTCTCTTGTTTTTCCACTCTCTCACTCTCCATCTCTAAATTCACTTCAGTTTTTTGACGAGGCTCATTTACAATTTGCTGTGGTGTCATAGGTCTCAAAATAATGTCCTCCCCATGTCAATTCAACTGGTATGTATTAGCTCTCCCATTATGTGTAACACTCCTATCAAACTTCCATGGTCTTCCAAGAACCATGTGATAAACAGACATGGGCACAACATCACACTCAATAGTATCAGAATATGGCCCAATTTGGAACTCCACTCTCACCATGTAGCTCACCTTCATCTCTCCTTTATCACTCAACCACTGTATATAATAAGGATGAGGGTGTGGAATATACTTCAATTTCAGCTTTGCACATAGCTCTTTACTAGCTAGATTTCTGCAACTCCCTCCATCAATAATAACTTTGCAAGCCATTTTAGGACCTACAATTGCTTTTGTTTGGAAAAGACTGCACCTCTGATTTTCTGGAGAAGCAACAACACTCAAGGCCGCAACATTTTGTCAGCAAACAATAGTGGGGTAATGTGTGGCATAAGCATCAAGTGGACCTCCTTGCTCATCACAATCTTCCTCCTCATTAGGATCAGCATCATCACCTGTTTTATAATCATTGTCCTCATTAACAAGCATAGTTTTCTTATTGGGACATTCACTCTTGAAGTGGCCTTTTCCTCCACATGTATGGCAGCTTATATCTCTATTTCTGGCAGTAGACATTGTGGATCCACTGGAACTAGCTGATGGTTGCACTTGCCTCATTGAAGTAGAAAGGTTATTCTCGGGTTTGGATGACGAAACACCATGAGTTGGGGCTGGTTGTGTTGTAGCTAAGAAAAACCAGAATTTCGAGGTGTAAAAACCCTCCTAGCACTCATCTTTGCCTCCTCAACCAACTGTGATTCTGCCTCTCTAGCATGATGTAACAATTCCTTCATATCACTATATTGGAGGTGCCTCACAATGCTTCTGATTTTGAATTGCAAACCTGAGAGAAAACGTTGCATAGTATGTTCCGGTCCCTCTCTAACTCGAGCCCTCTGAAGTATCAACTCCATCTCTCTATAATAAGCATCCACTAACAATGTGCCTTGCTTCAATTGCTGCAATTTATCATACAAAGTTCTAATATAATTTTTAGGCACAAATCTGTCCCTCATGAGTTGCTTCATAGTATCCCATGTAACAATTTCTGGTTCTTCATTTTCTGCCCTCAATTTTGTAATATTGTCCCACCACAAAAGAGCATACCCATCAAACCCAGAAGAAGCCAATTTTATTTTTCTATCTTCACTATAGTCATGCAATCTCCACAGCTTCTCAATTTTCAGCTCCCACATCAAATACTCTTCTACATCATCATGATCAAAGGTGAAAGGAGGAATAGAAAATTTTGCCTTGCCTAAACCATCATATTCTCTATTATTGTCATGAGCTAGTACCCTCCTGGCAGCAAAACCCCCATGGCCATGATTAGCATGAGCTCGGCCTGGTTCCCAATCATCATCATCAAGCACCTGTGGAGCCCTTTGTTGGAGTTGAGTAGACAATTGAGCAATTTGCCTAGTAAAATTAGTGAGAGACTCTTGAATAACATCAACAGATTCTTGAGTAGAAGCTTGTGTGATTTTCAGATCCATCTCTTGCAAATCTTTCCTCAAATGAGTATCATAAGCATCAATTCTTTGATCTATTCTATTTGCCATCCCATCTCAAAATTTAGCGAATTCTCCCCATGTGAGCAAATCATCAGAATTCTTCTTAGTAGATGCCTCAGCAGCCTTCCCATTATTGTTGTCAACCTGCACACCATCACTAGCAACAGACTCCATGGATTAATGTGTTAGTGAAAACAAATAATATGGGATGTGCTGCTCTCTCACAAACCACTCAAAAACAGCAAATAATGGTGTACCTTACTGTTCCAAAGTGAATAGCAAAAACTTACCACAAGCAAAACAACACTACTATGTCTCGGTGTGAATAAGAGAATACCCAGGGATTTTAGCTCTCACAAGGCAAAACAAGATATATGGTGTGGCTTGGTATGGATACCTAACAATCACCAATGAACAAGTCCTATTTGTTGTTTGTGCTGATATAAAAATTGCACCTAGGAAACACACACCAAAGTGGAGACAAATGTGGTAATGCAATTATAGGGATGGAAATTTTGCAATGCAATCCAAAGACACTAGCCAAGCTCAAAGATAAACATGCACAAGATTGCTCAATTGATAGTGTCAAGATATAGCAATAACAAAATAGCTCCAATCAAAATTGAGAAACAAAAGCTCTCGGCCTCTTTCATATTTATGTTTTCTCTTTTTTTATACTTTTCTCCTTTTCTCCCTTTTTTGTTCTTTTTCAATGGCCAATATCAACTAGGAGCAAAGATATCAAGTGATAACAATGTGACACAAAAATTGGAATGATAATGAGCAGCCTGTTGTGAGCAAAATATAGCTAGTCTTATGGGTAAGATACCTAATAATTTGCTGTAGAAAGGCTTTGTCTATGGTTCACAATGATCAGACTTGAACTCCTAAAGAAAAAAAAGAAAACAACGAAAAACTCACTAAGATGCTCAAAGAACCCACGACAGAAAAACAACATGGTTTGTGCCGTGAAGGCAGCAAAACTATGCAAAATCTCTGCCCGACAAAAGCGCACAACAGCTAGGGCGATCACACGACAGAATAGCTCGCACGGCAGCGAGTTGAGTGACTCTATGCCACGGGTAGACGCGCGCATATGCGAGGCTGCAGTGCACGGTAGCGTTTTGGCCGTTATTTGTGCCCGGCAGAATCGAGTGCGACTCGGAATAGGGCTTACGCAGCGCGCGCGTTAGGGCTCGAAACCGATCGCAACAAGGAAACCCACGACATCGTTTTAACGTGTTTTTGTGCCGGCGGCAGGAAATACGAACACCACTAGAACCAGGAAACACGATGACAGAGAAACGAGTGGATCCGTGCCGCGGTAGGAATTGAGTATCGCTCGGATTGGCTCCAAAATACACACAAATTGGAAATTTTTTGTGGTGTTTTTCGGTGGATACGGGAGAAACAACTCGATGAACACAAGAACCCTAAACCTAGACCGAACTAGAAAGACGCAAAAGGAGAAAATAAAACACAAAATCAAACACAAAGCAACAACTAAAACTCGACAATGGTGATGATCTAAGGCTATGGCACGAACTAGACCTATTTTTTGTGGCCTTTTCTGGATAGGAAAAATAAAAACACTCGAATCTAATGGAATAGAAACAGCTCACCGAGTAAACCAGTAATCTGATACCAAGATGATAAGGGGATGCCCGATCTTCTCTATGAACTCACACAATGATAATGGTTTGATAACTTGTGTCTCTCCACGAACTCTCCGGCTAATTCCTGATGCCAATTGAAGTAGCAACCAATCCCTTGGACATTCGCAAATCCACACACCTGCACGAGTAGCCACCGACTACTAGTGGTCCTGTATCAACTAATTCCCAATGGAACAACAGATAGTATGCAAAACTTGCAATTGTATTACTTCTAGATGAATGCTTCAAGCAATCAAACAAGAGGTTCTAGGGTTTATCTTATTCATAGTCTAACCTTTGCACTCGCAGGTACAAGGTATATATGAGGGGCAGGGTACGGCCACAATGCCTATTGCGCAAGCAACACCTGGCCCAAACCGACTAGGACTCAATCAAAAAGTTCTAACTCGACCAACTAGATAAAAACCGACCCAATAATGGGTTCAGCCAAAGGGGCACACAGGCCCTTGGTGCAATCCGTATGGGACACACTAGGACATGTCGTTGGTGCCCCCATAAGCCTCAATGCGCATCAATAATAATTATTGGCTGGTACCCCCAAGGACATGTCATTTCTCCTCCCAACTCCATCTTTATTTTCTGGCTTCTCTTCCTCTCTTGGATACTCATGGGAAAACAATGCCTCCTTCTTCCTCCATGTATATGGTCTTGTTTTCCACCATGTAGCACTTGTTTTCTACCTTGTCATGTTTCTTTTCCAACTCCTCTTGATGTCCTTCTCCCTCCATGCTTGTGTTATCAATAACCCCGAGTATACATAAATACATGGACTTAGGCAGTATAAAGTTTTCATGAAAACAAACATCATAATCTAATTAGAGAGAATTCACCTGCTGTTCTAGTAGCTTAGTTCTTGATCTTGTCATTGGTCCAATTCTCACTTCATTTGATTTATCTTGAACAGCAACATCCTCAATGGGAGAAAGTGTAGAAGAATTAGGGATGTCCTCATCAGGTTGCCTATATAAAGCCGGACGGTAGAAACCCTAAGGCAGATTCAAGTCATACACCTAATTTGCCCTAGGTAATTGTAGTCTCTGTTCGACATTATCATGATAGTTGATTTGCAGGAAGTAGGGAGCCTCTCCGGCTAACCTGAACGTAGGTAAACTCCGTGTCCTCGCCCCAAAGCGCTCCCCCACGTTTGCCTTCCCCGCGGTTCACCCTAGAGAGATGGCTACCCCTTCCGGGAAACCTGATCCTAGATCACGTTAGTCATAGATGCAGTTGGATGACGGTCTATGTATCTTGTTGTAATGCCCAAATAAATCTCATAGTAATCATCATGTCATGTATGTGGACTACGGTGAAACCTCCATTTGTCAATTGCCCAGCTGCAATTTGTTCACCCAGCATGTTATTTATCTGTTATGGAGAGACACCACTAGTGAAATTTGGACCCCGGTCCATTCTTTTACACTGATAATACAACCTACTGCAAACACTGTTCTTTTTCACTGCAAACACGGTTCTCATTTCATTCACTGCAAACAAACATCATTTCCACACTATACGTCTAATCCTTTGTTTTCAACAAAACCGGTGATATTGACAAACTCACTGTTTCGTTGGGGCAAAGTATCTTGGTTGTGTTGTGTGCAAATTCCATGTTGCTGCTGAGCCCGGTAGTGCGCCATGCCAATATCAGCTGTCAACAACCTTCAGAAGTTATATCTTTCTCCTACTGGTCCGATTAAAGCTTGGTTTCTTTCCGAGGCAAAATCTTGCTGCTGTACTCATCATACCTTCCTCTTGGGGTCTCCCAACGAACGTGTGTTCACACGCCATCAAGCTCTTTTCTGGCACCGTTGCCGGGGAGGAAGAGGATTTCTGCAAGGGGAGTCTCTCACCTCCAATCTTTTTTACTTTGTTATTGTTTTGCTTAGTTTATTTTATTTTGTCTTGTTTGCTTCTTTATATCAATAACACAAAAAAGTTCTTATTATAGTTGTTATTTTTGCTAGTGTGCTCATCATGTTAATCCCTAAGTACATCCTGAAAGATTTATCAGTAGTTAGTGGTTCTATAATTGGAAAGGATAACATTGAAGAATTCTTTAATCATTTTAGCAAACAAAAGATTTTGAGGATAGATCCTTAGTAAATGTTTTGTTAGAGGCTAGGTTTGTTAACCTTAACCCCATAATGCAGCAAATGTTTCTTAACCTAAATGATGTTGAGGATATTTAAAAGAGAGATTTAATTCTGGAAACTTTGCTTAAAGAATTTGGTGATGTTGTTGTAGAGGCTAGGAAAGTCTTTGATCGTTTTAAGATGCTAGGCTCATGTGTAGATGTTATTGGTGCTCATGAAAAATTGGACAAAACCAAACCTAAAAATGGGGAGGAAATCAAAATACCAATACCTTTTGAACTAGTAGGAATGCATGAAGCTTTGGAAAAGAATTTCGATTGGATTGTTCCTGAAAACCCAATTGATGAAAGTAGTGAACGCAAGAGTGTTGAGAGAGGGACTTTTAAAACTTATATAGATAAAATATAATGCATTGTTGAGAAGGTTTCTGTTCTTGATTTGGATGCTTCTTCACTTGAAAATACTTGATTCTTTCTTTCTGTGACTAGCTGAAAGGTGTTAAAGAAAAGCACTCTTGGGAGATAACCCATGTTTTATTTCTGCAATTTTTCTTTTGTTTTCTTTGAGTCAAGCTGGTGTTTACTTTTGTAACAACTCCGTTGTATCTTTACTTTTTCGAATTTTTGTGCTAAGTAATGATAAGGGGTGGCCCAATCTTCTCAGTGAACTCACAGATAACTTCTGTATTGATAACTAGTGCGCCACTAAGAACTCTCCGGCTGATCCCTGAAGCCAATGCAACAGATAGCAACCCAATGGATATTCTTAACTCCACACTCTTGCACAAGTAATCCACCGACTACAAGTGGTACTGTACCGTCTTATTCCCAGTGGAACAGCAGGTATCACGTAAAGTTTGCAGATGAACCACTAGTATGAAAGGCTAACAAGCAGTTTCAACTAGGGGCTATGGGGTTTGTTTGATTCAATCGTAGTCTACCCTATTCCACACGCAGGTGGTAGCTATATACGAGGGAGGGGTGCGGCCACAAGCTCCTTGCGCAAGCAATCCCTCTCCTACTCGACTAGGACTCCTATTTCCTAACACATATGGATACAAACCGACCCCACACACAAAGGGGTGCGGCCATATTGGTATACAGACCAATTGGACTCGTTTTGGAAACCGGCAGAAAACTATTCGTGGCTTGTTTCGGTCACCACGGCTTGCACGAGTCGAATTTGTTGATGGGGCCGGATCCATTGGAAAGCCCATCAAATTCCCTATCCGTAGAGTGCTTGTTTGCTGTATTTGGAGCCCGTATGAAGAATCCATGACTATTTCAAATTCGGGACTCCTGGCAGTCCGAACTGAAACATTTATTCCTTGTTGTTGTTTTCCACGCTTCCTCCTCTTGCTCCTTGCTTCCTCTTCTCCATCCATGTTTGTGTTATTAATAAACCTAATCATACATAAATTCATAGGCTTAGGTAGTATAACATTCTCATAAACACAAACAATATTTGTTAGGAAAGAATTCACCTTATAATAAACATCAGTGAGGCTTAATATTTCTTTCCAACTCAAGCATGAATGAACCTCATGGACCTCTATTATGTCCCTATCATCCTCCCTTTCTTCAAGACAAGCCGTCCTCGGCTTGTAGTAAGCTGAAAGTGGGAGAAACAAAAAGAACAACGTGTATGCACAATACAAATATCTATAATGAGGTGCATTAGTTGTTATCATATCATAAAATTGTGCCCTAGACATGTGACCACGAATTTTGCTTAAAAACATCACATAATTGTCATAGCACTCCATAAAATAGCAATCACAATTGCAAATATAAGTGAAGCTCAATAAATCATGATCAAAATGAGAATCATATGTGTATATATTTTTATTGTTTAGTATCAATTCAAGTGTTCTCAAAGAAGATCTATGATCAAATTTATGTTTATTAATACACTCAAAGGTGGGAACATGCTTATTATTTTCATCATGAAAATTGCAACTTAATTTGCAAATATAAGTGAAGAACAAATTATTAGCACATGTATGTGACAAGTATTGTGGCAAACCAAACATATGTGTAAAATCATGCTCATATGTAGGAAGTTGTAGCTTATTTACCCAAGGTAAAACAATGTTCAATTCGGCCACTTTATCACAAGTTATGCATATATGATCCACCATAAAAATTTCACTCATGTTATAGTCACCAATCAAGTTAAAAGTGAAAGAAGAAACATAATTGCTAGAATTGACATAGGAAATTTCAGCAACCTTTTTCATAGCACTTTGCACATTAATTGATTCATTTAACATGATGTAATCCACAATATCATTAGGTGGTATTTTAGCAAGTACTTCTTTATGTGAAATCAAAACCACATGATTAAATTTCGAAATTAGCACATTATCACATGTAGTTGGACTATCTATGCTTGTTAACTCACAAGAATCAACTAGCAATTTAGTGGGATCACATAAATCAATACTTGAGAGGGGTAATACGAAATCAGCACCTTTATCAATAGCATCCTCCTCAGAATAATTAGGTACCAATTCAATTATCTCAAGTGGTGATGCAGGTTCTACTTGTTGTGGCTCCCTTTCTTCAAAAGTAACCTGCATATCACAAGAAACAAAACTAGGCACAATGGCATGCTCCTCCAATGGTTGTGGTGATGGTGGTGGTGGTGCAGGTTGTACTATAGGCTCCCTTTCTTCAAAAGCAACCTGCACATCACAAGACACAACACTAGAAGTAGACATAGTTAC
Organism: Alopecurus myosuroides; assembly: GCA_028641055.1. Classification (NCBI taxonomy): domain Eukaryota; kingdom Viridiplantae; phylum Streptophyta; class Magnoliopsida; order Poales; family Poaceae; genus Alopecurus; species Alopecurus myosuroides. The sequence goes on along the minus strand of CM054057.1, from coordinate 376,437,751 downwards.
ATTAGTAGAAACAGCCTCATAGGTCTTCTTAACCTCTACAGATCTCATAACCAATGGTTGATGTCTAATTCTTTTAAATGTTGTAGGACTTTCATGTATTATCCAATCTCTCTTTTTATTCCAAAAGAATTGTAAATCAGGATAATGGCTATCAAAATTAACCTTATAGACAGTGCACCAAGAATCACTCAACAAAAGGTGACAACAAGTAAATGCTCTAGGAAGCACATAACACCTAATGCGCACTGTATGATCATAAATAGTTAACGGAATCCAAGTAACATGAGTAATATGAAGTGGAGCATCATTAGTTTTTAACATAAATGGACTGCGAGTTGCATAAGTTGTCAACTGGAATGCTTCAACAACCTCAATATTAACAAAATTACGCCATGTACGCTTATCAAGAGTAATAGCAACAGTACCACCATTGATGTCTCCTCTGAAGTGGAACAAATTTGCTGCAAGTATTCCACTAGAATCCTCCTCCCAGAAAGCATCACTGCACCAAGAAGAACTAGAAAACTCCATTGATTAACTTGTTAGTAACAAAATAACAATGGGATGTGGTGTTCTCTCACAACTCACTCAAAAATCTAGCAAGACAATAGATTATCTTACCGTTCCAAAGTGAATAGAAATACTTACCAACAAGTAGTGGCAACTAATATGCTTTGATGTGAAGAAGAGAATACCCAGGGTGCTAACAATCACAAGACAAACAAGGTATATGGTGGGGCTTGGTATGGATACCTAACAACACCAAAAATAACAATTCCTATTTGCTGTCCAATGTGATATAAAAAGCACGGGAAACACACACCAAGTATGGAGACAAATGTGGCAATGCAAATATATGGAGGAAATTTTGCAATGCACTGGAAAGACACTAGCCAAGCTCAAATAATATTCAGGCACAAGATTGCTCAATGGTGTGTCAATATAGCAATGATGAAAAATAGCTCCACAAATATATCAATGTATCTCAAGGCCTTTTTGCTTTTTTTTTTCAATTCTTTTTTTTTTCTCTTTTTCTCTTTTTTTTTTTATACTTTTTACTGGCCAAATAACAACACTAGGAGCAATACTGTCAAGTGATAATAATGCTATGAACAATGTGACATAAATATATGATAAAGAGCAGCCTGAAAACGAGCAAAAGATAGCTAGTCTTAGGTTGTGGTACCTAAATTTTCCTGTAGAAAGGCTCTGGCTAAGTCTCACAAAGATCAGCACAAAAATCTATGAAGAAAATAGTTTGCCAGCGCGTGGCGTGCAACAGGGAACAAGTGCAAATAGCAGCACGCGCAGATGGCCAGGCGCACGGACCGAGTCCACGCACGAAAACAGTCGCGTGGTGCAGGTGGCTTCTGTTGCAAAGCACGGAATTTGCGCGTCGCGGTGTGCGTTCGTGACTATTTGGCCGGTAGCGGTTTGGATTCCGACACGGCGTAGACAACGCGGAACCCGACGGGCGACAGCGCGCGCGCGCCACACGCGTGACTCAAGTGCGATTGGCTGGCAGCTGTTGGTCGGTGGAAAACGTCGGCGGATTAGCGAAAGCAATGATTGAAAAATCCCGCGTGGCTAACAGCTGATCGGTGCGATTTGGCCGCAAAAACGCGTTGTGGCAGCCGGTGGCGGTTTGGCCTGTAGTGATGCGCGCGCGGATTCCGGCGGTGGAGAACGAATCGGTAGACAGGGTGCAGATTCCAACGTGGAACCAGGGCGCGAAACGCGTGGTGGTGGGACGCGTGCCTGGCGTGTTTTCGCCGGTAGCAGTTATGGCAGTCGGCACAAAACGCGTGGACTCGGCAGCGATTGTTAATCACGCTCGGACTCCGACCGGGACAATGATTGCGCGCCTCCCGATAGGAACCAGAACGCGTACCAAGATCAGCGCGCGTGCGCGTGTACGGCGAGTTTTGGCCGGTAGCGTGACGCTCGGAAATCAATGCAAGGAAGGTGTGCGCGTGGTGCACGCGGTGGCTCGGAATCCGAAGTGGGCGGATCGAAACGGCGAAACGAATCCAGCGCGCGTGTCGAGACAGCTGTGTTGGCCCGTTACGCGGAAACGACACGTTTGTCAGTTACGCGGAAACAGCGCGGCAGCCGGATCGAAAGGCAGCAGATCCGAGAGCAACGGGCGGAAACGAGTGCGAATAAAACAAGGACGCGCGCTGTGTAATCCGATGATGGCCAGGGCAATGCGCAGCAGGTTTGGACAAAATTTTTTTGGTGGGATTTTCTGGTATAGATCTAAACAGAAGATGAACACGATGAACCCTAACCCTAATAGACAAAAACGAAAAGACACAAAAGGAGAAAAGAAACACAAAAATCAACACGGACAGCAACTAGGGATTGCAAATTGGTGATGATCTAAGGCGATGGCAATGATCTACTATATTTTTGTGGGGCAATTTTCTGGATAGGTAATAAAAACACTCAAACTAAAGGGAAATATGATAGCTCACCGAGGCAACCTGTAAATCTGATACCAAGATGATAAGGGGTGGCCCAATCTTCTCAGTGAACTCACAGATAACTTCTGTATTGATAACTAGTGCGCCACTAAGAACTCTCCGGCTGATCCCTGAAGCCAATGCAACAGATAGCAACCCAATGGATATTCTTAACTCCACACTCTTGCACAAGTAATCCACCGACTACAAGTGGTACTGTACCGTCTTATTCCCAGTGGAACAGCAGGTATCACGTAAAGTTTGCAGATGAACCACTAGTATGAAAGGCTAACAAGCAGTTTCAACTAGGGGCTATGGGGTTTGTTTGATTCAATCGTAGTCTACCCTATTCCACACGCAGGTGGTAGCTATATACGAGGGAGGGGTGCGGCCACAAGCTCCTTGCGCAAGCAATCCCTCTCCTACTCGACTAGGACTCCTATTTCCTAACACATATGGATACAAACCGACCCCACACACAAAGGGGTGCGGCCATATTGGTATACAGACCAATTGGACTCGTTTTGGAAACCGGCAGAAAACTATTCGTGGCTTGTTTCGGTCACCACGGCTTGCACGAGTCGAATTTGTTGATGGGGCCGGATCCATTGGAAAGCCCATCAAATTCCCTATCCGTAGAGTGCTTGTTTGCTGTATTTGGAGCCCGTATGAAGAATCCATGACTATTTCAAATTCGGGACTCCTGGCAGTCCGAACTGAAACATTTATTCCTTGTTGTTGTTTTCCACGCTTCCTCCTCTTGCTCCTTGCTTCCTCTTCTCCATCCATGTTTGTGTTATTAATAAACCTAATCATACATAAATTCATAGGCTTAGGTAGTATAACATTCTCATAAACACAAACAATATTTGTTAGGAAAGAATTCACCTTATAATAAACATCAGTGAGGCTTAATATTTCTTTCCAACTCAAGCATGAATGAACCTCATGGACCTCTATTATGTCCCTATCAAGTAAATTCTCTAGTGGAAAGTTGATGCTAGATTTGGATTTCTGCGCAGGAATAGATTTTTGTTGTCCACCGTTTAATTCGCCATAAATTCTAGAAAATTGAAACATCCTGAAAATATTTGTGCGTGATCCTTATATGTGCACGCAACTTTTTTTAGTTCCGAGTTTTCTGATTTGAGCAACGTAAGTGCCTCGAAAAAATTCGCCTTTACGGTCTATTCTGGTTTTGACAGATTTCGCCTTTTATTTTGCATTCTCTCTTTTACTATGTTGAGTGGATTTCTTTGCTCCACAAAACATAAGTGGATGTAGCTAATGTTTAGAAAGTATTGGTAATGCTTGTGTCCATGCAGAACATGTGAGTTTTTTATTATGCGCAAACTCTCTAATGAGAATTACTTAGAGTTTTGTGTGAAGGAAGTTTTCATGGGTCAAGAGAAGAGGATGATATAATGTGACCAAGAAGAATGAAAAGCCTAAGCTTGGGTATGCCCCCATGGATCATCCCAACAAATTTCAAGAAGACTCAAGCGTCTAAGCTTGGGGATGCCCTAGGCATCGCCTTCTTCATCAACAACTTATCAGGTAACTTCTAGTGAAACTATATTTTTATCCGGTCACATCTTATGTACTTTACTTGGAGCATCTTTTTGTTTTTCTTTTTATTTTATTTTCTGTAATAAACTTGGTGGATCCTAGCATTCTTGTGTGGGAGAGAGACACGCTCCGCTTATTCATATGAATACTCTTATTCTTCATTTATTTTCTAGCTGCTACAATTATTTTAGCTCCTGTTTTTCATGCATCTCTTTTTCAGAGCTGTTAGTTCATGTAGAGTAGTACTCTCTTGTTTCATTGATAAATTATTTGGAATTTTTTTGTTAAAATAAAGTGATTGGTGTTGGAGAACAATAAAATATTTCATGCTTATAATGGTGCAATGGAATCTTGTTTAGACTGTGGTTTAGACTTTAACATGTCATGTTAGATATTAGTTTAATTCTATGCTTAGTAGTTATTGATATAGCATGACTTGTCTCAAATATCTAAGAGTGCTTAATGTGCCACTGAAAGAAATTATGAGTTGTTTTGATCATATCGAAGCATAATATTGTGGTATTCTCCTTCGAATGCTTTATTTGGGTTGACTTGGCGCATGCTCACACCATGTTATTACTATAAACCAGTCACCTCTAGCCTCTATGATCATTTAGTTTTTGACTTGTAATATCATTTATGCTTTGATTAATAATATTTTGTCGCTATGCATCATTATGACCAGTATTGCTATCTTAGTCGGTCGCTCCCAGTCTCTTGGTAGCCTTCACATGTACTGAGTATGAGCTCTACTCGTGCATCCAGCTACCTGAAAAAACCAAAGATTGGCAAATGTGTCCACCATACCTACCTATATGTGGTATTTAACCACCACTCCAAAGTAAATTGCTCGTGTGCTACCTTTAAAACCTTCAAAATTATACCTATTTTGTGTTCTGTTTTAGCTCACGAGGACGCGGGTAGATGGTATTTATTTCACTTGTTGATTAGACTTTACACAGCCGGACTAGTGGCATATACATCCGCTTATCCAATTCGCTAGAAGAGCTGGCAATGGGGTGCCCAGCCCCAAATTCGGTTACTACACAATTCTCTTCACTCGTTTTGCCCCTGATTTATCAGTTAAGCAAAGTCCATAAGTGTGTAAACAAAAGAGAAGAGGGATGATCTACTGACCACAGTAGAAAGGACGTCCTTCATGGGGGCCGCTCTTGTAAAGTCTAGTTAACTTGTGAATTAATGTATTGTCTATTTGTTGATTCGTTCACACAGACATACACCTCTCTCAAATATGTTTATCAAATAAAAACCTCTAGTACATGAGTAATCCATAATTCCCTCTGCGAAGGGCCTTTCTTTTACTTTTATGTTGAGTCTTCGTGTTCTAAATGTATGCACCAATTAAGAGAGCATAGTTGTCATTCTGAGTATAATGTGCATCAGTCCCAAAATTTATTACTTGTTCTCAAATTATTTGTATCTAGTCACCACTTGAACTTTGAAGGTGTCCTGGCATTTATGTTTTGATATCCCTTTAAGGACAAGCTGAATACCACTTTGTTATGTTTTCGCTATGCTCGAAACAAACGTATAACTTTGAGTGCATTATTATTCATGATATTTTGTTTGTTTACTTTTCATGTTGCAACATAGGTGCTAAGTTAAATTGTTGAAATTATATCTATCATGCCTATGTTTAGAGTACTTTGATCTCAGCTTACAATGCTTTTACAATCATGATGATCAAGATTGTGTTAGTAGCATGTCACCTCAGTAATTATTTTGTTTGTATTGTTTTACCTACTCGAGGACGAGTAGAACTAAGCTTGGGGACGCTTGATACGTCTCCAACGTATCTATAATTTCTTATGTTCCATGTTGATATTATGCTAATTTCTACATGTTTTCCATAAACTTCATAACATTTTTAGGCATTTTCTGGGACTAACCTATAGACAAGATGCCACAACACCAGATCCTGTTTTATGCTGTTTTTTATTTCAGAAAAGTTGGTCTAGAAATATTCTCGGAATTAGATGAAACAAAATCCAAAGTCCCTATTTAGCTGTCACATACACGGAGTCTGAAGAAGACCCGAAGGGGGCCAGGGAGGCGGCCACACCATGTGGCGGCGCGCCCCCTTGGGCGCCCCCCGACATCGCCCTTCCGCCTATATAATGTCTTCCTTGAGAAAACTCTAAATACCCGAGCCTCCATCCCTAAAAAGTTCTGTAGCCGCCGTCCTCATCAACCCTAGTTCGGGAGGTTCGGAAGCTCTTCCCGATACCCTGCCGGAGAGGGGAATCATCATCGGAGGGCTATTCATCACCATGCATTCCTCCGGAGTGATGTGTGAGTAGTTCATCCTTGGACTACGGGTCCATAGCAGTAGCTAGATGGTTGTCTTCTCCTCTTTTGTGCCATCATGTTTAGATCTTGTGAGCTACCGAACATGATCAAGATCATCTTATTGTAATGCTACATGTTGTGTTTGCTGGGATCCGATGAATATTGAATACTATGTAAAATTGATTATAGATCTATCATATATGTTATTTGTGATCTTGCATGCTCTCCGTTGCTAGTAGTTGCTCTGACCAAGTTGATACTTGTGACTCCAAGAGGGAGTATTTATGCTAGATAGTGGGTTCATGCCTCCAGTAATCTGGGAGAGTGACAATAACTTTTAAGATTGTGGATGTGTTGTTGCCACTAGGGATGAAACAACAATGCTTTGTGTAAGGATAATTCTATTTTTTACATTATGCACTTAATGCAATAATCTGTTGCTTTCAACTTAATAACCAAAGTTTACTCAGATGACGTCCTGAGGGTGGATTATTATTCATAGATGTAGTTGGATGATGTAACACCCGGGGGTTTTCCCCAATCGATTTGTTTGGTTGTTTTCGTTTTTTTTTGCATCGGATAGCATCATGCATCATCACATCATGTTTTACCGCAAAATTTGTTTTACAAAAATCTATTTTTATTGTTCTAAAGTAATCCTCTCTTCTATTTAAATTTTTTCGTGCCTTTTGTTCCCTAAACCCATTCTTCTATTTTCTCTAGAATTTTAAAATAGAAATCATAAAAGAAGAAAAAAAAATGTTTTTGAGCCAGCCAGGCCAGCCCAAACATACTAGCCTAGCTACCCCTCATCCTCCACCTCGGTACGACAAAGACACGAGGAGAGCGTGATCGCTCATGTCGCTGTCCACAGCCCCCACCGAGGTCCCCTCTCCCTTTCCTCCTCTCTCCCATAAAACCACCCCTCTCTGCCTCCAAACCCTAGGTCTCCCCCTCCATCTCTTCCTCATAGCCGCCACCTCTCGCCCTCTGTTTTATTTTAGTTCTCTGAACATTCTGAACAGAGAGAGAGAGCCGGGAGCACGTCGTCCTATCTCTGCCGCCACAGTCACCATCGGAGCAGGCTTATGGAGGGAATGGAAACGCCTCGTCATCGCTGTCCTCTACGCTGAAGATCGGGACCTGGAGCCGCCCGGGTCGACGCCATCCATGCCCTCTTCATCCACTGTCCATAAGCAGGTTGGCGTCAAGATTTGTCACCTCGACGTCTTCGACCCTGAGCCACACCAACGAGCCTCCAGGACCTTGGGTGAGCCTCCGGTCCACCTGGACCTTTCTTCCCTTTCCCCCTCGTGCTCTGGGTGCTCCGCCATCGAGCTATACCATCGGTCGCGACTGCTGGATCACCGTCCTGTGTTGCCTCTGTTCTTCAGTTTCAGCAGAAAATTCTGTTCGCGCAACGAGGGTACATGTACATGTGTGCCCCTGATCCAACACCAAGCCGAGCACAGCCCAGTGGCTCGCTCCTGCAGTTCCGATCTGGAGGTTGCAGGATCCAGTCCCGATCCTCACTTCTTTTGTTGCAGGATGCTTCTCTCTGAAGTGTCTCTGCAAAAATTCAGTAAAACGCCTCGTGTTGCTTCATGTACACATCGGTGCATATTGTATCACCAATTCGCAGGCAGCCTAGTGGCTCTGCTCGTTCCACCACATTGGCAACTCGAGTTTAACTCCTGTCAGAGACAAATCTCCACTTTTATTTATGTTTAATTCCTATAGCTGAAACTCCCCTCGTGTGTTGTTCTGAATTTTATTCAGTTAGCATCGCCGATCTCTTATTCTAGCTTCAGTTACGGGTTCTGCCACCTATTCATGTGTGGCCTTGTGGCTGCTGGCTCGATCTAAAACCTAGGAAGCCCAAGTTCAAATCCCATGCCATCATTCTTTTCTTCTGTCTTAGTCTCTTATTTTTGCTAAATGTTTTAATTCATAACTTGCAAACTATAACTTCAATTTCAAAGTATAATGCATAAATCTTGATCATTGCTAAATGTTTTAATTCATAACTTGCAAACTATAAGTCCAATTTCAAAGTATAATATATAAATATTGATCAGAAAAATGAGTAGATTATTAATATGCCATCCATGTTCATGTTTGCATCTTTCATCTTTCATTTTAGTAGTGTTATGCATGTTCACCTAAATGATAACTATGGAATGAGTTGGGGTATTTAAATAAGTGTGCCATATTCCACTTAAATTGGTTTAGCTCACCTATGAATTGTTCTCCATGCTAAACAACATTTAATTTGATGGTTATCTAAACAACTTGAACCTATAAATAAATTGTGTGGACATCGGGTCCACTTAAATTGGTTAAGTTGCATTTTGCGTTGCATCTCGCATGTCTTGCATCCATATATTGATCATGTTGAATCTTTTGGCATAGTAGTAAGTGTTGCATCTTTGGCTTTTTTTAGTGCTTTGCTTCTTCGCGGATAGGGCGTTGAGATGATGTGAGCAACGACAAGTTCTGCTTCCTCTACAAGCTAGATTCCAGGAAAGCTTTACTCACTTGCTATCGATGTTCGAAGAATCCTCATTGCTACCTACGCTTGCCGTTGTCTATTATGCTAGACTTGTATTATGATTCTTGATTGCGATCCCATCCACATATCTCGCAGCCACACCATAACTTTCCCTCCACATCTTATTACCCTTTTGTCTGTTTACTTTGTTGGCCTTGCGAGTCGTAGTGCCTGCCTAGCTTCTTTGGCGAGTTTGGTTCCTTGTCACCTGACTAGTATGATAGGTTGGTTCAAATTAATAAAACAAACTTAATTCTTGGGGTAACAATAATTTGAATTTGAGTTGAGGCACCGGCGGGAGGCCCCTAAAGGTTTTTGGTCCCTTTGGTGTCGATTTAGGAAAAGGTTCGTGTCCGCTGATTAAAGAATGAGCGCACTAACCATATTGTGGGAGGTAATGGGACTCCCTGCAACCTATTAGCCCCGCTGCACTCTTGTCCAGGATGCCACATGATGAGGATATAATAGGGGTACTTGATGCTTATATATGCTTCAACCGGAAGGAAATATTGAGCCTCACTGATGTTCATTATAAGGTGAACTCTTTCCTAGTGATAAATAATGTTTATGTTTATAAGAATGTTATACTACCTAAGCCTATGCATTTATGTACTAGCATGGTTATTGATAACACAAGCATTGGTGGAGCAATGGAGCTAGTTGAAGAGGATGGCAAGCACAAGGGAGGCGAGGGAGGAAGTGGAGCCATCAAGGAAAAGATATTCGGTTCAGACTGGCAGAAGTACCGAATTTGAAATGATCATGGACTCTTCATACGGACTCCAAATAACGCAAATAAGCACAATAAGAATAGGAAATTCGAAGAGCTTTCCAATGGATCCCGACCCACGCACAGATTCGGCTCGTACAAGGCGTGGTGACCGAAGCAATTCACGAGTTGTTTTTTGCCAGTTTCCAAATAGAGTCCTGTCAAGTTAGGAAACTTAGAGATTTTTTTGATTTCAAACCCAACACTAGGTTGGACGTCCAGCAGCCTTTATAAGGCTTGTAATTCGCATTATTAGAGGTTAGACTACGTAAAACATAAACCCTAGACTTTTATATTGAATTCGCTCCTTGTAAGCATTCATCTTGAAGTATTGTTACCATTGCAAAATTGCGTGTTACTCCTGTTCCACTGGGAATAAGACTGTACAGGACCACCTCGTAGTCGGTGCCTACGTTGTGCAAGCGTGTGGAATTGAGAATATCCATTGGGTTGCAAACTGTTGCATTGGCATCAGGGATCAGCCGGAGAGTTTTCAGTGAGACACGAGTTATCCAAGTTATCAGTGAGAGTTCATCGAGAAGATTGGGCCACCCCTTATCATCTTGGTATCAGATTTACATGTTGCCTCGGTGATGAGGATATCATAGGGGTCCATGGTGAATGCACATGCTTGAGTTCGAAGGAAATATTGAGTCTCACTGATATTTATTATAAGGTGAATTCTTTCCTAGTAATAAATAATGTTTGTGTTTATGAGAATGTTATACTAAATAAGCCTATGAATTTATGTATGATTAGGTTTATTAATAACACAAACATGGATGGAGAAGAGAAAGCAAGGAGCAAGAGGAGGAAGCGTGGAAAACAACAACAAGGAATAAATGTTTCAGTTCGGACTGCCAGGAGTCCCGAATTTGAAATAGTCATGGATTCTTCATACGGGCTCCAAATACAGCAAACAAGCACAATCCGGATAGGAAATTTGATGGGCTTTCCAATGGATCCGGCCCCATCAAGAAATTCGGCTCGTGCAAGCTGTGGTGACTGAAACAATCCACGAATAGTTTTCTGCCAGTTTCCAAATAGAGTCCAATTGGCTGCACCCATGTTGGGTCAGTTTGTATCCGAGTTGGAGGAGTCCAAACGAGTAGGGTTAGGTCAATTTCGTGGGAAAACATCCCCTCCCTCATATATAGCTACCACCTGCGTGTGGAATAGTTTAGACCAATTTAAAATTAAACCCTAGATTCCAGACTTGAACCATGTTCATCTGAAATTATCCCCACCTTGTTGGTGGTGTTACCCATTGCAAAGTTGCGTGATATCTTGTTATTCCATCTGGGAATAGGGGGATACAGGACCACTCGTGATCTTTGATTACGTGTGCAACATTGTGTAGTTGAGAATATCCAAAGGGATTGGTTGTTGTTGCATCTGGCAACAGGGGTCATCCAAGTGAGAGGTCTCAGTGTAGCACTAGTTATCCAATTATCCGAAAACCACAAAAAAAGAGAGAGAGCTGAACGAGGTGATCGGGCCACCCCTTTATCATCTTGGGATTAGATTCTCAGGTTTACTCGGTGAGCAAATTTATCCCTAGTTTAGTTGTTTTTATTTTCTATCCAGAAAAAGCCATACAAAAATATTAGGTTTAGTTTGTGCCAGAGCCTAGATCAACACCAAATTGCTACTCTAGTTGCTGTTTATTGTTGATTTGCGTTCCCGTTTTTCTGGTTTTAGTTTTTGTCTATTAGGGTTAGGGTTCATCGTGTTCATCTTTTGTTTAGATCTCTATCGAAAATCTCATAAAAAATAGTTGGATCCGTGTGCTTTACCTCTTTTTCTCTCAGGATAACAAGACCTACAATTTGCTTGCAAGTTGGTTTTGTTTCTTGGGTTGATATTTGCTGTTACGAGTCAATCTCCAGCCACGCGCCGCCGTTTTTTTGTCGCTTTCCAATTAGCAAAAACCGCGCCGCTTGATTATACGCGCGCGTCGCTCGTTTTTGTCCTATTGCATCCGCCGATTCCACCCAATCGCTAGCCGTGTCGTTTTCCTTCCACTTGCGCGCAAAGATTCGTTGCGATCCACTACCAGCCAACTCGGTCGGTGCAAAAGCTCCCTGGACTTGGTCCGTGCGCGCGTGCGCATTGTGGATTCAGTTAATACCAGCCAAATTGCGTTGCGGGGGATTTCCTATCCGTGCGCAGACACCGCGCCGTTTTCTTCTCGCACTCGCACCGCACGCGTCTCGAAGTCGCTACCTGCCAGATATTGTCGTTGTTTCCTGTCGGAACGAATCCGAGGGCCACACGCTTAATCGCTGCCGTGTCCAACTACGAAGCCGCTACCAGCCAAAAAACTTGCGATATAACCGCGCGCTGGTTCCAAACGTGGCTTCGGTCCACGCGCGCCCGCACGCATCAAAGGCGTTGGTAGTCCACCTGCACCGCGCGACATTTTTCACCTGCCCAAAATCTCTACCGTACGGTTTCAGTCTGATCTTTTGATAAGCCCTAGCCATAGCCAATCTACAGCAAACTTTTAGGTCCACAACCCAAAGACTAGCTGTTTTCGTTACTCTTACAGGCTGCTCATTTGATCAAATTGTTGCTCCTAGTTGATTCAAAGGCCATTGAAAAAGTATAAAAAAAATAGAAAGAAAAAATAAAGCAAAAAGAGGCCGAGACATACTATCACTAGTGGAAGCTTATCATATCTTGGATATTTTTGTGGACATATTTGAGCAATCTTGTGCCTTTTTTCTTAGAGTATTTGCTAGTGTCTTTCCAGTGCTTGCAATATCTCTTCCATATAATTGCTAAGCCACATTTGTCTCCCAGTGTGAGTGTGTTCCTTTAGTGTTTTTCATCACATTAGACAGTGCATTGGAGTTGTTATTTTGGTGTTGTTAGGAATCCCAAGCCGAGCTCCACCATATACCCTGTTTGTCTTTGTGATACTATCATATCCTGGATATTCTTTTCTCACATTCACTTATATTTGCAATTGTGATTGTTATTTTATGGAGTGCTATGACAATTATGTGATGTTTACATGCAAATTTCGTGGTCACATGTCATGTGCACAATTTTATGATATGATAACAACTAATGCACCTCATTATAGATATATGTATTGTGCATACACGTTGTTCTTTTTGTTTATTCCATTTTCAGCATACAACAAGCCGCGGACGTCTTGTCTTGAAGAAAGAGAGGATGATGAGGATATCATAGGGGTCCATGGTGAATGCACATGCTTGAGTTCGAAGCAAATATTGAGTCTCACTGATATTTATTATAAGGTGAATCCTTTCCTAGTAATAAATAATGTTTGTGTTTATGAGAATGTTATACTACCTAAGCCTATGAATTTATGTATGATTAGGTTTATTAATAACACAAACATTGATGTAGAATAGGAAGCAAGGAGCAAGAGGAGGAAGCGTGGAAAACGACAACAAGGAATAAATGTTTCAGTTCGGACTGCCAGGAGTCCCGAATTTGAAATAGTCATGGATTCTTCATACGGGATCCAAATACAGCAAACAAGCACAATCCGGATAGGAAATTTGATGGGCTTTCCAATGGATCCGGACCCATCAAGAAATACGACTCGTGCAACCCGTGGTGACCGAAACAATCCACGAATAGTTTTCTGCCAGTTTCCAAATAGAGTCCAATTGGCTGCACCCATGTTGGGTCAGTTTGTATCCGAGTTGGAGGAGTCCAAACGAGTAGGGTTAGGTCAATTTCGTGGGAAAACATCCCCTCCCTCATATATAGCTACCACCTGCGTGTGGAATAGTTTAGACCAATTTAAAATTAAACCCTAGATTCCAGACTTGAACCATGTTCATCTGAAATTATCCCCACCTTGTTGGTGGTGTTACCCATTGCAAAGTTGCGTGATATCTTGTTATTCCATCTGGGAATAGGGGGATACAGGACCACTCGTGATCTTTGATTACGTGTGCAAGAGTGTGTAGTTGAGAATATCCAAAGGGATTGGTTGTTGTTGCATCTGGCAACAGGGGTCATCCAAGTGAGAGGTCTCAGTGTAGCACTAGTTATCCAATTATCAGAAAACCACAAAAAGAGAGAGAGAGCTACCACCTGCGTGTGGAATAGTTTAGACCAATTTAAAATTAAACCCTAGATTCCAGACTTGAACCATGTTCATCTGAAATTATCCCCACCTTGTTGGTGGTGTTACCCATTGCAAAGTTGCGTGATATCTTGTTATTCCATCTGGGAATAGGGGGATACAGGACCACTCGTGATCTTTGATTACGTGTGCAAGAGTGTGTAGTTGAGAATATCCAAAGGGATTGGTTGTTGTTGCATCTGGCAACAGGGGTCATCCAAGTGAGAGGTCTCAGTGTAGCACTAATTATCCAATTATCAGAAAACCACAAAAAGAGAGAGAGAGCTCAACGAGAAGATCGGGCCACCGCTTATCACTCGGTGGCCTTAGAGCAGCACCAACCTCTGTGCGTCAGGTCGCCATCGATTATCGTTCTGTGTCATCGTCCCGTGCAGTACTAACGTTCTTCAGTTTCGTCAGGGGTTGGTATATTTCATTTTGGCTCAGATCTGGATCTCTACACATCAACGACAGCATCCCAGTTGCTAAGGCCCTCATCCACACCCCTGGGATTCGAGGTTCGAAACCCAACCGAGGCGAAGCCTCACCTTTTTGCGCAAATTTTTTACCGCGTGACGGGTCCCATCCGTCAGTGACCTCGGCGGCCACCACCGCGCCTCATCAACGCCGCGCCTGGCGTGGGCCCCATCCGTCAGCATCTCTGGCTGGATATCCTCCCGGTGATAAACGTCCCAGATCCAGATCTAGATCTAGAATCTTGCACTCAGGTCCCTGGCGTTCTCTGTTTTGCATCGGACCCCTTCCACTCTCTATATTCCTCACGAACAAGTGACAGTTTTTACAGAAAACACCCCTGACTTCAAATACTCATAACTTTTGTTTTACTAATCCAAATAACACAAACTTTATGTCTATTTTTCTCAAAAAACTTCAAGGAACTTTAATTTGTCATCCATGCTCATGTTTGAATCTATATTTTGCATTTTAGGAGTGTTATTCATGTCACCTAAGTAATTAAACATGGAATGTGTTGGGGTATTTAATTCAGTTTGTGCCTTATTCCATTTAATCTTGTTTAGCTCACCTATGAATTGTTCTCCATGTTAAACAACATTTTATTCGATGGCTAGATAAATAACTTGAACCTTCTAACTTAGTTGTTGGGATTCCGATTCCATTTAAATTGGTTTAGTTTCATCTTCTTCTGCATCTCGCATGTCATGCATATAAAATTAGGATCATCCTGAATGTGTTGCCTTAGTTGTAAATGTTGCATTTTTTGGTCTTTTAGTGCTTTGCTTCTTCGTGGATAGGACATTGAGAGGATGTGAGCACCGACAAGTTCTTCTACCTCTACAAGATGGATTCCAGGCAAGCTTTACTCACTTGCTATCGATGTTCGAAGATTCCTTATTTGCTACATACGATTGTCGTTGTCTATTTTTCTAGCCTTGTGTTACGATTCTTGGTTGTGATCCCATCCACATATTTATCTTGCAGCCACAATATAACCTTCCCTCCACTTTCTATTACCATGTTGTTTGTTTATCTTGTTAGCCTTGCGATTCGTAGTGCATGCTTAGCTCCTTTGGCGAGTTTGGTTCTTTGTCACCTGACTAGTATGATAGGTTAGTTCAACTTAATTAAAAATGATATTAATTCTTGGGGTAATAATAATCTTGAATAATAATTTGTTGAGAGATAGGACACCGACGGGAGGCCCTTCGAGGTATTTTGTCCCTCTGGTGTCGCCTTAGGAAAAGGTTCTTGTCCGCTGATCCAAGAATAAGCACGCTAACCACATGTGGGACTTATGGGAATCCCCTCGACCTATTACCCGATCTACAGACTTGTCCAAGGCGCCACAACTTAGTTCGGGCTTTCCATTTGCGTACGCACATCACCTTTTCTGCACGTACGATGAAGATGGTGATGATAAGGATATGCGATGTTACCGATGTGCGTACCATTTGATAAGGGGTGGCCCAATCTTCTGAGTGAACTCACAGACAACTCCAGTATGATAACTAGTGCGCCACTAAGAACTCTCCCGGCTGATCCCTGATGCGAATGTAAAAGATAGCAACCCCAAGGATATTCTCAACTCCACACTCTTGCACAAGTAATCCACCGACTACAAGTTGTCCTGTACCGTCTTATTCCCAGTGGAACAGCAGGTAACACGTAAAGTTTGCAGATGAACTTCCAGATGAAAGGCTTACAAGCAGTTTCAATCTAGAGGTCTAGGGTTTATGTTTTAACGTAGTCTAACCTCTCCTATGCGCCCCAAGGGATATATATGAGAGGGGGTGCGGCCAAATTGGTATACAAACCAATCCTACTACAACTAGAACTCCATATGGCGCATTGATGCTTCCTTGTGGGCGCCCTCCTCTTGCCTTGTCCATCCATGAGTGTGAAATAACAATATGGCATTTTTTTCCACACTTAGTGCATTTGACCTTGTGGAGGCACCATCCCATTGTCATCATAATACTTGTTATTTGTTGTTTTCATCATGTTATTGATTGTTTTCCATCTCCTCTTGTAATCCATGCTCATCCTTGTGTGTCTCCTCTCCATGATCTCCATTCATGCTTGTGTTATCAACAAACCTAAGAATACACAAATGCAAGGATTTAGGTAGTATAAAGCTCTCACAATTATAAACATTATATTCAAGTAGGAGTGAATTCACCTGTTGTTGTAATAGCTTGGTTCTTGATCTTGTCATTGGTCCAATCCTTACTTCATTAGCTTGTATATGAGCACCCTCATGTGTAACAATAGGTGAAGAGCTAGGGATGTCCTCATCATCCTCCCCCTCTTGAAAAGGAATC
Organism: Alopecurus myosuroides; assembly: GCA_028641055.1. NCBI lineage: Eukaryota > Viridiplantae > Streptophyta > Magnoliopsida > Poales > Poaceae > Alopecurus > Alopecurus myosuroides. Next base: position 376,421,175 of record CM054057.1, on the reverse strand, counting down.
GACCTCGATGCTAAATCATCTCCATGGTAAGGTGTCAAATCAGCCACATTAAAAGAATTACTAACACCAAACTCATCAATTGGGAGGTCAATTTTGTATGCATTATCATTGATCCTTGAAATAACTTTGTAAGGACCAGCTCCTCTAGGCATCAACTTTGATTTTCTCAATGTGGGAAATCTATATTTTCTAAAGTGAACCCACACCATAACTCCTGGCCGAAATTTAATTTCCTTTCTCTTCTTGTTTACTCTTTCAGCCACATGTTTTCCTTTCTTCTCAATTGCTTCTTTTGTTTTCTCATGAATGTTCTTCACAAAATCAGCCCTCTTTGATGCCTCCATATTAATTCTCTCATGTAAAGGAAGTGGTAATAAATCAAGAGGAGTAATAGGCTTGAAACCATAAACCACCTCAAAAGGACATAATTGAGTAGTTGAATGCACATCTCTATTATATGCAAATTCCACATGGGGAAAACACTCCTCCCACTCCTTCAAATTCTTCTTGATCATACCTCTTAGCAATGTGGACAATGTTCTATTAACCACCTCGGTTTGTCCATCAGTTTGGGGGTGGCAAGTAGTAGAAAATAATAGCTTAGTGCCAAGCTTACCCCAAAGTGTCTTCCAAAAGTAACTCATGAACTTGACATCTCTATCTGAAACAATGGTTCTTGGCACTCCATGTAATCTCACAATTTCTCTAAAGAATAAATTTGCAATGTGAGAAGCATCATCACTCTTGTGGCAAGCAATGAAGTGAGCCATCTTTGAAAATCTGTCCACAACCACAAAGATAGAATCATGTCCTCTTTTTGTCTTTGGCAAGCCCAAAACAAAATCCATACTTATGTCCTCCCATGGTGTACTAGGTGATGGCAATGGGGTGTACAATCCGTGGGGTTTGAGCTTGGATTTGGACTTGTTGCAAGTAATGCACCTTTGCACCAATCTATACACATCTCTCCTCATATGTGCCCAATAGAAATTTTCAGCCAACATAAGCAATGTATTCTCTCTTCCAAAGTGTCCCATCAAACCTCCACTATGAGATTCCTATATCAAAAACAAACGCAAAGAACACTCGGGAATACATAATTTGTTAGCTCTAAACAAGTAACCATCATGTATATGAAATTTTTCCCATGCCTTAACATTAGTACATTTATTAAATGGCATAGAAAACTCATTATCTTTATCATATAAATCTCTAATACCCTCCAAACCCGAAACCTTAATTTCTAAATTTGAGAGTAACATTTTTTTCCTAGACAAAGCATCAGCAACTACATTATCCAATCCCTTTTTATGTTTTATGATGTATGGAAAAGATTCAATAAACTCAACCCATTTAGCATGTCTCTTATTCAAATTATTTTGGCACTTTAAAAATTTCAATGCTTCATGATCACTATGTATAATAAATTATTTAGGCCACAAATAATGTTTCCACACCTCTAAAACTCTCACAAGTGCATATAATTCCTTATCATAAACAGAATAATTCAATTGTGCACCATTCAATTTTTCAGAAAAATAGGCAATAGGTTTCTTTTCTTGCATGAGCACCCCTCCAATACCTATACCACTAGCATCACACTCAATCTCAAATTGTTTATCAAAATTTGGAAGCATAAGAAGTGGGGCCGAAATCAACTTCTCTTTTAAAGTATCAAAAGCAATATCTTGAGAAACACCCCACTCGAAATTGACACCCTTTTTAGTTAGATCATTTAAAGGGGCAGCAATTGTACTAAAATTAGGCACAAATCTTCTATAAAAACTAGCAAGCCCATTAAAACTTCTAACTTGACTCACATTAATTGGAATTGGCCAATTTCGAATAGCTTCAATTTTTGATGTATCAACTTCAATACCATGCTTAGAAACAACATAACCAAGAAATATTACCTTATCTTTGCAAAAAGTGCACTTCTCAAGATTACCATACAATTTATTATTTCTTAGCACTTGCAAAACTTGTCTAATATGATCCATGTGTTCATGTTCATTGTGGCTATATATGAGAATATCATCAAAATAAACCACCACAAATCTACCAATAAAGTCTCTCAAAATATGGTTCATTAATCTCATGAAAGTACTAGGTGCATTAGTTAAACCAAAAGGCATTACTAACCACTCATATAAACCAAATTTTGTCTTAAAAGCAGTTTTCCATTCATCTCCCTCTTTCATTCTTATTTGATGGTATCCACTACGCAAATCAATTTTAGAGAAAAGAGTAGAACCACTTAATTCATCTAACATGTCATCTAACTGTGGTATAGGATGACGATAACGAATAGTGATGTTATTAATTGCTCTAGAATCTACAGACATGCGCCAAGTACCATCTTTCTTAGGAACCAAAATAACGGGAACGGCACAAGGAGAAAGACTAACCCGAATATAACCTTTGTCTAGTGGTTCTTATACTTGCCTTTGTATCTCCTTTGTTTCTTGTGGATTGGTTCTATAAGGAGCTCGGTTTTGGAGAGATGCTCCGGGGATCAAATCAATTTGATGCTCAATACCTCTCAAAGGTGGCAATCCCGAGGGCACATCTTGTGGAAAAACATCCTCAAAATCCTGCAAAACATTAGAAACACCAAGAGGAATAGGGGTCATGTCATTAGAAACCAAAATCTCTCCCTTGTGAATAAGCACAATAGGGACTAATGAAGGATCATCCCTAAATTCCCTCAAATCCTCTTTGGTGGCTAACATGCATAATAGGTTCTCTCTCTTTTTCCCACTCGGATTGGTTGTACTATCACTCCCCATGGCTTGTATTTTTGGTGTTCCCTCATCTCTCTCTCTCTCTTTTTCCACTTTCATAGCAATTTTGGATTGGGACTCATTTACAATTTGTTGTGGAGTCATAGGCCTCAAAATAATAGTCCTCCCATGATGATGCAACTCATAAGTATTAACTCTTCCTTCATGCTTCACACTTCTATCAAATTGCCAAGGTCTTCCCAATAATAGGCGACACACTGTCATAGGAACCACATCAAACTCAATAGTATCTTGTTAAGGTCCAATTTGAAACTCCACTCTCACCATATGAGATACCTTCATTTTTCCCGTGCTACTCAACCATTGGATATGATAAGGGCTCGGATGTGGTAAGTATTTTAGGTTCAACTTGGCACATAAATCCTTGCTTGCCAAGTTACTACAAGTCCCTCCATCAATAATGACTTTGCAAGCCATGTTGGGACCAATAACAGCCTTTGTTTGAAATAGATTGCACCTTTGATTTTCAAGACTAGGCACCACACTCAATGAATTTTGTGTGCAAATAATAGATGTCATAGTAGTAGCATAAGCATCCAAAGGAGAATCATTCAAACAGCCATCATCATCATCAAGATCATTGGGATCAACATCATCACCTGTCTCATACTCATTATTCTCATTAATAATCATCACCTTTGAATTTGGGCAATCCTTCTTGAAGTGACCCTTGCCTCCACATGTGTGACATGTAATATCTCTATTTCTTGTAGTAGAAGCACTAGAACCCGAGGCACTTGCTGCTGGTTGTGATGTTTTCCTTGCATTAGACACACTAGGCTCGGTTTTGGATGATGGAGCACCTCTAAAACTTGATGATGGAGGTGGTGGTGGTGGTATACTAGGAGTAGTAGATGATCTCAATGGGAATCTACTCCTTGTTCTTGCTGAATTTTGTGCTTCCTCAAGTAGATGTGATTCGGCCTCCCTAGCATGATGGAGTAAATCATGCATATTAGTATATTGATAATGCCTCACAATGCCCTTGATTTTATAATGTAAACCTGAAAGGAATCTTTGCATTGTTTGCTCTCCTTGCTCTCTCGCACGAGCCCTTTGCATGATTAATTCCATCTCTTGATAATAAGCATCAACTGTCTTGGTACCTTGCCTCAATTGTTGTAATTTGTCAAATTGTTGCCTTATGTAATTGGGTGGTACAAATCTTTCTCTCATAAGCCTCTTCATGGTGTGCCAAGTGACAATGGGCAACTCACCATCATCATGTCTGTTTCTCACTAGATTATCCCACCATCTAAGAGCATATCCATCAAACTCAGAAGATGCCAACTTGATCTGTCTATCCTCATTGTAGTCATGCAATCTCCAAAATTTTTCTATTTTCAACTCCCATAGAAAATATTCTTCCACATCCATATTATCAAACCTGAAAGCTGGAATAGAAAATTTGGGCTTACCCAATGCATCTTCTCTATTTTCATGAGCAATTGTTATGGGCACACGCCTAGCTCGGCCTAGAACACCTCCTCAGCCTCTTTCTCCTCTAGCTCCACGGCCAAGATTAGGCTCCTCCTCATTATTTGCATCACTATGGACAATAGCATTGTCATCATCGATAGGTGGCAACCGAGCTTGAATCAATCTTTGAAGATCAGCCATAGTATGATTGAAAGCATCAATAGAATCTTGCATTGTTTTCAATTGAGCACTATTGGTCTCGGCCAATGTGTTGGTGGTTTCCACCTTCTTCTCCATGTTATGAACAGTTTCATATAGAGGATCACATGCACTATCAACATATTTCTTGAAGTGTGTCTCATTTTCAGTCAATTGATTTTTCAAAACATCCCTTAATGCCTCATACTCCCTCCAATTCACTCCCTCGGTTTGGTCCTTCTTTTGCTACACAAGATCACCACTAGAAGGATCCATTAGAAGGTTAGTGAAAAATAAAACAAGTATAGGTTGTGGTGCCTCTCACAACTCACTCAAAAATCTAGCAAGACAATATGATATCTTACCACTCCAAAGTGAATAGAGATACTTACCACAAGTAGAGGCAATTAAAGTGCTTTGGTGTGAAAGAGAGAATACCCAGGTTTTTAACTCTCACAATGGCAAACAAGGTTATTTAGTGGGGCTTGGTATGGATACCTAACAATCACCAAAGTAACAATCCTATTTGTTGTTTTGTGAAGATATAAAAATACCCAAGGAAACTCACACAATAATGGAGACAAATGTGGCAAAGAAAATATATGGATGAATTTTTGCAATGCTCTAGAAAGTCACTAGCTAGTCTCTTAATTGACAGGCACAAGATTTCTCATGAAAAACCAAGTGTCACAATGGCAAGCTCAACTAGTAAACAATAGTAATGATATGGCCTCTTTGCACTTTGTTTTTTTTTCTCTTTTCTCTTTTTTTTATACTTTTTGCTTTTCTATTTTTTTTGTATTTTTCCAATGGCCTTACACTAAGCTAGGAGCAACAATTAACCAAACACAAGTGAACACAATGGTGGTGATGAAAATGACCAGCCTGTCAGAGCACAAAAATAGCTATACTTGTGGGCAAGTTCCTATTAAGATGCTGTAGAAAGGTTGTGGCTAAGGTTCACAAGGTATGGATATGATGGTCCTAGTGAGAAAACAGGAAATAACAAATAAAAACAAAGAAAAACTAAGAGAAAAATGAGTTTCCTAGCTCACGACAGAGAAAAACAGCAAAAACAGTCCACGGCAGGCGTACGGCAGCAAAAACAGTGAAAAACTGTGCCACGGCAGCAACTAGCAGCTAACAGTCGCGCGCGGCAGCAAAACTGCTCGTTTTCGTGCCGCGGCAGCGCGCGCGCGAGCATTATGGGCGCTGGTAAGCGCGTTACGGTGGAAATCACAGCGCGCGGGCGTTACGTGGGCGGACATCGTACGGCAGCGGCGGCAGAGTTTTTCTGCCGTGGGCGTGAGCGCGCGGGTGGGAATTGGTAACAGCGATGCGGGCGGATGGGAAGGTTTTGTAAGCGCGCAACAGGGGGAAATCCGAGTTCGGGTGGGATAGGGTGTATGGGTGCGGCACGGCAGGGAATTGATCAAAACGCTGCCGCGGCAGGATTCCTTGATGGACTCGGATTGGGGGTAGATATGGTGGATTGCAGCGGATCTTTTTGTTATTTTTTGATAGAATTTCGACTAGGGGAACAAGAACCCTAACCCTAGCCGAGAAATATGAAACCTAAAAACATAAAAAGGTAACACAAAATCTAACACAATAACAACAAAAGTAATGAAACTAAGGTGATATCTAGGCTATGGCAATGACTAGAACTATTTTTGTGGGGCAATTTTCTGGATAGGTAATAAAAACACTCAAAACTAAAGGGAAATTGATAGCTCACCGAGGAAACCTGTAAATCTGATACCAAGATGATAAGGGGTGGCCCAATCTTCTCAGTGAACTCACAGACAACTCCAGTATGATAACTAGTGCGCCACTAAGAACTCTCCCGGCTGATCCCTGATGCCAATGCAAAAGATAGCAACCCCAAGGATATTCTCAACTCCACACTCTTGCACAAGTAATCCACCGACTACAAGTGGTCCTGTACCGTCTTATTCCCAGTGGAACAGCAGGTAACACGTAAAGTTTGCAGATAAACTTCCAGATGAAAGGCTTACAAGCAGTTTCAATCTAGAGGTCTAGGGTTTATGTTTTAACGTAGTCTAACCTCTCCTATGCTCCCCAAGGGGTATATATTAGAGGGGGTGCGGCCAAAAGGGGATCCCTTGCACAAGCACTACTCCTAATTGGACTAGGACTCCTATATCTACCACAATTGGATACAAACCGACCCCCACACAAGGGGTGCGGCCAAATTGGTATACAAACCAATCCTAATTGAACTAGGTCTTGTATATGGCGCATTGATACTCCTTGTGGGCGCCTTCCTCTTGCCTTGTTCATGTATGAGTGTGGAATAACATAATTGACATTGTTTTCCACACTTAGTGCATTTGACCTTGTGGAGGCACCATCCCCTTGTCATGATAACATTTGTTATTTGTTGGTTTCACCATGCTAGCACTTGTTTTCCATCTCCTCTTGAAGTCCATGCTCATCCTTGTGTAGCTCCTCTCCATGATCTCCATTCATGTTTGTGTTATCAACAAACCTAAGAATACACAAGTGCAAGGATTTAGGTAGTATAAAGTTCTCACAATTATAAACATTATATTCAAGTAGGAGTGAATTCACCTGTTGTTGTAATAGCTTGGTTCTTGATCTTGTCATTGGACCAATCCTCACTTCATTAGCTTGTATAGGAGCATCCTCATGTGTAACAATAGGTGAAGAGCTAGGGATGTCCTCATCAACTAGTGTAGGATCATCCCTAAATTCCCTCAAATCCTCTTTAGTGGCTAACATGCATAATAGGTTCTCTCTCTTTTTACCACTCGAATTGGTTGTACTATCACTCCCCATGGCTTGTATTTTTGGTGTTCCCTCATCCCTCTCTCTTTCTTTTTCCACTCTCACATTAGTTTTGGATTGGGACTCATTTACAATTTGTTGTGGAGTCATAGGTCTCAAAATAATAGTCTTCCCATGATGATGTAACTCATAAGTGTTTGCTCTTCCTTCATGCTTCACACTTCTATCAAATTGCCAAGGTCTTCCCAATAATAAGTGGCAAACTGTCATGGGCACCACATCAAACTTACTAGTATCCTTGTAAGGTCCAATTTGAAACTCCACTCTCACCATATAAGAAACCTTCATTTGTCCCGTGCTACTCAACCATTGTATATGATAAGGAGAAGGATGCGGCAAATATTTCAAGTTGAGCTTTGCACATAGATCTTTGCTAGCCAAATTCCTACAACTCCCTCCATCAATAATGACTTTGCAAGCCATATTAGGACCAATAATAGCCTTTGTTTGAAACAAATTACACCTTTGATTTTCAGGACTAGGCACCACACTCAAAGAATTTTGTGTGCAAACAATAGTTGGCATGGTAGTAGCATATGCATCCAATGGAGAATCACTCAAATATCCATCATCATCATCAATATCATTAGGATCAACATCATCACTTGTCTCATACTCATTGTTCTCATTGATAACCATCACTTTTGTATTTGGACAATCCCTCTTGAAGTGGCCCTTGCCTCCACATGTGTGACATGTAATATCTCTATTTATTGTAGTAGAAGCACTAGAACCCGAGGCACTTGCTGCTGGTTGTGATGATTTCCTTGCATTAGACACCCTAGGCTCGGTTTTGGATGATGGAGCACCTCGAAAACTTGATGATGGAGGTGGTGGAGGTGGTATACTAGGAGTAGTAGAAGATCTCAATGGGAATCTACTCCTTGTTCTTGCTGAATTTTGTGCCTCCTCATTGAGATGTGATTCGGCCTCCCTAGCATGATGTAATAAATCATGCATATCATTATATTGATAATGCCTCACAATGCCCTTAATTTTATAATGTAAACCTGAAAGGAACCTTTGCATTGTTTGCTCCACTTGCTCTCTCACACGTGCCCTTTGCGTGATTAATTCCATCTCTTGATAATAAGCATCAACTGTCTTGGTACCTTGCCTCAATTGTTGTAATTTGTCAAATTGTTGCCTTATGTAATTGGGTGGAACAAATCTTTCCCTCATAAGTCTGTTCATGGTGTTCCAAGTAACAATGGGTAACTCACCATCATCATGTCTCTTTCTCACTAGATTATCCCACCATCTAAGGGCATATCCATCAAACTCAGAAGATGCCAACTTGATCTTTCAATCCTCATTGTAATCATGCAATCTCCATAATTTCTCTATTTTCAGCTCCCATAGCAAATATTCCTCCACATCCATATTATCAAAGCTGAAAGCTGGAATTAAAAATTTGGGCTTACCCAAACCATCATCTCTATTTTCAGGAGCAATTTGTAAGGGCACACGCCTAGCTCGGCCTAGAAAACCTCCTCGGCCTCTTTCTCCTCTAGCTCCATGGCCAACATTAGGCTCCTCCTCATTATTTGCATCACTATGGACACTAGCATTGCCATCATCAATAGGTGGCAACCGAGCTTGAAGCAATGTTTGAAGATCAGCAATAGTATGATTCAAAGCAACCATAGAATCTTGCATTGTTTGTAATTTAGCACTATTGGTCTCGGCCAATGTATGGGTATCTCCCACCTTTTTCTCCATGTCATGGACAGTTTGATATAAAGGAGCACATGCACTATCAACATACTCCTTGAATTGTTCCTGATTTTTGGTCATTTGATTTGTCAAAACATCCCTTAATGCCTCATACTCCCTCCAATTCACTCCCTCCGTATGGTCCTTCTTTTGCTGCACAAGATCACCACTAGAAGGATCCATTAGTAGGTTAGTGAAATAAAAACAAGTATAGGTTGTGGTGCTCTCTCACAACTCACTCAAAAATCTAGCAAGACAATAGGATATCTTACCACTCCAAAGTGAATAGAGATACTTACCACAATTAGAGGCAATTAAAGTACTTTTGTGTGAAGAAGAGAATACCCAGGTTTTTAACTCTCACAATGGCAAACAAGGTTATTTAGTGGGGCTTGGTATGGATACCTAACAATCACCAAAGTAACAATCCTATTTGCTGTCTTGTGAAGATATAAAAAAGACCCAAGGAAACTCACACAATAATGGAGACAAATGTGGCGAAGCAAATATATGGATGAATTTTTGCAATGCACTAGAAAGTCACTAGCTAGGCTCTTAATTGACAGGCACAAGATTGCTCAATGAAAAACCAAGTGTCACAATGGCAAGCTCAACTAGTAAACAATAGCAATGATATGGCCTCTTTGTACTTTTCTCTTTTTCTCTCTTTTTTTTAATACTTTTGCTTTTTCTATATTTTTTTTGTATTTTTCCAATGGCCTTAAACACAACTAGGAGCAATATGAACCAATAAACAAGTGAACACAATGGTGGTGATGAAAAATGAGCAACCTGTCAGAGCACAAAATAGCTATACTTGTGGGCAAGTTCCTATTAATATGCTGTAGAAAGGCTTTGGCTATGGTTCACAAAGATTGGATGTATTGGTCCTAGTGAGAAAACAGGAAATAACAAGGAAAAACAAAGAAAAACTAGGTGAAACACTACTCTTAGCAGCTGACGGCAGCAAACAGCACCTCACGACAGAGAAAAACAGCAAAAACGCACCAGGACAGGCGTATGGCAGCAAAAACAGTGAAAAACTGTGCCGTGGTAGGCTCACAGCAGCTAGCAGGCAGCACGACAGCGAAACGGGCAGTTTTTTGTGCCGCGGCAGCGCGCGCGCTCGTGATACGGCTGTTGGTAAGCGCGCTGCGGGGAAACGATCGACTACGGCTGGTTACGCGGGCGCGGCAACGATTTGCGCCGAAACTGTGCCGCGGCAGCGGCGGGTGTGTGCGATGGTAAGCGCGCAACAGGGGTGGGTGGGTGTTTTGTAAGCGGTGGGACGGTGCGAATCCGACAGCAGCTAGGCACGGCAGCGTCGGGGTGGGGTGCGATAGAGGGAATCCGAAACCAACTAGGGGTGGATGGCGGTAGGGTTTTGGTAACTTTGGTGCCGCGGTAGGAAACCTAGGTAGGCTCGGATTGGGAGTGTATATGGTGGATGGCTGCGAATTTTTTTGTAGTCTTTGATAGGTTTCGACCAGGGGAAACAAGAACCCTAACCCTAGCCGAAAAATAAGAGATCTAAAACAGAAAAAGGTAACACGAAATCTAACACAAAAACAGCAAAAGTAATGAAACTAAGGTGATTATCTAAGGCTATGGCAATGACTAGCACTATTTTTGTGGGGTAATTTTCTGGATAGGTAATAAAAACACTCAAATTAAAAGGAAATTTGATAGCTCACCAAGGCAACCTGTAAATCTGATACCAAGATGATAAGGGGTGGCCCAATCTTCTCAGTGAACTCACAGACAACTCCAGTATGATAACTAGTGCGCCACTAAGAACTCTCCCGGCTGATCCCTGATGCCAATGCAAAAGATAGCAACCCCATGGATATTCTCAACTCCACACTCTTGCACAAGTAATCCACCGACTACAAGTGGTCCTGTACCGTCTTATTCCCAGTGGAACAGCAGGTAACACGTAAAGTTTGCAGATGAACTTCCAGATGAAAGGCTTACAAGCAGTTTCAATCTAGAGGTCTAGGGTTTATGTTTTAACGTACTCTAACCTCTCCTATGCGCCCCAAGGGGTATATATGAGGAGGAGTGCGGCCACAAGGCTCTCCCTTGCGCAAGCACCAACCCTAATAGGACTAGGACTCCTAACACTACCACAATTGGATACAAACCGCCCCCACACACAAGGGGTGCGACCAAATTGGTATACAAACCAATCCTACTACTACTAGAACTCCATATGGCGCATTGATGCTTCCTTGTGGGCGCCCTCCTCTTGCCTTGTCCATCCATGAGTGTGAAATAATAATATGGCATTGTTTTCCACACTTAGTGCATTTGACCTTGTGGAGGCACCATCCCCTTGTCATCATAACACTTGTTATTTGTTGTTTTCATCATGTTATTGATTGTTTTCCATCTCCTCTTGTAATCCATGCTCATCCTTGTGTATCTCCTCTCCATGATCTCCATTCATGCTTGTGTTATCAACAAACCTAAGAATACACAAATGCAAGGATTTAGGTAGTATAAAGCTCTCACAATTATAAACATTATATTCAAGTAGGAGTGAATTCACCTGTTGTTGTAATAGCTTGGTTCTTGATCTTGTCATTGGTCCAATCCTTACTTCATTAGCTTGTATATGAGCACCCTCATGTGTAACAATAGGTGAACAGCTAGGGATGTCCTCATCACCATTATATAGGTTTCCGTGATTCGATGCTGAGGGTTGTACCCATGGCCTCTGACCACTCAGTCGTAGGCGCAAACGGCTAGGTCCGCCTCGGAGCATCGGCCGGACTTTCGGTGCGGATCCAACCTAGCTAGGTGGTTCCTTGGACTTATCTACGGTGAAAGGTAAGTGTAGTGTCTGATACTCTGCCGGTACACCCCGGACGTGTGCTATCACGCGAAAAAAAAAGTTGAAGTGCGTGTGGCTACAGTAGTGCACCCCTGCAGGGTTAAATCTTTTCGAAAAGGGCGTATCGTCCGCGCTTATGTGATGATCTTGGAGAAAGTGCTGGCTAACAAGAGTCAGATAACTTACACCTAATGATATTTGTTAACCTGTGCGATAATGAGATCACTATCCAACGGTTTCCACATGTGTGAGTTTTCCTCGAGTTACCTCCTGGCATTGGTTGAGGGGGGTAAATCTTGGATGGGTTTGCTTTGGTGAGTAATTATAGTTGGTTTTGTCGCGCTCTTTCATCCCTTTCTAATAGACGGAAGTTAGAGTGTCTCTATAAGTTTTTAGTGTTGCTTGCTGTTCAACCACTAATCCCTTCTCCCGGAACTCAAAGCATTGATAGCTCGTGAAGTGTTTGGAATACTTAATAGTACTGCATATTTTGCCAGTACTTTACCATACTGATCCCTCCGAGGCTGCATATTCCAATGCAGTCGACAAGTTTGAAGTCTGACACCATTAGCTTGGGAATCCCTCCGGCTTGGCCTGGGCAGGGATTGGACGCCATCGCTTATCTTCGGGACTCTTAGTACAATTTGTATCTTTTCCGTAGTCGGATAGTATTTCGTTTTCTATTGTTATTTGGATCTTTGTATTGTATCAGTTGTATTCTTGACTTCTTGGAGTTGTGTTGTATATGTCTGTTCTGTTGTTGTTGCGGATTATTCGTGAACTGTTGTAATGGTATCAGAAAAGACAACCCAGGATCAGATATTATGTGGATTCTGCCGGGAATGCTAAAATCCCCATAGTACCCGATCCAGGGGCGTCACAGGCCAGCAACGGACGGCCCAGGATACCCTGGTATCCATGGGTCTGACAACACTGGTGGCCTGAACCTGGGTAAACTCTCCGTGTCGCCATTGTTGTCGTTCTCAAGCTTCCCTCGTGAATCCTCCTCAAGAGGTGAAGCAAGTGTGTTTAGCACCCAGTGGTCAAACCTCTTGAGAGATCCTGTCGTTGACAGATCACTCTCCGACATTTGGTGCGCCAGTTAGGGGGCTAAGGCACTCGTCCACTTCATCTTCACCATGGCCCCTCCCACCGGGACCAGCCCCCGTCTCACCCGATCCGAGCGCACTTGTCGCAGGGGGCAGGTCGAGCTGACTGGCAACGACAACGACAACGACGCATCCCGGCACAACACCACTGGTGTGGACGGCGAACATGGCGTTGAGGTGGAGGCTTCTTCTCACACACCGCAGCAAGACGCGCCTGCGTCTCAGTAACCGCCACCACCGCTATCATTAACGCAGGGACGTCTGGAGCAGCCCACTCCCGCAGCGGCTCTGCTGCTGGTCCGGGAGCTGCTTCCACACCCGTCCGCACCAGAAGGACACACCGTATCGCTCGCCCGCCTCCAGGAGCTCGCCACCGCCGCAAACATCCCCCCGCGGTAGCCGCTGTTAGGCGGCACAGACCAGCGTAGAAGCACGACAGCACATGACATGTCGCCCCTTCTCATGGTGTAACTTCGCTGGTGCAAGGTGATCCCTGCACCAAGTTGCATGACAAGGCACTCACCACGAAGGTGCCTGAGAAGGGCAGCAACATCTGCTAGATCTTGCGCACTCCTCCAGATGCGCGCGGACAGATCGAGCGCTGCCACGAGCGTGAGTGGCGCACCATCCACGACCTCGCCGAGGCAGGCTGCGCCAACCGCCGGGCGGACCTCAACGCGCGTGCCACGGTCTACGTCAGAGGCGCCCTCGTGTTCACCAAGCAACTTCGCACGGTCTCCTGGCTGCCGAAGTTCAACCCGATGCTGCCATCTCGCTACAACGACACTACTCCCCTCGACTTCCTACAGCTCTACTGCCTCAACGTAGGAGCTACAAAGGGAGCTGACAAGTGGATGACGAACTCGCTGCCCATGGCCCTCAAGGGTCCTGCCATCATTTGGCTCATGAATATGCCTGAGGGCTCCATCGGGTCGTTTGAGGAGTTGTGCCTCCACTTCGTCGCCAACTTCAAGGTCTCCTATGAACGCCCAGTCTCGTACAACAACCTTCGCGGCATCCGCCAGTGCCGTGGCAAAACACTTCGCCAGTACCTGTGGCATTTCAGCCAGACACGCAACAAGATCGCCCGCATCACCGACGTGAATTCATCTCCGCCTTCCGGTAAGGATTCACCAACGAGTGCATGCTCGAAGAGCTCGGCATCAAGGATGACCTCACCTCCCCTGTCGAGCTCATGGACATGGACGACCGGTGCAAAAAGGCTGAGGAGGGATGCCTCTTTAGACACAACGTGCCTGCCGATGAAGCCAAGCCGGTGGCGTCCAAGACCAAGACCAAGGCGCAAAGCGACGATGCTGACACCAAACGGAAAGCTCCAGCCGTTCTGGCAGCCGAGCCAGAACGCAAGCACGGCCGTAGCGACACTGCACCCGTGGCGGAAAACCTCCCCTTATGTGAGTTCCACAGAATGCACACAAAGGATTGTTTCTAGCTGGAGATGATGCGGGGTGACCGCCTCATGAGGGGTAACCAAGAGGGCTACTCTCGAGGCGGCGGCTGGCGCAGTCCTGGGAAAGGTGGAGGCTGCGCGGGAGGGAGATGGGAGGAGCGCGGCCCGAACCACTACAAAAGATATGACAACTACTACACGGGTGGCTACAACGACGGCGGCTACCAGCCGCTCCCTCAGCAACCACCACCACGGCAGCAGCAGCGCCCGCCGCTGCAACATCCCAACCCACCCCCGCCTTAGGTGAACGCTGTCACACAGCAACAAGCTAAGGGCAACCAGGGTCGTGGCGATGAACACAGCGGGGGCTACCAAGAGCCCACAGCCTACATAGCATGTATCCTTGGCGGAGCACAAGCTCCTCTCTCCAACCGCCACTTCAAGAAGTTCTCGCGTGAGATCAACGCTGTCCACTCAGGCACAACCGCGGCCAAGCTACTCAAGTGGTCAGACCATAAGGTATCCTTCGACATCAGCAACTACCCCAAGTCCACAAGGACCGTGGGAACCCTACCCCTGGTCTGCACCCCCACCATGAACAACATTGTTGGCAACAAGACCCTGCTTCATGGGGGTGCGGGCCTCAACGTCATCTCGGTGCCCATGTTCGAGCGGCTCCAAGTGCCCTACGAGCGTCTGGCCCCCACGAGGCCGTTTACCAGCATCACAGACGGCACTACAGTCCCACTGGGACAGGTGCGCCTCGCCGTCACGCTCGTCACCCGCCAGACCTACCGCACCGAGACCCTCGATTTCGACGTAGCACACATCACTCTTCCCTACAACGCCATTGTCGGGGTACCCATCCCTCGCGAAGTTCATGGTTGTGACACACCACGCGTACAACCTCATGAAGCTGCCTGGGCCTGCCGGGACCATCACCATCCATGGAGAGGTGGAGGATGCGACACGCTTCGTCGAGCGAGCCTACAAGGAGGTGGCGACCTCGCACCCTACGGATGAAGACGATGTGGGACACCTCAATGAGGTTACCAAGAAGAGGCTTCTACCCTCTCAAAAGGTAGCAGCCATCCCGAAGACCTCCCCCCCAAAGCACTGGAGGCTTGGGGGTTGCCCCCATGAAGACCCCCGAGAGTGTGGAGGCTCAGGGGCTGCCACTTCTCTCCATGCGAGCGCACCTCCTTACTAGGGAGGAGCGCTCACCAGACGTACCCACGAGGGGACCCCATGACACCACGGTAAAAACGACGCCAGGACCTGTCTCCGTGAGGGTCTCAGCTTTTCCCTTGGAGGACGATGCATCAGACTTAACCATACTTTCCATATTTTCTCTCATTTGGAGAGCCTCATATACTTCTGAAAGAGTTAGTTCATTACGAGCCAATAATAAGGTATCTCACAGACTCATAAAAGAATTAAGAAGGAATCATAACATCAGAAGAGCTAGATCCTCATCATCATATTTTACCTCCATCGACACTAGGTCGACAATGATCTCCTTAAAGATCGATATGTGGTTCATGACCAAACCACCCTCCTGTAGCTTGTGCATGAACATGTTCATCTTCACGTGCATCTTGTTGCTAGAACCTTGGACATGTAGATCTCTTCCAGCTTATCTCAAAGTGCTTGTGCAGATTCCTCTTTGAACACCTCTTATAAAATCTCATTAGATAGATGAAGTTGAAGCAAAGACAAAGCCTTACGGTCTTTACGCTTGTCAGCGTTTTTCCACTTCTTCGGATCCCTTTCTTTGAATCCATCCAACGCATCATCAAGATCTCTGGATTGGGACAGAATCGCGCTCATCTTGACTTTCGACAGCGAGAATATTGTCTTATAGTCCAGCAACGGTAGATCAAACTTCATCTCGACCATCAAAACACTAATCTACAAACCAGGGATCTGATACCACTTGTTAAAGAGATCGACACATGGGGACACAGGATTTTTAATGTAAAAAACCCTTCCAATGAGGAATAGAAAAAACTATGGGCGCCTGCTAGCAGAAGTTCACTATATTCGGTGCGGTTGAAACACCGGGGATTTACAGCTTGCGACTTATCCAAACTGTTTTCTTACATGATGCATATAAAGGGGTAAAACCCTAGACAAGGTAGAAATTGGATCCAACTCGTACCATACCGTGGGGGTTGCCACCCTCAGCACCCCCTCTGCGCCGACCACATTGGGATGGGCAACATGATGGGCCAACTTCAGACTCCGTGACGCTCCTCTCTACTCGTCAGAAGTTCGGCCTTTTATCAGCATAAGTGAATTTTGATCACACCAAAATAATGCTCCACCTCGAGACAAATTCCTTCATGTAGCATAAAAGAAACCTTCACCCTGAAAAAATAAAGAAAACACCTCTGGCGCCAAATAGCCTCTTTGGCTAAACAGTGATACCAACTAAGCTTAAGAAAAGCTCAAACTTAGTAACATGTGATGGCTTTGTCATCATATGAGCAAGATTATCATGAGTAATTATCTTCCATACCTTTAGATTACCTTGTACAACAATACTGTGCACATAATGGTATTTTACATCAATGTGCTTTGTTCTCTCATGGAACATTCTAACAGCCCAAATTTGGCACTCCAAAATTTGAGCCAGATTTTATCACTTTTGCATTTCATCATGCATCATGGCATCCATATTAAATTGATAAAAATAAATAAAGAAAAACAAGAAAAAATTAAGAGCATACAAATCTATTCACAAAGAAAACTATTTCTTGATCTTCCATATCTGTCAAGGAAGTTCCAAGAATTAAATTGATAGTTTTGCAACCATAAGAAAATGGCAAATGTTTTATAAAGGGAGCCAATTGAATTCAAATGACTTCCAGAATCCTTTAAAATTTCAAAACCTAAGTTATGGAATCCTTCTCCATGTTGTTGGGAGACTCCATATTTATTGTGATAAGTTTTCGAAGAAGAAAACAATTGCCACACATTTAATAAGGAGAAAACACAAAAATGGCCATAACTCAATTCCAATGTTTTTGTTAAAGTATTCACAAACAAAAATTTAGGGAAGTGGCTACACTTGTCAATCAGTATACTAGCCCCCAAAATATAAATTTTGCAAAGTCAACTGAATTACCAATTTAAATTAATTATGGAAATAGTAAAAATGCCTGAAAGAAAATTCAAACAAGCTTGTTCTGGGAAGTTTCATCAAATAACCTGAAAATTTTACCAGGGCTTCTTCCCTTCAAATAATAATTTACTGAAAATTTTCATAAGGTTTTGAACTGGTTAAGAGTCGCAATTAAATGTTTTAAATAAACAACCGAGAAGAAAATTTAGAAGGAAATGGAGCCGGGGGGTTTTCGCAAAAATGTAATCTACTTTATGTAGCTGTACGTCCATGGAAGTGGGAGGAGGAGGGCCGCACGATGGCCACCTCCACGCGTCCAGCATCCACAACGCTCCGAGGAGGATAAAGTCACCAAAGCTGCTCTGCCCTCACTGAAACCCTAACCCTAGCCCGCTCCCTCTCTGTGTTTCTCCTCGTGCGCCCGAAACCCTAGCCGCCATGGAGTCTCTCACCGCTAGCGACTGGAGCCATCCCCGACGAATGTGAGTGGGGCAAAAGAAGTACCTCGCTGCCCCCTATCACCTCGTCCCAAGGATAGAAGAGGGAGGGCCGAAATCGGCGCTGCCATCCGTCTTCTTCCTCGCAGCTGGCACGCCATTGCCGCCGTCCTCGACCATCTCCGGCCACACCGAGGGTGCCCAAGCGTTGAGGGTGTGATCCCGTACCGATTCCCTCGTTTCCCCTGCTCGTTTGCACGCTGGAGTCGCCGCCGTAGGACTGGTTTAGGTCGTCGCCGGCAGTGCTGTGCTACGTGCTTCAGATTTCGTCCAACCTATACAATGTTTAGTTGTTGGTTCAGATTTCGTGCCAAAGTGACATCTTATTTAAGCGGATATGCTAGTGTTAACATCGACAAGCATAGCCCCGCACTTGTTGCCTCTGGATCTCACCCTGGAGACCCGAGTTCAATCCCCAGGCAGAGGAACAACTTTTTTTTTGGATTAAATCCTGTAGAAGGTCTCACCTGTCAATGACCCTAGACGCCTCAAGCGGCTCCATCCGCGCCTCGTTAGCGCCGCGTGGCGACGGGCCACGTCTGTCAGGGGCAAGGACGGGCGGCTATGGCCCTATCTCGGTAGCAAAAGTCCCAACCGTGTTCTCTGTCTAAAATAAAATGAAAACATATTCAACTGATTGCTTGTAAATTCAATATCAAACGTAAAACTCAACAATTTTGGTGATTCAAATTTCTACGGGTAGATCTGTGAGAGCTATATACACTAGTACCATTTTTACATATGTTTGCACATATAAATTTGCACTTATTATTTAATTACAGGAATGACTTATTAAAACTAAAACTTTAAGAATCTATAACTTTTGTTCAGTAATTCCAATATGAGTCTTTCAGGTGTCAAAATGTTTGTCTTAACCAACTCTAAACATCCATATTTTATTTAGACATATTTGAAATAATTGTCGTCTCTGTTTAAATAAAATACTGAAATGGCAGAATAAAAGTGACACTTGAAAAAATCATAATAATTTTCATAAAACTTCAAAAATTAAGGTTAATACCTTAAAATGTTGAGAGAAACATTTATAAACTACATAGGTCTGTTACACATATTAATGAACATTTTATAACAGAGTTCTTTACTTTTGCCTAAAATGGTAGATTAAAATGCCCTTTTCAAATATTCACCAAATATTCATAATTGCTTAGAATGTTACAACAAATATATCAAAATGCTCAGCATTTGTCTAACAGAAAACATCATTTGCATGCATGTTTTCAACATATAGTAGTACTGGTCATAGAGAAAACAACATTAGGGCATTAAGATAAATATGGGTGTTTCATTTTAATAATGCTTTAATTGTTTTGGGACCCATTTAAAATGTTGCTCTTCTTTAATAAATATTTAGTTGCATTAACTTGTCATGCCATCATGAATGTGCATTGCACTTGTATGTATTTATGTTATTTATTTGTTCCTTCCTGCTTGTTGTGTATCGGTAGATTCAGAGGTCGAGATTCCGCCACAATACTTCGACGGGTCGTACTATCACCCCTATCACCAAGGCAAGCGGAAATCCCCTTCTTGAGCATTCTCTCATCCCATGTTTTCCCTCAAGTATTTTAGCCACCATAATATTGTATTCGATTCAAATTTCAATTTATTAGAGTATCCTAATAGTTGCATTTTGTTCCGGATACCATTACGTGTTTCCCTTCCTAGTATCCATAATATTGTTGTGTGGCTCGAGTTACTGCTATATGCTATTTAATTGCTTAGCCATGCTTAGTTGAGTGCTTTGGTTCGATGTATGGATCATGGTTGGAAAGATTATGGCATGTCCGGATGTGTTGGAGACAGATGGTCTTCAATTAAAATTCTAATAGGCGTGGATGAGTTGCCATCAGTGAATGACAGTGTTTTGCCTCACTCGTGCCCCTAGGAGCGAGTTCTTTACCTCTTGAACCAAGACTAAGCATGCTTCCATGAGTGGGATATATGGGTAAATCCCTAACGACCGACTAACTTATGAGGGTCTAGCCAAGGGTCCTCTAGTTTGAGATTTCCATTTGCGTGTGCGTGAAAATGGAAAAGATGATGTGATAAGGGGTGGCCCAATCTTCTCAGTGAACTCACAGATAACTTCTGTATTGATAACTAGTGCGCCACTAAGAACTCTCCGGCTGATCCCTGAAGCCAATGCAACAGATAGCAACCCAATGGATATTCTTAACTCCACACTCTTGCACAAGTAATCCACCGACTACAAGTGGTCCTGTACCGTCTTATTCCCAGTGGAACAGCAGGTAACACGTAAAGTTTGCAGATGAACTTCCAGTATGAAAGGCTAACAAGCAGTTTCAACTAGAGGTTATGGGGTTTGTTTGATTCAATCGTAGTCTACCTCAACCACACGCAGGTGGGACACATATATAGGTGGAGGGGTGCGGCCACAAGGCTCCCTTGCGCAAGCAATCCCTCCCCTACTAGGACTAGGACTCCTACTAGGACTAGGACTCACATATATGGATACAAACCGATTCCATACACAAGGAATTCGGCCACATTGGTATGGAAACCAAACCTAACACTACTAGAATTGCTATGGCGCATTGATCTTCCATGTGGGCGCCCTCCTCTTGCATTTGTCCATGTATGAGTGTGGAATAACATAATAGCATTGTTTTCCACACTTAGTGCATTTGATCTTGTGGAGGCACCATCCCCTTATCATGATAACAATTGTTATTTGTTGTTTTCACCATGCTAGCACTTGTTTTCCATCTCCTCTTGAAGTCCATGCTCATCCTTGTGTAGCTCCTCTCCATGATCTCCATTCATGTTTGTGTTATCAACAAACCTAAGAATACATAAATGCAAAGATTTAGGTAGTATAAAGCTCTCACAATTATAAACATTATATTCAAGTAGGAGTGAATTCACCTGTTGTTGTAATAGCTTGGTTCTTGATCTTGTCATTGGACCAATTCTAACTTCATTAGCTTTGATAGGAGGATCTTCATGTTCAACAATAGGTGAAAAGCTAGGGATGTCCTCATCATCCTCCCCCTCTTGAAAAGGCATCGACCTCGATGCTAAATCATCTCCATGGTAAGGTGTCAAATCAGCCACATTAAAAGAATTACTAACACCAAACTCATCAATTGGGAGGTCAATCTTGTATGCATTATCATTGATCCTTGAAATAACTTTGTAAGGACCAGCTCCTCTAGGCATCAATTTGGACTTTCTTAATGTGGGAAATCTATCTTTTCTAAAGTGTACCCACACCATGTCTCCTGGCCGAAATATAAGCTCCTTCCTCTTCTTGTTTACTCTTTCAGCCACATGTTTTCCTTTCTTCTCAATGGCCTCTTTTGTTTTCTCATGAATCTTCTTCACAAAATCAGCCCTCTTTGAAGCCTCCATATTAACTCTCTGATGTAAAGGAAGTGGTAATAAATCAAGAGGAGTAATAGGCTTGAAGCCATACACCACCTCAAAAGGACATAATTGAGTAGTTGAATGCACAGCTCTATTGTAAGCAAATTCCACATGGGGCAAACACTCCTCCCACTCCTTCAAATTCTTCTTGATCATACCTCTTAGCAATGTGGACAATGTTCTATTAACCACCTCAGTTTGTCCATCAGTTTGGGGGTGGCAAGTAGTGGAAAATAATAGCTTAGTGCCAAGCTTACCCCAAAGTGTCTTCCAAAAGTAACTCATGAACTTGACATCTCTATCTGAAACTATAGTCCTTGGAACTCCATGCAATCTCACAATCTCTCTAAAGAACAAATTGGCAATGTGAGAAGCATCATCACTCTTGTGGCATGGAATAAAATGAGCCATCTTTGAAAATCTATCCACAACCACAAAGATAGAGTCATGTCCTCTTTTAGTCCTTGGTAATCCCAACACAAAATCCATACTAATATCCTCCCATGGTGTACTTGGTGATGGCAATGGTGTATATAATCCATGGGGCTTCAATTTTGATTTGGATTTGTTGCAAGTAATGCATCTTTGCACCAATCTATACACATCTCTTCTCATATGTGCCCAATAGAAATTTTCTGCCAACATCAACAATGTTTTCTCTCTTCCAAAGTGTCCCATCAATCCTCCACTATGAGATTCCTGGATCAAAAATAAACGCAAAGAACACTCGGGAATACACAATTTGTTAGCTCTAAACAAGTACCCATCATGTATATGAAATTTGTCCCATGCTTTAGTATTAACACATTTATTAAATGGCATGGAAAATTCATTATCTTCATCATATAAATCTCTAATACCCTCCAAACCCGAAACCTTGATTTCTAAATTTGAGAGTAACATATTTTTCCTTGACAAAGCATCAGCAACTACATTATCCAATCCCTTTTTATGTTTTATGATGTATGGAAAAGATTCAATGAACTCAACCCACTTAGCATGTCTCTTATTCAAATTATTTTGGCACTTTAGAAATTTCAATGCTTCATGATCACTATGAATAATAAATTCTTTAGGCCACAAATAATGTTTCCATACTTCTAGAACTCTCACAAGTGCATATAATTCCTTATCATAAACAGAATAATTCAATTGTGCACCATTCAATTTTTCAGAAAAATAAGCAATAGGTTTCTTTTCTTGCATGAGCACACCTCCAATACCTATGCCACTAGCATCACACTCAATCTCAAATTGTTTATCAAAATTTGGAAGCATAAGTAATGGGGCCGAAATCAACTTCTCTTTCAAAGTATCAAAAGCAATGTCTTGAGAAACACCCCATTCAAAATTAACACCCTTTTTAGTTAGATCATTTAAAGGGGCAGCAATTGTACTAAAATTAGGCACAAATCTTCTATAGAAACTAGCAAGCCCATTAAAACTTCTAACTTGACTCACATTAGTGGGAATTGGCCAATTTCGAATAGCTTCAATTTTAGATTGATCAACCTCAATTCCATGCTTAGAAACAACATAACCAAGAAATATAACCTTATCCTTGCAAAAAGTGCACTTCTCAAGATTACCATATAATTTATTAGTTCTTAGCACTTGCAAAACTTGTCTAATATGATCCATGTGGTCATGTTCATTGTGGCTATATATGAGAATATCATCAAAATAAACTACCACAAATCTACCAATAAAGTCTCTCAAAATATGGTTCATTAATCTCATGAAAGTACTAGGTGCATTAGTTAAACCAAAGGGCATTACTAACCACTCATATAAACCAAATTTTGTCTTAAAAGCAGTTTTCCATTCATCTCCCTCTTTCATTCTTATTTGATGGTATCCACTACGCAAATCAATTTTAGAGAAAAGAGTAGCACCACTTAATTCATCTAACATGTCATCTAAACGTGGTATAGGATGACGATAACGAATAGTGATGTTATTAATTGCTCTACAATCTACACACATGCGCCAAGTACCATCTTTCTTAGGAACCAAAATAACGGGAACGGCACAAGGAGATAAACTAACCCGAATATAACCTTTGTCCAAGAGTTCTTGTACTTGCTTTTGGATCTCCTTTGTTTCTTGTGGATTGGTTCTATAAGGGGCTCGGTTTGGGAGAGATGCTCCCGGGATCAAATCAATTTGATGTTCAATTCCTCTCAATGGTGGCAATCCCGAGGGCACATCTTGTGGAAAAACATCCTCAAAGTCCTGCAAAACATTAGAAACACCAAGAGGAATAGGGGTCATGTCATTAGAAACCAAAATCTCTCCCTTGTGAATAAGCACAATAGGGACTAGTGAAGGATCATCCTTAAATTCCCTCAAATCCTCTTTAGTGGCTAACATGCATAATAGGTTCTCTCTCTTTTTACCACTCGAATTGGTTTTGCTATCACTCCCCATGGCTTGTATTTTTGGTGTTCCCTCATCCCTCTCTCTCTCTTTTTCCTCTTTCATAGCAACTTTGGATTGGGACTCATTTATAATTTGTTGTGGAGTCATAGGCCTCAAGATAATAGTCCTCCCATGATGGTTCAACTCATAAGTATTAGCTCTTCCTTCATGCTTCACACTTCTATCAAATTGCCAAGGTCTTCCCAATAAGAGGTGACACACTGTCATAGGAACCACATCAAACTCAGTAGCATCCTTATAAGGTCCAATTTGAAACTCCACTCTCACCATATGAGATACCTTCATTTGTCCAGTGCTACTCAACCATTGTATATGATAAGGGCTCGGATGTGGTAAGTATTTTAGGTTCAACTTGGCACATAAATCCTTGCTTGCCAAGTTTCTACAACTCCCTCCATCAATAATGACTTTGCAAGCCATGTTGGGACCAATAACAGCCTTTGTTTGGAATAAATTGCACCTTTGATTTTCAGGACTAGGCACCACACTCAATGAATTTTGGGTGCAAACAATAGAAGGCATAGTAGTAGCATAAGCATCCAAAGGAGAATCACTCAAATATCCATCATCATCATCAAGATCATTGGGATCAACATCATCACCTGTCTCATATTCATTGTTCTCATTGATAATCATCACTTTTGAATTTGGACAATCCTTCTTGAAGTGCCCTTTTCCTCCACATGTGTGGCATTTAATATCTCTATTCCTTGTAGTAGGAGCACTAGAACCCGAGGCACTTGCTGTTGGTTGTGATGTTTTCCTTGTATTAGCCACACTAGGCTCGGATTTGGATGATGTGGCACCTCGAAAATTTGATGATGGAGGTGGTGGTGTTGAAGTACTAGGAGTAATAGATGATCTCAAAGGAAATCTACTCTTTGTTCTAGCCAAATTTTGTGCTTCCTCCAATAGATGTGATTCGGCCTCTCTAGCATGATGTAAGAGATCGTGCATATTAGTGTATTGATAATGCCTCACAATGCCCTTGATTCTATAATGTAATCCTGAAAGAAATCTTTGCATTGTTTGCTCCTCTTGTTCTTCCACACGGCCTCTTTGCATGATCATCTCCATCTCTTGATAATAAGCATCAACTGTTTTGGTACCTTGCTTCAATTGTTGTAGCTTGTCAAATTGTTGCCTTATGTAATTGGGAGGTACAAATCTTTCCCTCATGAGCCTCTTCATGGTGTTCCAAGTAGCAATGGGTAACTCACCATCATTATGTCTCTTTCTCACTAAATTGTCCCACCATCTAAGAGCATATCCATCAAACTCAGAAGATGCCAACTTGATCTTTCTATCCTCATTGTAATCATGCAATCTCCAAAGCTTCTCAATTTTCAACTCCCATAGCAAAAATTCTTCCACATCCATAAAATCAAAGCTGAAAGATGGAATAGAAAATTTTGGTTTACCCAATATATCTTCTCTATTGTCATTAGCATTGGGCAAAGGAACACGCCTAGCACGGCCTAGAAAACCTCCTCTTCCTCTTTCTCCTCTAGCTCCACGGCCAAAATTAAGCTCTTCTCCATTATTGGCATCACTATGGATACTAGCATTGTCATCATCAATAGGTGGCAACCGAGCTTGAAGCAAAGTTTGAAGATCATTCATATTGTTGTTGATAGCATCAATAGCATCTTGCATTGTTCTCAATTGAGCACTATTGGTTTCGGCCAATTTATTGGTGCTCTCCACATTCTTCTTTGTGGCATCAACTAACTCATAAACAGGATCAACAGCTTCATTCACATATTTCTTGTAATGTTCCTCATTGTCATCCAATTTCTTTGTCAACACATCCCTTAATGCCTCATACTCCCTCCAATTCACTCCCTCGGATTGATCCTTCTTTTGCTGCACAAGATCACTACTAGAAAGATCCATTAGAGGTTAGTGAAAATAAAACAAGTATAGGTTGTGGTGCCTCTCACAACTCACTCAAGAATCTAGCAAAACAATAGGATATCTTACCACTCCAAAGTGAATAGAGATACTTACCACAAGTAGAGGCAATTAAAGTGCTTTGGTGTGAAGAAAAGAATACCCAGGTTTTTAACTCTCACAATGGCAAACAAGGTTATTTAGTGGGGCTTGGTATGGATACCTAACAATCACCAAAGTAACAATCCTATTTGCTGTCTTAGTGAAGATATAAAATACCCAAGGAAACTCACACAATGGAGACAAATGTGGCAAAGCAATATGTGGATGGAAATTTGCAATGCACTAGAAAGTCACTAGCTAGGCTCTTAATTGACAGGCACAAGATTGCTCAATGAAAAACCAAGTGTCACAATGGCAAGCTCAACTAGTAAACAATAGCAATGATATGGCCTTTTTGCACTTTCTCTTTTCTCTTTTTTTTTTGTATACTTTTTGCTTTTTCTATTTTTTTTTGAATTTTTCAATGGCCTTACACTAAGCTAGGAGCAACAATTAACCAAACACAAGTGAACACAATGGTGGTGATGAAAAATGAGCAGCCTGTCAGAGCACAAAATAGCTATACTTGTGGGAAAGTTCCTATTTGAATGCTGTAGAAAGGCTGTGGCTAAGGTTCACAAGGTATGGATGTATGAGTCCTAGTGAGAAAACAAGGGAAAAACAAAGAAAAATAGAAAAATCTAGGTGAAAATTTGACTAACACAGCTCACGGCAGCAATTTATACCCACGGCAGCAAAACAGCACGTTTTGGATCCAAGGCAGCACGTACGGCAGAGAAACAACTGCTTTTTGTGCCACGGCAGACTCACAACAGCACGCAGAACTCACGGCAGCAAAACTGCCAATTCCTGTGCCGCGGCAGCGCGCGAGACAGCGAAACAGCCGATTGGTAACCGCGTTACAGCGAAAATTCCAGCGCGCGCGTTACGGGAGCAGCAGCGTACGGCAGCGGCGGCAGAGTTTTTCTGCCGTGGAGGTGGGCGCGCGCGGTTGATTTTTTGGTAAGGATACGGTGGGCGCGCGGGTGGGATTTGTATAGGGTGGCACGGTGCGAGTCCGAAAGCAAGTAGGAAGGGGTGGCAGCGAAGGTTTGATGCGTGGAGGTGGGGTGAAACCGAAACCAACTAGGGGTAGGAGCGCGGCAGCGTTTTGGGAAGTTTTGGTGCCGCGGCAGGACACCTATGTGGACTCGGATTGGAGTGTATATGGTGGATGGCTGCGGATCTTTTTGGTATTTTTGGATAGAATTTCGACTAGATGAAAGGAAACCCTAAACCTAGCCGAAACAAGAAAAACTAAAAAGATAAAAAGCAACACAAATCTAACACAAAGACATCACTAGGAATTGAAAACTAAGATAATTATCTAGGCTAAGGCAAGAACTAGAACTATTTTTGTGGGGCTTTTTCTGGATAGGTAATAAAAACACTCAAAGTAAAAGGTAAAATTTGATAGCTCACCGAGGCAACCTGTAAATCTGATACCAAGATGATAAGGGGTGGCCCAATCTTCTCAGTGAACTCACAGATAACTTCTGTATTGATAACTAGTGCGCCACTAAGAACTCTCCGGCTGATCCCTGAAGCCAATGCAACAGATAGCAACCCAATGGATATTCTTAACTCCACACTCTTGCACAAGTAATCCACCGACTACAAGTGGTCCTGTACCGTCTTATTCCCAGTGGAACAGCAGGTAACACGTAAAGTTTGCAGATGAACTTCCAGTATGAAAGGCTAACAAGCAGTTTCAACTAGAGGTTATGGGGTTTGTTTGATTCAATCGTAGTCTACCTCAACCACACGCAGGTGGGACACATATATAGGTGGAGGGGTGCGGCCACAAGGCTCCCTTGCGCAAGCAATCCCTCCCCTACTAGGACTAGGACTCCTACTAGGACTAGGACTCACATATATGGATACAAACCGATTCCATACACAAGGAATTCGGCCACATTGGTATGGAAACCAAACCTAACACTACTAGAATTGCTATGGCGCATTGATCTTCCATGTGGGCGCCCTCCTCTTGCATTTGTCCATGTATGAGTGTGGAATAACATAATAGCATTGTTTTCCACACTTAGTGCATTTGATCTTGTGGAGGCACCATCCCCTTATCATGATAACAATTGTTATTTGTTGTTTTCACCATGCTAGCACTTGTTTTCCATCTCCTCTTGAAGTCCATGCTCATCCTTGTGTAGCTCCTCTCCATGATCTCCATTCATGTTTGTGTTATCAACAAACCTAAGAATACATAAATGCAAAGATTTAGGTAGTATAAAGCTCTCACAATTATAAACATTATATTCAAGTAGGAGTGAATTCACCTGTTGTTGTAATAGCTTGGTTCTTGATCTTGTCATTGGACCAATTCTAACTTCATTAGCTTTGATAGGAGGATCTTCATGTTCAACAATAGGTGAAAAGCTAGGGATGTCCTCATCATGATGATGTTGAGGATGGTGTGCGTGTTAAGGTGACCGAGGTCCCAGGTGTCGCAGGCACTGAATCGGGATCGGAGTACACCGATGACCCTTCGATAGATTCATGCAAGCTAAAGGTTGTAACCCTACCCACTATGCCATCCTCCCAGGACAAGGACTTTTGATCAGGAAAGGATTCGGACTGTACTGGTGGTTAAATTTGGTAGACCCCTGCAGGGTTAAATCTTTTCGAAAAGCCGTGTCCACGTATATTGATATGGGATGGGCCAATCTTCTCGATGAACTCTCTGATAGCTTGATAGATAACTCGTGTCTCACTGAAAACTCTCCAGCTGATCCCTGATACCAATGCAACAATTTGCAACCCAATGGATACTCTCAACTCCACACGCTTGCACAACGTAGCCACCGACTACGAGGTGGTCCTATACCGTCTTATTCCCAGTGGAACAGCAGGTAACACACAATTTTTCAATGGTAACAATACTTCCAGATGAACTCTTACAAGGAGCAAGTTCAATCTAAAAGTCTAGGGTTTATGTTTAACGTAGTCTAATTGTTCTATTTCGGATCCTAGGTATTTATGAGGGGTAAAGGGGTGTGGCCACAAGCCCTTGCGCAAGCACCACCCCTCCAACTCGACATGGACTCAAACTTGTGTTTGGAGTCGACCAACTTGGGTACAAACCGACCCCTAGAGGGGTTCGGCCACTTTGGCTCGCAGGCCTTATTATGACTCGGATTGGGATAGCCTAGGACATGTCCTTGCTGCCCCAACTATTCCTTAATGCGCCCAATTGTGCAGGGGGCTGGTGTAACCAAGGACATGTCCTTGCTGCCCCTAATTGCTTCTCCTTCAGCTCCTTCCTCCTTCTCTTTTCTTGTATCACCCTAGTCACCATCTTCCATGTGTTCCTCCATGTTTGGTTGCTCCTCTCCCTCCATAGTGCTTGTGTTATCAGAGTGAATTCACCCGTTGTTCTAATAGCTTGGTCCTTGATATTGTCATTCGGCCAAGTCTCAGTCCATTATCTTGAGAAGCAACTTTATCATATGTAACAATAGGTGAAGAGCTAGGGATGTCCTCATCATCCTCCCGCCTTGAAAAGGGGTCGAACTCGACGCAGCAAGGTCATCTCCATAGTATGGTGTCAAATCACCCACATTAAAAGAACTGCTAACACCAAAATCATAAGCTGGAAGTTCTATCTTGTATGCATTATCATTGATCCTCGAAATCACTCTATATGGACCATCACCTCTAGGCATCAACTTGGACTTGCGCAATCACTACCAAATTTTGTGAGATTAGGGACGTTTTGAGCGCAACATTTCGGTAACGTCGCGTGTTTCCATCGCGGATGGCTGAAAAGTGGAGTTTCCTCTCGACATTTTGGTTTGGTCCGTCGCAAACTGGTTTTTCGTGACTTTTTGCTAATTTTACATCGCGGATTTTCGTCTCCGGCCTAGTAGCCAACTAAGATCGTAGTTCCCTTCGATGAAACTAGCTTGGTCACGTAGAACGTTGCGAATTTTCGTTGGACCACACATCTTGTCCTGTTTGACTGCTTTTACCGGCAACAACTGCGCTCTCTCACGGTTGTTCCTAACTTTTTTTGCTCGGGCCCAACTATCAGTCTAGTCTGAGCCTTTTTTGGGATAATATGCCACTTCCTCCAAATATAAGCATGCACCTAATCTTCCAAATCATCACAAAAAATAACAAGCCTTTTTCTGAAAGAAATCACAAGTCACCACAATCAATGATTAACAGTCATACTTAGAAGAGAAACAACGAGGAGATTTATAATAACTAGAATTAACACAAGTTCACATCATCATCACAAAGGTTCCACGCCATCATCACAACATGCTCACATCAGGTTCACAACAGGTGCACCTCATCAACTAAATAGTTCCATATCATCAATAGGGTTCATGTCACTTTTCCTATTGATCCGTGCATTCCGAAGCCACATCCACATGTTCCACGTCACTTTTTCCTACTGATCCATCGAATATGAGGTTCCATGTCACTTTTTCCTACTGATCCATCCATTCTGAAGGCACAACCATATGTTCACAAACCCTACAAAAAAAGGCATCATACATGTTTAGCACATCATCAACTACAAGGCCAACCATCGGCACAGTCTAATCATCGGCACATGCAACAGAACAGATAAAACAGTAATAGTGAGCCTCATTGCCAACCATGGTACATACAAATGACACACAATAATTCTAACAGATGTACGTACTATGGTAAAATGAGGTACAACTGAACTTGTTCTGCATACTATTTGCTATAGTAGCCAAACTTCTAGACACATCACTGCACATTAATCATTGACACACATATAAAACATAGTTGTTTAGAAATGGAAAACAAGAAAAGTAGCCTCATACTAATAAGCACCAAACAAAATAAACGAGGTCATCGAACATTTACCAAGGAAGATGCAGAACCAATGTGTTTGTACACACCACTGGGTAAATGCTAATAATCTCATCAAGATCGACTGCGCAGTTTAATCATTGGCACATGTATCAAGCACAGACGGATAAAACAATAATAGTGAGCCTCATTGGCAAGTGTAGCAGGTTAACACCATATAATTAAAGAGCAAAGTTATTTACCTCAGTTGAGGCAAACAAAAGAAGAAATAAAGCCATCTCTTTGATTGTAGAAAGTGAAGACACACATAGCACCCTCCTTGATTCCAGCTAAACTGATGACCTTTGACCAGTTGGTTGTCATCTCGGCACCTTCTCTCTTGCCCTTGATGAACATAACATCTTGAGCATCGGAATTGTTGGTGCATATGACAGAAAGTCGATCCATTGGCGTAAACCCGTTTAGGTAGGCCTGGCTGAACTTAATTGAGAAGTACTGGACAAGAAGTATATAGTTAGCTGTTGACTAAGATTAATGTGCATAGGAAGAGTAAAAGAATAAGATGTTTACCCTCTTGTCCTTACCATGTAAGACATTAGACTTTGTCATCCTACAGACGTAGTGCGATATAGATGGATGTGGTCCAGCAACTTGGCTTCGGAGATGCGCGACTTGGTCTTCAGTCATTTCCACCTCATTTGCAAAAAAACAGTGCTCGTCATAGTATTGAGTCCCTTGGATTTTGGGACCTAGAATGCAAGAAATAAATTAATCCTAGCTAATCTGTAGGTGCATAAGAGAGTAATAAAACATTTTGTTAGACCTATCACCTCTACGAGTGATCTTCCCTTCACTGACGAGATCCTCCCGAGTTGGACTTTTACAACTCCATCAACTAGAATGCCATAGGACTCCAGAAAGAGACGACACTCTGGATCTATTTTAACTGGCGCCTCCATCCAGTTACGAGTTTCATAAGGCGACATGGTGCAGAAGTTACATCCTCGACTGGAGTGCTACATCCAAATATGAAAAGAAGAAAAAACCAAACAAGTAGCTACGAAGGCGAAAGGAGATACTAATTTATATGCTAGCATTTATCTTGGTTGTCTGAAGAACATGGGACTTTGCGAGCTCCGAGGCCTTGTTCAGGTGGATCTCCATCTGGGTGGGGAAAGCAATCTTCGAGATACCTGTGACGGTAGCGTGAGATAAATCCATGGCTGGTGGTGACCTAAAACACGTCAACGACGGTGGCCGCCGGCATCTAACCTACATCCGCCGACAGCTAACCTAGATCCACCGCCATCTAACCTAGATCGAATCGTTTAGTTAAGGATGGGGAAGGGAGAGAACCAACACTTACCAGTCATTGGTTGAGGACGTCGATGGGACGGGGAAGCTAGGGAGGGTGCCGCCGTGATAGCGGCCACCTAGTGGGCGAAGTGGAGGCACTGGGTTTTTTTGGAGGGCGGGATAGAGTGATCCCTTTCAGTGGGGAAGTAGCCGAGTGGGCGAGGGAGCGCGGCGGCCTGTGACGCTGCCAAGTGGGACCCCGTGTGAGGCTTTTTCGGTGAAGATTTAGCGCGCGCGGCTGTTAGCGGTCGTAATTTAGTCGCGCAGATGTTAGGTTTAGATGTGAATTTTTTTAAATTGAGGGTCTATGTGTTAATTAGGGTACAAATGGCTATAGCTGCCAATTGTGGCATGTTGTCCCAGGTATGGGTCGGCTGGGTATAAAATGGAAGGTTTTTTAAATGTAAATCTTTAATAATACGAAAAAGATTGCATTCTTACAATTAGTTCTTTATTTTATACTAATTAATTGAAGAATTAAAAACCATTGATCCATCAGATCAACGAGTTTTCGACAAGGATTGGCTTATTGGGCATGATCGAGTACTAAATGGACGTGACACGTCCACTTATTACTAAGTTATATCAAATAAGTATTTAGGCATCCTGAAAACATGATTGGCTGAAGCAACATAATATAGAAGTACTACATATATAGTACTTAAATTCTTACACACACGAGGAATTCTCCCACAATACTAATAAAGTTCTTACATATACTACTTGTCCAAACCAGAACATTAGCTAGCAACACAACTATTCTAATTAAGTTCATCCGGACACCATTGTAGCATTCGGCACAAGCGACAACATTACTGCCTCCTCCAAGGATTCCTATCATGGTGATTGGGGTTCAGATGAGGATGCGCGAGCCCTAAGCGGATATTGCACGCAAACAACTTCTTTAGGAACACACCGTAGGCAGCGTGCTTGGCCCTAATAGCGGGCCCGCAGTTTTCCGAGCCACGTCCAATGCCGTTGGCATGCTGGATCATGCTGACGATGCTCGTGTTAATGTTCCTCCTACAGAAGGGGCAGAACAGCATGCCGGTGCGACGGCGGTACCTAATCTGCCCATTCGGCAACTTCCTAAGAACATGTCTGCTCTTAGCATCACGGGACTCCTTGTCAGATGATGCGCCTTCATCGGATTGCTTCAAATTAGCAATGAAACAAAATTAGCAGCACACTCTAATTATAGGTAATTTTTAAAATGCATGTACTAACACTAGTTTAAATCAAATAACCATGCCATTAATAAACTAATGACATCAATCTTTGATTAAATAGCATAACAAATTTAAGCAAAACATAAATGGTACCACATATATGCAGTTAGTTAATGGTCTGAATATGTAACAAGCCTAGAATTTAAGCCCACATTCGAATGGGACAATAGAATTTGCAGATAGACAAAATGCCATCAAAATCATGTACAACTAATTCCTAACTTGCATATACCAATCGCTCTATTCTAAATGCTCTAGTATCCAGGACCTAAAATCATTAGCGGACCCGGGAATAGATTAAAGCCCGGGCAAACTGTCAGTTACAAGGCTTAATGTGTATTTTTTCTATTAAATAAACTTCAAACTACACCGTTCCGGCGGTTGGAAGCCCGAGCGACCACTAGGTAATAGGGGGCGCTGGGTTCGCAGTTGAATCTGTAGAATCCCCATCTATAGATCCAGCAACAAACCCGAGAATCCCAAACTTGCTTGCATGTATGTACAAACCATTGGATCTTCAATACTAAACTAGGGGCTAGATATAACTGTTTAGGGAAGAACCTGAGAGTCCTCGTCGAAGACGACCTCCTCGAACGCCGGTACCTGATGGTGCAGGTCTTGCACTCGGTGGGAAACCCCAAGAGGAAGGTATGATGAGCACAACAACAGTTTTCCCCCAGAAAGAAACCAAGGTTTAATCGACAGTAGGAGGAAGGAGTAACTTCAGAAGGTTGAAGCAGCTGAGATGGCATGGCGCACTATCGGTTCAAAAGAAACATGGAACCTACATAATACAATCAAATCACTTTGCCCCAACGAAGCAGTGAGGTTGTCAATCTCACTAGTTTTGCTGAACACAAAGAGGTTAAATGTGTGGTGTGAAAAACAGTAGGAAAAATATGAAAGCAGTATGAAAGCAGCAAGTGTTTTATCAGTATGAGGAAAAAGGACCGGGGTCCATAGTTCACTAGTGGCAGTGGTGTCTCTCCGTGAAAGATAAATAACATGTGTGGTGAACAAAATACATTTGGGCAATTGACAGAAATGAAGGCTGCACCATAGTGCATATGCAAGACATAAAGCTTACTATGTGATTCATGCGGGCATTACAACAAAATACATAGACCGTCATCCAACTACATCTATGTCTAATAATCCAACCTCCGAATATCATCCGAACAAAAGTTGGGTATTAAGTTGCTAGCAACAGATTATCGCAGTAAGCAAAGTATGTAATGTAAACAATGTAAACTAGGTAAACACCGTTGTTTTCTCCCTAATGGCAACAACACATCCTCCATCCGTCACATTTCTGTCACTCAAGCATAGATGCGAAGGAGGCATGAACCCACTATCAAGCATAAATACTCCCTCTTGGAGTTACTAGCATCTACTTGGCCAGAGCATCTACTAATAACGGAGAGCATGCAAGATCATAAATAACATATGCATGAACATAACATGATAGATTAATAATCAGAAGACATAACATTGAACATTCATCAGATCCCAGCAAACACAACATGTAGCATTACATAAAGATGATCTTGATCATGTGAGGCAGCTCACGAGATCTAAACATGAGGTACAAAGTGGAGAGAACAACCATCTAGCTACTGTTATGGATCCGTAGTCCAGGAATGAACTACTCACACATCACTTCGGAGGAGGGCATGGTGGTGTAGACCCCTCCGGTGATGAATTCCCCTCCCGGGAGGATCCCGGGGAGAGCTCCAGAACCCTCCCGATCTCGGGATGAAGATGATGGTGGACTCGGATGTTTTTCGGGACGAAGTGGTATATATTTAGGGTTTACGTCTCGGGGGGTATAAATAGGCGAAAGGGAAAAGGCGGTGGAGGCCGGGGGCCCCACACCACCCCATGGCGCGCCCAGGGGCGCCTCCCTATGGTGTGGGCCCCTTGTGGCCCCCCTACGGGTCTCTTTGGGACTCCGTGGAACTTTCGGGAATTCTAAGACTTCCGGGCTTCGAAATTTCCAATTCCGATAATATTTCCAGAACAACTTTTCTGAAACTAAAAACAGCAGAAAACAAGGAACTGGCTCTGTGGCATCTTGTCAATAGATTAGTCCGGAAAATCGATAAAAATGACATAAAGTGTATAGCAAACATGTGGGAAACAATAAGAAAACAACATGGAACATCAGAAATTAAGGATACGTTTATGACGTATCAACATCCCAAAGCTTAGTTCCTACTCGTCCTCTAGTAGGTAAACGATAAAGACACATAATTTCTGAGGTGACATGCTGCCAACATAAACTTGATCATCAATAATGTAAAAACATAAGTAAGCTGAGATCATAGAACTTCAACACAATATGATAAATAGAATTTTAATAATAAAGCATAGCAATCACCTTATATCATGAGAAGTAACACAAATAAAAGATCATGCATAACAATGCAACGAAAGATATACGTTTGTTTCAAGTATAGAGAAAACATGTCAAAGTGATATTTCGTTAGTCCTTAAGAGTGGGGAAAAACATAAATGCCAGGACACCTTCAAAGTTCATGAGGAAGACTAGAACAAATAATTAGAGAACAAGCAATAACACATCATGAATCAATTAATAATGTTTCTGGGACAAATGCACATAAAACTCAGAATGGCAACTATGCTCTCTCAACCGTGCCTAAAGGTAGAAGATGGAGACTCAACACAAAGTAAAAGAAAGACCCTTCGCAGAGGGAAGCATGGATCACTCATGTGATACAGCCTTTATTTTATTAAAAAGAGGTATAAAAAGCTTGACACTCCTCCCAACCATCTTACACAAACGAAGGCTAACCTAATCCTCGGGTGCCTGCCAACAATCACATACCGTGGAGGAGCGTCTATATTTTGAGAGAGGTGTATGCTTATGTCAACGAATGGTAAACATAAAATACAGTACGTCACAAGCCAACTAGACTTCACAAGAGAGGCTCCCATAGAAGGACGCATCTGGGTAGAAGGTAATCCCTCTTTCTCTTTTGTTTACACAAATATGCTTTGACTGATAAATCCGGGGCTGGGCACCCCGCTGCCAGCTCTTCTATCATTGGATAAGAGGATGAAGCTACTAGTCCAGGGTGTGAAAGTCCAATTAACAAGTGAGATAAAGATTGTCTATTTACGTCCTCATGAGCTAAGACAGGAGCACAAAACAAGAGTAATTTTGAAAGTTTTAATGGTAACACATGAGCAATTTACTTTGGAGTGGCGGTTAAATACCACATGTAGATAGGTATGGTGGACAAAGTGGGAAAACTTTAGTTTTTGGGAGTTGGATGCACGAGTAGAGCTCATACTCAGTACATGTGGAGGCTAGCAAAAGAATGGGAGCGACAAATCAAGAGAGCATTAGAGCCATAATCATGCATAGCGACATAAACATCATCAATCAAAGCATAAGTGGTACCACAAGTTCAAAAACTAAATGATCATGTAGGCTATAAGTGACTGGTTCATAGTCATAAAAATGGTGTGAGCATGCGCCAAGTAAACCAAATAAAACATTCAAAGGAGAACACCACAAATTTATGCTTCAATATGACAAGAACAACTCATGATTCTTTCAATGGCACATTAAACACTCTCAGCTATTTGAGGCTAATCATGCTACTAAATCACCACAAGGCTTTAGAACTAAAATAACATCTAGCATGATATGAAAAATTCTAGACACAGTCTATACAAGCTTCTACTTGCACAGTTAAAAATTCTACCTCAAGGAGCAGTTTCTTTTCCCAACAAGCACCATACAAAACATGCTTTAACAAAAACTCTCTAAATGCTACAACAAGCAAACATGAGAGTGCTCACAAAACACTACTAAAACTAATAGCTCTAAACAAGAGATGCAATGAAAACAAGAGCTAAACAAGAAATTTTGCAGCAACTGGCTATGGAGGCCAGGGGCCCCACACCACCCCACGACCCCGCCGGGGGCGCGTCACCCTGGTGTGGGCCCCTGTGGCCCGCCTCCGAGTCTCTTCGGGACTCTGTGGAACCTTCGGGAATTCTAAGACTTCCGAGCTTTGAATTTTTCAATTCTGAGAATATTTCTAGAACAACTTTTCTGAAACTAAAAACAACAGAAAATAGGGAACTGGCTCTATGGCATATTGTCAATAGGTTACTCCGGAAAATCGATAAAAATGACATAAAGTGTATAGCAAACTTATGTGAAACAATAAGAAAACAACATGGAACATCAGAAATTAAGGATACATTTATGATGTATCAGTACCTCCCCCATGGGGTCCCCCAGATCGAATAGGAGAGGGAGTCCCGGTGCTTCCACCGCCGGAGGAGGCGATGACGGCGAACCGCCATGGCCGTCCACACCTGCGGCAACGACATCAGATGTCGCGACGGCGTTATTCCCCTGCATTGGATCCGGCGATGGGTTCCAACCGACATGGTGGGCCGCACCTTCGACGCCGGCAGCAGATGTTGCGACGACGTCTTCCATTCCTCGCGGAACCGCTTCAAGGTTGTGTGCTCGGTAGTTAGGAGAGAAGGAGGGAGGCGTTGGGACCGGAGCAAAGTGGTTTTTTTTTGCTAGATTTTGTGCCGGAATGGTGGGGGAGGGACACGATGCAAGCAGGAGGGGCATTTATAATGACTGCCCTTTTGAAGGCGGTTGGGCCTGCTGACGTGTGCGCATGCATGTCTCTGCATGGCTCTCCCGTGGGCTGTCTTTGTCAAACACAGAGTGACGTGACATTTAGTCAGTATCAAACATGGCCATAATGAGTCAGGGAAACCTATCAGTGGAACAAATTCAGCCAAACCGAGCCAACGAATTGCTCTCTTCGCGTGTATGTGAGAGGTGTACGTAGCCATGTATGTACATTGTGCCAACACAACTATCATGTGTTGTGTACGCAGCCACCGTGTGAGTGCAGTTGTGAGTGCATGCAATTGCAGTTTAATTATGCTCATTTCCAAGGGAGGTCAAGCGGCCACCCACGGTGACGAACATGTATGCACTCTACGTCATTCTCAGTTGCCATCTAGTTTTCCGCTTGTTCATCTACTCGTCTCGGTTCACACGCCTTCGTTCCACACACGCCTTCAATCCGTATATATTTAGGCAATTGCCATTTGAAGTTGCCATTTGCGCTCCTTCCGTTCATCATCTTCCGTGAATCTTCTTCCAAACCCATCGAACCCATGAGCCCACAACGAAGACTTGCCATGGACGATTTCCTACCAACCACGGAGGTTTTAAGCCTCCCTAACCATGGCGGCACCATGCTGCGGGTGATCTAAACCAACGAGGAACATGCCTTGGAGAGTGCCCTGGCCAACTTCGAGCAATGGCTTGAGCCTAAAAAGCACAAGTTCTTGGGCCTCGACCTTAAGTACACACGTAGCCATGATCACAAACCTCATGCCGTCACCGTCGTGCAAATCGCCATGCACAAAGATGTCCTCGTGTACCACTAGTGCAGGTCACCACAGACAGATCATGGACGCAAGTTGCTGCAAGATTTATTTTCAACAAAGAAGATCATGTTCGCAAGCGTGGACACGAGGGGCGACAAGAGGGCTCTTGTCAATCATGGTTCTTTCTTCCACCATAGTACCACCATGACATCCAGATGGAATTTGGGGAAAGCAGGATTGGAATGGATACTCTAGCAGGAAGTATCATAGACAATTCGTACCTCAAGATGAAGTCTGAATTCCCATCAGGCATGCACAATTATTGGGAATGGACGATGGATTGAGCAAGCATCAACTATGCAGCGGTGGACGGATATGTCAGCTACGAGCTATACAGAAGGATCTGGGACATGAAAACCAGTTTAGGTCCAACATGGCTGGAGATGATCCTCACCTGGTGCAAGAGCGAAGATAGAGCTTCACGCCGCAGCTGCGACAACGAGGGCACGAACAAAAGGATATGCATGAAGTAGTTGTTTAAGTGTTTGTAGAGCTTGATAATAAGTGTTATTATCTATGCTATGGTTT
Organism: Alopecurus myosuroides; assembly: GCA_028641055.1. Lineage (NCBI taxonomy): Eukaryota > Viridiplantae > Streptophyta > Magnoliopsida > Poales > Poaceae > Alopecurus > Alopecurus myosuroides. Next base: position 376,381,996 of record CM054057.1, on the reverse strand, counting down.
GTGTGCGCGAATAATATGTTTATTTGACATATTAATGTAATTTTGTGCAATATGTAGCACCTGGAATTTGTTTCCATGATTTGTAGATGAAATACATTGCTGTTTTTATTTATTTATTGGCATGAATTAACATTAATTGGTCAAACATTAGCAGCTCTAGATTCAACTCAAATTCAACAACAGACTCGAACATTTTCAAACTGTCTACAGATCAAACTGACATATTACAACAGATAATAGCCGCAACATAAATCAAAAAATTTCAAACTGACTAGAGATGCACGATACAAAACAAGATTCAGACTCCCAACAGATAGCATATGCAACATAAGCCAAGTGTTATCTTCAAATAGCAGTTCAAACATCATCTCAATCTTCTTCAGTTAGCAGATCATTCTCCTTTGGCAGATCCGTTTCCGTTGGGCCCACCGAAATAGTGGCCGCCGTCCCTCACCTGAGAAGGGCCACTACCATCCACACACCCGCCAAAGAATGGGAACTGGTACGTGCGTGTGGTGTCGACCTCGTCGTCGTCGTCGTCCCACAGTGGAGTGTCCGAGAAGACTTGGCCATGGTCCACGACCTCCGAGATATGGATGAGGACAGTGTGCTCCAATGTCCTCTTCGAGGTCGGGGTGCACACTCTGGCCGACACGTACGGCTCTAGCACCTCCACAATGTAGGTCTTTGGTACTGCGCTCGGCTGCTTCATCCAAGCCTCCGCCGATTGGAACCAGCTGTCCACCGGGACATGCATCTGCACCAAATCACCGCCAAGATGGTTGACGAACTGCCCCACTGCAACGGGCCCCCATGCCTCCTGCGGGAACCACCCGAAGGTGAGCTTCGTCAGATACGGTAGCTCACATCGCTCGGTGCTGCTACCATGGCGCCAGCGACTAAATATGAGTGGCGCTCCACCGGCAACGAATTGCCGGGACAGATGTAACACATCGCTGCAGCCCTCCTCAGAATGAAATCGAATGAGAAAGTCCACCGGCGACGCGCTAACATCCACCTTAACCTGCCTACGGGCGACTGCGCATTACGCGACCAGCGCAACCAGGACTTCCTGAGGTGACAAAGGAGGGCGACACCCTCCCATGGTGACCTCGAGCGCGTGACCGCGCCACTTCGCCTCGAGCTTCTCCATTATACTCGTGCGGGCCATAGTGCGGGCTCCCCAGTACGGAACATCTCCTCCGGGAACATGCCGTGGGCAGCCATCAATGAAGGAGACAGCCGATAGCCACGCGCGATCTATGGATTCAGTGGGGAAGAATGGGGAATTCGGGGTTCGATCCTGTTTCAGTCTGCGAGCTGGGCAGATGAGGAAATGGGGAATTTCGGGTTCAATCCTATTTTAGTCTCAGTTTGATCCTTTTTTCAACACAAAATCTACACTAAGGGCTCCAATTCTTGTTATAAAATGTGCTAGATTTTTTTATATGTATGTACGACATGCCTCAACAAAGTGAGGAAATAAATCCATTGGTCTACCCCCTTCCGATGCCGGTGGAAGGGGTAAACGGAAAAGTTTCGGTCAACACACGCGAGAGTTTCGTTGAAGAGGGGGGGTCCGGAGTAGGAATCCTTCCTAAGCCTATATGGAGTAAAATCATGTCCATACAAGTGTGCTGGGAGGTGATGAGAGCCAAGATCCCAACCTGAGGTGTGCCCGGTTTCACACGCATCGCTTGCTATATATGCAGGAAGGATCTATACGTACACCTCAACCCCCTCCCCCTTCGGACGATCCCGAGGGAATACTATCACAACTCCGGAGAATATGAATCCCACCCAAAACAAGGGTTTTACATACCATGTGTGTTACAATGTGGCATGGGCCTTGGATGCCCAAGATTTTCTCACTCTTTGTGTTAGGGCTCACCGGCGTTGGATTCTCTCTAATGGGTTCCAGGACTACTCAGAGCACGAAACTCCCGGATCTGAAGGAACGGGGGGAATGTTGCCAAGAGGTGGGCCCTACCATTGTCTTTGGTGTTCCTTGGGCCTAATAGAACACAACATAGCAATTAGTTCCACTTTGCTACCCCCTTCCAACTCATGTAGAGGGACCAGAACGGCAGTTCCGTCCTTTTCTCCAACGGGCCTAGGGTTTCTCCGGAGAGAGGCTCCGTAGCGTCTGAATCCCACCCAGGTGTGGGGTATGCCATATCATGTGTGTTAGAGTGTGGCATGGTGTAACATCCCAAGTATGAAAAACACCATTAGAATGTTGTTTCTTGTTAATTTATGTTTTGCATCATGTCATCATAAGCATTGCATTTGTTTTCATTTGTTTTTCCATCTAAATTTCAAACCAAATTTCAAATCCTTGTTTCATACTTGTTTTGTTACAATTTTCAAATGAAACATTCAAATCAAAACATCCAATTGTTTCCAATAAACTTGAAATTCCAAACTTTAAACTTGCTTAAGTTTCAATAATTCAATTATAGCAAATTTCACTCAAATTCATTTGAATTTTCAAACAGCAACAAAACTTAAATTTTTGGAAAACAAAAGTTGCACAGGTGGGCTTTTGTAATAATTAACCTATAAAAATTATTCCCAAATTTTTAAACCCCAAAAGCCCTTCTATTTCTCTCCTTTTCTTTTCTTTTCTTTTCTGCAAAAAAAAAAACAGAGAGAAAAATAAAAAAATACGGGCTGGGGGAGGCAGTCCAGGCCAGCCAGCTGGGCCAGCCCAGCCCAACCTCCACCCCAGCCAGCAAGCGCGCGCAGCACGGCCCGCTCCCTCCTTCTTCTTTCTCCGTACAGTTGACGCGCGCTGACGCAGCAGTGCACCACCGTGCCCTCCACCTGCTCCACCTCTCCCCTTTATCTACTCCCCGAGGGCGCGTCCAAACCCTAGCCATCCCTCCTCTCCTTCCTCCTCGCGCCGCCATCATCTCCTCTCCTCTCTGCTCCCCTTTCTTCTTTCTGAAAACACCGAGAGCGACAGCAGAGGAGCTCGCCGTCGACACGCCGCCATGGCTCATCTCCGGCCACGCTAGGGACACGTGCGCCACCACCAGTACCTCTACTACCTCTACGACCGCAACGCCAAGCTTGATCAGCCGCCACGACGCCGGAATTTCCCTGTCTCCTCGCCGGCCGTTTCTGAACCTCACCGTCAACTCGTCGTCCCCGACCACGGCAGCCTCGACCAGCTACCCCAACCACCTCCCGGTGAGACACCCCGACACCCCATGCCTATCTCCAGCCTCCTCGCTTCCTGTTTCGCGATCGCATGTTCTGAAACCCACGGTAGCTTCCGCCGCCGTGCCGCCATGGCCGTAGTCGAGCACGCTCCCGTGCGATTCCTGGCAGCCCAAGCACGCGCACATGCTCCACACCCCTCAGTACGCACACGCACACGTCCAGCGCCGCCCAATCGTGGTCGCCGCGCTTGGCAGCACCGCCGTGCCGTCGCCTGTCGCCGCGGTTCAGACGAAAGACTGAACTTTTGGGTTCAGTTTCGTCAGATAAGCGAGCACGCTTCAGATCCACCTCAAAACCGCTTGTTCCCCTCCTCTGTCACGATTCGATCCGCACCGTAGTGGCTAGATCTAACGGTGCGCAGCACGAGGGCGCGGGTTCGATCCCCCGCAGCGCAGAATAAAACCCACATTTTTGCTTCGCTGCCACGCACGCCTCCTGGCCCCACCTGCCATTGGTAGTGGTGGCCACGCCAGCACACACCCACGCGCCACGCACGCGCCAGCTGGGCACTGGCCCACTGCCAGTGACCCAGGGGTTGCTCTGGCTACGTAGAAAAGGTTTCCAGGGGCTGTTCTGAAGTTTCTTTTCGGATCCAAGCCCCTGGACCAAATCTGAAACTTTTAAATTCACAAAATAGCCCATGTAATTCAAATTCAAATAACTTTTGCATTTCAAATCCAAATTTAATAAATAAAATATGTTTTCCATACCAAATTTAATTCTCTACATGTTTAAACCATTTGTATACTGTTTTGAACATTTCAAATGTTTTCAAAAATTCAAATTCAAACTACTATTTTAAATTTGGTCAAATTCATAACTAAATCAAATTTAATTCAAATGTCACATGTAAAATATGTTTTCCATGCAACAATTAACAAGATTTCTAAATATAAACTTTGTTTCCTGTTTTGAATAATTAAATTTGGTTAAATAATTTAAACCTTGTTTAATTCATTTAAAATTGCTAAATTCATAACTTGGTCAAACTAATTTCTTTTTGAACATGTAAAATATGTTTTCAAACCAGAAAAATATAATCTTTTCAAATATGAATTTTATTTAATGTTTTGAACCAATAAAAATTCAAATAATTTCATACTTGAATTAAATTCATTTAAATCTTGTTCAAACTTGTTTAATTCATAATTAATTCATTTTAAATCCATTGTCAACAAATGAAACATGTATTCCACCTAAAATTTTGTGTTCTTTCCAAATATGAATTTGGTTATCTATTTGGAACAATTAAAATTGGTGAAAACAACAAATGCTTGTGTAACTCATTTAAGAAGCCAAATTTCATAACTTAATAAATAAAATTCCAAACTTGGTAAACAACATTTCAAATTGAAGCTATTGTTGTTTTCTCATTGTTTTCCTCATCCATGCATCATTCTAATCAACTTTCACATGATGGTTATTTGTAGATCATTAATTCAACCTTAATTCATGGGCTCTTCCATATGCAATCCAAATTGCCTATGGGCCCATTTAATTATGTTACCATGTCAACTAGTTTATCTTTGATGCATCAGTTAAATTGTCATGCATCATCCCATGTTTGTGCATTATGCCATGTTATTGATTGTTTGTATCTTTGTGTTGTTTGTTTGCTTCTTCTCGAATAGACGACGATGTTGAGACAGACGAGGTTTACGACACTACTTCTGAGGAGTTAGCCCAGTACCAGGCTACTGAGTTTGCAGGCAAGTATTCACTCACATGAACCATTGTGTCCTTTCCACACTAGATATCGATACTTTCCGTTGTCTATCCTGCTAGCCTTAAGATTCGTTGCTTGTGTTCCGATCCTATCACATGTTATCCTGTAACCCTGTTATAGCCTATCCTCCACACCTATAACCTTGTTGCTTGTTGCCTGTGTCTTACTAGCATGCTTAGGGTTGTTTATGCTCGAGTCTGATGTCCGTTATTTCTGTTATCATATTTATTATGTTCTGGGGCTCGATGTTTAAACAACAACCTGTTAATGTATGAGGTAATGCTAATTTGATGATAAGGCACCGGCAGGAGGCCGGGTATGGTTTTGAGGCCTGCTAGTGTCGAACTCAGGAAAAGTTCTTGTCCTCTAGATCCATGATGAGCGCGCTAACCGCATGTGGGAAGCGTGTATGGGCGCCCCCCTCAATTTGATTCGATTCGCATCTCGTCCAAATCGTCTCATTTAGTTCGGGTTTTCCATTTGCCGCATGCATATGCAGGTGCGAACCCGAGGCCAGGGTGGTAACTTTTGTAGTCGGCATTTAGGGAGACACGTTCTTAGAGTGCTATGAGGGTCCCCTTTTCTTCGTGGGGCTTGATTAGCCATGCGCTCAATTGCACGGGGTTCTTTGGGCTTGATGCGAAGAAGAGTTGGGTTGTGTTGAGTGTCTCGCTTGGTGGGTTTGATCCCCGTATGGCGGATATTCTTACGTGTACGGCCAAATTGGTGCATCCCTGCAGGGTTAAATCTTCTCGAGAAGCCATGTTGTCCGCGGTTATGGATGACTTGGTGATAGGGCTGGCTAACAAGGATTAGACAACTTACACCTAATCAATAATAAGTTGACTAGTAATAGGCTTATTGACACAATAACTTGAACCTTCACTAATCGTACTGTGTGAGTTATCCTCGGATTGCTTCTTCGGATAAGGGGCGAGATCCAGGATGGGTTTGTTTGAGGATAGTGGTAGTTGGTTCCGATACGCTATCTTATCCCTTTCTTGTAGCCGGATGTTGTAGCATGTCTCTGTAGTTGGTTAGAGCAGCCCGCTGCCGCATCTTTATATCACATATCTTCCGTTGAACCCAAAGCATCTGTACTTGGTGTTGCCGGGTACACTTTGGTATCTTGTGCGTCTTGCTTGCCAGTACTCGTCTGTACTGACCCCTTTGGGGCTGCGTGTTCTGCAGACTACGTTTCCGAGGATCCCCATGGTGGCTACTACATGGAGTATGACGAGGCTGCTGACGAGTAGATAGCGGACCCGGGGAGGACCCGAGACATCGTGGATGGGCTCCGTCTTTTCGTTTCCGGCCTCTTAGGCCTATTTGGATCTTGTCTGTACTCAGACACTTTGGATGCTTCCGCTGTGATGTAATGATGACTTGTTGGGACATGTGTCCTCTGGATGATTGTATTTGCTATCTCTGCTCTAGTGAGAGATATTTGCCACTTATTTCTATTTCTTTGTGTCTTAGAGATTTGTTGTGATATCACTTGTCAAATGCCGTTGACGTACCATGTGTGTATGTTATGAAGTACGTCAATGGAAGTAGTCGGATTTCTATGGGATGGTTTACGCAGACGATGAATAGTAGAGGTTGGTTGTCACACGTTTACGTGTTGGCCTACTCATATTGAGATGCGGGTGCCGGTAAGCCCCGTAAGCCAATTATCTACTGTTTAGTGGGCTGTGAGTATCCTCTAGAAGTCCGGGTGCGACAAATGGTATCAGAGCCTGTCTGCCTGTAGGATCCTTTTACTGGTCGCAGTTGAGTCTAGAAACTATTTTGTAGCTATATAGGAAAAATGAAACGTGAGAGTAGGAATTGTGTTCTTTTATTTCTTTCCCCACCCACCCTCCCTTTTTCTGGTAAGGAAGTGCAACGTTGTTTTCTCTTCTCACCTAAACTTTCAAGTTAGGATTTCACGTATCCTGGTTTCTCTAGGATAGTTATATCTACTAGTCCATAGGAATGGAGGTGGTTGTGACATGATTTAGCATGTTGCCTACTCACGATTGAGAACGGAGGCACATAAGCCCCGGAAGCAGATCCTCTATTCCTTAAGCAGTAGATATTGATCCTTTAGAAGCCCGGATGGGTTTTCCGTAGTACCTCAGGAGTGTTTGGTCTCGTGTTTCCCAAATGTTGCTTCGATATCCTGTTCTTCTCAACATCCTTTTTGTCCGTTGAAACCTTATTGTTGCTTGCCACTTCAGTTCTTCTACCGACGTCTAATCAAAGCTTCCCCGATCATCTGCAGATGGATCTCAGGTTCTACCCGCAGGTGGTTCGTATGACTCGTTGCGAGAGCACTGCCGGTTATCCGGAGATGCTGAGAGACATGGTCACTTTTCTGGGGTTCTGTTGGGCACCAGAGTACCAGGTCTACGAGCAGCAGCGAGAGTTTGACTAGACCTACTACCAGGCTATCGTCTACATTCTGTCAGATGATGGCATGAGCGTAGTCCACCGCTACGAGGCAGTAGGTTCCACAGTGGATATGGCTGTGCAGCAGGCAGCTTATGTGAGCCTCACCGTCCTTCGTGCTGACTACTGGGGATTTGACGATTCTATCTATCGCCACATCCCCTGTGGTTACATCACTTCGGAGGGAGCTCACTTCACTCTCTACGACAACTTGGATGCCTACGAGCATGATAACTCCAGGCTGCACACCACCGCTCAGTTTGTGAGACACAGTGACGCAGTTGCCCGCACACTATCTCAGGAGTTGGCTTCAGTCAGGGAGCAGCTTTACCTTGCTTTGACTCATCTGGCGACTTACACCACAGACTTTGTTGGAGACGAGCGCTTTGCACGTTTCGATCAGCCAGTTGGTCGTCGTCTGCCAGATGCTGGAGGTTACGAGCCGATCAGAGGTCCACTCCTTAACCTTGGTGCTGTTTACACTGGGATTCCACGCTTTGGAGCACAGGGAGTCGACGCTATGTACTTCACCACGCCTAGAGTCGGTCTCAGACCAAGTCAGATCTACGTGGATCGTCGTTCCACCTACTTTCGTGGGCGTGCTCCTCACCGTACCTCTCGCCGTACTCCTAGCCGCCGTCCTGCGTGATGAGCATGGGAGTACCGATGTATCCATTCTTAGCTATGTTTAGTTATCCTTTGGCATTCGAACCATTTATGGTGTGTTGGATATTCTGATGTAATTGAACATGTGATGGTGAACCTTGTGGTTGTCTATTCATGCGTCGGAATAATCTCTCTTTCGGTTGCCAAGTCTATCCTTGTCTATTGTTGTGCTAAAATGCATTTCCATTCATGATGCCGCCAACAAGGAACAACGCGCCCGAGCCACCGCCAATCGCGGAGCTGTTGACTCAGATGACCCAAGTCATGACGCAGATGGCCCAGTTTCAGACTAATCAGCACATCAACCAGACAGCTCCACGGGTCAGCATCAAGGAGTTTCTCAGTCAGGGCCGAAGAGCTTTCGTGGCCACACGCGAGCCTCTGGACGCTGATGACTGGATCCGTGAGATAGCCAAGGCTCTGGAGATTGCTCACGTAGCTGAAGAAGACAAGGTCAAGTATGCCTCCTATCTGCTGAAGGGTCAGGCAGCTACTTGGTGGGAAAACTTCCAGGCCATGAGAACTGGGTTACCAGTCACGTGGGATTGTTTCAAGGAAGCCTTCCTGAAGCACCACATTCCAGATGGTCTCATGGAAAGGATGCGTGAAGAGTTTTGCTCTCTCAAGCAAGGCAAGTTGGACGTCATCGGGTATCAGAGTGAGTTCAATCGCCTCGCTCGTTACGCTGGTGATGAGGTGTCCACTGAGGCTAAGAAGATGGCAAGGTTCCGCAGAGGTTTTAACCCGGAACTCAAATATGCCCTCACCAATATCAAGGCCAACAGCTTCGAGGATCTCGTTAACACCGCGCTCAATGAAGAAAATGGGCGCAAGGCGTTCGAGGATTCTCGCAAGCACTCGCGTGAGGGTGGTTCCTCCTCCAACATGACCACACCTCCGCGGAAGCGCCGCATCTGGGTGCCAAATGGTGCTGTCACTCGGGCTCCATACGCCCAAACTTCTCCAGGCTTCGCTCCCCGCCCACCCAACCCTGCTCAGATGCATGATCAAAGGGCTTCGATGGGGCAGCCAAGGCCAGGGCCTCCTCGTGTCGTCACTTGCTACAAGTGCAAGCAGACGGGGCACTACGCCGACAAGTGCACACAGAGGTAGCTACCTCCACCACCACCTCGTCCTAACACAAACCAGGCAATGGTGCACGCTCCCACGCCTAAGGCCTTCAACTCCAACAACAGGCCTGTCGGGAGGACCGCAAGGGTGAATCATGTCAAGATCGACAAAGCTGAGGAAGCTCCTGACGTCGTTCCACCCTTCTGGCTAGATAATCTATTCTCCAAATGAATCAAGTTCCTTTCAGCTGTGCAACCTCGATGCAAAACATCTACCTTCACTTGAAAATGTTCCGGTGGTTTGCGACTTCCCTGACGTCTTTCCAGAAGAGTTGCCAGGAATGCCTTCGGACAGAGTTGTTGAATTCGTGATCAAACTTGAACCAGGTACTTCTCCAATCTCTAAGCATCCCTATAAGATAGGAACTCCCGAGCTGAAGTTGTTGAAGGAACAAATTGATATGTACATGGAAAAAGGTTACATTCAACCTAGTTCCTCGGCTTGGGGTTGCCCAACTCTGTTCGTTGTGAAGAAGGATCACACAAAGAGACTCGTTGTTGACTATCGTCCTCTTAACGAGAACACCATCAAAAACAAGTATCCAATTCCTTGCATCGATGACCTTTTTGATCAACTTGCTGGAGCCTCAATATTCTCCAAGTTGGACTTGAGAATGGGTTACCATCAAATAAAGATCAGAAAAGAGGATATTCCAAAGACAGCCTTCACCACTCGCTACGGTCTATATGAATTCACCGTCATGTCTTTTGGTCTCACCAATGCACCGGCGACCTTCTCTCGACTCATGAACTCTGTCTTCCATGAATACCTCGACAAGTTCGTTGTGGTATATCTTGATGACATTCTTGTCTACTCAAAATCCGAGGAAGAGCATGAAGAACATCTTCGTCTCACTCTCATGAAGCTTCGCGAGCATCGTCTCTATGCCAAATTCTCCAAATGTGAGTTCTGGATTTCAGAAGTTACTTACCTTGGTCATGTCATCTCTGCCAAGGGCATAGCCATTGATCCAGAAAAGGTTAAAGCAATTGTCGATTGGAAACCTCCAAAGACGGTGAAGCAAGAAGTTTTCTTGGCTTGGCTAGCTATTGCCGTCGCTTCGTCCAAAACTTCTCCAAGATTGCCAAACCTCTCACTGACCTCACAAAGAAGGACAAGAAGTTCGTTTGGTCTCCACAATGTGATGAAAGCTTCAATCTCCTGAAGACTAAACTCACCTCTACACCAGTTCTGGTTGGCCCAGATCCTACCAAACCTTTCCAAATATTCTGTGATGCTTCTCTCCAAGGTCTAGGTGCAGTTCTTATGCAAGAACGTCAAGTTGTGGCTTATGCTTCACGTCATTTGAATATAGATGAGCTCAATTATCCCACTCATGACCTTGAACTTGCAGCAGTTGTGTTTGCCCTCAAGAAATGGAGACAATACTTGTTGGGTAATCGCACTGAAATCTTTTCCGATCATAAGAGTCTGAAGTACATCTTCACTCAACCAGATCTAAACCTCAGACAAAGGAGATGGATTGAAAAGATCAAAGACTTTGATCTTACCATTTCTTACACTCCAGGCAAGGCTAATGTTATGGCCGATGCTCTCAGTCGCAAGTCGTATTGCAATAATCTCATGATCATGGAAAGCCAACCTCCTCTTCATGAAGAATTCCAGAAGCTAAACCTTGGTCTTGTTCCTCAAGGCTATCTTGCAAACTTGACAGCCAGTCCAACTCTCGAGGACAAGATTCGTTCTGAACAACTTCATGATGCTGAAATCAAGAAGATTGCAGAACACATCAAAGGAGGCAATGAGAAATTTAAGTCCTTCTCAATCGATGACAAAAGAACTGCGTTCTTCGATGGACGCATTGCAGTTCCTCAGATTCAAAGTCTCAAAGATGTCATTCTCAAGGAGGCTCATGAAACTCCTCTCTCCATACACCCTGGAAGTACAAAGATGTACCAGGATCTCAAGACACTGTATTGGTGGCCTAGCATGAAACGTGAAATTGCTCAATACGTTTCTGAATGCGACGTTTGTCAACGTGTTAAGGCGGTTCATCAGAAAACAGCCGGTCTTCTCCAACCTCTGAAAATCCCTGAGTGGAAGTGGGACATGATTTAAATGGACTTCGTCACTGGTTTTCCAAAGTCCAAGAGGGGCAACGATGCAATCTTCGTTGTCATTGATCGACTCACTAAAGTCGCTCACTTCTTTCCTGTCAAAGAGACAATCTCAGCTAGTCAGTTAGCAGAGCTCTACACAGCAAAGATTTTTCCTCTTCATGGTGTTCCATTGGAAATAAGCTTAGACCGTGGAAGCATCTTCACTTCTCATTTCTGGAAAAGCTTTCAAGAAGCATTGGGCACCAAACTTCTGTTCAGCACAGCTTATCACCCTCAGTCTCAAGGGCAAGTCGAAAGAGTCAATCAGATTCTCGAGGATATGCTCAGAGCATGTGGTATCTCTTTTGGCATGAAATGGGAGGAATGTCTTCCATATGCTGAATTCTCCTACAACAACAGCTTCCAGGCAAGCCTAGGCATGGCACCATTTGAGGCTCTCTATGGCCGCAGATGCAGGAGTCCAATCAATTGGTCTGGAGCTGGTGAACGTTCACTCTTAGGCCCTGACATTGTTAAAGAGGCCGAGGAGAAAGTTCGCATCATCCGTGACAATCTCAAGATTGCTCAGTCTCGTCAGAAAAGCTACTATGACAGCAAGCACAGGGACATGGTCTATGCACCTGGTGACAAAGCATATCTCCGTGTAACTCCCCTTAGAGGCACTCATCGTTTTGGTGTCAAAGGAAAGCTTGCACCAAGATATACCGGTCCTTTCAACATTCTCTCAAGGCGTGCAGAAAATGCCTATCGTCTTGAACTTCCAGAAAAGCTATCCAAGGTGCACGATGTGTTTCACGTGTCACAGCTCAAGAGGTGCTTCAAAGATCCAGGTCGTGCAGTTGATCATGATTCCATTGATCTACAAGAAGACCTCTCTTATGAAGAGCATCCTGTTCGCATTCTCGATGAGACCGAGCGCAAAACTCGCAACAAGAGCACCAAGTTCTTAAAAGTGCAGTGGTCTCATCATTCCGATAAAGAGGCAACATGGGAGACCTTAGAGGATCTTCGCAAGAAGTATCCGGACCTTTTCTCTTCTCAGTAGGAATCTCGGGGCGCGATTCCTTCAAGGGGGGGCGTTTTGTAACATCCCAAGTATGAAAAACACCATTAGAATGTTGTTTCTTGTTAATTTATGTTTTGCATCATGTCATCATAAGCATTGCATTTGTTTTCATTTGTTTTTCCATCTGAATTTCAAACCAAATTTCAAATCCTTGTTTCATACTTGTTTTGTTACAATTTTCAAATCAAACATTCAAATCAAAACATCCAATTGTTTCCAATAAACTTGAAATTCCAAACTTTAAACTTGCTTAAGTTTCAATAATTCAATTATAGCAAATTTCACTCAAATTCATTTGAATTTTCAAACAGCAACAAAACTCAAATTTTTGGAAAACAAAAGTTGCACAGCTGGGCTTTTGTAATAATTAACCTATAAAAATTATTCCCAAATTTTTAAACCCCAAAAGCCCTTCCATTTCTCTCCTTTTCTTTTCTGCAAAAAAAAAACAGAGAGAAAAATAAAAAAAAAACGGGTTGGGGGAGGCAGACCAGGCCAGCCAGCTGGGCCAGCCCAGCCCAACCTCCACCCCAGCCAGCAAGCGCGCGTAGCACGGCGCGCTCCCTCCTTCTTCTTTCTCCGTACAGCTGACGCGCGCTGACGCAGCGGCGCACCACCGTGCCCTCCACCTGCTCCACCTCTCCCCTTTATCTACTCCCCGAGGGCGCGTCCAAACCCTAGCCATCCCTCCTCTCCTTCCTCCTCGCGCCGCCATCATCTCCTCTCCTCTCTGCTCCCCTTTCTTCTTTCTGAAAACACCGAGAGCGACAGCAGAGGAGCTCGCCGTCGACACGCCGCCATGGCTCATCTCCGGCCACGCTAGGGACACGTGCGCCACCACCAGTACCTCTACTACCTCTACGACCGCAACGCCAAGCTCGATCAGCCGCCACGACGCCGGAATTTCCCTGTCTCCTCGCCGGCCGTTTCTGAACCTCACCGTCAACTCGTCGTCCCCGACCACGGCAGCCTCGACCAGCTACCCCAACCACCTCCCGGTGAGACACCCCGACGCCCCATGCCTATCTCCAGCCTCCTTGCTTCCTGTTTCGCGATCGCACGTTCTGAAACCCACGGTAGCGTCCGCCGCCGTGCCGCCGTGGCCGTAGTCGAGCACGCTCCCGTGCGATTCCTGGCAGCCCAAGCACGCGCACACGCTCCACACCCCTCAGTACGCACACGCACACGTCCAGCGCCGCCCAATCGCGGTCGCCGCGCTTGGCAGCACCGCCGTGCCGTCGCCTGTCGCGGCGGTTCAGACGAAAGACTGAACTTTTGGGTTCAGTTTCGTCAGATAAGCGAGCACGCTTCAGATCCACCTCAAAACCGCGCGTTCCCCTCCTCTGTCACGATTCGATCCGCACCGTAGTGGCTAGATCTAACGGTGCGCAGCGCGAGGGCACGGGTTTGATCCCCCGCAGCGCAGAATAAAACCCACATTTTTTGCTTCGCTGCCACGCACGCCTCATGGCCCCACCTGCCATTGGCAGTGGTGGCCACGCCAGCACACACCCACGCGCCACGCACGCGCCAGCTGGGCACTGGCCCACTGCCAGTGACCCAGGGGTTGCTCTAGCTGCGTAGAAAAGGTTTCCAGGGGCTGTTCTGAAGTTTCTTTTCGCATCCAAGCCCCTGGACCAAATCTGAAACTTGTAAATTCACAAAATAGCCCCTGTAATTCAAATTCAAATAACTTTTGCATTTCAAATCCAAATTTAATAAATAAAATATGTTTTCCATACCAAATTTAATTCTCTACATGTTTAAACCATTTGTATACTGTTTTGAACATTTCAAATGTTTTCAAAAATTCAAATTCAAACTACTATTTTAAATTTGGTCAAATTCATAACTAAATCAAATTTAATTCAAATGTCACATGCAAAATATGTTTTCCATGCAACATTGAACAAGATTTCCAAATATAAACTTTGTTTCCTGTTTTGAATAATTAAATTTGGTTAAATAATTTAAACCTTGTTTAATTTATTTAAAATTGCTAAATTCATAACTTGGTCAAACTAATTTCTTTTTGAATATGTAAAATATGTTTTCAAACCAGAAAAATATAATCTTTTCAAATATGAATTTTATTTAATGTTTTGAACCAATAAAAATTCAAATAATTTCATACTTGAATTAAATTCATTTAAATCTTGTTCAAACTTGTTTAATTCATAATTAATTCATTTTAAATCCATTGTCAACAAATGAAACATGTATTCCACCTAAAATTTTGTGTTCTTTCCAAATATGAATTTGGTTATCTATTTGGAACAATTAAAATTGGTGAAAACAACAAATGCTTGTGTAACTCATTTAAGAAGCCAAATTTCATAACTTAATAAATAAAATTCCAAACTTGGTAAACAACATTTCAAATTGAAGCTATTGTTGTTTTCTCATTGTTTTCCTCATCCATGCATCATTCTAATCAACTTTCACATGATGGTTATTTGTAGATCATTAATTCAACCTTAATTCATGGGCTCTTCCATATGCAATCCAAATTGCCTATGGGCCCATTTAATTATGTTACCATGTCAACTAGTTTATCTTTGATGCATCAGTTAAATTGTCATGCATCATCCCATGTTTGTGCATTATGCCATGTTATTGATTGTTTGTATCTCTGCGTTGTTTGTTTGCTTCTTCTCGAATAGACGACGACGTTGAGACAGACGAGGTTTACGACACTACTTCTGAGGAGTTAGCCCAGTACCAGGCTACTGAGTTTACAGGCAAGTATTCACTCACATGAACCATTGTGTCCTTTCCACACTGGATATCGATACTTTCCGTTGTCTATCCTGCTAGCCTTAAGATTCGTTGCTTGTGTTCCGATCCTATCACATGTTATCCTGTAACCCTGTTATAGCCTATCCTCCACACCTATAACCCTGTTGTTTGTTGCCTGTGTCTTACTAGCATGCTTAGGGTTGTTTATGCTCGAGTCTGATGTCCGTTATTTCTGTTATCATATTTATTATGTTCTGGGGCTCGATGTTTAAACAACAACCTGTTAGTGTATGAGGTAATGCTAATTTGATGATAAGGCACCGGCAGGAGGCCGGGTATGGTTTTGAGGCCTGCTAGTGTCGAACTCAGGAAAAGTTCTTGTCCTCTAGATCCATGATGAGCGCGCTAACCGCATGTGGGAAGCGTGTATGGGCGCCCCCTCAATTTGATTCGATTCGCATCTCGTCCAAATCGCCTCATTTAGTTCGGGTTTTCCATTTGCCGCATGCATATGCAGGTGCGAACCCGAGGCCAGGGTGGTAACTTTTGTAGTCGGCATTTAGGGAGACACGTTCTTAGAGTGCTATGAGGGTCCCCTTTTCTTCGTGGGGCTTGATTAGCCGTGCGCTCAATTGCACGGGGTTCTTTGGGCTTGATGCGAAGAAGAGTTGGGTTGTGTTGAGTGTCTCGCTTGGTGGGTTTGATCCCCGTCTGGCGGGATATTCTTACGTGTACGGCCAAATTGGTGCATCCCTGCAGGGTTAAATCTTCTCGAGAAGCCGTGTTGTCCGCGGTTATGGATGACTTGGTGATAGGGCTGGCTAACAAGGATTAGACAACTTACACCTAATCAATAATAAGTTGACTAGTCATAGGCTTATTGACACAATAACTTGAACCTTCACTAATCCTACTGTGTGAGTTATCCTCGGATTGCTTCTTCGGATAAGGGGCGAGATCCAGGATGGGTTTGTTTGAGGATAGTGGTAGTTGGTTCTGATACGCTATCTTATCCCTTTCTTGTAGCCGGATGTTGTAGCATGTCTCTGTAGTTGGTTAGAGCAGCCCCCTGCCGCATCTTTATATCACCTATCTTCCGTTGAACCCAAAGCATCTGTACTTGGTGTTGCCGGGTACACTTTGGTATCTTGTGCGTCTTGCTTGCCAGTACTCGTCTGTACTGACCCCTTTGGGGCTGCGTGTTCTGCAGACTACGTTTCCGAGGATCCCCATGGTGGCTACTACGTGGAGTATGACGAGGCTGCTAACGAGTAGATAGCGGACCCGGGCAGGATCCGAGACATCGTGGATGGGCTCCGTCTTTTCGTTTCCAGCCTCTTAGGCCTATTTGGATCTTGTCTGTACTCAGACACTTTGGATGCTTCCGCTGTGATGTAATGATGACTTGTTGGGACATGTGTCCTCTGGATGATTGTATTTGCTATCTCTGCTCTAGTGAGAGCTATTTGCCACTTATTTCTATTTCTTTGTGTCTTAGAGATTTGTTGTGATATCACTTGTCAAATGCCGTTGACGTACCATGTGTGTATGTTATGAAGTACGTCAATGGAAGTAGTCGGATTTCTATGGGATGGTTTACGCAGACGATGAATAGTAGAGGTTGGTTATCACACGTTTACGTGTTGGCCTACTCATATTGAGATGCGGGTGCCGGTAAGCCCCGTAAGCCAATTATCTACTGTTTAGCGGGCTGTGAGTATCCTCTAGAAGTCCGGGTGCAACACATGGATCTTGGATGCCCAATATTCCCTCACTCTCTTTGTTATGGCTTCACCGGCGTCAGATTCTCTCTCGTGGGTTCCAGGACTAGTCAGATCCTGAAACTCCCAGACCTGACAGAACGGGGGGGGGGGAATCTTTCCAATAGTTGGGCCCTACCATTATCTTGGGTGTTACTTGGGCCTAACCTAACACAACCAAACAATTAGTTCCACTTTTCTACCCCCTTCTGGCTCACGTAGAGGGGCTAGATCGGCAGTTCTGTCCTTTTCTCTAACAGGCCTAGGGTTTCTCCAGAGAGGGGCTCCGGAGGGTCTGAATCCCACCCAAGCCTAGGGTATGACATACCATGTGTGTTAGAGTGTGGAATGTGTATTTGATGCCCAAGATTCCCTCACTCGTTGTGTTAGGGCTTCACCGGCGTCGGATTCTCTCTAGTGGGTTCCAGGACTACTCAAAGCCCGAAACTCCCGGATCTGACGGAACAGGGGAATCTTACCCATAGGTGGGCCCTACCATTGTCTTAGGTGTTCCTTGGACCTAACCTAACACAACGAAGCAATTAGTTCCACTTTGCTACCCTTTCCGGCTCACATAGAGTGTCTAGAACGGCAGTTCCGTCCTTTTTCTCTAGCGGGCCTAGGGTTTCTCCGAAGAGGAGCTCCAGAGTGTCTTAATCCCACCCAAGCCTATGGTATGCCATACCATGTGTTTTAGAGTGTGGAATGGGTCTTGGATGCCCATAATTCCCTCACTCTTTGTGTTATGGCTTCACAGGCGTCGGATTCTCTCTCGCGGGTTCCAATACTACTCAAAGCCCGAAACTCCCATATCTGACTTAACAGGGGGAATTTTACCAAGAGGTGGGCCCTACCATTGTCTTGGGTGTTCCTTTGGCCTAACCTAACACATCTAAGCAATTATTGTAGAGGGTCCAGAACGGCAGTTCCGTCCTTTTTCTCAAGTTTTCTACACCTTTTTGTTTCATCTAGAGGGTCTAGAACGGCAGTTCCGTCCTTTTTCTCCAGCGGGCCTAGGGTTTCTCCGGAGAGGAGCTCCGGAGCGTCTGAATCCCACCCAAGCCTAAGGGATGCCATACCCATGTTTGTTAGAGTGTGGCATGGGTCTTCGATTCCATAGATTCCCTCACTCTTTGTGTTATGGCTTCATCGGCTCTAGGACTACTCAAGGCCCAAAACTCCCGGATCTGACGGAACGGGGGGAATCTTGCCAATAGATGGGCCATACCATTGTTTTGGGTGTTCTTTGGGCCTAACCTAACACAACCAAGCAATTAGTTCCACTTTGCTACCCCTTTCTGGCTCATATAGACGGTCCAGAATGGTAGTTCCGTCCCTTTTCTCCAGCGGGCCTAGGGTTTCTCCGGAGAGGAGCTCTAGAGCGTCTTAATCCTACCCAAGCCTAGGGTATGACATAGAATGTGTGTTAGAGTGTGTGGCAGGATTCGCAAGATCCCCTCGCTCTTTGTGTTATGGTTTCATCGGCGTCGGATTCTCTCTCGTGGGTTCGAGGGCTACTTAGAGCCCAAAACTCCCAGATATGACGGAAGAGGGGGAATCTTGCCAAGTGGTGGGCCCTACCATTGTCTTGGGGGTTCCTTGGGCCTAACCTAACATGACCAAGCAATTAGTTCCACTTTACTACCCCTTTCCGGCTCATATGAACGATAGTTCCGTCCTTTTTCTCCAGCTAGCGGGCCTAGGGTTTCTCAGGAGAGGGGCTACGGAGTATATGAATCCCACCCAAGCCAAAGGTAGGACATACCATGTGTGTTAGAGTGTGGCATGGGTCTTTGATTCCCAATATTCCCTCATTCTTTGTGTTAGGGCTTCACCGGCGTTGGATACTCTCTAGTGGGTTCTGGGACTACTCAGAGCTGAAAACTCCCGGATCTAACGGAACAGGGAGAATCTTGCCAATAGGTGGGTGAAAGTAATGTATGGGCACCTAGATGTGGGGGGGGGGGGAATAGGTGCTACGATCAATTTTAATTTTTCTACAAGATTAGGCTTGACACCAAGGTAAATTCTCTAGATAGTGCACCTATGGTGAATTTACCTATATGAAAAGTACGATAATAAATGCGACAAGTACAATAATAAATGCAAAGACAAGTAAAGGATAAGGGCACGAGATAACCGATAGGAAGCACGCGTAGACACGATGTATTCCCGAGTTCCTCCTTGTTAAGGGAGTACGTCTCGTTGGAGGGGTGTGAGCTCGCCACGAAGGCCTACTCAACGCCACAAAGGCCTCACCCTATTCTCCGATGAACCCCGCCACAAAGGCCTAGTCCACCTTCCACTATTGATCCCCTTTGAGGAGGGAATCGTGTCCTTTACAAACAAGTTTGGGGCAGACACCCACAACCGAATTGGAGGCTCCCAACAATCACAAGAATCACCAAGAGAGAGAAAAGATGTCTAGGTTCTCAACAAGAGGAAACCCTAGACTAGTTCCCCTCAAGCAAATGAGGGGGGAAATGAAATCGGGTTGGTGAAGACGTAGATCGGGTCGTTCTCCTTCAATCCTCCAAAGATCAAGTATTTTGGGTGGAAGGATTTGTAGATCTAG
The DNA here is from genome assembly GCA_028641055.1 of Alopecurus myosuroides. NCBI lineage: Eukaryota > Viridiplantae > Streptophyta > Magnoliopsida > Poales > Poaceae > Alopecurus > Alopecurus myosuroides. The sequence goes on along the minus strand of CM054057.1, from coordinate 376,362,591 downwards.
GAAGGTGGGTGAGCTCTAGAAATGGTGAGATCTATTTGGGATGAGCTAGCTGGTGGTAGGTGAAGGCGAGGGGGTATTTATACCCCTCATAAATTTTGGAGCCGTTGGAGACGTTTCTGCCAAACTCACACCGGAGACTCCGGTCTGAGTTTTTCGCCAGGCACCAGTCCGAAGACACCGGTCAGATTCCGGTAAGTCTCCGGTGTGGATCTAGCGGCCGACACCACACCATCCAACACCTTTTTCTTCAATGGAAAACGCCAGTCCGTAGACTCCGGTGCGAGGGACCGGAGACTCCGGTCTTGCCATGTCTACATCTTGTTGCCTGAGTGTAGAGTATGTATGGGGGAGTCGATCAGCAAAGATACCAGTCAGTCCGGAGACTCCGGACTGTCTCCGGTAAGTCTCCGGATTGGATTCAGCGGGCGACACCAGAAAACTCCAGCGCTGATTCTTCACAAGATATACTCACTCCGTGATATGGGGTGGCCCAATCTTCTCAATGAGCTTCTCTCTCTTTTTGTAATTTTCTGATATGTGGATAACTAGTGCTACACTGAGACCTCTCACTCAGCTGACCCCTGCTGCCAATGCAACAACAATCAAGCTCTTTGGATATTCTCAACTACACACTCTTGCACAAGTAATCAAAGATCACAAGTGGTCCTATATCCCCCTATTCCCAGATGGAATAACAAGATATCACGCAACTTTGCAATTGGTAAACTTCAAGATGAATGCTTAATAAGCAATACAATCTAGAGGCTAGGGTTGTTGGTTTTTTGGTTTAAACTGGTTCTGTCTAATCCACACGCAGGTGGAGGACATATATAGGTGGAGCGGTGCGGCCACAAGGGGGCCTTGCGCAACCAACCCTCTCCCTACTAGGACTAGGACTCCTACTAGGACTAGGAGTCCAACTAGGACTCAAAGGAAGGTACAAACCGACCCAATTAAGTGGGATGCGGCCACAATTGGTATACAAACCAAACCTACTAGTATTAGGACTCATTATGGCGCATAGATGTCCTTTGTGGGCGCCCTCCTCTTGCTTGTTCATCAATGAGTGTGGAAATAACATATTGGCAATGTTTTCCACACTAAGTGCATTTGACCTTATGGAGGCACTATCCCCTTGTCAGCATATTATTTGTTTTTGGTTGTTTTCACCATGCTAGTACTTGATCTCCATCTCCTCTTCTAGCCCATCTTCATCCATGTGTATCTCCTCTCCATGATCTCCATTCATGCTTGTGTTATCAATAAACCTGAGAATACATAAATGCATAGACTTAGGTAGTATAAACTTCTCATAATCAAGAATAGCATAATCAATAAGGATTGAATTCACCTGTTGCTCTAGTAGCTTGGTCCTTGATCTTGTCATTGGTCCAAGTCTCACTTCATCTTGTTTAGGTGGCAATGTACTAGGGATGTCCTCATCATCCTCCCCCCCTTGAAAAGCCTTGATGTCCACATCAAGGTTCTCTCCATGATATGGTGTCAAATCAGCAACATTGAAGGAATTACTCACTCCAAACTCATCAATTGGAAGATCTATCTTGTAAGCATTGTCATTTATTTTTGCAATCACTTTGTAAGGACCAGCACCTCTTGGCAATAATTTTGATTTCCTTAGCTTGGGGAACCTATCCTTTCGAAAGTGTACCCATACCAAATCTCCCTCTTGAAAAATAACTTCCTTTCTCTTTTGATTCCTCCTTTGAGCAACATCCTTCCCTTTCTTCTCTATAGCATCCATAGTTTTCTCATGTATCTTTTTCACAAAATCAGCCCTCTTGGATGCATCCATGTTAATTCTCTCTTGAATATGAATTGGTAATAAATCAAGTGGTGTAGTAGGCCGAAATCCATATACCACCTCAAAAGGACATAGTTGAGTAGTTGAATGCACAGCTCTATTGTAGGCAAACTCCACATGTGGCAAACAATCTTCCGACTCCTTCAAATTCTTCTTGATCATAGTTCTCAACAATGTGGACAAAGTTCTATTCACCACCTCGGTTTGTCCATTTGTTTGAGGGTGACATGTTGTAGAAAACAACAATTTGGTTCCAAGCTTCCCCCATAATGTTTTCCAAAAGTAACTCATGAATTTCACATCTCTATCCGAAACAATTGTCTTTGGTACTCCATGTAGTCTTACTATCTCCTTGAAAAATAGTGTAGCAATGTGGGAAGCATCATCACTTTTGTGGCAAGCAATGAAGTGTGATATCTTGGAAAACCTATCCACCACCACAAAAATTGAGTCATGTCCCCTCTTTGTCCTTGGCAAGCCTAACACAAATCCATGCTTATATCTTCCCATGGTGTAGTTGGTGTTGGCAGTGGAGTATATAGTCCATGGGGCTTCAATTTGGACTTGGCTTTATTGCATGTAATACACCTTTGCACAAACCTATAGACATCTCTCCTCATATGTGCCCAATAGAAATTTTCAGCCAACATAAGCAATGTTTTCTCTCGTCCAAAGTGACCCATCAATCCACCACTATGAGATTCCTGTAATAACATCAAACGCAAAGAGCACTCGGGAATACATAGTTTGTTAGCTCTAAACAAAAATCCATCATGTATATGATACTTATCCCAAGCCTTCACATTAGAACATTTACTATAGGGTGTAGAAAATTCTCTATCTTGAGCATATTGTGGCTTTAATTCTTGCAAACCCGAAACTTGAACATCCAATTTAGTGAGTAGCATATTTTTCCTAGACAAAGCATCAGCTACCACATTATCTAATCCTTTCTTGTGTTTAATAATGTATGGGAAAGATTCAATAAATTCTACCCATTTAGCATGTCTCTTATTAAGATTGGATTGATTCTTTTAAAATTTCAATGCCTCATGATCAGAATGTATAGTAAATTCTTTTGGCCACAAATAATGTTTCCAAACCTCAAGTACTCTAACAAGTGCATACAATTCTTTATCATAGACAGAATAATTCAATTGTGCTCCATGTAATTTTTCAGAAAAATAAGCAATTGGTTTCTTATCTTGCATTAACACTCCTCCAATACCTATGCCGCTAGCATCACATTCAATCTCAAATTGTTTATTAAAATTTGGTAGCATCAATAATGGAGCCGAAATCAAATTATTTTTCAAAGTATCAAAAGCAATATCTTGAGCAACCCCCCACTCGAAATTTACACCTTTCTTAGTCAAATCATTTAAAGGTGCAGCAATAGTACTAAAATCTTTCACAAATCTTCTATAAAATCCAGCTAGTCCATTAAAACTTCTTACTTGACTCACATTCATGGGAATTGGCAAATTTTTAATTGCTTCAATTTTAGATTCATCCACTTCTATCCCATGCTTAGAGACAACATAACCAAGAAATATGACCTTATCTTTGCAAAAAAGTGCACTTCTCTAAATTTCCATACAATTTATTTTCTCTTAGCACATGCAAGACTTGTCTAATATGATCAATGTGTTCATGTTCATTGTGGCTATATATGAGAATATCATCAAAGTAAACAACCACAAACTTGCCAATATAATCTCTCAAAACATGGTTCATTAATCTCATGAAAGTACTAGGTGCATTAGTTAATCCAAAAGGCATTACTAACCACTCATATAAACCAAATTTTGTTTTAAAGGCTGTTTTTGTGACGCCCCGAGATCGGGCACTATGCAGATTTCAGCATTCCCGCCCAAATCCACATAATAACCGATTCCAGGTTGCCACTTGTGATAACATTACAACAGTTCACGAATAATCCACAACAACAACAGAAAAGATATATACAAGAGGACTCAAACGAGCCAAGGATACAACTGATACAATACAAAGATCCAAATAACAGCGGAAGAAATAACATAGCGTCCGACTACGGGCAAGATACAAATTGGACTAAGAGTCCTGAAGATAACCGAGAGCGTCCAATCCCTGCCCAGGCCAAGCCGGAGGGATTCCCAAGCTAACGTCGTCAGACTTCAAACCTGCTGACTGCAATGTTGAATATGCAGCCACGAAAAAGATTCGTGGGTCAGTACGGTTAAGTACTGGCAAGTGGATAAACCATACTCACAAGATACCGGCGTAGCCAGTCATCACAAGATACAAATACTTTGGGTTCAACGGGAGGAAAGGATTATTGCAAATAAGCGGCAGCGGGCTGCACTAACTAACTACAGAGACTTGAAACAACTTCCGGCTAAAAGAGGGGGATAAGATAGCGTATCGAAACCAACTACAACTACTCACCAAACAAACCCATCCAAGGTTACCCCCTACTAAGGAAGCAACCCAAGGATAACTCACACTGTTGGATTAAGGATGGATCAAGTTATTGTGTCGATAAGACTATTACTAGTCAAGTATCATTAGTTAGGTGTAAGTTGTTCTGAGTACTTGTTAGCCAGTACTTCCACCAAGTTAACCATAACTGCGGAAAACACGGCTTCTCGAGAAGATTTAACCCTGCAGGGATGCACCAATTTGGCCGTACACGTAAGAATAACCCGCCAGACGGGGGATCAACCCACCAAGCGAGGTACTCAACACAACCCAACTCTTCTTTGCATCAAGCCCAAAGAACCACGTGCTGTGCGTGCGCGGCTAATCGAGCCCCCACGAAGAAAATGGGGACCCTCATAGCACTGGAAGACCACGCCGCCCTAAATGCCGACTACAAAAGTTCCACCCTGGCCTCGGGTTCGCACCTGCATATGCATGCATCAAATGGAAAGCCCGAACTAAGTGTGGTGATTTGGACGAGATGCGAATCGAATCAAATTGAGGGGGGCGCCCATACACGCTTCCCACATGCGGATAGTGCGCTCATCATGGATCGGTAGACAAGACCCTTTTCCTAATTAGGGTCGACACTAGCAGGCTTCAAAACCACGCCGGGCCTCCTGCCGGTGCCTTATCATCAAATTATTATTACCCAAAACATTAACATGTTGTTGATTGAATTGAAACCCAACTAACAAACTAAACAGGTGATACGAAAGGAACAACAAGACTTGAGCGCAAACAACACTAAGCATGCAACTACGACACGAGGGCCAACAAGGTAAACAAACAACAGTTGATAGGAAGTGGAAGGAAAAGGCTATATCATGGCTGCAAGGTAAACATATAATAGGATCGAGACACAAGCATCGAATCAACGGGCTAGAATAAGAACAACGGAAAGAATCGGTAACAAGTGATGAAAGGCAGCCATTTGGCAGCAAGTAAGTATACTTGCCTGAGATCCAGCGAGTAGAGGTACATCCACAGAACTTGTCGTTGCTCACATCATCTCAACGTCCTATCCGCGAAGAAGCAACGAACCTCGAACAAACACCGGATGCAACAATTACTACTACGGCAAAAGATCCAGCATGATCCTATTTTATATGCATGGCATGGCAAGATGCAACAGGGAAAACAACTTAAGCAATTTAATCGGAACCGGAGTCCGGAGAAATAATTATTGGTTCAAGTTGTTTAGATAACCATCAATATTAAATGTTGATTAACAGGTTTAAACAAGGTAGAGGTGATCTATCCAATATTAAATGGAATAGGGCATGATTTGAATTTAATACCCCAACACATTCCATATTTATTTATTAGGGTAACATACATAACACTACTACAAATGCAACATGCAAGGTGCAAACATGAGTATGGTTGGCATGAACAGATTAAGTGCATTTTTCTGGTATGAAAACATATTTTATTTGTTGGATTTGGAATTAAAATGAGCAAGTTATCAAATTAGCAATTTTAATGCATTAATTAAGAAATAGTTGTTTTCAGCAATTTAAATTATTCAAAACAGAAAACAAAGTTGATATTTGCAAAGTTTAGAGAATTTTGATTGGAAAACATATTTTACTTTTCAAATTTGGAGTTAAAATGAATTAGTTATGATTTATGCAATTAAATCAATTTAAATTGAGCCGGAAGCCCAACATCTAATTTAGGGGGTTCGATTTATTTATCTACCCATCAAGATTAAATGTTGTTTAACATGGCGAGATAATATAAAGATGAGCTACACAATTTAAATGGAACCGGGACAAGATATATAACATCCCAACACATCCCATATTTAATTCTTAGATGATATTATTATTGCCCGCACCCAAAATATGCAATGCAACAAGATGAATGACATTTTAAATATAGTTGATATGTTATAGAAAATAGGGCATAAATATAGGGGTTTGGGTTTGGGGTGCACACGCGTGGAGAGGATCTTTGTGTTCGACGCCGGAAAGATGGAGATCTTCGGGGCAACGCCGATGTCTTCAGGACGTGGAGGAAGTAGACGAAGAAGAGGAAGTAGTCGACGTAGCCATAGTAGAGGAAGTAGTCGACATGGAGGAAGTAGTCGAAGTAATCGTTCTCGTTCCGACGGGGGAACTAGTCGAAGCCGAGATCATCGTATCGTAGAGGAAGTAGACATAGTCGAGGAAGTAGATGTAGTAGTGGAAGTAGACGTTCGTTCTCAAACCACACGATCGTCGTCGTCGACATAGTCGTTCAATGTCCGGAGTCGGTGTAGTCGTAGTAGTCGTGGGCGAGCCGCTACCGCATCGTCTTCGGGGTCGGAGGTGATCGTGACGGTCCCGGTCTTCGGGCGCGCACGAAGGCGGCCAACGCAAAACGGACATGACGAAGGCGATGTAGTCGTTCACGGTTCGTCGAGGAAGTAGTCGTGGTCGTGGTTTGGTCCGAGGTCCTCGGTGTGGCGGTACTTGTCGGCGATGATCTTGTGGATGCGGTACCGTTCGGTGTACATCTCCGCGGCGTCAAGGTCATGAAGACACGAGCACGATGGCCTCGGCCATGAGGAATAACACACGGGCATGAAAGGGTCCCCGCGAGGCAAAGTGATTCTTGTGGACATTCCAACAAGCACCTGGCGGGCATCAACGGAGAGGGCGAACCGCACCGCTGCAGGACACGGGCATGAGCTGTGAGTAGCGAGGGGCGACGGCGACGAGCTCGGAGGTGGGGAGGATGCCGGCGACGGGGCACGGCTTCGGCCATGGAGAGGAGGCCGCGGAAGGGGCAGCTGCTGCGAGAGGGAGGCCGGCTCCCGTCCCGTGCCGGAGTCGCTGCGGGTGGAGGCGGAGCTCGCCGTCGGCCGGAGGTCAAGGGGGAGCAGCAGCGGCGCCGGAGGTGAGGGAGGGCGGCGCCCTGCTTGAGGGTCAGCGGCGGCCGGCCGGAGAAGAGGGCGGCCGCGGCCTTCTCCTTGGCGGCGGCGTGAGCAGCAAGAGGGAGGGGGCGGCGGAGCTTGAGGGAAGGGAGGCGACGGCCGGCGGAGGGAGAGGCGGTGAGGAAGAGGGGCGATGGGAGGCGGCGGCGCTCGGGAGGAAAGGAGACGAGGGTCGAGCGAGAGGAGCGACGGGAGGACAGCGATGGGGTTGGGGTCGTGTGCGTGCGTGAGTTGTGTGCTGTGTGTGTTGTGTGCGTGCGTGTGTTGGCCTGGGTGTGGTGTGCGTTGGGTGTCTGTGCGTGCGTGAGGGTTAGGTCTAGGATTAGGTGGGCTGGGAGTTGGGCCTTGGCCTGGCTGCCCCCAACACGTTTTTTTTTTCTTTTTTTTTCTTTGTGTTGTTATTTTCAGAAAAACAAGAGAATGACTTTAGATACTTTGAAGGTTCAAAACAATTTATAATTTTTGCAGACTTGAGAGATACACGAAGCAAAAGTTTTTTTTTTGTGGACTTAAATTTAGTGGGATGACTAATGATGCAAGATGACATGAGATGCACAAAAAAGAAAAACAAGCAAGTTCTAAGTGGGAAACCCCGGGTGTTACAGCCGACACCACTAACAAGGGGATTGCGCCCTCGCAATCCAACCACGAACACGGGAGGGAGAAGAAGTCTGACTAACGAGTCTTCGCGCTTCCAGGTGATCTCCTCGACACCACTAACAAGAGATTATTTCTCGGAGTGACGACGATGTTCTTCCACCATGAATCTTCCGATGATCGAACCTCTTAGGTTAAAGGCTCAGAAAACGTCCACCCACGTAGGATCCTAACACTTTGAAAGATAGACAAGGGGGGAGACTCCAAAACAAATAAGATGGGAGGGGAAATAGAATAGGGATAAGGAGAAAAATAAGAATCCTATTGAGATGTTTTTCCCAAAATAGTTTATCAGATATAGTTTTTGACACTCCAGAAACAACGACCGTTAGCGAGGTTATCCTACAGGCTTTGTGGACCCGTTGCTTCAATAACCATTCGTATCGAAACAATCTCGGGAATCGGAACCAAGGCTCTGATACCATTTGTGACGCCCCGAGATCGGGCACTATGCAGATTTCAGCATTCCCGCCCAAATCCACATAATAACCGATTCCAGGTTGCCACTTGTGATAACATTACAACAGTTCACGAATAATCCACAACAACAACAGAAAAGATATATACAAGAGGACTCAAACGAGCCAAGGATACAACTGATACAATACAAAGATCCAAATAACAGCGGAAGAAACAACATAGCGTCCGACTACGGACAAGATACAAATTGGACTAAGAGTCCTGAAGATAACCGAGAGCGTCCAATCCCTGCCCAGGCCAAGCCGGAGGGATTCCCAAGCTAACGTCGTCAGACTTCAAACCTGCTGACTGCAATGTTGAATATGCAGCCACGAAAAAGATTCGTGGGTCAGTACGGTTAAGTACTGGCAAGTGGATAAACCATACTCACAAGATACCGGCGTAGCCAGTCATCACAAGATACAATACTTTGGGTTCAACGGGAGGAAAGGATTATTGCAAATAAGCGGCAGCGGGCTGCACTAACTAACTACAGAGACTTGAAACAACTTCCGGCTAAAAGAGGGGGATAAGATAGCGTATCGAAACCAACTACAACTACTCACCAAACAAACCCATCCAAGGTTACCCCCTACTAAGGAAGCAACCCAAGGATAACTCACACTGTTGGATTAAGGATGGATCAAGTTATTGTGTCGATAAGACTATTACTAGTCAAGTATCATTAGTTAGGTGTAAGTTGTTCTGAGTACTTGTTAGCCAGTACTTCCACCAAGTTAACCATAACCGCGGAAAACACGGCTTCTCGAGAAGATTTAACCCTGCAGGGATGCACCAATTTGGCCGTACACGTAAGAATAACCCGCCAGACGGGGGATCAACCCACCAAGCGAGGTACTCAACACAACCCAACTCTTCTTTGCATCAAGCCCAAAGAACCACGTGATGTGCGTGCGCGGCTAATCGAGCCCCCACGAAGAAAATGGGGACCCTCATAGCACTGGAAGACCACGCCGCCCTAAATGCCGACTACAAAAGTTCCACCCTGGCCTCGGGTTCGCACCTGCATATGCATGCATCAAATGGAAAGCCCGAACTAAGTGTGGTGATTTGGACGAGATGCGAATCGAATCAAATTGAGGGGGGCGCCCATACACGCTTCCCACATGCGGATAGTGCGCTCATCATGGATCGGTAGACAAGACCCTTTTCCTAATTAGGGTCGACACTAGCAGGCTTCAAAACCACGCCGGGCCTCCTGCCAGTGCCTTATCATCAAATTATTATTACCCAAAACATTAACATGTTGTTGATTGAATTGAAACCCAACTAACAAACTAAACAGGTGATACGAAAGGAACAACAAGACTTGAGCGCAAACAACACTAAGCATGCAACTACGACACGAGGGCCAACAAGGTAAACAAACAACAGTTGATAGAAAGTGGAAGGAAAAGGCTATATCATGGCTGCAAGGTAAACATATAATAGGATCGAGACACAAGCATCGAATCAACATGCTAGAATAAGAACAACGGAAAGAATCGGTAACAAGTGATGAAAGGCAGCCATTTGGCAGCAAGTAAGTATACTTGCCTGAGATCCAGCGAGTAGAGGTACATCCACAGAACTTGTCGTTACTCACATCATCTCAACGTCCTATCCGCGAAGAAGCAACGAACCTCGAACAAACACCGGATGCAACAATTACTACTACGACAAAAGATCCAGCATGATCCTATTTTATATGCATGGCAAGATGCAACAGGGAAAACAACTTAAGCAATTTAATCGGAACCGGAGTCCGGAGAAATAATTATTGGTTCAAGTTGTTTAGATAACCATCAATATTAAATGTTGATTAACAGGTTTAAACAAGGTAGAGGTGATCTATCCAATATTAAATGGAATAGGGCATGATTTGAATTTAATACCCCAACACATTCCATATTTATTTATTAGGTGAACATACATAACACTACTACAAATGCAACATGCAAGGTGCAAACATGAGCATGGTTGGCATGAACAGATTAAGTGCATTTTTCTGGTATGAAAACATATTTTATTTGTTGGATTTGGAATTAAAATGAGCAAGTTATCAAATTAGCAATTTTAATGCATTAATTAAGAAATAGTTGTTTTCAGCAATTTAAATTATTCAAAACAGAAAACAAAGTTGATATTTGCAAAGTTTAGAGAATTTTGATCGGAAAACATATTTTACTTTTCAAATTTGGAGTTAAAATGAATTAGTTATGATTTATGCAATTAAATCAATTTAAATTGAGCCGGAAGCCCAACATCTAATTTAGGGGGTTCGAGTTATTTATCTACCCATCAATATTAAATGTTGTTTAACATGGCGAGATAATATAAAGATGAGCTACACAATTTAAATGGAACCGGGACAAGATATATAACATCCCAACACATCCCATATTTAATTCTTAGATGATATTATTATTGCCCGCACCCAAAATATGCAATGCAACAAGATGAATGACATTTTAAATATAGTTGATATGTTATAGAAAATAGGGCATAAATATAGGGGTTTGGGTTTGGGGTGCACACGTGTGGAGAGGATCTTTGTGTTCGACGCCGGAAAGATGGAGATCTTCGGGGCAACGCCGATGTCTTCAGGACGTGGAGGAAGTAGACGAAGAAGAGGAAGTAGTCGACGTAGTCATAGTAGAGGAAGTAGTCGACGTGGAGGAAGTAGTCGAAGTAATCGTTCTCGTTCCGACGGGGGAACTAGTCGAAGCCGAGATCATCGTATCGTAGAGGAAGTAGACGTAGTCGAGGAAGTAGATGTAGTAGTGGAAGTAGACGTTCGTTCTCAAACCACACGATCATCGTCGTCGACGTAGTCGTTCAATGTCCGGAGTCGGTGTAGTCGTAGTAGTCGTGGGCGAGCCGCTACCGCATCGTCTTCGGGGTCGGAGGTGATCGTGACGGTCCCGGTCTTCGGGCGCGCACGAAGGCGGCCAACGCAAAACGGACATGACGAAGGCGATGTAGTCGTTCACGGTTCGTCGAGGAAGTAGTCGTGGTCGTGGTTTGGTCCGAGGTCCTCGGTGTGGCGGTACTTGTCGGCGATGATCTTGTGGATGCGGTACCGTTCGGTGTACATCTCCGTGGCGTCAAGGTCATGAAGACACGAGCACGATGGCCTCGGCCATGAGGAATAACACACGGGCATGAAAGGGTCCCCGCGAGGCAAAGTGATTCTTGTGGACATTCCAACAAGCACCTGGCGGGCATCAACGGAGAGGGCGAACCGCACCGCTGCAGGACACGGGCATGAGCTGTGAGTAGCGAGGGGCGACGGCGATGAGCTCGGAGGTGGGGAGGATGCCGGCGACGGGGCACAGCTTCGGCCATGGAGAGGAGGCCGCGGAAGGGGCAGCTGCTGCCAGAGGGAGGCCGGCTCCCGTCCCGTGCCGGAGTCGCTGCGGGTGGAGGCGGAGCTCGCCGTCGGCCGGAGGTCAAGGGGGAGCAGCAGCGGCGCCGGAGGTGAGGGAGGGCGGCGCCCTGCTTGAGGGTCAGCGGCGGCCGGCCGGAGAAGAGGGCGGCCGCGGCCTTCTCCTTGGCGGCGGCGCGAGCAGCAAGAGGGAGGGGGCGGCGGAGCTTGAGGGAAGGGAGGCGACGGCCGGCGGAGGGAGAGGCGGTGAGGAAGAGGGGCGATGGGAGGCGGCGGCGCTCGGGAGGAAAGGAGACGAGGGTCGAGCGAGAGGAGCGACGGGAGAACAGTGATGGGGTTGGGGTCGTGTGCGTGCGTGAGTTGTGTGCTGTGTGTGTTGTGTGCGTGCGTGTGTTGGCCTGGGTGTGGTGTGCGTTGGGTGTCTGTGCGTGCGTGAGGGTTAGGTCTAGGATTAGGTGGGCTGGGAGTTGGGCCTTGGCCTGGCTGCCCCCAACACGTTTTTTTTCTTTTTTTTTCTTTGTGTTGTTATTTTCAGAAAAACAAGAGAATGACTTCAGATACTTTGAAGGTTCAAAACAATTTATAATTTTTGCAGACTTGAGAGATACACGAAGCAAAAGTTTTTTTTTTGTGGACTTAAATTTAGTGGGATGACTAATGATGCAAGATGACATGAGATGCACAAAAAAGAAAAACAAGCAAGTTCTAAGTGGGAAACCCCGGGTGTTACAGTTTTCCACTCATCCCCTTCTTTCATTCTTATTTGATGGTAACCACTACGCAAATCAATTTTAGAGAAAACAGCACAACCACTTAATTCATCTAACATGTCTTCCAAACGTGGTATAGGATGACGATAACGAATAGTGATATTGTTAATTGCTCTACAATCTACACACATGCGCCAAGTACCATCTTTCTTAGGAACTAATATGACAGGAACAGCACAAGGAGATAAGCTTATTCGGATGTAACCTTTATCAAGAAGATCTTGTACTTGTTTTTGAATTTCCTTTGTCTCTTGGGGATTTGTCCTATAGGGAGCTCGGTTTGGTAATGAAGATCCAGGAATTAAATCAATTTGGTGCTCAATCCCTCTCAATGGTGGCAATCCCGAGGGCACTTCTTCTGGAAAAACATCATCATATTCCTGCAAAACATTAGAAACACCAATAGAAAGAGGAGTCATGTCATTAGAAACCAAAATTTCCCCCTTGTGCATGAGCACTATAGGTAGTAGGCTAGGATCATTCTCAAACTCTCTCAAATCTTCTTTGGTGGCTAACATTGTCAAAAGGCTCACTCCCTTACTTTTACCACTCGGCCTAGGTTTGTTTTCCCCCATGGAAGTATTGTTTTCACTCATATTTTCCCTCTCACTCTCGTTCTCAACATTCACTTCCACTTTTTTGCCTTGATTCATTCACTATTTGTTGGGGTGTCATAGGCGTCAATATAATGTCCTTATTGTTCCAATTCAATTGGTAAGTGTTTGCTCTCCCATTGTGTAGCACCTTTCTATCAAATTGCCATGGCCTTCCAAGTAATAGGTGGCAAACCGACATGGGAACAACATCACACTCAATAGTATCCTTGTATGGCCCAATTTGGAACTCCACTCTCACAATTTGGCATACTTTTATCTCCTCCTTCTCATTGAGCCATTGGATATAATATGGATGTGGGTGTGGAATATATCTCAACCTTAGCTTTGCACATAACTCCTTGCTTGCTAAATTTCTACAAATCCCTCCATCAATGATCACCTTGCAAGCCATATTAGGACCAACAATTGCCTTGGATTGAAATAAATTGCATCTTTGGCTCTCATCATTGCTAGGAACAATACTCAAGGCTTTGGTGCAAACAATAGTTGGATAATTTGTAGCATAGGCATCAATAGGACCATCATCATCATCATATGCATCCTCCTCATTGGGATCAACATCATCTCCAGTCTCATACTCATCATTAGCATTGAGGAGCATAATTTTCTTGTTTGGGCAATCCCTCTTAAAGTGACCTTTTCCTCCACAAGTATGGCAAGCCATGTCTCTATTCCTTGTAGGAGGTGTAGCACCACTAGAACCCAAAGTAGATGGAGTAATTTTCTTGGAACTTGTTGAATTTGGCTCGGGTTTGGAACTAGGAGTCCCACGGGTAGTAGTAGTTGGAGGTGTAGGTGATGAAAAATTTGATTTTTGTGAAGGGAAACTTCTCCTTGCACTCACTTGTAGCTCTTCTTGCAATCTCTTTTCGGCCTCCCTTGCTTGATGAAGTAATTCACTCATATTGTTGCAAGGAACATGCCTCACAATGCTTTTCACTTTGAATTGTAATCCACTCAAGAACCTTTGCATTGTTTGTTCAGGAGCCTCTCTAATCCGAGCCCTTTGAATAATTAATTCCATCTCCTTGTAGTAGGCATCAACTATCTTGGTTCCTTGCTTCAATTGTTGCAATTTGTCATAGAGAGTTCTAATATAATTCTTGGGAACAAATCTTTCTCTCAACAATTGCTTCATCTCTCTCCATGTGTTCACCTCCTCTTCTTCTTTTTCTTCTCTATCTTTTGTAATGCCATCCCACCACAAAAGAGCATAGCCATCAAAGGAAGAAGATGCAAGGTTCACTTTCCTCTCCTCGGGGTAGTCATGGAGTCTCCATAATTTCTCAATTTTTACCTCCCACATCAAGTACTCTTCCACATCTTAAGAATCACAAGCAAGACTAGGAATAGAGAATTTTGGTTTTCCCAAGCCATCATTCTCTCTATTATTTTCCAATGGTATTCTTCTTGCCACATCTCCACGGCCTCCATTATTATTTCCTCTCCCATCCTCAATTTAAGCAATAGCTTGAGGTGCTTGTTGAAGTTGTTGCACTAGATTTGTAATTGTAGCCACTTGTTGAGTCAATTTCCTCAAAGTGCCCTTAATCTCATCAACAGAATCTTGAGAGGCACAAGCTTCTATTTTCAAATCAAGTGTAAATCTTCTCTCAATTGATCATCACTTTTCTCAACCACATAAGCAATTCTTTTGTACATATGATCTCTCAAAGCTTCATACTCATTCCATTGGACAGTATCCTCGGGTTTCTTCTTTGCCTGCACATCAACATCACTAGAGGAACTCATGATTAACTTGTTAGTAACAAAAATAATCAATGGGTTTGTGGTGCCTCTCTCAACTCACTCAAAACCAAGCAAAGATGGCTTCACTTGATGTTCCAAGAGAGAAAAAGATCAACTTACCAACAAGGAGAAATGATCAATGTGCTTTGGTGTGAGAAGAGAATAACCGAGCTATCAAGTATCACAATGCAAACAGGGTTTTTGGTGGGGCTTGGTTGGGATTCCTAACAACACCAAAATAATAACTCCAATGCACTGCTTAATGTGATAAAAAGTACTAAGGAGAACACACTCACACTTGGAGACAATTGTGGCTTAGCAAATATATGGTAGAGATTTTGCAAGCACTTAGAAGACACTAGAAAATACTCAATGAAACAGGCACAAGATTGCTCAATTTGTCCACAAAATATCCAATATGAAATAACTTCCACTAGTGATAGTAGCACGACCTCTTATGAATTTTTTTTCTTTTCTATTTTTTAATACTTTTTACTTTTTCTCTATTTTTTTTTGATTTTTTCAATAGCCTTTGAATCAACTAGGAGCAAAAATTTAGATGGAAAACAACTAGTGGACAGAAATTTGAGCAGCCCGTAGAGCAATTAAACAGCTAGTCTTTGGGTAAGGTACCTAAATTTGGCTGTAGAAAGGCTTGTGGCTAAGGCTAGTCAAAGTTCAGAACGAGATCCTAATGAAAAACAGGAAATAACAAAAGAAAACTAGTGAAAATAGTGGAAAATTTGAGCTCACGGTAGCAAGTATGGCCACGGCAGAGAAAATGCTCGAATTCTGCCGTACGGCAGCAAAAACAGCACAAAAACGGCTCACGGCAGAGGGCACGGTGGATGGTGTGGTGTGTGTGAGCTGCGGGTGGGCGCGGGTGTGGATTTTGTAACGCGCGGGTGGAGTCCGATTAGGACTAGGAGCGGACGGCAGCGGCGGCAGAGAAACGCGCGCGTTTTTGACTCACGGCAGCGAATCCGAGCGGAGGTGGGAGTCCGGGTGCGGTAAGGCGTGGGCGCGCGCTGGTAAGGAAAAAGGGGCACCGGGGGCGGGTTTCGTAAAGATGGAGTGGTGCGGTGGTAAGGCGGCAGCGGCGGTAGCGTTTTTGGATGGAAATCGATCCACGGCAGGATGCCGAGTGCGAGTAGGAGGTGGTTTGCGGCAGCGATTTTTTGTGGCTACGGAAGGAACCCAAAAGCAATCCTATTGTGACTAGGGACTCAAGCACAAGTAGAACCAATTGACCCGCAAGAATAATAACTCGAAAAACTAGATCACCTTGCAAACAAGATGTAGGTCTAGACTTTCCCGAGCACAACCACACGACTATTTTTGATGAGATTTTTGATATTGATGGAAACAAAAGATAGATAGATGAACCCTAAAAACAGAAAAAAAGATACACAAATCAACAAGAAACAGCAATTAGAGTAGCAATTTGGTGTTGATCTTGTCTCTGGCAAATCTAACCTAATATTTTTGGCTTTTTCTGGATAGGAATAAAAAACAACTAAAAGTAAAGATAACTTTGCTCACCGAGTAAACCTGAGAATATGATACCAAGATGATATGGGGTGGCCCAATCTTCTCAATGAGCTTCTCTCTCTTTTTGTAATTTTCTGATATGTGGATAACTAGTGCTACACTAAGACCTCTCACTCAGCTGACCCCTTGATGCAGCCCACCGTATTTAACCAAGCACAACATCGACACTCCACAAGGTGAACTCACTCCTATCTCCGTATGTTTCCGGTGTCTTGGTGAACTGTGCTCTACCTCATGAAATCCCCCTCTACATGCATAGGTGGGATCACCACACGGAGACCCAAGACGGTGCCCAAGATGATCAAGAACACATCCGAGAAGGGGCACTCGAAGATACGGAGAGCAGCGGTGAAGACGGCGTCCAATTCGGAGTTCCGACGAAGAAGTTAGGGGCGAAAAACCCCTTCCCGGCCTCGGGGGCCGGCCAGGCCGGCCTCCCTCACCCTCAGGCCGGACCCCCACCCGAAGGGGCCGGCCTCCACCTCGGCCTCGGGCCGGCCTCGGCCCCCCCTCAGGCCGGACCCCCTCCAGAGCGCCCCGGCCTCAAGGCCGGCCTGCTCTCCTCCCACCCCGGCCCCAGGCCGGGCACCCAGCCTGGGGGCCGGCCTGCCCCCTCCCCACCCCGGCCAGGCCGGCTCCCAGGCCGGGGTGGCCCCAAAATGCACGAGAATTGCCCGTTTTGGCACCGTTTCGACCCCCGTTTCGACCCCGACTATATAAAGGACTCCGGTGGCTAGATCTAGGGATAGGAATAGTTTTGAGCATTGTTTTCGAGAGTTTCGGGCTTTGCCCTTGTATCCCTCTTTTGAGGTGACTCCTCTTATGAGGCCACTCCTATGTTGATGATGTTCATCTAGGATTGTATCAAGATCTCTCCAAGGAGCTACTCTCTCACATAGTGATTCTAGTAGCGCTTGCCAACCTTCCCCTTTTGGGCTTCTGTTGGATCGGTGGACCGGCCGGTAAGAGAAACGGTTTCAATTAGCGTGTTGTTGACTTGGGTTTGCGATCCCTCGTAGGCTTCACGAGTTATCTTCCCCTTTTGTGTTTCCGCGCGTTTGCCCTCGATTTCCCCTCGATTCCCCTCTCGTGTTCATCGTGTTCATCGCGTTCTTCGTGCGTTCTTCGTTCGTTCTTGTCGATTCGTGAAGATCGGGCCAACTTAGAGGTCAACACCTTCATCATCTGGTATCCAGAGCTAGGTTGACACGAATCCGACACCCCACCCCCTCCCCTACCACCAATTTTTCTTCTATCCACCATAAATTCGAAAATTTGACCAAAAATAGCCGAAAGGGATTTCGACCGATCTCTTGATTCGTTGAGTTTTTCGTGGTTTTGTTTCATAGATTTGTTGCCAAAAACCATTCCCCATCTTTCTATTCAGCCACAATTCTTGAATTTGTCCAAAAATTTTCTTGATTTGGGAGAAATTTCGAATTTGAGCAAAAATTTCAGAAAAATCCTGCTCTTCGATTCTTGGACAGATTTTGTATCTTGTTTTTCTTTGTCGTCGTTGCTCCGATTTGAGTGAGGCAAGTTCCTATGCGTCGCCATCGACATCGCCTACGCATGTACATCATCGGATCCACACGACATCGACATCCACCGGCCGCAAGTCCGAGTTCATCCACCGCATAGGTATAACTTGCTTCCGTTTGAACTAACCCATTCCTTTGTGTACCTTACCTACTTGGACTAGTTCTTTTACACCGCTTGGCATCGCATTTGTGGCACCGAGAGTGCGAGTGTTTGCGCTTGTGAGAGAATAGCTTCGAGTAGGCATTGGCATTTGGGAATCATCTCCGCATCATCCATCAAAAAGCGAAAAATCAAAAAAAAAGAGAGGATAAAGAGCAAGAAGCAAAAAGAGCCAAAAGAAGCAAAGATCGATGCCAATTGCTATCATTTGTAGGAACACATAGCTTCGAGTTGCGAGAGAGAAGAGAGTGACCGGTTGCCACATTGTGAATCTTGTTGCCTCTTGTTAATTGCGGTTCGAGCTAGCGTCCTCCTTGCGTTGGTGTGGCATTGAGCTTAGTCTTCGATAGGTACATTTCGTCTCCGCTCGTCCATTGGCCGCACTAACCCCATTTATCATTTGTGTGTGTGTGTTTTTCGTTTCCACCATATCTTTTTCCTCCACTAGGTTTGGTTTTCGTGCTAACTTTTCTTTGATTCTTCTCCACGTTTTACAATAAACTTTTCTTTGGATTTGTCGTTTTCTCGCCACATTTCTAACCCATTGCCATCTACCCATAAGCCGTGTGTGTTTTGGAGCGTGTTTTTGGGATCTTTCGAACTCAAGTCACTTCATTCTTTTTGCTATCGGTTTCTCTTGGCTTGGTCCACTAGTTTCCAACATTTGCTAAAAGGTGAGGGTTGAGCTCTTAGGTCCTCACACTCTATATATACACTTGCGCTTGTCACTAACCATGTATAGCGAGAGCGAAGACTTTGGAGGCCATGATGATCATGATGAGTCCATGATCGACCACTACGACTACAACGAGCTAGACATGGACCTCCATTCCTACGAGCATGACGTGGTGGACGACCACTACTCCGAGCACGACATCGTGGATGACCACTACTACGAGCATGACATGGTGGATCACCACCACTACTACGACCACGACGTCGAGCTCTACACCGACTACTCCTCCCCAAGCATCATCGACATGGAGGAGTACCACAACCACCACGCCACCTTCGACTCCATGAGCTACATCGACATGAACCACTACTACAACAATGACGCCGCAAGCTTGGATGACGAGATGGAGCCCTACTACACCGACAACGCATCCTCGAGCATGGCGGAGTTCTACACCGACAATAACTCCGACATGGACGAGCTCACCTACAAGCGCTTCCTCGCCAAACTTCGGTGGCCAAGACATCACATGTCCGATGGTTCATGCTCTCCACCATGGAGCTTCAAGGAGAATGCCAAGGCCAAGACACGACAACGACCTTCAACCTCAAGATGGCGCAACGACAAGAAATCCGACAAGTTGGCCACGTCAAGATCCTCAACATCTAGACGGCGCCACAAGAAGGACATCATCGAGGCCCCATCAAGAGAGAAGGCCAAGAAGCCAAGGCATCCAAATGACTTTCGGAGTCATCCCACACATGAGGTGCGGGAACGCCGCAAGCTTCGTCATCGACAAGCTTCCCGCTCTCATCACCACGCTCATCACCAAGACCGTCGCCATGATCACCATCGCCATATGGAAGAGAGTGGTACACCCACCTCACCGCATCTTCCACCACAAGCTCCGCGACGACATTGGTTTGAGCATCGCTCGCCATCACCACTACCTCGACCTCGACACCGACAAGGCCGTGGTGACCCTCTTCAAGATCACCCTCTACGACCGGATATTCTTCATCACCCACCTTCTCCAAGCTCGACTCATGACATTGGTCTAAATGGCTTCGTGGATGGTGCTTGCCCACATTCAAGGCTTCCAAGGCAAAATGTGTGTCACCACCACAATGACCACCAAGACCAAAGCCACTATCAAGAAGGTGACCTCGACATGGCTTCTAGTGAATGCCTCCCTCGACTCCACCACAATGACCATCGGCGCCATCCTCTCCATCATGATCGCCATCACCAAACCAATGAGGATGACCCACATGAGCTTCCACCGCCCATCTTTGATGAAGACCCAAATGAGAGCCCTTCTCAACATCAAGCGAGTGCGAATGCTCCCTATGGCTTGTTTTTCCCCATCTTCGAGGAAGACTCCTTTGAGCGCCACCATCGACAACAATCAAGTGGGATTGCTCAACATGCTACTTCACTTCCCATCTTTGATGAGGACCCCTATGAGCGCCCACTTCGACCACCACTAGGCAAGGATTCTATGAGCCTACTTTCCCCTCTCCTTCAACATGAAGACCTCTTATGCCCCATTTGCAAGGGCCATGGTCACATAATGTGGGATTGCCAAGGCGGCGACCAAGATGGTGCGTCCAATGGAGATGCTATCCATCAAGCTTCTTCTCCCATATTGGATGAAGCACCACATCACCTAGGCCATGAAGACAATAACTTGAGCGCCGTTTGCCTCAATGTTACAAGGTGCAAGGACCATGAGCGTCATCATCCATATGAGGAATGGGAGCCTCCACCTCATCTTCACCAAGATTGTGCTTTCTATTCGCACCCCGCCTTCGACAAGGATCAAGATCATCCTCGCCATGGACACTATGATACCACTACTTCATCAAGGCAAGAGGCAAGAGACACTTCATCACCGACACCCATCCACAACTTCCATGAGCGACATTCTATGAGGATGAACAATGACCTTCATGATCAAGGCCATGAGCTTCTTTCATCGCCACAAGCGCAACACCAACATCAAGAGTGCGACGCTATTCCTCCCATGACACAAGATCGACATCACCATGCGCATGAGGATACCACTCTACCACTCTATGATGAAGACGTTGATGCATGTGCCATTGTCAATGAGGCTCATCCCTTGCCATCATCTCTAAGGCATTCTTCTTCTTCGTCTCCAATGACACAAGTGACCACTCCTACCATCGACAAGAGAGCTCCCAATGCTATCAACGAGATGATCTTGGTTGCCAACCAAAATGGTGACCATGCCTACATGAGTGAAGGCCAATACTATGCCTTGCACCAACTAGCTCTCAATTCCTTGGACATGCCGACCAATGGTGACGAAAGCGTCTATTGCAATGAGGCCGCGAACTCATCGCGAGTGTTGACACGAGTTCTTCAAGCCTATCCTCAAGATAAGGACCAACGATGCAACCTCTCTAGAGCCGGCGTCAATGGCCCATCTATCATTGATGGAGGTAATGACGAATTGGGTGACACTCTCCGCTTGACTTCAACGCATCTCATGCCAACCTCCACAAGGCCACGCTCAAGCCACCATTCTAGCCAAGGAAATCTTCATCATCATCATCATCGACCATTTGAGGATGCTACAAGGCATGGCTTACACTACCACATCACGGAGATGTTGGAGCTTCCTTCGACACAAGCCATGACCCTACCTCCTCCTCCAAGAAAGCCACCCTTTCCACACTTTGAGATCAACCCAAGAGATGAGATGATCGAGTCCTCCTCGCCACATGCTATGACACTACCGACTCCAAGCAATGCAACGGCCTCGACAAACCCGCACACCTCTTGTGCCAAGACTTTGGAGCCTTCTAGTGTCCCCTATCAAGCTTCTAGTGAGATGAGTGGTGAGAGAGAGATCCACCATCACGTGAGTGAGAGCCACAAGCCCATAATGAGTGGAAAAAGCATGAGTGTTCATAGAGGCCTCGCCTTGTTAGCCACCAAAAGTGAGATGAGAGTTGAGAGCAAAACCCCATTTGTGCTTATTGACACTAACGGCTTACCAACTTTCTCTCCATCTTTGTTGTCTATTTTGCAGAGATTTGGTGACCCTATCAAGCATCCTCGACATCATCGCCTTCTCCACATACAAGGCTCTCCACATCGCATGAACATCGACACCGACTTGAAGGGTTGGAAGGAGCACTTTCCGCTCATCATGATCCACATGGAGATTGACAAGAGCTTCTACGACAAAGCATCCTCCATCCACATTCCTCAAGTCAAGATCTACACGGCGCGTCACAAGAACTTCGACATCAACGCCTTCGACGCCTACATTCCACATGTCAAGAGGTGCATGGAGTACGACAAGCACGTCAACGACAATGCCTTCTACGCCTACATACCACATGTCAAGATGTGCATGGAGTTCAACAAGCACCTCCACGACAACGACTTCTCCATCTACATCCCCTACGTCAAGATGTACTTGGAGTTCGACAAGCGTGTCAACGACAATGACTACCACGTCTACATCCCCTTCGTCGAGATGCACTTGGAGTTCGACAAGCGCGTCAACGACAATGATCGCCACAACTACACTCTACCGCTTCCGCAAGCTCATCCTCATCCACCCATGGAGGATCATGTCAAGATCGTCATCATTTTTGGACTACACCCTCCACGAGCATACCTTGGCATGACCTTCGACAAGAGGCTCAACTTCAACGACTACACCGCCTCGCAAGATCTTCCTCAACCACCCAAGGAGGAACCTTTCATGATCTTCATCACCTTTGGACAACATCCCCTACGAGCCTACCGTCACATGATTTTCGACAAGCGGCTCAACTTCAACGACATCTTCGTTGTCAACTTTCCTTCTCCCACTCCAAAATGGATGGAACGAGAGTCGAGGACGACTCTTCTTCAAGGGGGGGAGATGATGCAGCCCACCGTATTTAACCAAGCACAACATCGACACTCCACAAGGTGAACTCACTCCTATCTCCGTATGTTTCCGGTGTCTTGGTGAACTGTGCTCTACCTCATGAAATCCCCCTCTACATGCATAGGTGGGATCACCACACGGAGACCCAAGACGGTGCCCAAGATGATCAAGAACACATCCGAGAAGGGGCACTCGAAGATACGGAGAGCAGCGGTGAAGACGGCGTCCAATTCGGAGTTCCGACGAAGAAGTTAGGGGCGAAAAACCCCTTCCCGGCCTCGGGGGCCGGCCAGGCCGGCCTCCCTCACCCTCAGGCCGGACCCCCACCCGAAGGGGCCGGCCTCCACCTCGGCCTCGGGCCGGCCTCGGCCCCCCCTCAGGCCGGACCCCCTCCAGAGCGCCCCGGCCTCAAGGCCGGCCTGCTCTCCTCCCACCCCGGCCCCAGGCCGGGCACCCAGCCTGGGGGCCGGCCTGCCCCCTCCCCACCCCGGCCAGGCCGGCTCCCAGGCCGGGGTGGCCCCAAAATGCACGAGAATTGCCCGTTTTGGCACCGTTTCGACCCCCGTTTCGACCCCGACTATATAAAGGACTCCGGTGGCTAGATCTAGGGATAGGAATAGTTTTGAGCATTGTTTTCGAGAGTTTCGGGCTTTGCCCTTGTATCCCTCTTTTGAGGTGACTCCTCTTATGAGGCCACTCCTATGTTGATGATGTTCATCTAGGATTGTATCAAGATCTCTCCAAGGAGCTACTCTCTCACATAGTGATTCTAGTAGCGCTTGCCAACCTTCCCCTTTTGGGCTTCTGTTGGATCGGTGGACCGGCCGGTAAGAGAAACGGTTTCAATTAGCGTGTTGTTGACTTGGGTTTGCGATCCCTCGTAGGCTTCACGAGTTATCTTCCCCTTTTGTGTTTCCGCGCGTTTGCCCTCGATTTCCCCTCGATTCCCCTCTCGTGTTCATCGTGTTCATCGCGTTCTTCGTGCGTTCTTCGTTCGTTCTTGTCGATTCGTGAAGATCGGGCCAACTTAGAGGTCAACACCTTCATCACCCCTGCTGCCAATGCAACAACAATCAAGCTCTTTGGATATTCTCAACTACACACTCTTGCACAAGTAATCAAAGATCACAAGTGGTCCTGTATCCCCCTATTCCCAGATGGAATAACAAGATATCACGCAACTTTGCAATTGGTAAACTTCAAGATGAATGCTTAATAAGTAATACAATCTAGAGGCTAGGGTTGTTGGTTTTTTGGTTTAAACTGGTTCTATCTAATCCACACGCAGGTGGAGGACATATATAGGTGGAGGGGTGCGGCCACAAGGGGGCCTTGCGCAAGCAACCCTCTCCCTACTAGGACTAGGACTCCTACTAGGACTAGGAGTCCAACTAGGACTCAAAGGAAGGTACAAACCGACCCAATTAAGTGGGATGCGGCCACAATTGGTAAACCAAACCTACTAGTATTAGGACTCATTATGGCGAATAGATGTCCTTTGTGGGTGCCCTCCTCTTGCTTGTTCATCAATGAGTGTGGAAATAACATATTGGCAATGTTTTCCACACTAAGTGCATTTGACCTTGTGGAGGCACTATCCCCTTGTCAGCATATTTTTTGTTTTTGGTTGTTTTCACCATGCTAGTACTTGATCTCCATCTCCTCTTCTAGCCCATCTTCATCCATGTGTATCTCCTCTCCATGATCTCCATTCATGCTTGTGTTATCAATAAACCTGAGAATACATAAATGCATAGACTTAGGTAGTATAAACTTTTCATAATCAAGAATAGCATAATCAATAAGGATTGAATTCACCTGTTGCTCTAGTAGCTTGGTCCTTGATCTTGTCGTTGGTCCAAGTCTCACTTCATCTTGTTTAGGTGGCAATGTACTAGGGATGTCCTCATCACTCCGGAGACTCTGGTGTTTCTCCGGTAAGTCTCCGTTCTAGGTACAGCGGGTGACACCAGAAACTCTAGTGCACAATTTCCCTCGAATATCTTCACAACGGAGACTCGGTCAGAGAGACCGGAGAATCCGGCCTAGAATAAATTCTAGCAGACGTTTTTCCTGGATCTTTTGCCTCTTTTTGTACCTCACTGCCACCACAACATATATGATAGAAAGGCCCTGAAATCATCAACACACTTAAGGATACAGATGTTGTTAACAAACACCAAAACAAGATGATTTAAGCGCGTTTGCACTTTCAATCTCCCCCTTTTTGGTGTTTGATGACAACACACATATTTGCAATAAAATCACAGCTAGGCTATGTTTTTAAAAAATAGACGGGCTTTTGAGCACTCAAGTTGTGAGCTCCCCCTATGTTTTACAAACAAAGCCCTTCAGAGCAACTACTAGTGAAAAATATAAATACATGCATAGAAACGATAGATAAAGCAATATTAAGCATAATAGGATAGATAGCTTCACCACGTAGTCTCACCACACACCTAGATTCATAGTTCACTAGGAAATGAAATGAACTAAGATAAAGGGAACACAAGACATTAAAGAAAATCAAGTCCAAGACTTGTGTTCCCAAGCAAATAACATGAAACCAAAGAAACCCTTGCAAATCCCCGAGAAGACTATAGCTTCTTCTCCTCCTTTGGCATCGAGACACCAAAAGGGAAAAGAGCACTACATGGACCCAAGGAGTCAGTCATCCTCATCATAGTCCTCATCATCCTCGTCATCAACATGGTCCGTGCCTTCTCCATCATCATCTTCATCTCTATCCTCATCCTCATCTTCATCCTCAACATTAAACTCCTCAAGACCCTCGTCATCTTCTTCCTCAGTGTGCTCCTCATCCTGCTCCTCTTCCTCAGTTATAGGAGCCTTTCCACGGGTGGTAGAAGAGGAAGGAGTTGAAGTGACCTCCTCAAAATCATCCCACGGGAAGAGGTGAGAGTTCCAGTTCTCATAGGACTCGGTCAAGGACTCGGTAGGAGGGGTACCAAGAGGGGGAGTAGCCCCAATACCCGCATGGTCCTGGAGCTGGGAGACCATCTTCCTCAGCTGGCGCCTTTCGTTATAGGCCTCATGGTTCTCCTTGTGGACTGCAAATGTCATGCAAAGAATGTTACACTGGAACCAAGAAAGCTTCTTCATCTCATCTTGAGCTTCTTCCTTGCCCAAACGGCGAGAGGGAGGGTCAGCATTCTTCCTCCTAGACCTAGGAGCAGCCTTAGCATCACCCATGGGGGTGTCAGTATTAGGACGGTGAGAAGAGAGAACCTGAAGAGAGCCAACTGTATGCTCAGACTCACACATCATGCCCGGACACTTATCAAGAATGAGAAACATCACATATGGAGCATATACTGGAACCTTCTTGATCTCAATCACAGCAGAATACATCTCCTCCTTGATGAAGTGCATGACATCAATCTCATACCCCTCACCGTCTGGATCACCCAAGTGACACTGGAACGCCTGATAGAGCAAGTTCACAAGAACACCACGGATAGCATCCACATTCCCGGCCTTGGGAGCAATGTTGTTGCGGAAGAGACAGAGAAGGATGTTGTAAACTCTCTTGAGGTCCTTAGCGGTGCCGGTTCTCGATAGCTTCTCATACATAGGAGCCATCCTCTTCTTTTTCTAGGGCACACCATGGATATGGGTACGTTGACCACAGTCATCACCCCAAGGGTAATCAAGCAGCTCAGCTAACCGGCTGATGGAGGACTCACACTGAAGAGACCCGGTCATCCAAGTAAAAGTAACATCATCATCATCTCCAAATGTGACAGTGGCAAAGAACCACTGAACGGCCGAGACATTATAATTTTGTTGAATGCCCACTAGATTCTCAAGTCCTAGCTTCTTCGTGATCCACACAGCATCCTCAAAGTACTCAGAACTGCCCAGAGCATCCAAGTCAAGAACCTTCTGAGGACAAACAGGCTGCCTGAACTTGGCATAGATCTCCCTCTAAATCAGCTCGGACTCCCTCCTCAAGTAGTGAGAGCTCTCAGCAGTGCAGGCCATGGTGAAAATGGTATGCCCTCATGATCCGGTACTCCCTCTTGCTCAGAGACACCACAGAAGTGATCCTATCATACTTGGCCTTCTTCGCCAGTTCACTCCTCTGCCTTGCTTGTGCGGCTTCTTTTTGACGCTGCTCAGCCTCAAAAGTCCTCCTCTAACCAACCCTGCCAGTAGCTTCATCCGTGACGGGATAGTTGCGAGCATGGGCTCGTTATTTCCTAGGCGTGACATGAGGATTTCAAGCGGATGACTTAGACCTTCCTTTCCCTGAAAGCAAACACAGCCAAACACAAAACCAGAGAGCAAAAACAATGAGCATACATGTCCAATAGGGAGGAAGAAATCAATTAGAAGCATTAGGACAAGTTCTGGAAGATTCACACCGGAGTCTACGGTCTGGCAGACCGAAGTCTCCGGACAGTTCGCTGATCTGAGATGTGAATCTACTACAACTTGCTCTAAAGTTTCTAGATGATTTCTACTGGAGCAAATTGCCTAGGCTGGTTCTAACATCAAGTAGAAGGTACAAAGTCTCCTGTAGAGCGAGATCCAGATGAAAAACAAGAAAAAAAGGGAGAGAGGGTACCCTTGCCACCCAAATCATCCATGGAGGATCCCACGGAGGGGAAACGCGAGGAGGAGCCGAGGGAGGACCTCGGGGGTGGATTCCACCGGTGGGAACCAGCCGAAGGAGACGTTGGCGGCGGTGGCGTAGCAGGCAGTTTGCGGCCGGGGGGTGTGGGATGAAAACCCTAACTTCCCCGAACCCCCTTTTTTAAACTATTGTACCCCACACCGGAGTCTCCGGTCTTAACACCGGAGTCTCCGGACTGGTCGGAGATCTTGGTGTGGCACACCGGAGTCTCCGGTCCACACGCCACAAGTCTTCGAGAAAAGGACATGACATGTATGAAGCAAGAAAAACTTGGATCTTGGGATTTTTCTTTTGGCTTGGGATAGAAAAACAACAAGGGTTGGAACTTCATACTCAAGGAAAGAAAGATATAAACTTAAAACACCAAATTTTTGAGTATGTTTTCCAAAGAGGCAAACAAAAACTCAAGAAGTCAAAATAACACCAAATAAGAACTAAATGGGAACCAAATAAGAACCAACTCTTCAAAGGAAGAGGTTGGTGGCCTATTACACCATGTAAGAGATCATGGTATGTCACCGCGAAGATATATCTTGGGTGCATGGCCAACACTCGACATTGAAGCTCACAATTCAACATTAGAAAAAGAGAGATAACAATGAATTTTTGTTTTGGGCATAATGGGGGGAGGGAGAACCCAATGTGTTAGGATAACACTCCCCCTATGTCCATGTCTACACCTAAACCCAAACTGATAAGGGGTGACCCAATCTTCTCAGTGAACTCACAGACAACTCCAGTATGATAACTAGTGCGCCACTAAGAACTCTCCCGGCTGATCCCTGATGCCAATGCAAAAGATAGCAACCCCAAGGATATTCTCAACTCCACACTCTTGCACAAGTAATCCACCGACTACAAGTGGTCATGTACCGTCTTATTCCCAGTGGAACAACAGGTATCACGTAAAGTTTGCAGATGAACTTCCAGATGAAAACCTTACAAGCAGTTTCAATCTAGAGGTCTAGGGTTTTTTGGGTTTAACGTAGTCTAATCTATTCCACACGCAGGTGGTAGCTATATATGATGGAGGGGGTGTTTCCCACGAAATTAACCTATCCCTACTCGTTTGTACTCAACCAACTCAGATACAAACTGACCCAACATGGGTGCAGCCAATTGGACTCGATTTGGAAACTGGCAGAAAACTATTCATGGATTCTTTCGGTCACCACGGCTTGCACGAATCGAATTTGTTGATGGGGCCGGATCCATTGGAAAGCCCATCAAATTTTCTATCCGGATTGTGCTCGTTTGCTGTATTTGGAACCCGTATGAAGAATCCATGACTATTTCAAATTCGGGACTTCTGGCAGTCCGAACTGAAACATTATTTCCTTATTGTTGTTTTCCACGCCTCCTTCTCTTGCTCCTTGCTTCCTCTTCTCCATCCATGTTTGTGTTATTAATAAACCTAATCATACATAAATTCATAGGCTTAGGTAGTATACCATTCTCATAAACACAAACATTATTTGTTAGGAAAGAATTCACCTTATAATAAACATCAGTGAGGCTCAATATTTCTTTCCAACTCAAGCATGAATAAACCTCATGGACCTCTATT
This sequence comes from Alopecurus myosuroides, assembly GCA_028641055.1. Taxonomy (NCBI): domain Eukaryota; kingdom Viridiplantae; phylum Streptophyta; class Magnoliopsida; order Poales; family Poaceae; genus Alopecurus; species Alopecurus myosuroides. Next base: position 376,333,675 of record CM054057.1, on the reverse strand, counting down.
ATGTCCGTATCATCCTCCCTTTCTTCAAGACAAGCCGTCCTCGGCTTGTAGTAAGCTGAAATGGGAAGAAACAAAAAGAACAACGTGTATGCACAATACAAATATCTATATTGAGGTGCATTAGTTGTTATCATATCATAAAATTGTGCCCAAGACATGTGACCACGAATTTTGCTTAAAAACATCACATAATTGCCATAGCACTCCATAAAATAGCAATCACAATTGCAAATATAAGTGAAGCTCAATAAATCATGATCAAAATGAGAATCATATGTGTATATATTTTTATTGTTTAGTATCAATTCAAGTGTTCTCACAGAATATCTATGATCAAATTTATGTTTATTAGTACACTCAAAGGTGGGAACATGATTATTATTTTCATCATGAAAATTGCAACTTAATTTGCAAATATAAGTGAGGCTCACAAAATCATGATCAAAAGGAGAGACATGTATGTATAAATTTTTATTGCGCAGTAGCAAACCAAGTGTCTCCACAGAAGATCTATGATTAAAATTGGTGGTAGTAAAGTCAAGGAAATCCAAACAAAATAACTTATTATATAGGGGATACCATGCTTCAACTGTGCTACTCTGATATATATATAAGAAAGTAATGGTCGAGTAGTAGTACACATAATTTTCTTCTCATGTTTAGTATAATCATCATGTAAATTGCAACTTAGTTTGCAAATATAAGTGAAGAACAATTTATTAGCACATGTATGTGACAAGTATTGTGGCAAACCAAACATATGTGTAAAATCATGCTCATATGTAGGAAGTTGTAGCTTATTTACCCAAGGTAAAACAATGTTCAATTCGTCCACTTTATCACAAGTTATGCATATATGGTCCACCATAAAAATTTCACTCATGTTATAGTCACCAATCAAGTTAAAAGTGAAAGAAGAAACACAATTGCTAGAATTGACATATGAAATTTCAGCAACCTTTTTCATAGCACTTTGCACATTAATTGATTCATTTAACATGATGTAATCCACAATATCATTAGGTGGTATTGTAGCAAGTACTTCTTTATGTGTCATCAACACCATATGATTAAATTTCGAAATTAACACATTATCACATGTAGGTGGACTATCTATGCTTGTTAACTCACAAGAATCAACTAGCAATTTAGTGAGTTCACATATATCAATACTTGAGAGGGGTAATACGAAATCAGAACCTTTATCAATAGCATCCTCCTCAGAATAATTAGGTACCAATTCAACTATCTCAAGTGGTGATGCAGGTTCTACTTGTTGTGGCTCCCTTTCTTCAAAAGTAACCTGCATATCACAAGAAACAAAACTAGGCACAATGGCATGCTCCTCCAATGGTTGTGGTGGTGGTGGTTGTTGTGCAGGCTGTACTATAGGCTCCCTTTCTTCAAAAGCAACCTGCACATCACAAGACACAACACTAGGAGTAGACATAGTTACATTAGTAGACACAACCTCATAGGTCTTCTTAACCTCTACAAATCTCATAACCAATGGTTGATGTCTAATTCTTTTAAATGTTGTAGGACTTTCATGTATTATCCAATCTATCTTATTATTCCAAAAGAATTGTAAATCAAAATAATGGCTATCAAAATTAACCTTATAGCTATTGCACCAAAATGCACTCAACAAAAGGTGACAGCAAGTAAAAGCTCTAGGAAGCACATTACACCTAATTCGTACTGTATGATCATGAATAGTTAACGGAATCCATGTAGCATGAGTAATGTGAATTGTAGCATCATTAGTTTTTAACATAAATGAACTGCGAGTTGCATAAGATGTCAACTGTAATGCTTCAACAAACTCAATACTAACAAAATTAAACTTTGTACCCTTATCAAGGGTAATAGCAACAGTACTACCATTTGACAGGGATATCCCTAAGGATTATGTTATCACAAGCTTGGATGGAGAGTTGATAGAAGACCACATGATCATGGTGAAAACAATCATTCAAGATGGTGAAAACAAGATTACAATGGTGAAAACAATGAAGCAAGATGGTGAAAACAATAAATAACAATTGTTATTCCATGAAAACAATTGTTATTCATCAAGACAAGGGGATAGGCGCCTCCACCAAGTGAAATGCGCCATAAGAAATCCTATTTCAAGTAGGTTTGGTTTGTATACCAATTGGGCCGAATTCCTTTGTGTGTGGAATCGGTTTGTATCCATATTTGTGAGTCCTAGTCCTAGTAGGAGTCCTAGTCCTAGTAGGGGGAGGCTTGCTTGCGCAAGGAGCCTTGTGGCCGCACCCTCCACCTATTTATAGTCTCCACCTGCGTGTGGATTAAGGGAGAACAATTTAGACAAAGAAAACCCTAGCCTTGAGATTGTATTGCTGCTAAGCATTCATCTTGAAGTATTACCAAGTCAAAGTTTGCGTGATATCTTGCTATTCCATTGGGAATTAGGGGGATACATGACCACTTGTGATCATTGATTGCTTGTGCAAGAGTGTGTAGTTGAGAATATCCAAAGGGCTTGATTGTTGTTGCATTGTCAACAAGGGTCATCCAAGTGAGAGGTCTCAGTGTAGCACTAGTTATCCACATATATCAGAAAATACAAAAAGAGAGAGAAGCTCATTGAGAAGATTTGGCCACCCCATATCATCTTGGTATCAGATTCTCCAGGTTTACTCGGTGAGCAAAGTTATCCCTAGTTGTAGTTGTTTTTATTCCTATCCAGAAAAAGCCACACAAAAATAGTTTGTTTAGATCATTGCCTGAGCCTAGATCAACACCAATTTGCATCTACCTAGTTGCTGCTTTTTGTTGATTTGCGTTCCTGTTTTTCTGTTTTTAGGTTTTCATCTTTTAGGGTTCATCTAGTTTCCTTTGTGTTCTTATCCGAAAATCCCCACAAAAAAATAAGTGTGCTTGGATCTTGTTGTTCTCGGGAATTTTTAGACCTACAGCTTGTGTACAAGTTGATCTAGTTCCTTGAGTTATTTGTGTTGCATTGGTGCTGTTTTCAACTCGTGTGGATCCGATCATATTCATATCCGAGCCCTAGTTGCTCTTGAGTTCCTGCCGTGGCACGGATTTGCACCAAAACGCTGCCGCCACCGTTCCTAGTCGATATCGGATTCGCATTACCAAACCTCCCCGCGGTGCCAAAAATTCCTTACCAGCGCGCGCTACGCTCTTATCCGCAGTCGGTTTCCTTGTCAGCTCGGATTCGCTGCCGCGAGCGCCAAATCGCGCAAAAAAGCTGCCGCCGCTGCCGTACCGCTTCCCTAGCCGCACTCGGTTTCCCCTTGCGCGCGCTTAAAAATCCACTCCCCCGCACCGTATCGCATCACACCACCAGCACACCAGCGCGCTGCCGCGGCACAAAAACACGCAGTTTCTCTGCCGTGACCAAAAATCTCTACCGTGGACCGTTTCTTCACCAATTCTCTTAGATTTTTGTTTTGTTTTCTTCCTGTTTTCACTAGGATTTCCTTCTGATCTTTGATAAGCCATAGCTACAGCCTTTCTACAACAAATATTAGGTTCCCAAAACCCAAAGACTATCTGTTTAATTGCTCTAACAGGCTGCTCATTTGATCAAGTTTCTGTCCACTTTTTGTTTTCCATTTACATTATTGCTCCTAGTTGATTCAAAGGCCATTTAAAAAATCAAAAAAATTGAGAAAAAGGAAAAAGTATAAAAAACAAAATAGAAAGAAAGAAAAAGCAAAAGAGGCCGTGGTACATATCACTAGTGGAAGCTATTTTCAATTGGAATTTTTGTGGACAAATTGAGCAATCTTGTGCCTGTTTCATTGAGTATTTGCTAGTGTCTTTCTAGTGCTTGCAAAATCTCTACCATATATTTGCTAAGCCACAATTGTCTCCAAGTGTGAGTGTGTTTCCTTTAGTAATTTTTATCACATTGAGCAGTGCATTGGAGTTGTTATTTTGGTGTTGTTAGGAATCCCAACCAAGCCCCACCAAAAACCTTGTTTTGCATTGTAACACTTGAGAGCCTGGGTATTCTCTTCTCACACTTGACACAATTTTCATTGGTACTTGTTGGTAAGTTAATCCTATTCACTTTGGAACAGTAAGTGAACCTTCCTTTGCTGGTTTGAGTGAGTTTGAGAGGCACCACAACCCATTGATTATTTGTTTCACTAACCCATTAATCATGAGTTTTGCTAGTGAATCTTCTGTGCAGGGTGACAAGGAGGAAGCTGATTTGATGCCCAAAACAAAGACTGCTGATGATACATGTACATGGGCAGATTTTAATCTCTTTAGAGGAGCAGTTGCTAGTAGGATTGAGCAAAGAGTTGAGAAGAAGATTGAAGAATATGATCAAGTTCTCAGAAAAGATTTGAAATTGCTTATTGAAGAAGCTATGACTAATGTTACAAGGGAAGTTGCAAATATCTCCACACAATTACAAAGGGTTAATCTTGGTGGTAATCATGAAGATGGCCGAGCCATTGCTTATGGAGGCCGTGGCAATTTTCCACCTAGAAGGATACCATTGGAGGATAATAGAGAGGAGGATGGCCTTGGGAAACCATGTGATAATGATGATGCTGAGGAGTTCTTGATGTGGGAATTAAAGATAGAAAAGCTATGGAGATTGCATAATTACACTGATGAGAGGAAAATCAAGCTAGCATCTTCTGGATTTGATGGTTATGCTCTCTTATGGTGTGATGGCATCATAAGATTGAGGGAAACACAAAATCAACCAGAAATTACTACATGGGCTGAGATGAAACAACTTATGACAGACAGGTTTGTTCCAACAAATTATTTGAGGACTCTCTATGACAAATTGCAAAATTTGAAACAAGGAACAAATTCAGTGGATCAATATTACAAGGAGATGGAATTAGTGCTACAAAGAGCTCGGGTTGTTGAAGCAAAAGAGCAAACAATGCAAAGATTTCTTTCAGGATTGTCCTTTCAAATTAGATGCATTGTGAGACATGTTCAATATAGCAATATGACAGAATTGTTGCATCAAGCAAGGGAGGCAGAAAAGAGGTTGGCCGAGGAGGTTACTATGGCCCCAAGGAGGATTTGGCCATCAAGATCTTCTTCTTTTTCCCCTCCAACACCTCCAATTGCACAACCAGCAGCTAGTACACCATCCAAACCCGAGACAAGCATCACTAATACAAAGAAAACACCACAACCAGGAGCTAGTGGAAGTGGTTCTACTCAATCAACAGCTAGACATAGAGACATGACATGCCATACTTGTGGAGGAAGAGGGCACTTCAAGAGAGATTTTCCTAACAAGAAAATTATGGTGATCAATGCTAATGATGAGTATGAGAGTGGAGATGATGCTAATCCTAATGGAGAGGATACATATGATGATGATGATCATGATGGTCCCCTTAATGCTTATGCTACAAATTATCCATCCATTGTTTGCACCAAGGCTTTGAGTGTTATTCCTAGCAATGATGAGAGCCAAAGATGCAATTTATTTCAAACCAAGGCAATTGTTGGACCCAATATGGCTTGCAAGGTGATTATTGATGGAGGAAGTTGTAGAAATCTAGCAAGCAAGGATTTATGTGCAAAGCTAAGGTTGAATTACAATCCACACCCACATCCATATTATATTCAATGGTTAACTAACAAGGAAGAATTCAAGGTATGCCATATGGTTAGAGTGGATTTTCAAATTGGACCATACAAAGATACAATTGAGTGTGATGTGGTTCCCATGATAGTTTGTCACTTATTATTTGGAAGACCTTGGCAATTTGACAAGAAGGTTACACATATGGGAAGAGCAAACACATATCACTTGAATTGGAATAATAAGGATATTATTTTGAGGCCTATGACACCACAACAGATTGTGAATGAATCAAGACAGAAAATAGAGGTGAATCTAGAGAAGGAGAGTGAAAAAACAAAATCTTTGGAGGAAGACAAGTCTAGGCCGAGTGGAAAGAGCCTTTTGACTAATGACATAATTTTTCCTAGTATTGTTTCTTGTGTACAGGTTGCTATTGAAGAAAGGGAGCACAAAGAAACATCACAATCAATTCACATATTGGAGGATTATGCCACGGATACAAGTGTTCTTGCTTGTGATATGAAGGTTATTTTTGAAGAAAGGGAGCTACAACCTTCAAATTCACAAGATATGCATGAGATCATACCTACTACACATGAGGAGGTTAGTATTGATAAGGGTATTGATTTCGGGTTAGTAAAAACAAGTAGTGAATTATGTGATAATTTACAACCATATAATACTATGATAAATTCGAAATTTCATAATGTGGTTCTTAATACACATAAGGAAGTACTTGCTAAGATACCATCTAGTGATATTATATATTATGACATGTTAAATGAACCAATTGATGTGCAAGGTGCTATGGAAAAATTTGGTTATGATGATTTTAGCACATATGATAATAGTTTCAAAATTAATTTGATTGGTGATTATAATTTGAGTAAGATTTTCATGGTACATTACATATGTATTACTTATGATAATATGGCCGAATTATATGATATGTTACCTCGGGATGAATTACAAATTTTTACATATGGGCATAATATTACACATATGTTTGGTTTACCACAATATTCATTGGATACATGTGCTATTCAAATAAACTTCACTTATATCTGCAATTATGATTGCTATGGATTGAAAAGCTATGACTTTTATGTATTGTTTTCATACGAATTTCGTGATCACAATTCATATGCACTATATTATGTTTTACTAACGACTAATGAGTGCCATTATAGATACATATATTGTGCATACACTTTGTTCTTTTTGTTTTTGCCAATTTCAGGTTATAACAAGCCGAGGACGTCTTGTCTTGAAGAAAGGGAGGATGATAGGGATATCCCTAAGGATTATATTATCACAAGCTTGGATGGAGAGTTGATAGAAGACCACATGATCATGGTGAAAACAATCATTCAAGATGGTGAAAACAAGATTACAATGGTGAAAACAATGAAGCAAGATGGTGAAAACAAAAAATAACAATTGTTATTCCATGAAAACAATTGTTATTCATCAAGACAAGGGGATAGGCGCCTCCACCAAGTCAAATGCGCCATAAGAAATCCTATTTCAAGTAGGTTTGGTTTGTATACCAATTGGGCCGAATTCCTTTGTGTGTGGAATCGGTTTGTATCCATATTTGTGAGTCCTAGTCCTAGTAGGAGTCCTAGTCCTAGTAGGGGGAGGCTTGCTTGCGCAAGGAGCCTTGTGGCCGCACCCTCCACCTATTTATAGTCTACACCTGCGTGTGGATTAAGGGAGAACAATTTAGACAAAGAAAACCCTAGCCTTGAGATTGTATTACTGCTAAGCATTCATCTTGAAGTATTACCAAGTCAAAGTTTGCGTGATATCTTGCTATTCCATTGGGAATTAGGGGGATACAGGACCACTTGTGATCATTGATTGCTTGTGCAAGAGTGTGTAGTTGAGAATATCCAAAGGGCTTGATTGTGGTTGCATTGGCAACAAGGGTCATCCAAGTGAGAGGTCTCAGTGTAGCACTAGTTATCCACATATATCAGAAAATACAAAGAGAGAGAGAGAAGCTCATTGAGAAGATTTGGCCACCCCATATCACCATTGATGTCTCCTGTGAAGTGGAACAAATTTGCCGCAGGTATTCCACTAGAATCCTCCTCCCAGAAAGTATCACTGCACATAGTAGAACTACAAAACTCCATTGATTAAATTGTTAGTAACAAAAAAACCAATGGGATGTGGTGTTCTCTCACAACTCACTCAAAAAACTAGCAAGACAATAGATTATCTTACCGTTCCAAAGAGAATAGAAATACTTACCAACAAGTAGTGGCAACTAATATGCTTTGATGTGAAGAAGAGAATACCCAGGGTGTTAACAATCACATGACAAACAAGGTATATGGTGGGGCTTGGTATGGATACCTAACAACACCAAAATAACAATCCTATTTGCTGTCCAATGTGATATAAAAAGCACAGGAAACACACACCAAGTATGGAGACAAATGTGGCAATGCAAATATATGGAGGAAATTTTGCAATGCACTGGAAAGACACTAGCCAAGCTCAAATAATATTCAGGCACAAGATTGCTCAATGGTGTGTCAATATATAGCAATGATGAAAACAGCTCCACAAATATATCGATGTATCCCAAGGCCTTTTTGCCTTTTTTTTCAATTCTTTTTTTTTCTCTTTTCTCTTTTCTGTTTTTCTCTTTTTTTATACTTTTTACTGGCCAAATAACAACACTAGGAGCAATACTATCAAGTGATAACAATGCTATGAACAATGTGACACAAATATGAGATAAAGAGCAGCCTGAAAAAGAGCAAAAGATAGCTAGTCTTATTGGGTAAGGTACCTATTTATTGCTGTAGAAAGGCTCTGGCTAAGGCTCACAAAGTTCAGCACAAAATTCCTAGAGAAAACAGGGAAATAACAAAGAAAAAAACTAACAGAAACTGAGACAAACAGCTCAAAAACAATGCCCAGCAGAGGTTTGTGTGGACTTGGCTATTTTGTCGGCGTTTGGGAGCGCGTGGTCTGCGCGTGGCCAGGTCCAGGAACGGGAAAAGTGCGCCCAGGTGGAATTTGTTGGGAACCGGTGGACGCGCGGCCTGGGAGTTCCGACACGGAACCTGCTGGCGCGGAGATCAACCAGGACTAGGACGCACGCGGCCCCACGCGTTTTCAGCGCGGTTGCAGTTTCGCGTTTTAGGCAGGTCTCCGCCGACAGTCCTGGCGCGGAGTTCGACCAAGCGGGACGGCAATTAATAGCCTGGAAGCGCGCGCAGGTGGTCTCAACCACAGAATCGAGACAAAAGGGCAATTAATAGCCAGTGCGGGCGAGCAGCAATAAAATCGGGGCCGGTGGCGCTAATTCTGATTCAGCGCGCGGGGTGCGGGTTCCCACACGGAACAGCCAGTCGCGTGGATCGGTTCGCTCGAGGCCAAGAGTCATGGCAGCGCGCGCGAGACGGATCGTCCCGTTTGTCTCTTAGCGGTCGGAATTGCCGACAGGGGACAGAGATCGCGTGGCCTTCAGTGCGGATAGCGCGCGCGGATAGGGCAACTGGCCTGCATGCGTTTTCGATGGAAACTCGAGTAGGGACGCAGTTTGACGCGATTTGGCAGGCGCGAATAGGAACAGCAAATACAGCAGATGTGGACAAATATTTTTGGTGATATTTTCAGTAGAGATCTAAACAAAAGATGAACTAGATGAACCCTAATCCTAATGGACAAAAACTAAAAACAGAAAAACGGAACGCAAATCAACAAGAAACAACAACTAGTATGATGAGGACATCCCTAGTGTTTCACCTATTATTTCACATGATGATATTCCTATAAAACATGATGAAGTGAGGCTTGGTCCCATGACAAGATCAAGGACCAAACTATTACAACAACAGGTGAATTCACTCCTACTTGAGTATAACATTTGTGATTATGAGAATTTTATACTACCTAAATCCATGCATGTTTGTATTCTTAGGTTTGTTGATAACACAAGCATTAAGGAGGAAGATCAAGGAGAGATGATGCACATGGATGGAGAGGAGGTGAAAGCAAATGTTGATCATGGTGAAAACAATTCTACAAGTGTGGAAAACAAGTGCTAGATTGTTATTCCACACTCATGGAGGGACATAACAAGAGGAGGGCGCCCACAAAGTCTATCAATGCGCCATATAGAGTCCAAGTAGTATTAAACATGGTTTGTATACCATTATGGCCGCACCCCCTAGCTTGGGTCGGTTTGTATCTATTGTGGTTGAGTCCAAAGTCCAAAACTAGGTCCAATTGGGTTCCTATTCGGGTTGGTGGGTTTTTGCTTGCGCAAGCTATCTTGTGGCCGCACCCCACCCCTCATATATACCCCTTGGGGCGCATAGGTTAGGTTAGACTACGTTAAAACAAAAACCCTAGACTTCTAGATTGTATTGCTTGAAGCATTCATCTTGAATCATATACCTTTGCAAATCTGAGTGTATTCTGCTGTTCCACTGGGAATAAGGAGAAACAGGACCACTTGTAGTCGGTGGCTACGTGTGCAAGAGTGTGGAGTCTCGAATATCCGAAGGGGTTAAGTGCTGTTGCAATTGGTGACAGGGTTTAGCCAAAGGAGAGAGCGAGGTATCACATTGGTTATCAAAAGTTCACTGAGAAGATCGGGCTACCCCACATCATCTTGGTATCAGATTACTGGGTTTACTCGGTGAGCTGTATCTATCCCTTTAGTTTCGAGTTGTTTTTATACCTATCCAGAAAAAGCCACAAAAAATAGTGTTAGTTGATTGCCATAGCTTTAGATAATTGCTAGTTTTCAAGTTTTAGTGCTGTTTTGTGTTTTGATTTTGTGTTACTTTTTATCCTTTTGAGTCATTAGGTTTCGGTTAGGGTTAGGGTTCTTAGTTGTTCTTATTTTTCGAGTTGAGTCTATATCAAAAATTCCAAAAAAATTAGCTACCCGCAAGATCCATTTGAGTTCCAATCCGAGTAGGGCTTGTTTTCTCATCCACGGCACAATTTTCTCTCAAGTTTCTGCCGTGGTGTGTTTCTATTTTGCTCGGGTTTCTGGTTCTAATCGGATTCGTTCTGCCGCGACACGAAAACATACCAAAACGCTGCCGCGGTACCTCCTAGCTGCAGTCGGATTCGTCCCCAGCTCGCGCTTACCAATCCGCCCAAAACCACCACAGCGCGCTTACAAATTGGTTCGCCCTTTGATAACCAATGTGATACCTCGCTCTCTCCTTTGGCTAAACCCTGTCACCAATTGCAACAGCACTTAACCCCTTCGGATATTCGAGACTCCACACTCTTGCACACGTAGCCACCGACTACAAGTGGTCCTGTTTCTCCTTATTCCCAGTGGAACAGCAGAATACACTCAGATTTGCAAAGGTATATGATTCAAGATGAATGCTTCAAGCAATACAATCTAGAAGTCTAGGGTTTTTGTTTTAACGTAGTCTAACCTAACCTATGCGCCCCAAGGGGTATATATGAGGGGTGGGGTGCGGCCACAAGATAGCTTGCGCAAGCAAAAACCCACCAACCCGAATAGGAACCCAATTGGACCTAGTTTTGGACTTTGGACTCAACCACAATAGATACAAACCGACCCAAGCTAGGGGGTGCGGCCATAATGGTATACAAACCATGTTTAATACTACTTGGACTCTATATGGCGCATTGATAGACTTTGTGGGCGCCCTCCTCTTGTTATGTCCCTCCATGAGTGTGGAATAACAATCTAGCACTTGTTTTCCACACTTGTAGAATTGTTTTCACCATGATCAACATTTGCTTTCACCTCCTCTCCATCCATGTGCATCATCTCTCCTTGATCTTCCTCCTTAATGCTTGTGTTATCAACAAACCTAAGAATACAAACATGCATGGATTTAGGTAGTATAAAATTCTCATAATCACAAATGTTATACTCAAGTAGGAGTGAATTCACCTGTTGTTGTAATAGTTTGGTCCTTGATCTTGTCATGGGACCAAGCCTCACTTCATCATGTTTTATAGGAATATCATCATGTGAAATAATAGGTGAAACACTAGGGATGTCCTCATCATAGTAGATGCAAATTGGTGTTGATCTAGGCTCTGGCAATGAACTAAACAACTATTTTTGTGGGGCAATTTTCTGTATAGGAATAAAAACACTCAAAATAAAGGGAAATTTGATAGCTCACCGAGGCAACCTGTAGCTCTGATACCAAGATCATAAGGGGTGGCCCAATCTTCTGAGTGAACTCACAGACAACTCCAGTATGATAACTAGTGCGCCACTAAGAACTCTCCCGGCTGATCCCTGATGCCAATGCAAAAGATAGCAATCCCAAGGATATTCTCAACTCCACACTCTTGCACAAGTAATCCACCGACTACAAGTGGTCCTGTACCGTCTTATTCCCAGTGGAACAGCAGGTATCACGTAAAGTTTGCAGATGAACTTCCAGATGAAAAGCTTACAAGCAGTTTCAATCTAGAGGTCTAGGGTTTTTTGGGTTTAACATAGTCTAATCTATTCCACACGCAGGTGGTAGCTATATATGAGGGAGGGGGTGTTTCCCACGAAATTAACCTATCCCTACTCGTTTGGACTCAACCAACTCAGATACAAACTGACCCAACATGGGTGCAGCCAATTGGACTCGATTTGGAAACTGGCAGAAAACTATTCGTGGCTTGTTTCGGTCACCACGGCTTGCACGAGTCAAATTTGTTGATGGGGCCGGATCCATTGTAAAGCCCATCAAATTTCCTATCCGGATCGTGCTCGTTTGCTGTATTTGGATCCCGTATGAAGAATCCATGACTATTTCAAATTCGGGACTTCTGGCAGTCCGAACTGAAACATTATTTCCTTGTTGTTGTTTTCCACGCCTCCTTCTCTTGCTCCTTTCTTCCTCTTCTCCATCCATGTTTGTTTTATTAATAAACCTAATCATACATAAATTCATAGGCTTAGGTAGTATACCATTCTTATAAACACAAACATTATTTGTTAGGAAAGAATTCACCTTATAATAAACATCAGTGAGGCTCAATATTTCTTTCCAACTCAAACATGAATAAACCTCATGGACCTCTATTATGTCCGTATCACAAACACGTCACAACTATAGTGGTGTGTGCAACATCTTCAAGTCAAACTCCTAGAATCAATGATATTTAGCTAATTCCTCAAGAACATGAATCTTGCATCATCGAGAGGCTTTGTGAAGATGTACGCGAGATTATCCTTGGAGGGGACATATGCTAGCTCAATATCACCTCTTTCCACATGATCCCGGATGAAATGATGACGAATCTCAATATCCTTCGTCCTTGTGTGTTGCACGGGGTTGTAGGCAATCTTGTGGCACTTTCATTGTCACGCATGAGAGACACTTTCTTCAAATGAACATCATACTATTTGAGGGTTTGCCTCATCCATAGCAATTGGGTGCAAGCACTAGCGGCCGCCACATACTCGGCTTCGGCGGTGGAGAGAGATATGCAATTTTTCTTCTTGGAAGACCAACTCACCAAGGACCTACAAGAAATTGGCAAGCCCCGGAAGTAGACTTCCTATAATTTTGATCACCGGCCCAATCCGTGTCCGTGTAGCACTTGAGTGAAAATTGTGCCCCCTTTGGGTACCACAAACCAAACCTTGAGGTATCAACCAAATATCAAAAGATCCTATGGACGGCCACTAAGTGGCTTTCCTTAGGAGCCACTTGATACCTTGCACAGACACCTACACTCAAAATGATATGGGGCCCTAGATGCACAAAGGTAAAGCAAAGAACCAATCATAGAACGATAAAACTTCTGGTCCACATCTTTACCATCCGGATTGCGCTTGAGGTGGCATTTGGCGTGCATAGGAGATGGCTTAATCTTTGCACCTTGGAAATTAAACTTCTTGAGCCTGTCTTGGGTGTACTTGGCTTGAGAAATGAAAGTCCCGAAAGCCAATTGCTTGATCTCAAAGCCAAGGAAGAATTTAAGCTCTCCCATCATGGACATGTCAAACCTGTCAGTCATAAGCTTTGAGAACTCATTATTAAAATCTTGGTTAGTTGAGACAAAGATAATATCATCCACATAGAGTTGGCATATGAAAATCTCTCCCTTTACACTCTTTGTGAAAAGGGTGGGGTCGATCTTCCTAACTTCGAAACCACGGTCTTCCAACAACTCTCTAAGGGGCTCATACCACGCAGGTGGTGCTTGTTTAAGTCCATAGAGAGCCTTATCAAGTTTGTAGACATGGTTAGGAAAGTTGAGGTTCTCGAACCCCGGAGGTTCCTCAACATATACCTCCTCTTTTAGTGGACCATTCAAGAAAGCACTTTTGACATCCATTTGTTGCAATTTGAAATAATGCGAAGATGCATATGCAAGGAGGATACGGATGGACTCAAGGCGAGCCACGGGAGCATGGGTCTCATCCTTGATCCACTAATCTTGCCTTGTTCCTTATGACAATGCCATTCTCATCTTGCTTGTTCTTAAAAATCGACTTATTGCCAATAACATTGTGGCAATCTTTGGGCTTCTCAACTAGTTTCTAAAGTTTATTGCGCTCAAAGTTATTGAGCTCATCATGCATAGCTTCAACCCAATCAGAGTCCTCAAGAGATTCAAACACTTTCTTTGGTTCCACCATAGATATGTGAGATTGATGCTCACTAAAATCTGCCTATTGCCATCTTGTGGATCTTTGATCTTGGACATCTTCCAACACTTTGTTGTCTTGAGCATCAATTTGCTTCAAATCTCTTCTTATTCTTCTAGCACGACGGGCTTCGATCTCCTCATTATTGCAAGGAGGAATCACTTGATCATTTGGGTCCCCATCTCGACCTACTTGGCCTTGATCATCATCAACTTATTCAAGACTAGCTTCAACTTGAGGAGAGGAGGATGAGGATGGTTGATCTTGGCCTTGACCTTGACTAGCATAAATGATAGGAGTGGTTGCATCTTGCGTAGTAACTTGGTCAATGAGAGGAGGGCCTTCAACACGTTCTTGGTTAGGTGCATCACTTGGATCCTTGGCTTGTTATTCTAATGCAGAGGAGGGCTCCACTTGAGTAGAGCATAGTCCTTCTCGAGTCGCCATAAGGTGTCCCTCAATGGGGCGGAAAAATCCCACACTCATCCTTCCGATGGCTTCTCGAGGCATTTCAATATCTACATTAGAAACATGAAATTGCGCCACTTGGGAGCCATCATTTTCCTCAAAAACCACACTACAAGATTCTATGACAATCCGTGAGGCTTTGTCAAAGAATCTATAAGTGTGGGATTTGGCACCGTAACCAACAAATATACCATCAATAGTTTTGAATTGAAATTTAGACAACCTAACATCCTTGATCAAATAGAAGCACTTACAACCGAATACAGTAAGTAGGAAACGTTGGGCTTGTTGCCGGTGAGGATCTCATATGGAGTTTTGTCCAAGCCCTTGCGGATGTAGAGGCGGTTGGAGGAGTGGCATGCGGTAGAAATAGCCTCCGCCCATAGATATTGGGGATAAGAATACTCCGCCAACATTGTCCTTGCCATATCCAATAGAGTTCTATTCTTCCGCTTGGCTACACCATTTTGTTGAGGGGTGTAGGTGGTGTAATATTGATGACGAATACCCTCATCACTAAGGAATTCATTCAAAGTGTAGTTCTTGAACTCGGAGCCATTATCACTCCTAATGGCCATGATTTGGACACTATGTTGACGTTGCACTTGGTTGGTGAAGTCGATGATAGTTTGTTGGGTCTCACTCTTGCACTTGAAGAAATAGACCCAAGTGTATCTTGAATAGTCATCAACAACCACCAAGCAATACTTCTTGCCTCCAAGACTTGCCTCGGGCACGGCACCAAAGAGATCAACATGGAGAAGCTCCAAGTTCCTCTTTGATGAGATAATAGTCTTGGCCTTCTGGGCGGGATCATGCATATTTCCTTCAACACACGACTTACAAACGCGATCTTTGGAAAAGGAAACATTTTATTTTAGTCTGAGGATAAGGCCACCTTTGTGAAGACTTTGCAAAGTTCTTATGTTGACATGGGATAAACGGCAATGCCACAACCACCCCACGTCCGCCTTTCCGAACAGACACATTGATTGAGAGTTGGTGGACTTCGAAAAGTCCACCACGAACAACTCATTTTCAACATGTCCCACATATGCGACGTCAAGAGTCTTGCTACTCAAAAGGACCACAATGTTTTCATCAAAGAAGACGGAGAAACCCATCTTACCAAGAGAACGAACCGAAAGTAAATTGAAACCAAGGGATTCAACAAGCATGACGTCCACGATAGTGATATCCGTAGCAATCACAACCTTGCCAAAACCCGATACCTTAGACGAGGACGTGTCTCCATAAGCGACGGTTGCACTAATATCATTTGGGCGCAACTCCGTCACAAGTTCTTTGCTTCCGGTCATATGACTAGTGCATCCACTATCAATTATCCATTTAGACCCACCGGAAGCATAGTCCTGCAAGAGATCATTGACTAGAGTTAGGACCCGAGGAGGGTCCCTTCAAGTTAGCAACAAGGGTCTTTGGAACCCAAATGGTATACTCAATGTAACCCTCAATAAGACCAACATATTTAGCTTGCACAACACCATAATAATAAACATATAAGAAATGGTGTGGATGGTTAGTTCCCGCGGAAATGCTACGAGTAGTGTTGTCCCTCATGACACCACCACTCGAAGCAACATTGTTAGCTTGTGCGGGAGTGCTACGAGTAGTGTTGTCCCCAATGAAAATACCACCCGAAGCACCATTGTTGGCCTCCTTCTTGCTCTTATTCTTCTTGTTCTTCTTCTTGGCAACATAGCCAAGACCTTGCTTGCCCACTTGTTGCCTTGGAGCACTCATTTGTGGTCTACCAACAACCACATCTGGGCTAGGGGCAACCACTTGTGGGTTATAGGCCACAAACTTCTGAACTTGAGGGCTCTTGCCCTTGAGACTTGTTAGCGCATCCTTCAACCTAGCATTTTCCTCGATAATATTTGCATGATCACAAGAATAAGTAGAGGTTCTAGGGTTGTTAAGTTGATTAAGTTGAGTTTGAAGTTGTTCATGCAACTCCCTGAGGGAAGAGTGTTCACTCTCCAAGGCCTTGTGAGCCTTGATTAGATTTTCAAACTCCTCAGATAGTTTACCATGACCAACACCAAACTCAACCTTATCCTTTTTAGCATTTTTATATTTAGCAATTGCAAGGTCACTTTCCTTAGTGATATTAGAAATAAGTTCATTATGTGACTCTTCAATAGATTCAAGTTCCTCCTCAAGAGAAACTCTTCCATCATGCTCTTCCTCAAGAGTCATGGAGAGAGATGCTATCTCATCCGCATCCCTTCTTTCAATCTCACCTTTCTTCTCAAGAGCTTCATGGGCCTCTCCCAATTGGCTCATGAGATTATCAAAGTACTTCTTGGTCTCCCCTTGCATGTTAGACATACAACGTTCCAAAGAGAGAATTTCATCTTCTACTCTAAGACTAGCATGGTTTTCTAGTTCACTTGTGGTATTAGAGTTGGGAGAAGGTGATACCTCCAAGGCCTTAGCCATGAATCACTTGGCATTTGGGTGAGCATGATTCTCATTGGGGGATTCAAAGAGAGATGAAGATGATGGAGTTGAAACAATAGCAAGAGCGGCCACTTCACTTGTGGTTTCTTCTTCTTCATCACTTCCGGAATCATACTCCTCTTGAGTCACTAGCACAAACTTGGTGGGGGACTTCTTGTTGAATGGTTTCTTATTGAAGTGAGGTTTCTTGTAAGCAACCTTGGACTTTTTTTGCGAATGAGCTTGCCACCATGAAGTTCTCTATTTTCATAGGGACACTCCGCAATAAAATGGTGTTTATCTTGACAATTGAAGCAAGACCTCACTTGTTGAGTCCCATCATTGCCATAGCGAGACTTGGTCTTCTCCTCAACATATGCCTTGGCCTTGGGGGATTCTTCCAAAACTTTTGCATGGTAAGAGCAATGATATCTTTGAGCACGAGATCATATCCTTGATCCTTCAATGGAGCAAATTCCTCATGGCACTCTTCTTCATACTCAACCTCCCTTGACACAATCTTAGCCTTCAAAGCAACTGATGCTCCTTTGGGCATTCCTATGGCTCTACCACGATTGTTAAGAGCATTCTTAGTTCGCACTTGATAGAGCACACCTCTTGCATAACTTGGGTCTAGGTCAAAGAAGCAAAGTCATGTCTTCCTTCAATGCTCTTCAAGTACGCGGGCTCAAATGGCATGAGAGCAATCATGTACTTCCTCTTGATCCAAGAATCATCAATGTACTTGGTACCGACATTGTGGAATGAGGTGGAAAGCGTCTTGAGCGTTCGGTACATGTCTTCATGGCTCTCTCCATCATGCATATAGAGCCCTTCGGCCTCATTGCTCAAGGCATCATATCTATCCCTTTGCATGCTTTCATTGCCCACAATCATGACGACAAGAGCGTCCCATGTTTCCTTGGCAGTGGAATATTGTTGAAGATGAGGCATGTGGTTAGGACCAACGGTTTGTTGAAGAATAGACAAGGCGGTGTAGTTGATTTGACAATCTACGGATTCTCTTCTTGTCAATTTCTTGGGTCATGAGGCTTGTATCCATCACGAGTGACCCTCCAAAGTTCTATACAAGAAGATTTCAAGTGAGTTTCCATGTAATATTGCCATTCACGAAAAGAGTGTGCATCAATTTTACGTGGATCTCCCCTAGGGATTATATGAGGATGTGGGACGGGAGGATCGGGAGAATAATGTCCTTTGACAGAGTGATATTCTCCATCTCCTTCCTGATAAGGGGTGGCCCAATCTTCTCAGTGAACTCACAGACAACTCTCGTATGATAACTAGTGCGCCACTAAGAACTCTCCCGGCTGATCCTTGATGCCAATGCAAAAGATAGCAACCGCAATGATATTCTCAACTCCACACTCTTGCACAAGTAATCCACCGACTACAAGTGGTCCTGTACCGTCTTATTCCCAGTGGAACAGCGGGTAACACGTAAAGTTTGCAGATGAACTTCCAGATGAAAGGCTTACAAGCAGTTTCAATCTAGAGGTCTAGGGTTTATGTTTTAACGTAGTCTAACCTCTCCTGTGCGCCCCAAGGGGTATATATGAGAGGGGGTGCGGCCACAAGGGGATCCGTTGCGCAAGCACTACTCCTAATTGGACTAGGACTCCTATATCTACCACAATTGGATACAAACCGACCCCCACACAAGGGGTGCGGCCAAATTGGTATACAAACCAATCCTAATTGAACTAGGTCTTGTATATGGCGCATTGATACTCCTTGTGGGCGCCCTCCTCTTGCCTTGTTCATGTATGAGTGTGGAATAACAGAATTGACATTGTTTTCCACACTTAGTGCATTTGACCTTGTGGAGGCACCATCCCCTTGTCATGATAACATTTGTTATTTGTTGTTTTCACCATGCTAGCACTTGTTTTCCATCTCCTCTTGAAGTCCATGCTCATCCTTGTGTAGCTCCTCTCCATGATCTCCATTCATGTTTGTGTTATCAACAAACCTAATAATACACAAGTGCAAGGATTTAGGTAGTATAAAGTTCTCACAATTATAAACATTATATTCAAGTAGGAGTGAATTCACCTGTTGTTGTAATAGCTTGGTTCTTGATCTTGTCATTGGACCAATCCTCACTTCATTAGCTTGTATAGGAGAATCCTCATGTGTAACAATAGGTGAAGAGCAAGGGATGTCCTCATCATCCTCCCCTCTTGAAAAGGCATCGACCTCGATGCTAAATCATCTCCATGGTAAGGTGTCAAATCAACCACATTAAAAGAATTACTAACACCAAACTCATCAATTGGGAGGTCAATCTTGTATGCATTAGCATTGATCCTTGAAATAACTTTGTAAGGACCAGCTCCTGTAGGCATCAACTTGGACATTCTCAATGTGGGAAATCTATCTTTTCTAAAGTGCACCCACACCATATCTCCTGGCCGAAATATAATTTCCTTCCTCTTCTTGTGTACTCTTTCAGCCACATGTTTTCCCTTCTTCTCAATTGCTTCTTTTGTTTTCTCATGAATCTTCTTCACAAAATCAGCCCTTTTTGATGCCTCCATATTAACTCTCTCATGTAAAGGAAGTGGTAATAAATCAACAGGAGTAATAGGCTTGAAACCATACACCACCTCAAAAGGACATAATTGAGTAGTTGAATGCACAGCTCTATTGTATGCAAATTCCACATGGGGCAAACACTCCTCCCATTACTTCAAATTCTTATTGATCATACCTCTTAGCAATGTGGACAATGTTCTATTAACCACCTCGGTTTGTCCATCAGTTTGGGGGTGGCAAGTAGTAGAAAATAATAGCTTAGTGCCAAGCTTACCCCAAAGTGTCTTCCAAAAGTAACTCATGAACTTGACATCTCTATCCGACACTATAGTCCTTGGAACTCCATGCAATCTCACAATTTCTCTAAAGAACAAATTGGCAATGTGAGAAGCATCATCACTCTTGTGGCATGGAATAAAATGAGCCATCTTTGAAAATCTATCCACAACCACAAATATAGAGTCATGTCCTCTTTTTGTCCTTGGCAATCCCAACACAAAATCCATGCTAATATCCTCCCATGGTGTACTTGGTGATGGAAATGGTGTGTACAATCCGTGGGGCTTCAATTTTGATTTGGACTTGTTGCAAGTAATGCATCTTTGCACCAATGTATACACATATCTTCTCATATGTGCCCAAAAGAAATTGTCAGCCAACATCAACAAAGTCTTCTCTCTTCCAAAGTGTCCCATCAATCCTCCACTATGAGATTCCTAGATCAAAAATAAACGCAAGGAACACTCGGGAATACACAATTTGTTAGCTCTAAACAAGTACCCATCATGTATATGAAATTTTTCCCATGCTTTAGTATTAACACATTTATTAAATGGCATAGAAAATTCTTTATCTTCATCATATAAATCTCTAATACCCTCCAAACCCGAAACCTTAATTTCTAAATTTGAGAGTAACATATTCTTTCTTGATAAAGCATCAGCAACTACATTATCCAATCCCTTTTTATGTTTTATGATGTATGGAAAAGATTCAATAAACTCAACCCACTTAGCATGTCTCTTATTCAAATTATTTTGGCACTTTAAAAATTTCAATGCTTCATGATCACTATGTATAATAAATTCTTTAGGCCAGAAATAATGTTTTCATACCTCTAAAACTCTCACAAGTGCATATAATTCCTTATCATAAATAGAATAATTCAATTGTGCACCATTTAATTTTTCAGAAAAATAGGCAATAGGTTTCTTTTCTTGCATGAGAACACCTCCAATACCCATGCCACTAGCATCACACTCAATCTCAAATTGTTTATCAAAATTTGGAAGCATAAGAAATGGGGCCGAAATCAACTTCTCTTTCAATGTATCAAAAGCAATATCTTGAGTAACACCCCATTCAAAATTAACACCCTTTTTAGTTAGATCATTTAAAGGGGCAGCAATTGTACTAAAATTAGGCACAAATCTTCTATAGAAACTAGCAAGCCCATTAAAACTTCTAACTTGACTCACATTAGTTGGAATTGGCCAATTTCGAGTAGCTTCAATTTTAGATTGATCAACCTCAATTCCATGCTTAGAAACAACATAACCAAGAAATATAACCTTATCTTTGCAAAAAGTGCACTTCTCAAGATTACCATTCAATTTATTATTTCTTAGCACTTGCAAAACTTGTCTAATATGATCCATGTGTTCATGTTCATTGTGGCTATATATGAGAATATCATCAAAATAAACTACCACAAATCTACCAATAAAGTCTCTCAAAATATGGTTCATTAATCTCATGAAAGTACTAGGTGCATTAGTTAAACCAAAAGGCATTACTAACCACTCATATAAACCAAATTTTTTCTTAAAAGCAGTTTTCCATTCATCTCCCTCTTTCATTCTTATTTGATGGTATCCACTACGCAAATCAATTTTAGAGAAAAGAGTAGCACCACTTAATTCATCTAACATGTCATCTAAACGTGGTATAGGATGACGATAACGAATAGTGATGTTATTAATTGCTCTACAATCTACACACATGCGCCAAGTACCATCTTTCTTAGCAACCAAAATAACGGGAACGGCACAAGGAGAAAGACTAACCCGAATATAACCTTTGTCTAGTAGTTCTTGTACTTGCCTCTGTATCTCCTTTGTTTCTTGTGGATTGGTTCTATAAGGAGCTCGGTTTGGGAGAGATGCTCCGGGGATCAAATCAATTTGATGCTCAATACCTCTCAAAGGTGGCAATCCCGAGGGCACATCTTGTGGAAAAACATCCTCAAAATCCTGCAAAACATTAGAAACACCAAGAGGAATAGGGGTCATGTCATTAGAAACCAAAATCTCTCCCTTGTGAATAAGCACAATAGGGACTAATGAAGGATCATCCCTAAATTCCCTCAAATCCTCTTTGGTGGCTAACATGCATAATAGGTTCTCTCTCTTTTTCCCACTCGGATTGGTTGTACTATCACTCCCCATGGCTTGTATTTTTGGTGTTCCCTCATCTCTCTCTCTCTCTCTTTTTCCACTTTCATAGCAATTTTGGATTGGGACTCATTTACAATTTGTTGTGGAGTCATAGGACTCAAAATAATAGTCCTCCCATGATGATGCAACTCATAAGTATTAACTCTTCCTTCATGCTTCACACTTCTATCAAATTGCCAAGGTCTTCCCAATAATAGGTGACACACTGTCATAGGAACCACATCAAACTCAATAGTATCTTTGTAAGGTCCAATTTGAAACTCCACTCTCACCATATGAGATACCTTCATTTGTCCCGTGCTACTCAACCATTGGATATGATAAGGGCTCGGATGTGGTAAGTATTTTAGGTTCAACTTGGCACATAAATCCTTGCTTGCCAAGTTTCTACAACTCCCTCCATCAATAATGACTTTGCAAGCCATGTTGGGACCAATAACAGCCTTTGTTTGAAATAGATTGCACCTTTGATTTTCAAGACTAGGCACCACACTCAATGAATTTTGTGTGCAAATAATAGATGGCATAGTAGTAGCATAAGCATCCAAAGGAGAATCACTCAAATAGCCATCATCATCATCAAGATCATTGGGATCAACATCATCACCTGTCTCATACTCATTATTCTCATTAATAATCATCACCTTTGAATTTGGGCAATCCTTCTTGAAGTGACCCTTGCCTCCACATGTGTGACATGTAATATCTCTATTTCTTGTAGTAGAAGCACTAGAACCCGAGGCACTTGCTTCTGGTTGTGATGTTTTCCTTGCATTAGACACACTAGGCTCGGTTTTGGATGATGGAGCACCTCTAAAACTTGATGATGGAGGTGGTGTTGGTGGTATACTAGGAGTAGTAGATGATCTCAATGGGAATCTACTCCTTGTTCTTGCTGAATTTTGTGCTTCCTCAAGTAGATGTGATTCGGCCTCCCTAGCATGATGGAGTAAATCATGCATATTAGTATATTGATAATGCCTCACAATGCCCTTGATTTTATAATGTAAACCTGAAAGGAATCTTTGCATTGTTTGCTCTCCTTGCTCTCTCACACGAGCCCTTTGCATGATTAATTCCATCTCTTGGTAATAAGCATCAACTGTCTTGGTACCTTGCCTCAATTGTTGTAATTTGTCAAATTGTTGCCTTATGTAATTGGGTGGTACCAATATTTCTCTCATAAGCCTCTTCATGGTGTGCCAAGTGACAATGGGCAACTCACCATCATCATGTCTCTTTCTCACTAGATTATCCCACCATCTAAGAGCATATCCATCAAACTCAGAAGATGCCAACTTGATCTTTCTATCCTCATTGTAGTCATGCAATCTCCACAATTTTTCTATTTTCAACTCCCATAGCAAATATTCTTCCACATCCATATTATCAAAGCTGAAAGCTGGAATAGAAAATTTGGGCTTACCCAATGCATCCTCTCTATTTTCATGAGCAATTGGTATGGGCACACGCCTAGCTCGGCCTAGAACACCTCCTCGGCCTCTTTCTCCTCTAGCTCCACGGCCAAGATTAGGCTCCTCCTCATTATTTGCATCACTATGGACACTAGCATTGTCATCATCAATAGGTGGCAACCGAGCTTGAATCAATCTTTGAAGATCAGTCATAGTATGATTGAAAGCATCAATAGAATCTTGCATTGTTTTCAATTGAGCACTATTGGTCTCGGCCAATGTGTTGGTGGTTTCCACCTTCTTCTCCATGTTATGAACAGTTTCATATAGGGGATCACATGCACGATCAACATATTTCTTGAAGTTTGTCTCATTTTCAGTCAATTGATTTGTCAAAACATCCCTTAATGCCTCATACTCCCTCCAATTCACTCCCTCGGTTTTGTCCTTCTTTTGCTGCACAAGATCACCACTAGAAGGATCCATTAGAAGGTTAGTGAAAAATAAAACAAGTATAGGTTGTGGTGCCTCTCACAACTCACTCAAAAATCTAGCAAGACAATAGGATATCTTACCACTCCAAAGTGAATAGAGATACTTACCACAAGTAGAGGTAATTAAAGTGCTTTGGTGTGAAAGAGAGAATACCCAGGTTTTTAACTCTCACAATGGCAAACAAGGTTATTTAGTGGGGCTTGGTATGGATACCTAACAATCACCAAAGTAACAATCCTATTTGCTGTTTTGTGAAGATATAAAAATACCCAAGGAAACTCACACAATAATGGAGACAAATGTGGCAAAGCAAATATATGGATGAATTTTTGCAATGCTCTAGAAAGTCACTAGCTAGGCTCTTAATTGACAGGCACAAGATTGCTCATGAAAAACCAAGTGTCACAATGGCAAGCTCAACTAGTAAACAATAGTAATGATATGGCCTCTTTGCACTTTGTTCTTTTTCTCTTTTCTCTTTTTTTAATACCTTTTGCTTTTCTTTTTTTTTTGTATTTTTCCAATGGCCTTACACTAAGCTAGGAGCAACAATTAACCAAACACAAGTGAACACAATGGTGGTGATGAAAATGAGCAGCCTGTCAAAGCACAAAAATAGCTATACTTATGGGCAAGTTCCTATTAAGATGCTGTAGAAAGGCGGTGGCTAAGGTTCACAAGGTATGGATATGATGGTCCTAGTGAGAAAACAGGAAATAACAAAGAAAAACAAAAACAAAAATGAGTTTGCTAGCTCACGGCAGAAAACAACAGCTCACGGCAGAGAAAAACAGCAAAAATAGTCCACGGCAGGCGTACGGCAGCAAAAACAGTGAAAAACTGTGCCACGGCAGCAACTAGCAGCTAACAGTCGTGCGCGGCAGCAAAACTGCTCGTTTTTGTGCCGCGGCAGCGCGCGCGAGCGTTACGGGCGCTGGTAAGCGCGTTACGGTGGAAATCACAGCGCGCGGGCGTTACGTGGGCGGACAGCATACGGCAGCGGCGACAGAGTTTTTCTGCCGTGGGCGTGAGCGCTGTAACATCCCAAGTATGAAAACCACCCCTAGATTGTTTGATTTCTTGTTTATTAAAGTTTTGCATCATGTCATCATTCTCATTAATTTGTTTTCAATTGGTTTGCATCTGTCTTTCTCTGTTTTCATAATTGAATTTCAAACCAATTCCAAATGCTTTATTTCATACTTGCTCTGTTACAATCTTTTTCAAATAAAAGTTCAACTCAAACAACATTTGTTTCCAATTATTTCCATAATGTTCAACTATTAAAATGGTGGCTTTTAATCAATCCATTAATTCCAAATTGCATTCAAATTCAAATCAAATCATCAAACAACACCTAATTTGAAAATTATGAAAGTACCAAACAATTCTAATCACATGTGTTCTAATTAAACAATAGGGTTCACCCCATTAAAAATATTGTTTACCATAATAATCAAATAATCCCAAAATTCTTTCAAATTCACCCCAATTTCAAACAGCACCATAAATTAATTATTTGTGCAATTCAAAACTTGCATTTGTTTAATTTTCCATCAAGGAGTTGACACAAATTTTTCTAAGATTTTTGCTAACTCAAAAATCATCTTTTTCTTCCAAATCCTACTTCTGCAAAAAAAAAATAACAAAACAATTAATAAAAGAAAAGGAAACTTACCTGAGGGGGGAGCCCGCGCGGCCCAGCCCAGCTAACTGGCCCGCGTACCCCTTCACCCCCCTCTCTTTCTTCTTCAGCAGTACGGCAGCAGATCGAGCGGTGCCACGGCGGCACTGTCGCACGCCGACGGCCACCCGCTCCCCTAGCCCCTTTATAAGCCACCCTAGGCTCCCCTGCCGCTGCCCTAGACCCTAGGTTACCCCTTCTCCCTCCCAGAGCGCCGCCAACCTCTCTCTCACCGGCGGAATCTCTCACTGAACCTCACCGCTGCGACCACCGAGCCCCACACTCTGAACCCCGCCGGCGATCGCCGTCTCCGATGGCTAACAGCGCGCGCTAGCCACGGGAACGAGCCCGTCGCCTCTCCCTCTTCCGTTTGAACACCGCAGCCACCCCGGAGTGCCACCAGAGCGCCGCCGCCGTCATCGACCTGCCGCCACCGGAACTCCCCCGAGCCTCTGCTCGACTCCAACCGGAGGTGAGCCACCACCGTGCACTCCTCCTCTCTCTGCATCTTGTCCGCGTTCACCGCCGCACCCACAGCGCACGCATCCGTGCACGTCCGCAGCCAGCACAACGACAACGACAGCCGCACGTAGGGTTCGCCGCCGGCCAGTGAGCTCTGACGAAGTTCAGTTAACACCTGCACAGGAAAAAGTTTCAGTTAGCGAATCTGAAGCTTACCCTACCGCGTACCCCTTACCTGACAAGATCCATTCACCACCGCAGTGGCAGTGCACTGCATCCCTCGCGCGCTCGCTCGCGGGTTCGATTCCCCCTCGGGCGGATTTAATCCGCCCAATTTTTCGCACGGGCGCTGACAGGGTGGCCCCCCCTGTCAGCCACCAGTGATGCCACGCAAGCACACGTTGGCCCTAGGCCCACTGGCAGTGCCTAGGGTAGATCTCTGTGCGGTATAAAAAGTTTTCAAGCTTTTCTGTTTTAAATCAAAGTCCTTTCGTTTTACAGATTGGCCCCTGGAACTAATTTGCAAATAACTTTTGTTTTATAAACTCAAATAATAAAAGTAAAATATGTGCACTGCCCCAAATTTAATTCTCTATCTAATTATAACATTTGTTTTCTGTTTTGAATTTTCCAAATGCATTCCAAATTTGAATTCAAACAATTCATTTGTAATTTGATAAAATCCATAACTAATTCATACTAAATCCAAATAATGCAAATAAAATATGTTTTCCATGCTATTTCAAACCACCTATTCAAATATAA
Organism: Alopecurus myosuroides; assembly: GCA_028641055.1. NCBI lineage: Eukaryota > Viridiplantae > Streptophyta > Magnoliopsida > Poales > Poaceae > Alopecurus > Alopecurus myosuroides. Next base: position 376,306,701 of record CM054057.1, on the reverse strand, counting down.
ATTTTGTTTCATGGTTTGAATAATTAAAATTGTTTAAATGATTTAAACCTTGTTTAAATCATTTAAATTTGCTAAATTCATAACTTGCTCAAATTAAATTATTTTTGATCATGCAAAATATGTTTTCATCCTAGAAAAATATAAAATTTTCTAATATGAACTTGAATTTACGTTTGGAACAAATAAAATTCAAATTATTTTCAAACTTGTTTTAAATTCATTTAAAATTTGTTTAATCTTGTTTAAGTCATAATAAATTCACCCTAACTCCTTTTTCAATATTTGAAACATGTAATCCAACTAAAATCTTGTATTCTTCTCAAATATGAATTTTGTTATTTATTTTGCACAATTTAAATTGGTGAAAACAACAACTATTTGTGTAATCCCTTTAAGGAACCAAAAATTCCCTAATTTAATAAAAAAAATTCTAAATTGGTAAACCTTATTTCCAATTGGTTCTATTGTTGTTATTTTGTTGTTTTCCTCATCCATGCATCATACTAGTCCACTTTCACCTGTTGATTAGTTGAAAAACAAATATTCCAACCCTATTTGATGGGCCTTTCACATGCAACTCAAAATTGCATATGTGTCCATTTAAATTGTGTTACCATGTCAACTAATTTATTTTGATGCATCAGTTAAATTGACATGCATCATCCCATGATTGTGCACTATGCCATGATATTGATTGTTTATATTTCTGCATTGTTTGTTTGCTTCTTCTCAGATAGACGACGACGTTGAGACAGACGATACTTACGACACCCCTTCTGAGGATCTAGCTCAGTACCAGGCTGCTGAGTTTGCAGGCAAGTTATCACTCACATAAACCACTGTGTTCCTTTCAACATTGGTTACCGATACTTTCCGTTGTCTATTTATGCTAGCCATATGTATCGTTGCTTCTGTTACGAACCTATCACATGAATCCCTTAACCCTGATATTGCCTCACCCCCACTCCTACAACCCCATTGTTTGAGCCAGTGTCTTACTAGCATGCTTAGGTTGTTTTGCTCGAGTCTGTTACCCGTTACTTTCTGATTACTATATTCTATTATGTTCTGGGGGCTCGATGTTAATCAATCAATCTGTTAATAATAATATATGCTGATAAGGCACCGGCAGGAGGCCCTGTGTGGTTTTGAGGCCTGCTAGTGTCGACCCTAATTAGGAAAAGGGTCTTGTCTACTGATCCATGATGAGCGCACTACCCGCATGTGGGAAGCGTGTATGGGCGCCCCCCTCAATTTGATTCGATTCGCATCTCGTCCAAATTGCCTCATTTAGTTCGTGTTTTCTATTTGCCGCATGCATGTTTTTGCGAGCCCAACGCAGGGTGGAACTTTTGTAGTCGGCATATAGGGGGACACGTTCTTAGAGTGCTATGAGGGTCCCTTTTCTTCGGGGCTCAATTAGCCGTGCGCCCAAGGTGCTTTGGGCTTGATGCGAAGAAGAGTTGAGTTGTGTTGAGTGCCCCTCTTGGTGGGAGGCATCCCATCTGGCGGGTTATTCTTACGTGTACGGCCAAATTGGTGCACCCCTGCAGGGATAAATCTTCTCGAGAAGCCGTGTTTTCCGCGGTTATGGTTGACTTGGTGAAGGTACTGGCTAACAAGTACTCAGAACAACTTACATCTAACTAATGCTACCCGACTAGTAATAGGCTTATTGACACAACAACTTGGTCCATTATTCATTAATCCAAATGTGTGAGTTATCCTCGGATTACTTCTTTGGATAAGGGGCGAGATCCAGGATGGGTTTGTTTGGTGGTTAATTATAGTTGGTTACGATACGATATCTTATCTTCTTTCTGTTAGCCGGAAGTGGTAGAATCTCTGTAGTTGGTTAGCGCAGCCAGTTGCAGCATCTTTTATATCCCCTTGCTTCCGTTGAACCCAAGGCATCTGTGCTTGGTGTTGACGGGCTACACTTTGGTGAACTGTGAGTCTTGCTTGCCAGTACATTTATGTACTGACCCCTTTGGGGCTGTGGTTTCCGCAGACTACGCTTACGAGGATCCCAGCGACGGCTACTACGTGGAGTTTGACAAGGCTGCGGACGAGTAGGTAGCGGACCCGGGGAGGATCCGAGACTACGTGGATGGGCTCCGTCTTTCTTTCAGTTCCCGACTTCTTAAGCCTATTTGGATTTGTCTGTACTCAGACCCTTTGAATGCTTCCGCTGAGATGTAATGATGTTATGTTGGGACATGTGTCCTCTGGATGATTGTATTTGCTATCTCTGCTCTAGTGAGAGCCATTTGCAACTTATTTCAATCTTTTGTGTCTCAGAGATATGTTGTGCTATCATTCTGTTACAAGCCGTTGACGTACCATGTGTGTATGATATGAAGTACGTCAATGGTAGTGTCCTGATTTCTATGGGATAGTTTACGTCGACGCTGAACAGATAGGGGTTGGTTGTCACACATACGTGTGTTGGCCTACTCGTAAGAGGACGCGGGTGCCGATAAGCCCCGTAATCCAATCTACTACTGTTCAACAGAACGGCGAGTATCCTTTAGAAGTCTGGGTGCGACAAGCGCGCGGGTGGGAATTGGTAACGGCGATGCGGGCGGATGGGGTGGTTTTGTAAGCGCGCAACAGGGGGAAAACCGAGTTCGGGTGGGATAGGGTGTATGGGTGCGGCACGGCAGGGAATTGATCAAAACGCGGCCGCGGTAGGATTCCTTGATGGACTCGGATTGGGGGTGGATATGGTGGATTGCAGCGGATCTTTTTGTTATTTTTTGATAGAATTTCGACTAGGGGAACAAGAACCCTAACCCTAGCCGAGAATTAAGAAACCTAAAAACAGAAAAAGGTAACACAAAATCTAACACAATAACAGCAAAAGTAATGAAACTAAGGTGATATCTAGCCTATGGCAATGACTAGAACTATTTTTGTGGGGCACTTTTCTGGATAGGTAATAAAAACACTCAAAACTAAAGGGAAATTGATAGCTCACCGAGGAAACCTGTAAATCTGATACCAAGATGATAAGGGGTGGCCCAATCTTCTCAGTGAACTCACAGACAACTCCAGTATGATAACTAGTGCGCCACTAAGAACTCTCCCGGCTGATCCCTGATGCCAATGCAAAAGATAGCAACCCCAAGGATATTCTCAACTCCACACTCTTGCACAAGTAATCCACCGACTACAAGTGGTCCTGTACCATCTTATTCCCACTGGAACAGCAGGTAACACGTAAAGTTTGCAGATGAACTTCCAGATGAAAGGCTTACAAGCAGTTTCAATCTAGAGGTCTAGGGTTTATGTTTTAACGTAGTCTAACCTCTCCTATACGCCCCAAGGGGTATATATGAGAGGGGTGCGGCCACAAGGGGATCCCTTGCGCAAGCACTACTCCTAATTGGACTAGGACTCCTATATCTACCACAATTGGATACAAACCGAGCCCCACACAAGGGGTGCGGCCAAATTGGTATACAAACCAATCCTAATTGAACTAGGTCTTGTATATGGCGCATTGATACTCCTTGTGGGCGCCCTCCTCTTGCCTTGTTATGTATGAGTGTGGAATAACATAATTGACATTGTTTTCCACACTTAGTGCATTTGACCTTGTGGAGGCACCATCCCCTTGTCATGATAACATTTGTTATTTGTTGTTTTCACCATGCTAGCACTTGTTTTCCATCTCCTCTTGAAGTCCATGCTCATCCTTGTGTAGCTCCTCTCCATGATCTCCATTCATGTTTGTGTTATCAACAAACCTAAGAATACACAAGTTGATAGGGATATCCCTAAGGATTATGTTATCACAAGCTTGGATGGAGAGTTGATAGAAGACCACATGATCATGGTGAAAACAATCATTCAAGATGGTGAAAACAAGATTACAATGGTGAAAACAATGAAGCAAGATTGTGAAAACAATTCATAACAATTGTTATTCCAATAAAACAATTGTTATTCATCAAGACATGGGGATAGGTGCCTCCACCAAGTCAAATGCACTTAGTGTGGAAAACATTGACAATATGTTATTTCCACACTCATTGATGGACAAGCAAGAGGAGGGCGCCCACAAAGGATATCTATGCGCCATAATGAGTCCTAATAGTAGTAGGTTTGGTTTGTATACCAATTGTGGCCGCATCCCACTTATTTGGGACGGTTTGTATCTCTCTTTGAGTCCTAATTGGACTCCTAGTCCTAGTAGGAGTCCTAGTCCTAGTAGGGAGAGGGTTGCTTGCGCAAGGCCCCCTTGTGGCAGCACCCCTCCACCTATATATGTCCTCCACCTGCGTGTGGATTAGGGGAGAACAATTTAGACAACAGAAACCCTAGCCTTGAGATTGTATTGCTGCTAAGCATTCATCTTGAAGTATTACCAAGTCAAAGTTTGCGTGATATCTTGCTATTCCATTGGGAATTAGGGGGATACAGGCCCACTTGTGATAATTGATTGCTTGTGCAAGAGTGTGTAGTTGAGAATATCCAAAGGGCTTGATTGTTGTTGCATTGGCAATAAGGGTCATCCAAGTGAGAGGTCTCATTGTATCACTAGTTATCCAATATATCAGAAAAATACAAAAAGAGAGAGAGAGAGAGAAGCTCATTGAGAAGATTGGGCCACCCCATATCATCTTGGTATCAGATTCTCCAGGTTTACTCGGTGAGCAAAGTTATCCCTAGTTTTAGTTGTTTTTATTCCTATCCAGAAAAAGCCACACAAAAATAGTTGTTTAGATCATTGCCTGAGCCTAGATCAACACCAATTTGCATCTACCTAGTTGCTGCTTTTTGTTGATTTGCGTTCCTGTTTTTCTATTTTTAGGTTTTCATCTTTTAGGGTTCATCTAGTTCCTTTGTGTTGCTATCCGAAAATCCCCACCAAAAATATTGTGGATCTTGTTGTTGCCTCGGGAAAGTCTAGACCTACATCTTGTTCTCAAGGTGATGTAGTTTTTCGAGTTGCTTTTGTGCGGAAAAAGTTGGGTTCTATTTGTGCTTAGGGTTCTATCCATAATCGGTTTCATATCCGAGTACTACCGTGTGCACCAATCCATCAAAACTGTTGCCGCCAACACCCACCCTACCGCACCACTCCATCCCTTACCAAACCCACCCACGGTATCGATTTTCCCTTACCAGTGCCCGCAAAAACCTAGCCGCAGTCGGTCTCCCACTTCCGCTCGGATTCGCCTGCCGCGGGCGCAAAAACAGCGCAAAACGCTGCCGCCACTTCCGCACCCGAGCCCTACTCGGTAACGGATTCGCCTTACCAGCGCCCATATTTCCTTACCGCGCGCAACACCCGCAGCACCCCACCGTAATACACACCCGCACGCTGCCGTGAGTTCTGCCGCGCACCGTTTTTGCGCGTTTTCTCTGCCGTACGCTTGCCGTGAGCCTGTTTTGCTGCTGTTTCTCTGCCGTGGGCTATAGTTGCTGCCGTGAGCTCAATTAACATCTGTTTTTCTTAGTTTTTCTTTTGTTTTACCCCTGTTATCTCTAGGTTTCTTGTCTGATCTTTGATAAGCCTTAGCCACAGCCATTCTACAGCTATTTTTAGGTTCCCAAAACCCAAAGACTAGCTATTTTATTGCTCTGCAGGCTGCTCATTTGATCATAACTGTCCACTAATTTTTGTTTTCCATCTACTTGTTCCTCCTAGTTGATTCAAAGGCCATTGAAAAATCAAAAAAAAAATAGAAAAAGGAAAAAGTATAAAAAAATAGAAAGAAAGAAAAAGCAAAACAGGCCGAGCTACATATCACTAGTGGAAGCTATTTCATATTGGAAATTTTGTGGACATCTTGAGCAATCTTGTGCCTGTTTCATTGAGTATTTTCTCGTGTCTTTCTAGTGCTTGCAAAATCTCTACCATATATTTGCTAAGCCACAATTGTCTCCAAGTGTGAGTGTGTTTCCTTTAGTAATTTTTATCACATTGAGCAGTGCATTGGAGTTGTTATTTTGGTGTTGTTAGGAATCCCAACCAAGCCCCACCAAATACCTTGTTTTGCATTGTAACACTTGAGAGCCAGGGTATTCTCTTCTCACACTTGACACAGTTTTCATTGGTACTTGTTGGTAAGTTGATCCTTATTCACTTTGGAATAGTAAGTGAACCTTTCTTTGCTGGTTTGAGTGAGTTTGAGAGGCACCACAACCCATTGATTATTTATTCACTAACCCATTAATCATGAGTTTTGCTAGTGGATCTTCTGTGCAGGATAACAAGGAGGAAGCTGATATGATGCCCAAAACAAAGACTGCTGATGATACATGTACATGGGCAGATTTTAATCTCTTTAGAGGAGCAGTTGCTAGTCGGATTGAGCAAAGAGTTGAGAAGAAAATTGAAGAATATGATCAAGTCCTTAGAAAAGATTTGAAATTGCTTATTGAAGAGGCCTTGACTCCGGTTACAAGGGAAATTACAAATATCAATGCACAATTACAAAGAGCTAATCTTGGTGGTAATCATGAAGATGGTCGAGCCATTGCTTATGGAGGCCATGGCAATTTTCCACCTAGAAGGGTACCATTGGTTGATGATAATAGAGAGGAGGATGGCCTTGGGAAACCAAAATTCTTTGTGCCTACTCTCACATGTGATAATGATGATGCTGAGGAGTTCTTGATGTGGGAATTGAAGATAGAAAAGCTATGGAGATTGCATAATTACACTGATGAGAGGAAAATCAAGCTAGCATCTTCTGGATTTGATGGTTATACTCTCTTGTGGTGGGATGGCATCATAAGATTGAGGGAAACACAAAATCAACCAGAAATTACTACATGGGCTGAGATGAAACAACTTATGACAGACAGGTTTGTTCCAACAAATTATTTGAGGACTCTCTATGACAAATTGCAAAATTTGAAACAAGGAACAAATTCAGTGGATCAATATTACAAGGAGATGGAATTAGTGCTATAAAGAGCTCGGGTTGTTGAAGCAAAAGAGCAAACAATGCAAAGATTTCTTTCAGGATTGTCCTTTCAAATTAAATGCATTGTGAGACATGTTCAATATAGCAATATGACAGAATTGTTGCATCAAACAAGGGAGGCAGAAAAGAGGTTGGCCGAGGAGGTTACTATGGCCCCAAGGAGGATTTGGCCATCAAGATCTTCTTCTTTTTCCCCTCCAACACCTCCAATTGCACAACCAGCAGCTAGTACACCATCCAAACCCGAGACAAGCATCACTAATACAAAGAAAACACCACAACCAGCAGCTAGTGGAAGTGGTTCTACTCAATCAATAGCTAGACATAGAGACATGACATGCCATACTTGTGGAGGAAGAGGGCACTTCAATAGAGATTGTCCTAACAAGAAAATTATGGTGATCAATGCTAATGATGAGTATGAGAGTTGAGATGATGCTAATCCTAATGGAGAGGATACATATGATGATGATGATGGTCCCCTTAATGCTTATGTTACAAATTATCCATCCATTGTTTGCACCAAGGCTTTGAGTGTTATTCTTAGCAATGATGAGAGCCAAAGATGCAATTTATTTCAAACCAAGGCAATTGTTGGACCCAATATGGCTTGCAATGTGATTATTGATGGAGGAAGTTGTCGAAATCTAGCAAGCAAGGAGTTATATGCAAAGCTAAGGTTGAATTACAATCCACACCCACATCCATATTATATTCAATGGTTAAGTAAAAAGGAAGAAATCAAGGTATGCCATATGGTGAGAGTGGATTTTCAAATTGGACCATACAAAGATACAATTGAGTGTGATGTGGTTCCCATGACAGTTTGTCACTTATTATTTGGAAGACCTTGGCAATTTGACAAGAAGGTTACACATATGGGAAGAGCAAACACATATCACTTGAATTGGAATAATAAGGATATTATTTTGAGGCCTATGACACCACAATAGATTGTGAATGAATCAAGACAGAAAATAGAGGTGAATCTAGAGAAGGAGAGTGAAAAAACCAAGTCTATGGAGGAAGACAAGTCTAGGCCGAGTGGAAGAGCCTTTTAACTAATGACATAATTTCTCTTCCTAGTGTTGTTTCTTGTGTACAGGTTGCTATTGAAGAAAGGGAGCACAAAGAAACATCACAAACATCACATATATTGGAGGATTATGCCACGGATACAAGTGTTCTTGCTTGTGATATGAAGGTTATTATTGAAGAAAGGGAGCTACAACCTTCAAATTCACAAGATATGCATGAGATCATACCTACTACACATGAGGAGGTTAGTATTGATAAGTGTATTGATTTCGGGTTAGTAAAAACAAGTAGTGAATTATGTGATAATTTACAACCATATAATACTATGATAAATTCGAAATTTCATAATGTGGTTCTTATTACACATAAAGAAGTACTTGCTAAGATACCATCTAGTGATTTTATATATTATGACATGTTAAATGAACCAATTGATGTGCAAGGTGCTATGGAAAAATTTGGTTATGATGATTTTAGCACATATGATAATAGTTTCAAAATTAATTTGATTGGTGACTATAATTTGAGTAAGATTTTCATGGTACATTACATATGTATTACTTATGATAATGTGGCCGAATTATATGATTTGTTACCTCGGGATGAATTACAAATTTTTACATATGGGCATAATATTACACATATGTTTGGTTTACCACAATATTCATTGGATACATGTGCTATTCAAATAAACTTCACTTATATCTGCAATTATGATTGCTATGGATTGAAAAGCTATGACTTTTATGTATTGTTTTCATACGAATTTCGTGATCACAATTCATATGCACTATATTATGTTTTACTAACGACTAATGAGTGCCATTATAGATACATATATTGTGCATACACTTTGTTCTTTTTGTTTTTGCCAATTTTAGGTTATAACAAGCCGAGGACGTCTTGTCTTGAAGAAAGGGAGGATGATAGGGATATCCCTAAGGATTATGTTATCACAAGCTTGGATGGAGAGTTGATAGAAGACCACATGATCATGGTGAAAACAATCATTCAAGATGGTGAAAACAAGATTACAATGGTGAAAACAATGAAGCAAGATGGTGAAAACAAAAAATAACAATTGTTATTCCATGAAAACAATTGTTATTCATCAAGACAAGGGGATAGGCGCCTCCACCAAGTCAAATGCACTTAGTGTGGAAAACATTGACAATATGTTATTTCCACACTCATTGATGGACAAGCAAGAGGAGGGCGCCCACAAAGGACATCTATGCGCCATAATGAGTCCTAATAGTAGTAGGTTTGGTTTGTATACCAATTGTGGCCGCATCCCACTTATTTGGGACGGTTTGTATCTCTCTTTGAGTCCTAATTGGACTCCTAGTCCTAGTAGGTGTCCTAGTCCTAGTAGGGAGAGGGTTGCTTGCGCAAGGCCCCCTTGTGGCCGCACCCCTCCACCTATATATGTCCTCCACCTGCGTGTGGATTAGGGGAGAACAATTTAGACAACAGAAACCCTAGCCTTGAGATTGTATTGCTGCTAAGCATTCATCTTGAAGTATTACCAAGTCAAAGTTTGCGTGATATCTTGCTATTCCATTGGGAATTAGGGGGATACAGGACCACTTGTGATCATTGATTGCTTGTGCAAGAGTGTGTAGTTGAGAATATCCAAAGGGCTTGATTGTTGTTGCATTGGCAACAAGGGTCATCCAAGTGAGAGGTCTCAGTGTAGCACTAGCTATCCAATATATCAGAAAAATACAAAAAGAGAGAGAGAAGCTCATTGAGAAGATTGGGCCACCCCATATCACAAGTGCAAGGATTTAGTAGTATAAAGTTCTCACAATTATAAACATTATATTCAAGTAGGAGTGAATTCACCTGTTGTTGTAATAGCTTGGTTCTTGATCTTGTCATTCGACCAATCCTCACTTCATTAGCTTGTATAGGAGCATCCTCATTTGTAACAATAGGTGAAGATCTAGGGATGTCCTCATCGGTACCCTTATCGGTGGAGTTCTTAGCGGAAGCATCCTTAGAGTGATCACCATTATCCCCTTTCTCGGCGCCCTCCGGGACTTTGACTGGAGGAGGTGAAGTAGAGACTTCCAGTTCCTTGGGTTTCATGAATTGCAACATGAGTTGTCACAATTCATCGATTTTGTTCTCCATGGATGAGGTCAATGAATTTTTCAACTCATTGAGATCATCCATAGAGACATGCACCGCGGAAACGGCGGTCTCCGCCTCATCGACCATACTTAACTCTTAGGCGGTTAAGCCCGAGAAAAGAGCCGAGGCTGTGATACCAATTGAAAGTAATGTATGGGCACCTAGAGGAGGGGGGTGAATAGGTTCTATGACCAATTTTAATTTTTCTACAAGATTAGGCTTGACACAAAGGTAAATTCTGTAGATAGTGCAACTATGGTGAATTTACCTATATGGCAAGTACGATAATAAATGCGACAAGTACAACAATAAATGCAATGCAAACACAAGTAAAGGATAAGGGAACGAGATAACCGATAGGAAGCACGCGGAGGCACGATGTATTCCCGAGTTCCTCCTTGTTAAGGGAGTATGTCTCGTTGGAGGGGTGTGAGCTCGCCATGAAGGCCTATTCAACGCCACAAAGGTCTCACCCTATTCTCCGATGAACCCCGCCACAAAGTCCTAGTCCACCTTCCACTACTGATCCCATTTGAGGCGGGAATCAAGTCCTTTACAAACAAGTTTGAGGCACACACCCACAACCGAATTGGGGGATCCCAACAATCACAAGAATCACCAAGAGAGAGAGAGAGAGAGAGAAGATGTCTAGGTTCTCCACAAGAGGAAACCATAGACTAGTTCACCTCATGCAAATGAGGGGGGAAATGAAATCCGGTTGGTGAAGACGTAGATCAGGGCCTTCTCCTTCAATCCTCCAAAGATCAAGGCTTTTGGGTGGAGGGATTTGGAGATCTAGCAAGGTGAGTGAGCTCTATCAATGGTGAGATCTATTTGGGACGAGCTAGATGGAGGTAGGTGAACGGGAGGCGGTATTTATACCCCTCACAAATTTTGGAGCCGTTGGAGACGTTTCTGCCAAACTCACACCGGATACTCCGGTCTAAGTTTTTTCCAGGCACCAGTCCGGAGACTCCGATCAGATTCTAGTAAGTCTCTGGTGTGGATCCAGCGGCTGACACCACACCATCCAACACATTTTTCTTCAGTGGAAAATGACAGTTCAGAGACTCCTGTGCGAGGGACCAGAGACTCCGGTCTTGCCATGCCTGCGTCTTATCGCCTGAGTGCAGAGTACGTCTGGGCGGAGTCGATCAGCAAAGGTACCAGTCAGTCCAAAGACTCCGGACTAGATACATCGGGCGACACCAGAAAACTCCAGCGCTCATTCTTCACAAGATATACTCACTCCAGAAACTCTGGTGTTTCTCCAGTAAGTCTCCGGTCTGGGCACAGCGGGTGACACCAGAAACTCCAGTGCACAATTTCCCTCGAATATCTTCACACGAGAGACTCCGGTCAGAGAGACCGGAGACTCTGTCCTGGAATAAATTCCAGCAGACGTTTTTCCTGGATCTTTGCCTCCTTTTGTACCTCAATACCACCAAAACAAATATGATATAAAGGCCCTAAAATCATCAACACACTTAAGGATACACATGCTGTTAACAAACACCAAAACAAGATGATTTAAGCGTGTTTGCACTTTCAGTGGGCCCTACCATTGACTTGGGTGTTACTTGGGCTTAACCTAACACAACCAAGAAATGAGTTCCATTTTTCTACCCCTTTCCGGCTCACTTAGAGGGTCCAGAACGACAGCTCCGTCCTTTTTCTCCAGCGGGCCTAGAGTTTCTCCGGTGAGGAGCTCCAGAGATTCTTAATCCCACCCAAGCCTATGGTATGCCATACCATGTGTGTTAGAATGTGGAATGGGTCTTGTATGCCCAGAATTGCTTCACTCTTTGTGTTATGGCTTCACCGGCTTCGGATTCTCTCTCGCGGGTTATAGGATTACTCAGAGCCCAAAACTCCAGGATCTGACTGAACGGGGGGAATTATACCAAGAGGTGGGCCCTACCATTTTCTTGGGTCTTCCTTGAGCCTAACCTAACACATCCAAGCAATTAGTTCGACTTTGCTACCCCTTTTTGGCTCACGTAGAGGGTCCAGAACGGCAGTTCCGTCCTTTTTCTCCAGCGGGCCTAGGGTTTCTCCAGAGAGGAGCTCCGGAGTCTCTGAATCACACCCAAGCCTAGGGTATGCCATACCATGTGTGTTAGAGTGTGTCATGGGTCTTCGATGCCATAGATTCCCTCACTCTTTGTGTTATGGCTTCACCGGTGTCGGATTCTCTCTCGTGGGTTCCAGGACTACTTAGGGCCCAAAACTCCTGGATCTCACGGAACGGGCGGCATCTTGCTAATGTGTTGGCTCTACCATTGTATTGGGTGTTCCTTTGGCCTAACCTAACACAACCAAGCAATTAGTTCGACTTTGCTACCCCCTTCTGGCTCACGTAGATGGGCCCGAACGACAGTTCCGTACTTTTCTCCAGCGGTCCTAGGGTTTCACCGGAGAGAGGCTCCGGAGCGTATGAATCCCACTCAAGCCTGGGGTATGCCATAACATGTGTGTTATAATGTGGCATGGGTCTTAGATGTCCAAAATTCCCTCACTCTTTCTGTTATTGCTTCAGCGGTGTCATATTCTGTCTTGTGGGGTTCCAGGACTAGTCAGAGCCCGAATCTACCAGATTTGATGGAACAAGGGGAATCTTGCCAAGAGGTGGGCCCTACCATTGTCTTGGGTGTTCCTTGGGCTTAACCTTACACAACCAAGCAATTAGTTCCACTTTTCTACCCCCTTCCGGCTCACGTAGAGGGGCTAGATCGACAGTTCCATCGTTTTCTCCAACGGGCCTAGGGTTTCTCCGGAGAGGGGCTCCGGAGTATCTGAATCCCACCCAAGCCTAGGGTATGACATACCATGTGTGTTAGAGTGTGGAATGGGTCTTGGATGCCCAAGATTCCCTCACCCTTTGTGTCACTACCAAATTCCACGCAGTCTGTGACGTTTCAATAACGTTGCGGATGGGCTCCAAACCGTCGCTAAGGGCAATCCGCGACGGTTTACGCGACGGAGTGAGAACGTTCTGATCGACTGTCACGGATGATTCTACAACGATTAAATGAACACTAATCCGTCGCTAGCTACTGGCCGGCCCAGCACAAGGCCCAACAAGGAGCGACGTTTTTTTCGTCGCAATGTGTGTACACGTGGCATCGTTTTCCCGTTACCCGTTACTGACGTCACTTCCACCGTTCCTGACGTCATCATCGTATTGACATTTTAAAAACGTCGCGATTGGAACTACCGTTACCTCCGTTAATGATGTCATAATATGTCCGACATTTATTTTCTCGTCGCGGGTACAAGCAGTATAAGGTGCCACGTGTCGCTCGCATAATGTTCCACGTATACGCTTATTCCCGACGAATTTATAACGTTGTCCGACGGTGCGACGTTTTAGTTCGTCGTAAGACGTCGCGAATCATGAGCCAGCACGTGTATCAACACGGCATGTCCACGTCGAAACGTTTCCGTGACATGTTTATTTCGTCGCGATTTCCATCCAATAAGGTGTCGCCTCATGGACCTACCATATAGTACCACGTGTCCTCGTATTCATAAGCATGGAAAATACTATACTAGTTTTCACAGCAAAGCAAACACAACAAATACATAAATTCCGAATAAGGTCACAACATAGCTCGCCAGCAAAGGCAGTCTAATACAGTTCACCAGACAAAAAGCGGTTTCACAAAGGGCTACTCAGTTCCATATCTCGGATGAACTTGAGCCAACATGCCACCATTAAGGGTTTTGTGCATTTCTTGACTCTTCTTCATACCTTTGTATTCCTCCGTCATACGCAACAATTCTTGTAGATGCCTCATCCTATCTGCATCAGCTTGTTCCTTGGCCTACTTCAACTCATCAACTACAGACTGCAGGTCCTGCCTCTGTTTTCTCTCAGAATCAAGTTGAAGGTGAAGCTGAGACTTTGTTGCTCTTGCACTGGTTGTGAACCCACCTATGGTATACAGGAACGAAGACTTTAGACGGTTCTTGGTCAGCACGGCAGCGACAGCTTCGGTGGCAGAAAGAGGTTCCTCAACACCGCCATCTACTGAAGTACGTTCTATCATATGATATTGCATTTCTTCCTATAAAGCATGTAAAAGCTTTAGATGAAATAGAAGCTGAACTAGCTTGTAAGGAACATTCATATCATGACAAGCTTTTACATAACAACGATGCAAATAGCAGATGACAAGCAATTAAGCACGCATGACAAGCTTGTAAGGAACAGAAATGAAAAACATCACATGACAGGCATGTAAGTAAACATGGCTGAAAATAGTAGACGACAAGCATGTACAAAACATAGATGAAAATAGCAGCTCACAAGGATAGATGAACTAGCAGATGAAAAGCAAGCAGCATGCATGTGCATGAACTATGAGATGACAAGCATAGGTGAAATAGCAGGAGTTTGCATCAGAATTCACAAAGGGAAGCATCAGTACGTACCTAGAAGAATCTATTGAGGTAATTGTTGATCCCAGAGATAAACAGTATTCTGAGGGACTTACAATTGCTCTTTTCACGGGCGAAGAGAATCCACGTGTCTTGTTGTTGTGCGTAGCTTTGAACAATTCAAAGGCATCTTCCCCCATGTCGCAGCAAACCTCGTAGCTACGAGAACCTATGGCGCTATGGAACTGGACGGCCTGTCTGCTTTGCCTGGCTTTCATACAAGCCATCTACATAAACGAAGTATGAACTGATTAGACACAGTCCAGGTTATGGAATAGAAACAGTGGCAAGGTAGAGTGAACAAAGACAGTACCTGTTTCTTGACTGAGGACCAGTTATCGACTAGCCTGCACCATTCTGCTTCGCTCATGTGCCCAACTACATCAGGAGGCGTTCGTACAACTCTACTCTTGTCTCTAACACTGTCAAAAAATTCTTGCTCCAGAATATGGCGTCTTTGTCTTGTACAGTTCTTGAGATGCATCAGAAGAGATTGACGAATAACTGGGTCTCTATGGTTCAGATGAAACTTTGACTGAAACAAAAGAAAGAGCACTTTTCAGTTATATGAAAAGCAATGGAATGAACTGGAAGCTTCTGTTACAAAACTTACAGACACATGGCCGTGGTAGGAGAAAATTATATCTTCCCTTCCCTTGTACTCTTTCCAATGGGGAAGATAGGGACAGTGTTCTTCATAGCTAATGAACACGCAGTAGCATACATGGCAGCAACCTTTGGGTCCATTGGCCTTGTCTTTCCATAGGAATAACAATTCTGATCATGTTTCCTTTGGACATGTTTCTTATCCTCCCAGCCGCACCACTCGAAACAATGTCTTCAGATGGGTAATCTACAGAAATTGTGGCATTGCTAGAGTTAATATTCTGCATTTTGGATTTCCCTCCACACATGGCCCCTCGTAGAGCATGCAATCTCTGTGATATGTCATCTTGCTCTTCGTTGCATGCACCTTTCTCCTTGACTTGGGAATCTTGCCCCTCGCCTAGGAATGGTGGCAGCTCACCTTGCACACCTAGCAGCTCATCGTAGGGAGGTACCTGCTCGCATTGGGCGGCTACCTCCTCACGGTGGTCAGCCTCCTCCATCTGATGGGCAGGTTCCATCTGGCCATGGGCAAGTGCCTGCTCGCCTTGGCAAGCTTCCTGCTGGCCTTGGGGAGCTGCCTCCTCGTCTTGGACCACTGGTTGCTTGAGTTCGTCATCTGCATATAGATGGACATGGGCAACTGCATGCTCGCGATGGGCCTTGACGCGCTTGCGTTTACAACCATGTCCACCAGGAGGCATCTTTGTCCTACTATATGTACTCTTGACTTTAATGTTCCTAAGTTGCACGGTTCATATGTACAAAATAAACTAGGATAGTAGCACAAAATACATGGCAGAACAGTAATTAAGCCAGCAGTTCCACACAACATAAGTACCTTTATTGTTGAGCTATCATGCAAGGCATGCCTTATCTAGATGGTGGACATGGTATAAATGGAAATAAATAGCTTACAATATAAGTCTAGAATTGATGATTTATGCAAATAAATGAAAATAAATAGCGCATATATGTTCTTTACAAATAGCCTTATCTTTCATTGGGATGTGACAACATAGAGTTAGAAAATCTTAGCGATGCAATTCGTTGTTTGACCATATCATATCAATAATCTAATTTGTGGTCCTAAGTATCATAGTATCGTAGGAGAAGTGATCTTAAGCTTTATACAAGATGGAAAATAAGGAAACTCTGACCAAAGGAAATGGACGGCTACCAGGCAGGCGAGGTGGCAGATCTTGAGGACGACCTGGACGGCGAGGTGGCAGATCTTGACGGCGACCTGAACGACGAGGTATCAAATCTGGACGGCGAGGTGGCAGATATGGATGGCGTCCTGGACGGCGAGGTGGAAGCCCGGGAAGGCGAGCTGATCGGCAGGGTGGACGACCGGGAACGGCAAGGTGGAAGCCCGGGAAGGCAAGTTGCACGGCGAGGTGGAAGACCGGGGACATCCAGGTGGAAGCCAGGAAGGCGAGCTACATGGCTAGGTGGAAGGCCGAGGCGGAGTAGATGGGGTTTAGGAGGAAATGGAGATTTCAGACAAGAAGAGGAGGGGAAATTTCGGCGAGGGGGCAGACAAGAGGGAGATGTTCGAAATTTAGGGCGGCATAGGCGGCAAAGTTTTTGGTCGATAATTTGGGTGGGTGGCGCGAAATTTTCTGTGCCCGCCAAATTTTGGTACATTGGCTGGAGAACATTTCTGGACGTTGGATACATGATGGATAGCCTAAAAAGATAACCATTATTGAAATATGTTATTTAAGGATAATGGGAAGACATCTATAAATTACTGACATAAACTATTACTAATAATAAATAAATTACCCTACCATTGTCTTGGGTGCTCCTTAAGCCTAACCTAAAACAACCAAACAATTGGTTCCGCTTTGCTACCCCTTTTCCGGCTCACGTAGAGGGGCCAAAACGCCAGTTCCATCTTTTTTCCCAGCGGGGCTATGGTTTCTCCGGAGAGGGGGCTCTGGAACGTCTGAATGCCACCACAACACATGGTATGCCATAACATGTGTGAGTGTGGAATGGGTCTTGGATTCCCAAGATTCCCTCTCTCTTTGTGCTAGGGTTTCACCGGCGTCGAATTCTCTCTCGCGGGTTCCAGGACTGCTTAATGAGAGCCCGAAACTCCCGGATCTAACAGAACTGGGGGAATCTTGACAAGAGGTGGGCCCAACCATTTTTCTTGGGTATTCCTTGATCCTAACATAACACGACCAAGCAATTGGTTACACTTTGGTACCCCCTTATCACTCACGTAGAGGGGCCAGAACGACATTTCTGTCCTTTTCCCTAGCGGGGCTATGGTTTCTCCGGAGTGGGGGGGGGGGGCTCCAGATCGTCTGAATGCCCCTAAATCCCATGGTATTCCATACCATATGTGTTAGATTGGGGAATATAATGGGTCTTGGATGCCCATGATTCCCTCGCTCTCTGTGTTAGGTCTTCACCGTCGTCGGATTCTCTCTAGCGGGTTCCAAGACTACTTAGAGCCCGAAACTCCCGGATTTGAAGGAACTAGGGGGAATATTGCCAAGAGGTGTGTACCCTAACATTTTCTTTGGTGTTCCTTGGGCCTAACCTAAAACAACCAAACAATTGGTTCCACTTTGCTACCCCTTCCGGCTCACGTAGAGGGGCCAGAACGGTTGTTCTGCGTTTTTCCCCATCGGGGCTATGGTTTCTCCGGAGGGGGGCTCCGGATCGTATGAAATCCACCAAATCCCATCGTATGACATACCATAGTCTTAGAGTGTGTCATGGTCTTGGATACCCGAGATTACCTCGCTCTATTTGTTACGGCTTCACCGCCGTCGGATTCTCTCTAGCGTGTTCCATGACTACTTAGAGTCCGAAACTCCCGGATCTGACGGAACTGGGGTAATCTTGCCAAGAGGTGGGCCTTGCCATTTTCTTGGGTGTTCCTTGGGCCTAACCTAACACAACAAAGCAGTTAGTTCAATTGTGCTACCCCTTCCGGCTCACGTAGATGGGACAGAACGACAATTCCGTCTTTTTCCCTAGCGGGGCTATGCTTTATCCGGAGAGGGGGATCCCGATCGTATGATTGCCACCAAATCCCATTGCACGCCAAACCATGTGTGCTAGAATGTGGCATGGGTCTTGGATGCCCAGGATTCCCTCGCTCTCTGTGTTAGGGTTTCACCGGTGTCGGATTCTCTCTCGCAGGTTCCAGGACTAATTAATGAGAGCCCGAAACTCCCGGGTGTGCCAGAACAAGGGGAATCTTGCCAAGAGGTGGGCCCTACCATTCTCTTGGGTGTTCCTTGGGCCTAAAATAACACAACCAAACAATTAGTTCCACTTTGCTACCCCCTTCCGGCTCACGTAGATGGGGCAGAACGACATCTCCGTCTTTTCCCCTGCGGGGCTACGGTTTCTCCGGAGAGGTGGCTCCAGATCGTCTGAATGCCACCAAATCCCATTGCACGCCATACCATGTATGATAGAGTGTGGAATTTGTCTTGTATGTCCAATATTCCCTCTCTCACTGTGCTAGGGTTTCACCGGCGTCGGATTCTCTCTCGCGGGTTCCAGGACTAATTAATGAGAGCCCGAAACTCTCGGGTATGACGAAACTGGGGGAATCTTGCAAAGAGGTGGACCCTAACATTTTATTTGGTGTTCCTTGTGCCTAACCTAACATAGTCAAACAGTTGGTTCCACTTTTCTATCCCCTTCCGGCTGACGTAGAGTTGCCAGAACGGCAGTTCCGCCTTTTTCCCTAGCGGGGGGTTACAGTTTATTCGGAGGGGGGCTCCGGATTGTATGAATGCCACCAAATCCCATGGTATGACATACCATGTGTGTTAGAGTGTCATGGTCTTGGATACCCGAGATTACCTCGCTCTCTGTGTTAGGGTTTCACCGGTGTCGGATTCTCTCTCGCAGGTTCCAGGACTAATTAATGAGAGGCCGAAACTCCCGGGTGTGAAGGAACTGGGGGAATCTTGCCAAGAGGTGTGCCCTTCCATTATCTTGGGTCTTCCTTGGGCCTAACATAACACAACCAAACAGTTAGTTCCACTTTTCTACCCCTTCCGGCTCACGTAGATGGGGCAGAACGACAATTCCGTCTTTTTCCCGAGCGGGGCTATGGTTTCTCCGTAGAGGTGGCTCCAGATCGTTTGAATGTCACAAAATCCAATTTTCAAGCCATACCATGTGTTCTAGAGTGTGGCATGTGTCTTGGATGCCCAAGATTCCCTCGCTCTCTGTGTTAGGCTTTCACCTGTGTCGTATTCTCTCTCGTGGGTACCAGGACTAACTAATGAGAGCCCGAAACTCAAGGGTGTGACGGAACTGGGGGAATCTTGCCAAGAGGTTGGCCCTACAGTTCTATTGGGTGTTCCTTGGGCCTAACCTAACACAACCAACCAGTTAGTTCCACTTTGCTACCCCCTTCCGACTCTCGTAGATGGGGCAGAACGACAGTTCCGTCTTTTCCCCATCGGGCTATGGTTTCTCCGGTGGGAGCTCCGGATCGTCTGAACGCCACAAAATCCCATGGTATACCATACCATGTGTATTATAGTGTGTCATGGGTCTGGGATTCCAAAGAGTCCCTCGCTCTCTGTGTTAGGGCTTCACCGGCGTTAGATTCTCTCTAGCGGGTTCCATGACTACTTAGAGCCCGAAACTCCCGAATTTGACGGAACTAGGGGAATCTTGCCAAGAGGTGGACCCTAACATTTTATTTTGTGTTCCTTTTTCCTAACCTAACACAACAAAACAGTTGGTTCCACTTTGCTACCCCCTTCCGACTCACATAGAGGGGCCAGAACGGCAGTTCCGCCTTTTTCCCAAGCGGGGCTATGGTTTCTCTGGAGGGGGGCTCCAGATCGTATGAATGCCACTAAATCCCAGGGTATGACATACCATGTGTGTTATAGTTTTCCATGTTCTTGTATACCCGAGATTACCTCTCTCTCTGTGTTAGGGCTTCACCGGCGTCGGATTCTCTCTGGCGTGTTCCAGGACTACTTAGAGCCCGAAACTCCCGAATCTGACGGAACTGGGGGAATATTTCGAAGATGTGGGACCTACCATTGTATTGGGTGTTCCTTCGGCCTAACCTAACACAACCAAGAAATTGGTTCCACTTTGCTACCCCCTTTCGGCTCTTGTAGTTGGGGCAGAACGACAATTCCGTCTTTTTCCCAGCGGGGCTATGGTTTATCCGGAGAGGGGGCTCCGGATCGTCTGAATGCCACCAAATCCCATTACCAGCCACACCACATGTGATATATTGTGGCATGGGTCTTATATTCCCAAGTTTCATTCTCTCTCTGTGTTAGGGTTTCACCGATGTCGGATTCTCTCTAGCGTGTTCCAGGCCTACCTAGAGCCCGAAGCTCGCGGATCTGACGGAGCTGGGGGAATCTTTCCAAGAGGTGGGACCTATCATTGTATTGGGTGTTCCTTCGGCCTAACCTAACACAACCAATAACTTGGTTCCACTTTGCTACCCCCTTCCGACTCATGTAGATGGGGTAGAACGACAATTCCATCTTTACCCAGCGGGGCTATGGTTTATACAGAGAGGTGGCTCCGGATCGTCTGAACGCCACCAAATCCCTTTACACGCCACACCACGTGTGATAGAGTGTGCCATGGTCTTGGATACCCGATATTACCTTGCTCTCTGTGTTAGGGTTTCACCGGTATCGTATTCTCTCTCGCGGGTTCCAGGACTAATTAATGAGAGCCCGAAACTCCCGGGTGTGACGGAACTGGGGGAATATTGCCAAGAGGTGTGCCCTACCATTCTCTTGGGTCTTCCTTGGGCCTAACCTAACACAACCAAACAATTATTTCCACTTTGCTACCCCCTTCTGGCTCACGTAGATGGGGCAGAACGACAATTCCGTCTTTCCTCCATCGGGGCTATGGTTTCTCCGGAGGGGGCTCCGGATCGTCTGAATGCCACCAAATCCCATGGTATACCATAACATGTGTGTTAGAGTGTGTCATGGGTCTGGGATGGCCAAGAGTCCCTCGCTCTCTGTGTTAGGGCTTCACCGGCGTCGGATTCTCTCTAGCGGGTTCGAGGACTACTTAGAGCCCGAAACTCTCGGATTTGACGGAACAAGGGGAATCTTGTCAAGAGGTGGACCCTAAAATTTTCTTTGGTGTTCCTTGTGCCTAACCTAACACAACCAAACAGGGTGTTCCACTTTGCTACCCCCTTCCGGCTCACGTAAAGGGGTTAGAACGACAGTTCCGCCATTTTCCCCAGCGGGGGGCTCCGGATCGTACGAATGCCACTAAATCCCATGGTATGACATACCATGTGTGTTAGAGTGTGTCATGTTATTGTATACCCAATATTACCTCTCTCTCTATGTTAGGGCTTCACCGGCGTCGGATTCTTTCTAGCGTGTTCCAGAACTACCTAGAGCCCGAAACTCCCGGATCTGACGGAACTGGGGGAATATTTCCAAGATGTGGGACCTACCATTGTATTGGGTGTTCCTTCGGCCTAACCTAACACAACCAAGAAATTGGTTCCACTTTGCTACCCCCTTTCGGCTCATGTAGATGGGGCAGAACGACAATTCCGTCTTTTTCCCAGCGGGGCTATGTAGCGTTCCCACATTTAAATAATGTAAGGACACCTGTGTTAGTGTGCTAGTCCCTGGATCAATTGCTAGCACCACAGTACAAAATGAAATATCATGCAAGTGCATCAAATTCTATTACATCGCATGATCCAGTCTTTACAAAATAGCATTACAACTTGCATAGTCTTAGAAGACTAGCAGTAAACAAGGATATACAACGGAAAACATAGTAAACATTGAGCCCATCTTCTTCATGTGCCACAGGCAAAACATGTTGGCGATAGTCTCGAGATCCTAAACGAAATCCTCACTCATCTTCAGAAACATCTGCAATATGGAATATGCAGCCACAAGGGAGTCAATACAATTTAATGTATTGGCAAGTAACACTATGGTGGATATAAATGGCAAAACTAATACTACATGCTTATTTGGCTGAGTAGAGTTTAGGCTAAGTCATAAAGCCAGTTTTTTCCTATCTCTTTTGTAAAACAAACTTTTCTTTTCAAAGGGGTGGCAACATTGGATTTAGATCCAAGCACCACAATACTCTTCACTTGGTCAAAATTTTACTTATTGAAATTGGTGATGAGATTCTTCCGTCAATCCTTGTCCAGCTGCTCATAGTTGTCCATAACCGGGGACACGGCTAAGATCTTAGTTTGTCGACTCTGCAGAGGTTGTGCACTTTCACCCTTTGTCTTCAATTAGCCCAAACATCCTATACACCCGGAGTGCATCATGGAAAGGAGAGAATTGAGACGAGATCTTTCAGAAGAAGAAGTCCAAACCCACCGGCAAGACCCGTTCCACCTATAATTTTGCTACATCTGCTTGTCAAGCCTGGGCTGAACCCTCACAACTTAATTGATCAAGACAGAGCCCATATTGTCAAAAGGCTGCACGGTAAGCTACTATACTTAGAGGGACTTATTAATCTCTTTGTTCCTGGGTGGCCATCCACAAGTGACAACCTCAAGTGAAATAACCCTTAAACAAGGGCCCTGAGGAAACACTCAACATAATCCAGTCTTACCACTTCCACCCAGGTGGTTCATTTATTTGTTAGACTTAGAATTTTTCCTACACATCTAGTAAAACCATTTGTAATATTGCATAGCATCTACTAAGTTCTAAGGCTATCAAAATAACAAGGTATAAGGAATGGCTACACACTACTAGGAGAATAGCATAACATAATATAACTTAGTAAAATTTCCTATCATGCATACTACTCAAAAATCAACTAATGCATATATAAAATAATTGGTAGTTGATGGTGTGTTACTTGCCTTGTTGAAGTTGGTGAATAAATAACACTCTCTTCACAAAAGATCGATGCTCTCCGTACAATCTATACATTGAAAACACAATAACAAAATAAACAAGCATGCTAACAAACATACAAACAAAGCAAAGGAAAATGTGTGAAAACATTTAGTTTGAATTCATAAAAGAAACTAAGTGATTATAGTTAGAGTTTTCCATTTGTGACTAAAGTTTAGCTTTTGATCAAAAGATCACACAAGTTCTTGGTCCAAATATTTAAGTCTTGAGTTTTTTTCAAGTCTTCATTTGCTTCCTTGAGTTGCCTCTGATATCTAAGTCTTTTTGCATGTTCTTCAATGGCCTTGCTCGTAGTCCTCCTTACTGAGTTGAAGAAAATCATCTGGAGCACCTATCTAGGATTTAGGGACTTAGTCATATAGAATAAGATAGGTAGTAGATATTGCTAGAGTTTCCTCAAAAAGGACTTGTAAAACCTTCCTCTTCTTCTTCATCATCTTCTGGGAGAGTATTCTTCTTGAGCTGAACTTGGCTTCTTGTTGAAGTCTTGGTCAAAATCTCTCATCTCACTTGAGAAACTAATTCTAAGTCTTAGACAAAAATAAATTTGATACTAATTCTCCTTGAATAAGTTCCAGCTCCAGGTCTTCACATTGTTTGGTCTTCTTAATGATAATCTTCACCCTCCTTTTGTAGCTTCCTCCTTGGTGCGATGACTTCATTGTCTTTGCAAAACTTAATGGTTTTGGTTCAAGCTAGGGGATGGTATTTATCTAACTTAGCCATAGTACAAGTTCTAAGGGAAAGAAAAGAAAGGGGAGGAAAACATAGAGAAAGATGGAATTGGTCTTCTTGAAATTCCTCTTTATTTTCTTCTAAGTGCTTATATTACTTGGAGATGCTTCTGAAGTTGTTACGTTCTTCATTGGTTTTCTAGCTTCATGTCAAAAAATCTCAACGATGACAAACAAAATGATTTAACAAAAAAATGTGATTTGTATGATGTAGTATATTTATTGTTTTATTGGGTATGAAAGATCAACATGAAGTCATAGGAACGGAATAAGCGCGATATAGTTTATCGATTTTGAGATATGGCATAGAAGAATATGACTTTGAGTTAGAACTCATGTAGAGTAACCGAGTCAATTTTTTTTTTGAATAGTGTTACTCGTTAGAGTGCATCCTTATGCACCGTTAGCAAATGATTCACTTTAAGGATTTGTAGTTCTAAAAGAATATGCCCAATTTTACTCAACCACTCAAATGCGATTTGAATAATTTAAATTGGTAAAAAAAAAAGACAGATAACGTAGAAGTGTACTACATGTCTCATAGATTCAGTAGATATATAATTTGACAGATGAGATATATATTTTATGAGCCCGAGCAAGTTTATGTCTAGGATTAAACAAAACAAGATATAATTAGTGCGATGGTTCTAAAAGTAATGGATTAAAGACTAGATTCTAATCCTAAATTTTGTATCTAACAGTTATATGATTACTTGTACGTATGTGTAATTGCATGTACAAATGCTATTAGTATATCTCAAGTGTACGTGAATGTGCTATATATGCATGGACTGGTCTCATGCATGCGTACGTTTCCTGGACGTGGAGTTTCGGCAAGGACACGCTCATTAGCTAGTTTTGCTAAAGCATTCATCCAACCATACAGATAGTTGTTGTCCGGGACACACCTGGAGACAGAGAAGGACAAGTCGGGTCGGTCGTCTGGTTCACAGTGACCAGGACGTCCTGGTTGTCCGGCAGCTGCTTGTCAAGGTTCGTGGCGTGGAAGCGAGCTTCGGTCGACGACGGCGCGGCCGTGCCAGAGACGGCGACGAACTACAGCGACACGAGCTCAGGTTGTCGATGTCCTCGTTCTGATGGGGACAAGAAAAATCGAACAAGGGTATGATTAGAATCCTCAGGTCGAGGCGGAGAGGTGGGACGAGGAAAGCTAAGCGGGGAATTTCCTACCGTGGCCAGGAATCACGAAGAACGGCGGCTGCACTCTGGAGTTCCAACGGCGGTGCGACAAATGTCTTTGTTTTGAAAGACGACTATGTCCTGGAGCTAGGCCTTGAATAATACAGTCTACTGGTGCAAGGAATTGACGACGAAATCAGCGTGGACGACAAGATGTGACGATGAACTCGATTTTTGGGAGGAAATGGGCACGAATGGTATGATATGTAGAGTGATTCTTTGGGAAAAGTTTGAGAAGGGAAATGTGGGAGGAGGAAGTGGGGCACGCTGTGGACAAAGTGGTTCGGCCTGTTTTGTTCCGAGGAGGGAGATCGGGGAGTCAATGCCAACCAATGGCATTCGGTTCACCACGTTAATCCGGACGTTTAAGTCATTCATGTGGGAGATTAATCGCCTGAATAAGACGCCCATCAAATTCTGAGTAACGTTCGTGTTTAATTCGAGCCATTTAGTGGTCTTGAATGACCTAAAGGAAGGGGAGAAGGAAACAGACATGGGTAACGTACAGCTTGCGTAGGTTGCGACGAGGAAGACGACCGTTCGGTTGCTGGTGGGCTCGGTATGATGGGCTGGCATGGGTCGGTCCGTTTATTTTCTTTTTCTTCTCTTCTAAATTTATTCATACCTTTTATTTTAAGACTCCAAATCACCTCAAACAAAAACCTATGGTTTCGTAAAAATATTTCCTTTCAAAAGAAAACATTGGTGTTCTGTTTGAACGCACTTAAGATAATTTTATTTTCTAAATATGATTAGATTACTTATAGCTACTTTATGCCATTTTTCAAAATGGGAAATAATTAATTAGATAACTGGTCAAATAAAAACAGGGGCATAACACTTTTGAAAATATAGTACTTTTCTCATAATGAACTTGGGGGAAAACATTTTGTTACTTGATACTTGATGTAGTAGTTGAAAAGTGATATAGTTATTATTTTTATTTTTTTACTTTGAAAGTAATATTTGAGTTAGAAACATTTTATGCACTAGGGTTTGCTAAATAAAATAAATTACTTTGAATTATGAAGACTTAGTTGAAGGAGGTTTTTGGATTATGGAAAACACAGGCATTAACGGATTTTTAATTTCTATAACATTGGAAAAACAATATTATTTCCTTTGTGTTTGGGTTTTATTTGTTTTTGGTGGATTGATTTAATAGAAAACAAAAAGTTTCAAATTTTTGTGATTTTTGCACTTTCCAAAAATTAGGGATGTTACAGACTACCACCCTTAAAAGAAATCTCGTCCCGAGATTTGGAAGGCTAGAAAGAAAGATTAGGTTTGGGTAAGTGGGTTCCACAACAACTGGGTGGGCTACCACCCTTAAAAGATACTTTTGTGGGTAGTCTATTTTCATTATATTTGGAGTGTAGATTGATTTGAGATTGGCTTGAGTAGAACTTTCCCTCATGGTAGAGTTACGAACCAACAAAATTATGTTGAACTACCTTTGACATAGAGGGATCACTCTTTGGGTCAATCAAAAGTCTTTAGGTTCCTCTCAACTTGGTCTTTTGATGTTCTTGGAAAATCTTCCATCTTGTTGTTGTCATCCTTGACAGCAAACACCATTCTATTTCTAACGAAACTCTCATGGCAGGCAAAAATCTTCCATTTGTTTGATACCTCCAAGGTTGGCTTGATCCTCACCGAAAATAGTACGTTTTCAGCAACACTAACATAGGGTCATGATTGTTTCTACCATTCTATGGTTCTGGTTTAATATCGTCGTCTCTCTAATAAGTATGTCACTCAGATTTAACATTCCTCATAGCAAAAGTAAATAATGTGAGTAGTCACCATGGGGGCCAATCCATGTTGCACTCAATCATTACCTTGTACTTGGATTGATGAATCTTGTTTAATAACACTAGGTCACCTCACTTGTCTAACAGAAAGTTTCCAATCTGTAAGACAAACTTGAGCTAACTATCATTTCTGAACTAGTGGGTTGCGTAAAAATCTTATGTAACACAAACTGGTTGTTGTTTTCTTCATTATTTCTTCTCTTGGTGTAGTTGGATCTGAAATCTTCATAGCTCATGCAACTTTGAGTCCACTTATCTATCTTCTCTTGTTGATTGTCTTGCTGCTCCTTATGATGTAGTTGGCATTGATAATGGATGTGATTCTTCCTTCACACAAAAGAACAATTTGGGAATAACCTTCCTTAAATAGGATGACTTGTGTCTCTATAGAGAACTGGTCATGACATTCTTGGGTGAAAGGGTTGTTGTTGCACTTTATATGGTATCCCAATATGGTTGGTAAATGGGTATGGGTTTTTGTTTGGCTTAGAATGATTGAGTAGAGATTAGAAAGAGACTAAAGAAAATCCTACCCCAACAAACTCATCTTGCAAACAACACATAACAAACATATAGCAACTCAATCATCACACCAAACAACATGGTTTTTATAAAACACTAATATTATCATACCACACTCATTAGTATGAACAATATACTAATACGTTAACGTTGTTCTAACAAAGTAACTAGATTGGTGGTCTACTATTCAAGGCAGGGTAACAACTTTCTTGCTTTATTCCTCATGAGAGGTCTTCAATACTCCGTCTTCACGATGATCTCCGCGTTCTTGTACATTGCAATCTCTTTTTCAAGAGTGTTGATCTCTTCTTCGGCTTCCTTGAGACCCTTCTTAGTGTTGTGAAGTCTCCACTTGAGTCTCTCAGTAAGTTCTTCAATAGCCCTCCATGCAGCACTTCTTGCTGAATCAAAGAATGTCAAATGCACCTCCTTGTTGGTAAGTATGCAATCTCCTCCCTTCTTGTGGTCGTATTCATTGTTCATGTACAGATGAATCTGCACCCACCAATACTCAAGATCATCTTCCTCATCAATGTAGGGAAAACCCCAGTAGACTGCTGGTCCTTCAAATCCCATGATTAACATGAGATCCTTCAATGCTCTTGGAAAATCAGTGTCACACTCCAGGGTCATGGTCATCATTGGTCCTTTCTTGAGTGATTCAATGATGTTGGTCATCTGTAGATAAGAGTATACGTTAGAAATGTATCATGGGAAGGAGTACGAGGAGAAATGAAGTCATAAAAGATTTCTTTGAGGAGTAGTTGTAAGATAGTAAAATTTTATTCCTATGGATTTTCCTATTCTAATCCAAACCTAGGGTCTCGAATCCTACAGGCAACACAATGCTCTGATACCATTTTGTAGCGTTCCCACATTTAAATAATGTAAGGACACCTGTGTTAGTGTGCTAGTCCCTGGATCAATTGCTTGCACCACAGTACAAAATGAAATATCATGCAAATGCATCAAATTCTATTACATCGCATGATCCAGTCTTTACAAAATAGCATTACAACTTGCATAGTCTTAGAAGACTAGCAGTAAACAAGGATATACAACGGAAAACATAGTAAACATTAAGCCCATCTTCTTCATGTGCCACAGGCAAAACATGTTGGCGATAGTCTCAAGATCCTAAACGAAATCCTCACTCGTCTTCAGAAACATCTGCAATATGGAATATGCAGCCACAAGGGAGTCAATACAATTTAATGTATTGGCAAGTAACACTATGGTGGATATAAATGGCAAAACTAATACTACATGCTTATTTGGCTGAGTGGAGTTTAGGCTAAGTTTGCATAAAGCCAGTTTTTTCCTATCTCTTTTGTAAAACAAACTTTTCTTTTCAAAGGGGTGGCAACATTGGATTTAGATCCAAGCACCACAATACTCTTCACTTGGTCAAAATTTTACTTATTGAAATGGGTGATGAGATTCTTCCGTCAATCCTTGTCCAGCTGCTCATAGTTGTCCATAACCGGGGACACGGCTAAGATCTTAGTTTGTCGACTCTGCAGAGGTTGTGCACTTTCACCCTTTGTCTTCAATTAGCCCAAACATCCTATACACCCGGAGTGCATCATGGAAAGGAGAGAATTGAGACGAGATCTTTCAGAAGAAGAAGTCCAAACCCACCGGCAAGACCCGTTCCACCTATAATTTTGCTACATCTGCTTGTCAAGCCTGGGCTGAACCCTCACAACTTAATTGATCAAGACAGAGCCCATATTGTCAAAAGGCTGCACGGTAAGCTACTATACTTAGAGGGGACTTATTAATCTCTTTGTTCCTGGGTGGCCATCCACAAGTGACAACCTCAAGTGAAATAACCCTTAAACAAGGGCCCTGAGGAAACACTCAACATAATCCAGTCTTACCACTTCCACCCAGGTGGTTCATTTATTTGTTAGACTTAGAATTTTTCCTCCACATCTAGTAAAACCATTTGTAATATTGCATAGCATCTACTAAGTTCTAAGGCTATCAAAATAACAAGGTATAAGGAATGGCTACACACTACTAGGATAATAGCATAACATAATATAACTTAGTAAAATTTCCTATCATGCATACTACTCAAAAATCAACTAATGCATATATAAAATAATTGGTAGTTGATGGTGTGTTACTTGCCTTGTTGAAGTTGGTGAATAAATAACACTCTCTTCACAAAAGATCGATGCTCTCCGTACAATTTATACATTGAAAACACAATAACAAAATAAACAAGCATGCTAACAAACATACAAACAAAGCAAAGGAAAATGTGTGAAAACATTTAGTTTGAATTCATAAAAGAAACTAAGTGATTATAGTTAGAGTTTTCCATTTGTGACTAAGGTTTGGCTTTTGATCAAAAGATCACACAAGTTCTTGGTCCAAATATTTATGTCTTGAGTTTTTTCAAGTCTTCATTTGCTTCCTTGAGTTGCCTCTGATATCTAAGTCTTTTTGCATGTTCTTCAATGGCCTTGCTCGTAGTCCTCCTTACTGAGTTGAAGAAAATCATCTGGAGCACCTATCTAGGATTTAGGGACTTAGTCATATAGAATAAGATAGGTAGTAGATATTGCTAGAGTTTCCTCAAAAAGGACTTGTAAAACCTTCCTCTTCTTCTTCATCATCTTCTGGGAGAGTATTCTTCTTGAGCTGAACTTGGCTTCTTGTTGAAGTCTTGGTCAAAATCTCTCATCTCACTTGAGAAACTAATTCTAAGTCTTAGACAAAAATAAATTTGATACTAATTCTCCTTGAATAAGTTCCAGCTCCAGGTCTTCACATTGTTTGGTCTTCTTAATGATAATCTTCACCCTCCTTTTGTAGCTTCCTCCTTGGTGCGATGACTTCATTGTCTTTGCAAAACTTAATGGTTTTGGTTCAAGCTAGGGGATGGTATTTATCTAACTTAGCCATAGTACAAGTTCTAAGTGAAAGAAAAGAAAGGGGAGGAAAACATAGAGAAAGATGTAATTGGTCTTCTTGAAATTACTCTTTATTTTCTTCTAAGTGCTTCTATTACTTGGAGATGCTTCTGAAGTTGTTACGTTCTTCATTGGTTTTCTAGCTTCATGTCAAAAAATCTCAAGGATGACAAACAAAATGATTTAACAAAAAAAATTTAACCATTGATCTTATGATTAAATATGCCAAAATAAGCAGTGCCATATTTTTTTATGAGGTGTTGTGTGTAGTTTGAAATTCAAACTGAAATGTATAAATGTGATTTGTATGATGTAGTATATTTATTGTTTTATTGGGTATGAAAGATCAACATGAAGTCATAGGAACGGAATAAGCGCGATATAGTTTATCGATTTTGAGATATGGCATAGAAGAATATGACTTTGAGTTAGAACTCATGTAGAGTAACCGAGTCAATTTTTTTTTGAATAGTGTTACTCGTTAGAGTGCATCCTTATGCACCGTTAGCAAATGATTCACTTTAAGGATTTGTAGTTCTAAAAGAATATGCCCAATTTTACTCAATCACTCAAATGCGATTTGAATAATTTAAATTGGTAAAAAAAGAAGACAGATAACGTAGAAGTGTACTACATGTCTCATAGATTCAGTAGATATATAATTTGACAGATAAGATATATATTTTATGAGCCCGAGCAAGTTTATGTCTAGGATTAAACAAAACAAGATATAATTAGTGCGATGGTTCTAAAAGTAATGGATTAAAGACTAGATTCTAATCCTAAATTTTGTATCTAAGAGTTATATGATTACTTGTACGTATGTGTAATTGCATGTACAAATACTATTAGTATATCTCAAGTGTACGTGAATGTGCTATATATGCATGGACTGGTCTCATGCATGCGTACGTTTCCTGGACGTGGAGTTTCGGCAAGGACACGCTCATTAGCTAGTTTTGCTAAAGCATTCATCCAACCATACAGATAGTTGTTGTCCGGGACACACCTGGAGACAGAGAAGGACAAGTCGGGTCGGTCGTCTGGTTCACAGTGACCAGGACGTCCTGGTTGTCCGGCAGCTGCTTGTCAAGGTTCGTGGCGTAGAAGCGAGCTTCGGTCGACGACGGCGCGGCCGTGCCAGAGACGGCGACGAACTACAGCGACACGAGCTCAGGTTGTCGATGTCCTCGTTCTGATGGGGACAAGAAAAATTGAACAAGGGTATGATTAGAATCCTCAGGTCGAGGCGGAGAGGTGGGACGAGGAAATCTAAGCGGGGAATTTCCTACCGTGGCCAGGAATCACGAAGAACGGCGGCTGCACTCTGGAGTTCCAACGGCGGTGCGACAAATGTCTTTGTTTTGAAAGACGACTATGTCCTGGAGCTAGGCCTTGAATAATACAGTCTACTGGTGCAAGGAATTGACGACGAAATCAGCGTGGACGACAAGATGTGACGATGAACTCGATTTTTGGGAGGAAATGGGCACGAATGGTATGAGATGTAGAGTGATTCTTTGGGAAAATTTTGAGAAGGGAAATGTGGGAGGAGGAAGTGGGGCACGCTGTGGACAAAGTGGTTCGGCCTATTTTGTTCCGAGGAGGGAGATCGGGGAGTCAATGCCAACCAATGGCATTCGGTTCACCACGTTAATCCGGACGTTTAAGTCATTCATGTGGGAGATGAATCGCCTGAATAAGACGCCCATCAAATTCTGAGTAACGTTCGTGTTTAATTCGAGCCATTTAGTGGTCTTGAATGACCTAAAGGAAGGGGAGAAGGAAACAGACATGGGTAACGTACAGCTTGCGTAGGTTGCGACGAGGAAGACGACCGTTCGGTTGCTGGTGGGCTCGGTATGATGGGCTGGCATGGGTCGGTCCGTTTATTTTCTTTTTCTTCTCTTCTAAATTTATTCATACCTTTTATTTTAAGACTCCAAATCACCTCAAACAAAAACCTATGGTTTTGTAAAAATATTTCCTTTCAAAAGAAAACATTGGTGTTCTATTTGAACGCACTTAAGATAATTTTATTTTCTAAATATGATTAGATTACTTATAGCTACTTTATGCCATTTTTCAAAATGGGAAATAATTAATTAGATAACTGGTCAAATAAAAACAGGGGCATAACACTTTTGAAAATATAGTACTTTTCTCATAATGAACTTGGGGGAAAACATTTTGTTACTTGATACTTGATGTAGTAGTTGAAAAGTGATATAGTTATTATTTTTATTTTTTTACTTTGAAAGTAATATTTGAGTTAGAAACATTTTATGCACTAGGGTTTGCTAAATAAAATAAATTACTTTGAATTATGAAGACTTAGTTGAAGGAGGTTTTTGGATTATGGAAAACACAGGCATTAACGGATTTTTAATTTCTATAACATTGGAAAAACAATATTATTTCCTTTGTGTTTGGGTTTTATTTGTTTTTGGTGGATTGATTTAATAGAAAACAAAAAGTTTCAAATTTTTGTGAATTTTGCACTTTCCAAAAATTAGGGATGTTACAGGCTATGGTTTATCCGGAGAGGCGGCTCCGGATCATCTGAATGCCACCAAATCCTATTACACGCCACACCACGTGAGATAGAGTGTGGCATGGGTCTTGGATGCCCAAGATTCACTCGCTCTCTGTGTTAGGGTTTCACCGATGTCGGATTCTCTCTGGCGTGTTCCAGGACTACCTAGAGCCCGAAACTCCCGGATCTGACGAAGCTGGGGGAATCTTTCCAAGAGGTGGGACCTACCATTGTATTGGGTGTTCCTTTGGCCTAACATAACACAACCAATAAATTGATTCCACTTTTCTACCCCCTTCGGGCTCATGTAGATGGGGCAGAACGAGAATTCCGTGTTTTCCCAGTAGGGCTATGGTTTATACGGAGAGGTGATAAGGGGTGGCCCAATCTTCTCAGTGAACTCACAGATAACTTCCGTATTGATAACTAGTGCGCCACTAAGAACTCTCCGGCTGATCCCTGAAGCCAATGCAACAGATAGCAACCCAATGGATATTCTTAACTCCACACTCTTGCACAAGTAATCCACCGACTACAAGTGGTCCTGTACCGTCTTATTCCCAGTGGAACAGCAGGTAACACGTAAAGTTTGCAGATGAACTTCCAGTATGAAAGGCTAACAAGCAGTTTCAACTAGAGGTTATGGGGTTTGTTTGATTCAATCGTAGTCTGATCTATTCCACACGCAGGTGGTAGCTATATATGAGGGAGGGGTGCGGCCACAAGCTCCTTGCGCAAGCAAACCCTCTCCTACATGACTAGGACTCCTATTTCCTAACACATATGGATACAAACCGACCCCACACACAAAGGGGTGCGGCCATATTGGTATACACACCAATTGGACTCGTTTTGGAAACTGGCAGAAAACTATTCGTGGCTTGTTTCGGTCACCACGGCTTGCACGAGTCGAATTTCTTGATGGGGCCGGATCCATTGGAAAGCCCATCAAATTCCCTATCCGTAGAGTGCTTGTTTGCTGTATTTGTAGCCCGTATGAAGAATCCATGACTATTTCAAATTCGGGACTCCTGGCAGTCCGAACTGAAACATCATTTCCTTATAGTTGTTTTCCATGCCTCCTTCTTTTGCTCCTTCCTTCCTCTTCTCCATCCATGTTTGTGTTATCAATAAACCTAATCATACATATCATAGGCTTAGGTAGTATAACGTTCTCACAAACACAAACATTATTTATTACTAGGAAAGAATTCACCTTATAATAAACATCAGTGAGACTCAATATTTCCTTCCAACTCAAGCATGAATAAACCTCATGGACCTCTATTATGTCCATATATCATCCTCCCTTTCTTCAAGACAAGCCGTCCTCGGCTTGTAGTAAGCTGAAAGTGGAAGAAACAAAAAGAACAACTTGTATGCACAATACAAATATCTATAATGAGGTGCATTAGTTGTTATCATATCATAAAATTGTGCCCTAGACATGTGACCACGAATTTTGCTTAAAAATATCACATAATTATCATAGCACTCCATAAAATAGCAATCACAATTGCAAATATAAGTGAAGTTCAATAAATCATGATCAAAATGAGAATCATATGTGTATATATTTTTATTGTTTAGTATCAATTCAATTGTTCTCACCGAAGATCTATGATCAAATTTATGTTTATTAATACACTCAAAGGTGGGAACATGCTTATTATTTTCATCATAAAAATTGCAACTTAATTTGCAAATATAAGTGAAGAACAATTTATTAGCACATGTTTGTGACAAGTATTGTGGCAAACCAAACATATGTGTAAAATCATGCTCATATGTAGGAAGTTCTAGCTTATTTACCCAAGGTAAAACAATGTTCAATTCGGCCACTTTATCACAAGTTATGCATATGTGATCCACCATAAAAATTTCACTCATGTTATAGTCACCAATCAAGTTAAAAGTGAAAGAAGAAACATAATTGCTAGAATTGACATATGAAATTTCAGCAACCTTTTTCATAGCACTTTGCACACTAATTGATTCATTTAACATGATGTAATCCACAATATTATTAGGTGGTATTTTAGCAAGAACTTCTTTATGTGAAATCAACACCACATGATTAAATTTCGAAATTATCACATTATCACATGAAGGTGGAATATCTATGCTTGTTAACTCACAAGAATCAACTAGCAATTTAGTGGGTTCACATAAATCAATACTTGAGAGGGGTAATACGAAATCAGCACCTTTATCGATAGCATCCTCCTCAGAATAATTAGGTACCAATTCAACTATCTCAAGTGGTGATGCAGGTTCTACTTGTTGTGGCTCCCTTTCTTCAAAAGTAACCTGCATATCACAAGAAACAAGACTAGGCACAATGGTATGCTCCTCCAATGGATGTGATGGTGGTGGTGGTGCAGGTTGTACTATAGGCTCCCTTTCTTCAAAAGCAACCTGCACATCACAAGACACAACACTAGGAGTAGACATAGTTACATTAGTAGAAACAGCCTCATAGGTCTTCTTAACCTGTACAGATCTCATAACCAATGGTTGATGTCTAATTCTTTTAAATGTTGTAGGACTTTCATGAAATATCCAATCTCTCCTATTATTCCAAAAGAATTGTATATCAGGATAATGGCTATCAAAATTAACCTTATAGGCATCGCACCAAAAATCACTCAACAAAAGGTGACAACAAGTAAATGCTCTAGGAAACACATGACACCTAAGTTGTATTGTTTTATCATGAATAGTTAACGGAACGAAAGTAGCATGAGTAATGGGAAGTGGAGCACCATTAGTTTTTAACATAAATGAAGTACGAGTTGCATAAGTTGTCAACTGTAATGCTTCAACAACCTCAATACTAACAAAACTATACCACCGTGTACCCTTATCAAGAGTAATAGCAACAGTACTACCATTGATGTCTCCGCTGAAGTGGAACAAATTTGCTGCAAGTATTCCACTAGAATCCTCCTCCCAAAACGTATCACTGCACACAGAAGAACTAGAAAACTCCATTGATTAATTTGTTAGTAACAAAATAACAATGGGATGTGGTGTTCTCTCAGAACTCACTCAAAAATCTAGCAAGATAATAAATTATCTTACCGTTCCAAAGTGAATAGAGATACTTACCAACAAGTAGTGGCAACTAATATGCTTTGATGTGAAGAAGAGAATACCCAGGGTGTTAACAATCACACGACAAACAAGGTATATGGTGGGGCTTGGTATGGATACCTAACAACACCAAAATAACAATCCTATTTGCTGTCCAATGTGATATAAAAAGCACGGGAAACACACACCAAGTATGGAGACAAATGTGGCAATGCAAATATATGGAGGGAATTTTGCAATGCACTGGAAAGACACTAGCCAAGCTCAAATAATATTCAGGCACAAGATTGCTCAATGGTGTGTCAATATAGCAATGATGAAAATGGCTCCACAAATATATCAATGTATCTCTAGGCCTTTTTGCTTTTTCTCTATTTTTTTTTATACTTTTTACTGGCCAAATAACAACACTAGGAGCAATACTGTCAAGTGATAACAATGCTATGAACAATGTGACACAAATATATGATAATGAGCAGCCTGAAAACGAGCAAAATATTGCTAGTCTTATGGGTTGTGTACCTAAAATTTTGCTGTAGATAGGCTGTGTCTAAGGTTCACAAAGATAGGACTGAAAACCGTGTTGTATGGCGGTGATTGTGTGTACTTGTTGTTTTGTGGACTTGCTACCGCGTGGCAGCTGTTTTCTGTTGCTCAGAACCCGACAGAGATTCGACCAACAAAAAGAAAAAACGCGGCGCGATTTGCGAGAGACAGAACTGCGCACAGTTCACGCGTGGAGGGACAAAACGCGTGGTTGTCGCGTGGACTTCCGTGACGCGCGTTTGTCTCTTAGCGCATGGCGGCGCGTGGAACACCTGGTGGCGGCGCGGAAAGTGACCGGGAGCGATGGAAACAGCGCGCAGCACTTTTGGTGGCAGGTACTCCTGGATAGGCGCGTAGCGCTCTTGGCCCGCGTGGCGCGTGGCTCCCGACGGAAACAAAGCTACGCGCGGATCTCGAGGAGAAAACGACGTGGTTCTGGCAAGCCTTGTACTAGCAGAAAAGGGAGCAGCGATCGCTGCTTTGGAAAGGTGTGCGCGCGCTTGGCGTTTTGGCTGGCTCGCTGGTTCCGACACGGAACGGAAAACAACAAAGCCGCGCGGTTTGGTGGAATCTGACGCGGTTTGACTGGTAACTGGTTCGACACGGAACACGCGCCTGGATCGCTACGCGTGGTGTGCGATGCGCGTTTTTGTCGGGAAGCGCGCGGTTGATTGGTACTCCGTAGTAGTGGGCCGGCGCGCGATTGCGAGGGTGCAGGTGCTTTTTGTTGCGCTCGATTGGCGCGGAAGGAACCGACAGCGACAGCTCGCGTGCAGGTGGGTTGGCCAGCAGCGGATCGTGACAAATTTCGTGTTCAATCCGAGAATAGCTAGTAGCTCGATTGTAACAAGGAGATCTAATAGAACACGAACAACAGCAACTCGAACAGAAATATTTTTGGTGGGATTTTCGATAGAGATCTAAAAGATGAACACTAAGAACCCTAACCCTAATAGACAAAAACTAAAAACAGAAAAACTGGAACGCAAATCAACAAGAAACAGCAACTAGTAGATGCAAATTGGTGTTGATCTAGGCTCTGGCAATGAACTAAACAACTATTTTTGTGGGGCAATTTTCTGGATAGGTAATAAAAACACTCAAAGTAAAGGGAAATTTATGATAGCTCACCGAGGCAACCTGTAGCTCTGATACCAAGATGATAAGGGGTGGCCCAATCTTCTCAGTGAACTCACAGATAACTTCCGTATTGATAACTAGTGCGCCACTAAGAACTCTCCGGCTGATCCCTGAAGCCAATGCAACAGATAGCAACCCAATGGATATTCTTAACTCCACACTCTTGCACAAGTAATCCACCGACTACAAGTGGTCCTGTACCGTTTTATTCCCAGTGGAACAGCAGGTAACACGTAAAGTTTGCAGATGAACTTCCAGTATGAAAGGCTAACAAGCAGTTTCAACTAGAGGTTATGGGGTTTGTTTGATTCAATCGTAGTCTGATCTATTCCACACGCAGGTGGTAGCTATATATGAGGGAGGGGTGCGGCCACAAGCTCCTTGCACAAGCAAACCCTCTCCTACATGACTAGGACTCCTATTTCCTAACACATATGGATACAAACCGACCCCACACACAAAGGGGTGCGGCCATATTGGTATACACACCAATTGGACTCGTTTTGGAAACTGGCAGAAAACTATTCGTGGCTTGTTTCGGTCACCACGGCTTGCACGAGTCGAATTTCTTGATGGGGCCGGATCCATTGGAAAGCCCATAAAATTCTCTATCCGTAGGGTGCTTGTTTGCTGTATTTGGAGCCCGTATGAAGAATCCATGACTATTTCAAATTCGGGACTCCTGGCAGTCCGAACTGAAACATCATTTCCTTGTAGTTGTTTTCCATGCCTCCTTCTTTTGCTCCTTCCTTCCTCTTCTCCATCCATGTTTGTGTTATCAATAAACCTAATCATACATATCATAGGCTTAGTTAGTATAACGTTCTCACAAACACAAACATTATTTATTACTAGGAAAGAATTCACCTTATAATAAACATCAGTGAGACTCAATATTTCCTTCCAACTCAAGCATGAATAAACCTCATGGACCTCTATTATGTCCATATCAAGAGGTGGCTCCGGATCGTCTGAATGCCACCAAATCTCATTACACGCCACACCACATGTGATAGAGTGTTCCATGGTCTTGGATACCCGAGATTACCTCACTCTCTATGTTAGGGTTTCACCGGTGTCATATTCTCTCTCGCGGGTCCCAGGACTCATTAATGAGAGCCCGAAACTCCCGGGTGTGACGGAACTGGGGTAATATTGCCAAGAGATGTGCCCTACAATTCTCTTGGTGTTCCTTGGGCCTAACCTAACACAACCAAACAGTTATTTCCACTTTGCTACCCCCTTCCTGCTCACGTAGATGGGACAGAACGACAATTCCGTCTTTCCCCCATCGGGGCTATGCTTTCTCCGGAGGGGGCTACGGATCGTCTGAATGCCACCAAATCCCATGGTATAGCATACCATGTGTGTTAGAGTGCGTCTTGGGTCTGGGATGCCCAAGAGTCCCTCGCTCTCTGTGTTAGGGCTTCGCCGATGTCGGATTCTCTCTAGCGGGTTCTAGGACTACTTAGAGCCCGTAACTCCCGGATTTGACGGAACTAGGGGAATCTTGCCAAGAGGTGGACCCTAAAATTTTCTTTGGTGTTCCTTGTGCCTAACCTAACACAACCAAACAGTTGGTTCCACTTTGCTACCCCTTCCGTCTCACTTCGAGGGGCTAGAACGGCAGTTCCGCCTTTTCCCCAGCGGGGGGCTATGGTTTCTCCGGAGGGGGGCTACGGATCGTATGAGTGCCACTAAATCCCATGGTATGACATCCGTTGTGTGTTATAGTGTATAATGGTCTTGTATACCCGAGATTACCTCTCTCTCTGTGTTAGGGCTTCACCGGCGTCAGATTCTCTCTGGCGTGTTCCAGGACTACCTAGACCCGAATATCCCGGATCTGACGGAACAGGGGGAATCTTTACAAGAGGTGGGTGTCGTGCTGTGGAGAAGACAGATGCCTTAGGGTGGCTAAAGTTTGGGGCCGATGGACGCTGTAGGTATTTGCGGAGGGATCGCACGTCACATAGACGCGCTCAGAAACACTGCAAACACCAAGATCTACCCAGGTTCGCGGCCCTCGTGTGGAGGTAACACCCCTACTCCTGCCTACCTCTTTGTATATAGCTTGTACCGAGTAGCCACAGTACAATTCCGTCCCTCTGCCGAGTATCCAACCTCTAGTTCTCTCTCTGTCTAGTGCTAAGTCTCGCAATAAATGCTCTCAGGGCCAACGTCCCTCGCGCAGGAGGGGGCTTGCCACCTTATATACTGGTGGCTAGTCGAGTAAACAACGATTTAAAGTACTAGAAACGACAACACCACTACGCACACGTCGCACGCCTCCGTGTTCCTGCTGACGCCGTGCCGAAAGTCACCGCGCCGTCCGCCTGACAGGTCTTGTCCACCCTATCAGGTCCTTAGAGTAGGTCACTGACATGTCCTGTCCCCCTTGTCAATGACAGGACTTGACAGGCGCCTACCCTCACTGTACCCACGTGTCAGCACAGATAATCATGTTATTAGTAAGTTGAACCGCACGCCTATACGGCTGCGGGATACGTGGGATCTCTGACAACTGCTCCATTGACTTTATGCCCGAGTAGGATAGCTTCTCGTCTACTCGGGCCACCTGAGTTCTACTCGGTCAATCCCGAACTTCACTTGTATCTTCTGTTGGCCTTCAGTATATGTCACCGAGTAGCGTCCACCGGATACCGGGTACCCGGGTAGCCGCCTACCCGGCAAACAGTACATTGATCTCTGGTTTAGCACCTGCCTTACCCCTATTCGGGGGTAGCCCCCCGACATTAGTCCCCGAAGCTGGTAGAGTCCAGCGAACTTGTTCGTTGGGCCCTGACAGCTTAAACCAAATTGCCTCTGTGAAGAAGAGTGGCCGAGTTGCTCCTCAACTTGGTGACTCACAATCTT
This sequence comes from Alopecurus myosuroides, assembly GCA_028641055.1. Classification (NCBI taxonomy): domain Eukaryota; kingdom Viridiplantae; phylum Streptophyta; class Magnoliopsida; order Poales; family Poaceae; genus Alopecurus; species Alopecurus myosuroides. The sequence goes on along the minus strand of CM054057.1, from coordinate 376,266,229 downwards.
TACTCAAACTTCTCTGATTTCGGTCTGGGGAGAAATCTTCTCGGAGCCGAGTAGATCACGCGATGCAGAGTTTTGCCGAGAACTTACACTTAGCGAAATTTTCAACGCGCTCCCGCTCGATCCAGAGTGAATCCATCTTCTCGTGTCCAGGGAGGGCACGTGTCACGCGCCCGCGCTCCCGACGCCTCGGTTCTGGCGTTACAGCGTGCCACGCGCCCCTCACCGTGCCTGGGGCCCACGACCTGTTGTGTCACCTCGCGCGTGTACTCGAGAGCCCACGACCCACGTCGTGGGATTAACTGCGCCCGTTACGCGCGCATATCGCGCTGTGTGCGTTTCTAACGGGCATTTAATCCCCACACCGCACGATCTCAGCCACGATCGATCCCAATTCAGTAACTGCAGCCACAGCGGGATAAATACCCCTGCGCCGCCCTCGTCATCTCTTTCCTCGCACTTCCCCAACTCTCGCTCCCTCTTTGCCTCAGCCTCCACCGCAAAGCACAGCGCCGCCGCGAGCTCGCAACGTGACGCCGCTCCACGAACAGAGAGTGAGAGAGAGAGAGAGAAATCTCTTGCGTGCCTCCACCTTCACCGTCGCCCTCATCCTCGACGCTCCCACTTCTCCGCCAACAGAGAATGCATGGAGCTTCATAATCTCGCCGGAGACCAGCATGAGAAGGAGGTGGCTCTGGAGCGCGCCGGCTGGGAAGGCTCCGATGTCACGGCGGCGGATTGCTAGTGGCTGGTGAACACGCGCCGTGTCCCTCCCGGCGTGATCTGCCGCCCTCCCGGGAGCGAGCTCGTCCCAGCTCCCCAAACCGGTGAGTACGTCGTCTTCCTCAGCCATTTCAAACGAGGCTTAGGGTTCCCCACTTCAAAATTCTTCCAAGACTTCTTGCACCACTTCGGCCTTCAACCTCACCACTTGCGTCCAAACGCCATCACTATGCTGTCCACCCACGCCGCAGTCTGCGAGGCTTTCTTGGGTGTATATCCCACTATCCACACCTGGGCCAGATACTTTTTCCTCCACCAGCAGAGCGTTCCAAATCCTTCCAACCCTCTAGCTCCAAGGGCGATGACCCAGACGGGTAGCGCCATGATGCTGCAGCGCTCCACCAGGCACTATCCACGGGTACTCGGTTTAGAGACCTACCGCAAGTGGCCGAGGGGTTTCCTGTATGTGAAGAATGCCCATGCCGCAGAAGGAGAAGAAGTGGTGGACAGGATCATGCTCCCCGAGTTCCAGAATGTTCGTCCGACGGGGCAGAATTGGGGGTACAACCCCAAGAAAACGGTGAATCATGTCGTCTAGGTTGACAAACGCCTCGAGCAGTTGGTGAAGGAAGGACTCCTTCAAGATGACCCGGTGGCCTGCTGGGTGGAGCGTCGAGTACTCCCGCTCCAGCACCGGGTATACAAGATGTGCTACATGGGAGGCCCCCGCGACTGCACCCGGATGACCACCTTCGAGCTCACGAGAGAGGAAGTGGCGATCTGGGCCAAGTCCATTCTGCGGACTACCCTCACCGACAACTGCTTCTACGGCTTCGTGTCGTATAGCCACACTAAGCGCATCCCCCAGGTGAGTTTCCTTCTCTGTATGCTTAATGTTTGCACTTCATGCCGGGTAGATCTCCTCTGTAAGAACTTAGCTTAATGTGCTTTGTGTTCGCACGCTGTTCAGAGTAGAGCCTTAGCTTGTTTATCCCTTTTAGTATACTTAGCATTTAGTACTTTGTGTTTGCACGCTAGGCCAAGTAGGAACTTCACCTGTTTACCGCTTCTAGGCCCTAGCTTTTAGTGTTTTATGTTTGCACGCTAGACCGAATAAGGCATCTACTCTGTTGGGACTCAACTTACTGTGCTTTATGTTTGCACTTTCAGCACATCAACCGCCAGAAACAAGAGGATAATGCCATTTTTGAGAAGAACTGGCATGCGGACCGGACCGAAGATGACGCGACAGCATACGACGTCCAGGATACCCTCTGTATGCCCCGTGCCGGTCAGGATGGTAAGTCCTGAGTCGATGCCTCTATCCGGGACTGGTCAGAGGATGAACAAGGTGACCGAGTTCACCTTTTTGCTTGCTTGCAGCATGCTTAGATCCTTTTATTTTCTTATGCTGAGCTTTGCTTCTTTCGTATACAAAGAAACCGGAAATAGAAGATGGGGAGGAACCACTATACATGGTTCCTGTTTCCGTGGCTGCCCCCACCACCACCAGGAAGAGGACGGGTAGTGGGGCATCGGAGCCCCCTCCCAAGAGAACAAGGAAGAAAGCAGGTGTCAAGAAGACCAACCAGCGCAAGAATCGCCCTACCGCAGACGGGTAAGTGCTTCCGAGTTGAACTTAATCCTTTGCCTTTTATTCTCTTCCCAGTTTTCCTTCTGGCCTTCTTCTCTGCATCACTTTGACATTCTTCCTTCTCTGCTTATCTTTTTTAGTGATGCCCTCGATGCTGAGGCCACCGCCGCACCAGCCCCCAAGAGAAGCGTTCCACGAGACGTCGTGGAGCTCTCTGACAATGAGGGCAACCGACAACCAGAGGGAAGGACGCAGATGTCGTCTCCTTCCCGAGAAGTGCATGATCTCGACGCCGATAACACCGGCGCTGAGATGGAGACCGAGCACACCCTTGAGCAGCCGCAGCCCAATGCCCAGCACGCTGCTCAGGACGCCACCACCGAGATATCACCAACACCACCAGCCACCTCCGTTGAGGAGACCGTGGACCGCGCCGCCGAGGAGCGGCAAGACAACACCGCCATGGAGCAGCCAGATCCTGCTCCGGAGCAGTGGAACGAAAACCCCACCGAGGAGCAGCCAAGGACCCCACCCGCAGAGGACCGGGTTGTGGAGCAGCCACAACCTCAAGAGAAAATACAGCTAGATGCTGCGCCGACTAGCCATCCACAAGCGCCGCCAACAAAGAAAATGACTCCACCTCCGCAGCCAGCTCCTGCGCCTGCCACCAAGAGGCAGCCAGCTCCTGCCGCCTGCCACCAAGAGACAGCCAGCGCCTTCCACTGCCAAGATGGCTCCAGAGCCAACTAGAAAACAACCCAAATGCAGCGCATCTCAGAGCGGTTTGCAACCAGCAGAGAAGCGGCAGGCCGGACAACAGCAGATGACTCTTCATCCTTCAGCGCCCCAGCAGCCAGGCGGTCAACCAGGTGGCCAACCCGCTCAACAGCTGTCGCCACCCGAGAAGGCCAAGTAGCCACTTAACAAGCCCAAAAAAGCCCCCAATCCAAACACCAAGTTGGTATAGGACAACATCAAGTTTTCCCTGTTGAGAAACAAGCTCCTGGCTCAGGTGCTAGTGTTACTAAGGAACCTCCTACCTTCCCAGAATACTGGGTCCAGCTGCAGAAGCGGCACAAAATTAAAATGTCGCAGGAGGCTGAGCGGATAGCTGCTCTGAAAGAGCGAAGGGCCGTGGCCCGCTCCGGAACCAAGCGGAAAAGTGATTCCCTGACCATCAAATAATTCACTCCCCGCGTAGAGGATGAAGAGGAGCTCCCCGAAGAAGGCGTAGCAGCTATCCTCGACCGAGTAGGCTTCATCAAGAAGGTCTGGGACAACAAAGCACTCGGCCATGCCGCATGGAACAGTGTTGAGCTGAGGAACCTCGACAATTATCGGGTGGAGTGGAACAAGGCCGATATTGGCCCTGTTAGCATGGCCGTAGCCGGATGCAGTAGCACCCTGGCTGGCAAGATGTTTGTTCTATGCAAAATCATCAAAGACATCGAGCAGTTCTACGTGGTAAGTGCCTTTCTTGTTTTGACTTTTCCGAGTTGCCAGATTTCTTCTTTACTTCTCTTCCTTCATCCACTACCCAGTCCCCGAGATTCGGGCCGAGTAGGTGAAGCTCAAATGAGTTGCCATCTACTCAGGCCAAATCTTCCAAACTTACAAAATTTCCTTCTTTTCTGCAGGATAGTATCTAGGAACGGACCAAGATTTTCCGCCAGCTCATGTGGTCGCACCGACAAGTCAGAGATAGGAATCAGGAGCTGGAATATAAGAAGAGCGAGATGGATGCAATAGAGAAGAACGCCACAGATAACTCAATTAAGCTGTCCGCCGTTGAAAGTAAGCTTCTAGCATTTTGGTTTGTGCGTTTACGCCCGTTTTCTGCTTTTTGCTCAAATACTATCTTCTCTGCAGGTGAACTCAAGGCTCTGTTCAAGAGGCACCAAGACTGCGAGGTCATGGCTGCCTCAGCGTAGAGTAAGATATCCTCTCTAGAAGGTGAGCTAATCCTGTTGCTTGCTCATTTTGCTAACTTGCTGCTCTCCTCACAGAAGAATACAAAACTTTCCGAGAAGAACACCTGGAGTGCCTCACCCCAGCTGAAGCACATCATCAAGTGCAGGTCCGAGAGGCCGAACTGCAGAAGGAGCTGGACGCCGAGAAGGCGGAATTTGAGAAACTCCAACTTGAGCTCACTGAAGCGCTCAAGACTGCAATCACTGCTGTGGACGAGAAGAATGCAGTGGTGAACCGGGCTGCTAAGGAGAAGCAGGAACTCGAGAGGGAGATCTCATCTCTGAAAGAGAGAAATCAAGCTCTCAAGAATATGCTCAATGATTCGCGCCTTGTACAAGACCAGCAAATCCGACTTGCTGATGATTGGAAGGCCCGACTAGGGGCCGTTGTCTTGGAACTGAGTAGTAAGTTCTCACTACCCTTCACTTTACTCGTTTTTTTTTGCCTTTTTGCCTTCTTCTTACTTGGTTTTTCTTCTTTTCTTTCCCGGTTCCTCTCTTTGAGTCCAACTAGCGTGACCTGACCCAAATACCTTCCCGGACCTCAACAACACAGCTGAGTCTGCAGTGGAAAAAGCACGAAGGGCCAGGGCAGCATCCGGTCTTGATACTGACCAGTCCGCCAGCATTGATGATCACATTCTGAATATCAAGACCCGGGCTGCAGGTCTCAAAGGTCTGGGTACCTCCATGGTATCCACCGCTATGAATCTCCACAAGTTGTTCTGGCCAGAGCGCTAAATTCCAGATACAATTAGTGACATGACAGCCAACTTGGATCACGTCAAGGAAGAGTTGAAGAAGTGGCATGCCTCCGCAGCTCGGGCTGGAGCTGACGAAGCCCTGCACTCGTCTTGGTATGAAAACCTTGACCCTGACCGGATTGACTCCCTTAGAAACGGCTCCAAGTGGACTGAACGGGAAGCATGTGTTCTGCGCCGGAAAGCGGTGGCCTACGAGCTTGCCTCATATGCTGAGACCAACCAGTATATTGACGGCCCCACTTAGCCGGATACTGATGTTGGAGAAGATGACGAGGAGGAGGAAGAGGAAGCCAAGTTCGATGAAGATGCCGGCGAGGACCGCAACATGGACGACGAAGAGGCCGAGCACGAGGAGGCTGAGCACGAAGAGGCCGAACATGAGGATACCGAGCAGCGCAGCACCGCGGAGGAGTCCGGGATGCAAGCTGACCCGGAAACCATCAAGCCAGCTACTGGCTCGGACGAGGCCCAGGTTGAGCCGCAACCCGCCCCTCAGGAGGAGGTTGTCACCACGGAGATGGTGATTGATGACCCCGCTCCCGAGTTGGGCGTGACCGGTGCCTCCACCGAGAACATCATTTCCGAGCTCTACCCTCTTCCCAGCGAATTACCTACTCAGGCCTCCAACTCTACATCCGAGCCGATCTCCGCTACTCCAACTTCATCTGCGGCAGAGCCTGCGTCCACAACTGCTGCCACCGAGCCCGTGGCGCCTACTAGCACCGAATCAGACACTACCACATCCATTGTAGTTTAAATTCCTGCAGCTTTTATCCTCAAACATTTATCAGATCCCCGGGATGCCGGGTGCAGATGTAATAAATACGTTTAAGGTTCCTCTTGACACTCAGTTTTAACTTATTTCTTTTAGCAAGACTGGCTCAATGCCGGATTGCGCTAAAATGCAAGTCCCCGAGTTGATTTTTTCTTTCACTTGGTTCTTTTGTTTTTGCTCTTCCCTGCCACTTGTGGCTTTTTTGGTAGTCGAGTCACAAGAATTCAAAAACCAAGTTTCACATACTTAACCACTTAGAAAACTGCATGTTAACACTACCCACCACTTAGCCGAAAAAGAAAACTGAGAAGTAAAAACACCTTACTCGGTTGTCGCACTCTTCTTTCCTTAGTAGTTTTTTCATGTGTTCATGGACCTTTAGCTTGTTATCTTGCTTGCCATGAAGCCGGGTTGCGGAAAGCAGCAGATTCAAAGAGTTGGCTCTTTGGGTTTAAACACACTACTTAACGTACGCATGAAATTTTGAGTAGAAGAACCGACTAGGCAAAGGAAATGAAATAAACAACACAAAGCAAGTTTTTTGCACAGGCAGTCCTCGAGTTTGAATTCGGAGTGCCGACTTGAATTTAACTCGGTTAAGAAGATACATACAATGTTTTGATCATGAATGAAAACAGCGGAGTAGAGCTACATTCCAGGGACGTTTGGATTCCTCTCCGGATTTATCCGCCCTGTTCTTCTGTGGTACCTATGGATCGATGAGATAATAGGCATCATTGTGCAACGCCTTGCTCACAATGAAAGGCCCTTCCCACGGAGGGCATTCCTTGTGCATCCCGGCTGTGTGCTGCACGAGCCTAAGGACCATGTCTCCTTCTCGGAAAACCCTTGGGCTCACTTTCGGGCTATGATACCTCCTCAGATTCTGTTGATACACAGCTGAGCGGGACAGAGTTAACTCTCTTACTTCTTCAAGCAGGTCCACATCATCTTCTCGGGATTCTCTTGCCTCCGCCTCTGTATAGAGGGTTACTATGGGTGAGTCATGCGCAAGTTCAGTGGGCAAGACGGCCTCAGCTCCATATACCAGGAAGAATGGTGTGTATCCAGTTGATCGGTTAGGGGTAGTCCTTAGACTGCACAACACCGCCGGTAACTCGTCCAGCCAACAACCAGGGGTTCGCTGTAATGGCTCAATCAACCTTGGCTTTATTCCGGATAGGACCATGCCATTTCCTATTTCAACTTGCCCATTGGAAGCCGGATGGGCAACTGACGCAACATCTAGTCGGATCCGCTTCTCTTTGCAGAACCTGGCAAAGGCTCCCTCAGCAAAATTTGTTCCATTGTCCTTGATGATTCCATGTGGGTAGCCGTATCTCAGGATGATATCTTTCAGGAAGCTCACAGCTGTGTTCCCATCACACTTCCGGATATGCTTCACTTCAATCCACTTGGTGAACTTATCCACCATGACCAAGATGTGAGTCATGTTGCCTCTAGCTGGCTTGAAAGGGCCTACCATATCCAAGCACCATACTGCAAAGGGCCAAGTGATAGGGATCATCTTCAACTCGGAAGCTGGCATGTGAATCTTGCTTGCATATCTCTGGCACCCATTGCACTTTCTCACTATATCCTCTGCTTGTTGTAAGGCAGTGAGCCAAAAGAATCCATGCCGGAATGACTTCTTGACCAGGGCCCGAGATGAGGCATGATGCCCGCATTCTCCTTGATGTATCTCCCTTAAGATCTATTCTCCTTCTTCTGGTTCAACACAGCGTTGCAGTAAACAGTAGGGCTTCTCTTGTGCAGCTCTTTGTTGATGATAGTGTAGCCCTTACATCTTCTCTGTATTTGCCTGGCTGTGACCTCGTCACTCGGCAATGTGCCATCCGCTAGAAAGGATAATATGGGCAAAGCCCAACTCGGTGTCTCCCGAATGGGAAATAGTGGTTTGTCCACGTCCATTCGATCAGCTTCCATGACTTGCTGCAAGTTGGAGACGAGTCCCCGAGTACTGAGAAATAATCCCCTCGATGAATGCGACAGTCCCCGGGTTTGCAGAGGCAGTCCCCGGGTTGGATGGAGCAGTCCCCGGGTTCTCTGTTGCACCTTCCCAATCAATTTCCATAGGAACAGCCTCAGAGTCCAACAGCCTGCAATGTATATTGACTCCGAGTTGGGAGATGGCTTGATAGATGGCTTCCTCAAATGCTCCAAGGCAATCCCAGGCAGGATGAACTACCGAGAAGACCCCAACTTGGACAGAGTATCCGCTGCATCATTTTCAGCTCGATGGATGTGATGGAACTCACACCCGTCAAAGAATCTAGTCATGCTCTGTACCAGAAAGCGATAGGACGCCATGTTGGCATCCAAGGCATCCCAAGTCCCCGAGACTTGTTCAACTACTAGGTCTGAATCACCATAGCAAACAATACGCCGAACTCCGATCTCCTTGGATACCCTTAGGCCATGTACCAGTGCTTCATACTCGACAACATTATTGGATGCCGAGAAGTGGATCTTCTGCACATATCTGAGTTGATCTCGCTTGGGTAAGGTGAGCACTACGCCAGCACCAAGCCCTTCCAGAATGCATCTTCCAGAAATTGGTTTCCGGCAAGGGAGGCTCATATTGCATCTCGGTCCAATCCACCAAGAAATCCGCCAGGGTTTGTGACTTTATAGATTCTCTTCTTGCATACAAAGGGGTGTACGCGGCGAGCTCAATCGCCCACTTGGCAACTCGACCACTCGCATCCTTGTTGCCCATGATCTCCAAGATGGGAGCGGTGCTCACCACCGTGACGGGATGCTCTTGGAAATAATGCTTGAGCTTCTTGGCACCCAGGTAAACACCATATGTCATCTTCTGGTAGTGAGGGTAATTCTGCTTGGAGATGGATATCACCTCGCTGAGATAATACACCAGCCTCTGCATGGTCTTCCCTTCCTCTTCTCGCTCCACCACCACCACCACAGTGACTACTCGGTTGGTGGTTGCAATGTACATCAACATTGGCTCCTTGGGCAAAGGGCTTGCCAAGATGGCAGCGCTACCCAGCATGGTCTTGAGTTCCTTGAAAGCCACATTAGCTTGTGGTGTCCAGACAAACTTGCCACTTTTCTTCATGAGCTGATAAAGAGGCAGTGCCTTCTCGCCCATTCTTCCCAGGAAGCGGCTAAGAGAAGGTAGGCATCCGGTAAATTTCTGCACATCCTTCAGTGATCTCGGCAAAGACATGCTCTCTGTAGCTTTTATCTTTGAAGGATTGGCCTCAATGCCCCGACTGGATACCAAGAAGCCGAGTAGCTTATCAGCCGGGATGCCAAATGTGCACTTGGTTGGATTTAACTTCATCCGGTACTTGCGCAAGCTGGCAAATGTTTCCTCAAGATCTCTTAGCAGAGTGTGTTTTTATTTTGTTTTGATGCCAATGTCATCTACGTACACCTGCACATTCTTGCCTATCTGGTCATGCAAACACTTTTTATGCACCTCTGATAAGTAGCCCCAGCATTTCTCAACCCAAAACACATGACAACATAGCAATAAGCCCCATACGGGGTAATAAAAGCAGTCTTTATTTGATCAGCCGGGTTCAGAGGAATCTGGTAAAAACCAGAGTAGGCATCAATGAAAGACAAAAGTTCGCACCCGGCAGTGGAATCGATCACGTGATCTATGCGGGGTAGCGGCAACGGGTCCTTGGGGCAGGCCTTGTTCAAGTCGGTGTAGTCCACTCACAAGCGCCAGGCTATAGCGGCCTTGGGATCCTCCTTCTTCTGCTCCACCATGACCGGATTGGCCAACCAATCCGGATGCAGCACCTCCATGATAAATCCACTTGCCAGCAGCTTTGTGATCTCGTCACCAATAGCTTCCTTCTCTCAGCCGCAAAGTGGCGCATTGCCTGCTTAACCGGCTTGGCGTCAGGGCGCACATGCAATGAGTGCTCAACCAATTCCCTCGGGACACCCGGCAGGTCGTGATTGGACCATGCGAAGACATCCCGATTCTCACGGAGGAGGTGGATGAGCTTGCTTTCTTATTTCTCCTCCAACCTGGCACCAATGATGGCCACATGCTCCGGGAACTTCGGGTCAATCTGCACTTTCTTGTCTCCTGGGAGGCCTGGAAGGTAGCCCCATACTGAGAACTCGGCATGCCTGACATACCAACTTGAGCTGCTTGGGCCATAGCCACAACCTCATGTATCTTCTTCTTCTCGGCAGCAATGACCATGGACTCGGCAATCCGAGATCCAGCAGATGCACACTCCAAAGAGCGCTTGTAATCACCCGAGATGGTGATGATGCCGTTGGGACCAGGGATCTTCATCTTCAGATAGGCCGCATGAGTAGAGGCCATGAACTTGGTCAGAGCAGGCCTGCCGAGTAGAGCATGATAAGGGCTCTGAAGATCAACCACCTCAAACTACAGGCACTCGGTGTGGCAGTTCTCCCTGGTGCCGAAAAGCACATCCATCTAGATGCGGCCGATTGGAGCACACGATACTCCTGGAACAATGCCATGGAATGTAGTCCGACTGGGTAGCAGCATGTTCTCGGCAAGACCGAGCTTCTCCATGGTATCTCGTTACATGATGTTGTTGCTGCTCCCGTTGTCGATCAGCACCTTGCTTAACTTCACGTTCTTGTTGGTCCCCAAGAAAGTGGGGTCCACTACCAGAGCATATGTACCCGGGTTGAGCATAATCTTGGGATGGTCTGCTATGGACCAGACTATCTCCTGGTTGCACCACTCCATGTAGTGAGGCACAGATGGCATCACGGCATTTACCTCCATCGCGAGCCTGCTCTGAAACTGCTTGTCATCCGGCTCAGTGGTGAACACCATGTAGCTCTCGTGGTGCTCCTGGTACTGGTTCCGGTCCCCAGCACCACCATCATTGTTGTTGTTCTGGTTGGCATTGTTGTTGTTGCGATTGTTGTTGCGGGTGTAGTAGTTGTTGTGGCGGTTGTTGTTGTTGAAGTTGCGGTTGTAGTTGTTGTTGTTGTTCCGGTTGGCTCCCTGAGCTACCTTGTTCACATTCTCCCTCCTCTGGTTCTCGGCTGGCCTGGGAGCAGCTGCCCGGATAGGCTGCACATTGGAGCCTGGGAGCAGAAGAGGAGGTGGAGGAGGCAGCTGACCGAAAGCCTCGCTCTTGATCCTGTCCCACCAGCTGCACTGCCGGGTAGTGTGATTGGCCGTCCTACTCGGATGCCGAGTATTGAAGCTACACGGTCCATCCTTCATGTTCTCAAGGATGAACCTGACAGGATCTCCAGATCCCTGGGAAGTACTGGGCTGCTGAGGAGCAGTGTACTGCTTCTTGAAGTTCTGGCCCTGATTCTGGTTTTGCCCGTACTGGGCTACAACAGTTTTTTGCCTTTGGCTCCTCCCGGCAGCGCCCTGATCCTGAGTAACGGCTGCTACATGGTCAGACCCGTAGCGGATATCCGGACGGTCTTCCCTTCTCTTCTTGCGGAAATCCTGGCGGTCATGGCGCCGAGAACCTTCATGGTGCTTCCTCTTGGGCTCAAAGGAATCAAGAAGAGGCTGAGTAGGATCACCGAGTGCATACATATCAGCAATCTTGATTGTCTCAGCAAGGGTACTCGGCATCTCCCTCTGCAGTTTCTGCCACATCATGCTGCCATGTCGGCAACCTTGTGCAAACCATGCAATGGCCTGTGACTCGTTCACACCTTCACAGGTGTTCGTCAGAGTACTCCACCGGGTAAGGTACTCCCGGTCAGTTTCCTCTTCTCTTTGCTTGCACGCTGAGAGCTGCTGCGGCATGTTTGGCCTCTTGTAGGTGCTGGTGAAGTTGATGATGAAGGCTTCCGAGAAGTCAAGCCAGCAGTTGATGCTATCTCTCGGCAAATTATTGAGCCAGATCCGGGCAGGGCCCTCCAGCATCTGAGGCACATACCGAACAACCCATCTCCTGTTGCCACCTGCAACGTACACGGCAGTCACATAGTCATTCAACCAGTCTTCCGGCTTGGTGCTTCCGTCATAGGTCTTGGTCCCTCTAGCCAACTGGAACTTGGACACGGGTGGGTTCCCCATGATCCTGGGACCAAAACAATCCGCCCCTGGCGGGCCCTTCGCTTCTATCTCCTCAGACCGGTAGAGCCGGTCCAGCTTGTACCTTGCATCACTTGGTTCCAACATTCTCCCCCCCAACCGGGTTGCGAGATCTCTTGGGTCGGCGTACCCGGCATGCTCCATGGCCGAGTACCCGTCGTTGTAGCGGTCTTGAGGCACAGGTCCGGGTTGAGCAACCGGGTTGGCCACAGCAGCAACCACATTCGGCTGAGCAATATGTTGGACAGGGTTAGCAATATGCTGCCGAGATGGGCCTTCTCGATTACCTCCTTTCCCCTCTTGGTGAAATCTTGCGTCCGGATGGCCAGTACCTGGAGCGTTGTGTTTTTGGCTGGGCTGCCGCACTACAGCATGTTGTTTTCCGGCGACAGCCGGGTCATACACCTGCTGATAGGGATATGCCTAAGGATTATGTTATCACAAGCATGAATGGAGAGTTGATAGAAGACCACATGACCATGGTGAAAACAAACATTCAAGATGGTGAAACAAGATCACATTGGTGAAAAACAATAAAGCAAGATGGTGAAAACAATTCATAACAATTGTTATTCCAATAAAACAATTGTTATTCATCAAGACATGGGGATAGGTGCCTCCACCAAGTCAAATGCACCATAGAAATCCTATTTTCGAATAGGTATGGTTTGTATACCATATATGGCCGAATCCCTTAATGGTGGATCGGTTTGTATCCATATTTGTGCTATTTGTGTCCTAGTTGGACTCCTAGTCCTAATAGGAGTCCTAGTCCTAGTAGGAGGTGGGTTTGCTTGCGCAAGGACCCTTGTGGCCGCACCCCTCCCCCTTATATTCTTGCCACCTGCGTGTGGATTAGGGGAGAACAATTTAGACAACAGAAACCCTAGCCTTGAGATTGTATTGCTGCTAAGCATTCATCTTGAAGTATTACCAAGTCAAAGTTTGCGTGATATCTTGCTATTCCATTGGGAATTAGGGGGATACAGGACCACTTGTGATCATTGATTGCTTGTGCAAGAGTGTGTAGTTGAGAATATCCAAAGGGCTTGATTGTTGTTGCATTGGCAACAAGGGTCATCCAAGTGAGAGGTCTCAGTGCAGCACTAGTTATCCACATATATCAGAAAAATACAAAAAGAGAGAGAGAGAAGCTCATTGAGAAGATTGGGCCACCCCATATCATCTTCGTATCAGATTCTCCAGGTTTACTCGGTGAGCAAAGTTATCCCTAGTTTAGTTGTTTTTATTCCTATCCAGAAAAAGCCACACAAAAATAGTTGTTTGGATCATTGCCTGAGCCTAGATCAACACCAATTTGCATCTACCTAGTTGCTGCTTTTTGTTGATTTGCGTTCCTGTTTTTCTGTTTTTTAGGTTTTCATCTTTTAGGATTCATCTAGTTATTTCTGTTTTCATCTATACCGAAAATTTCCCACAAAAATATAAGTGCTTATCGTGTGTTTTCTCTCGAGATTCAAGACCTACAGCTTGCTTTTAGTAAGTTGATTTTGTTCTCGGGTTAATCTTGGTGGTGCTCAAAAATTATATCTTCCATATACTCTCGGGTGCCTAGCTATAGTCGGATTCCACCTTGTTGTTGCCGCGGTACAGAAATTGCCAAAAAAACGCTGCCGTTGTCCACTCCTACTCGCACCCGAACTCCTGTCGTGGGTCGGATTCCGCACAAATTCGCTGCCGCCGCCCCACCGCACCACCTAGACGCACTCGGTTTTCCCTTGCACACGCTTACAAATTCCCTCGCCCGAACCGTAACGCAGCACAACACTGCACTCACCCGCGCGCTGTCGTGAGCAGTTTTTCAGCCCAAAACGCTGCCGTACGGCACGAATTAGCTGTTTTCTCTGCCGTGGCCCTCTAGTGCTACCGTGAGCTCGATTAACATCTGTTTTTCATAGTTTTTCTTTTGTTTACTCCTGTTTATCTCTAGGTTTCTTGTCTGGTCTTTGATAAGCCTTAGCTACAGCCATTCTACAGCTATATTTAGGTTCCCAAAACCCAAAGACTAGCTATTTTTATTTCTCTACAGGCTGCTCATTTGATCTAATCTGTCCACTAATTTTTGTTTTCCATTTATATTTTTGCTCCTAGTTGATTCAAAGGCCATTGGAAAAATCAAAAAAATTGAGAAAAGGAAAAAGTATAAAAAAAATAGAAAGAAAGAAAATTCAAAAGAGGCCGAGCTACATATCACTAGTGGAAGCTATTTTCTATTGGAATTTTTGTGGACATTGAGTAATCTTGTACCTGTTTCATTGAGTATTTGCTAGTGTCTTTCTAGTGCTTGCAAAAGCTCTACCATATATTTGCTAAGCCACAATTGCCTCCAAGTGTGAGTGTGTTTCCTTTAGTAATTTTTATCACATTAAGCAGTGCATTGGAGTTGTTATTTTGGTGTTGTTAGGAATCCCAACCAAGCCCCACCAAAAACCTTGTTTTGCATTGTAACACTTGAGAGCCTGGGTATTATCTTCTCACACTTGACACAGTTTTCATTGGTACTTGTTGGTAAGTTAATCCTATTCACTTTGGAACAGTAAGTGAACCTTCCTTTGCTGGTTTGAGTGAGTTTGAGAGGCACCACAACCCATTGATTATTTGTTTCACTAACCCATTAATCATGAGTTTTGCTAGTGAATCTTCTGTGCAGGGTGACAAGGAGGAAGCTGATGTGATGCCCAAAACAAAGACTGCTGATGATACATGTACATGGGAAGATTTTAATCTCTTTAGAGGAGTAGTTGCTAATCGGATTGAGCAAAGAGTTGAGAAGAAAATTGAAGAATATGATGAAGTTCTCAGAAAAGATTTGAAATTGCTTATTGAAGAAGCTATGACTAATGTTACAAGGGAAGTTGCAAATATCTCCACACGATTACAAAGGGCTAATCTTGGTGGTAATCATGAAGAAGGCCGAGCCATTGCTTATGGAGGCCGTGGAAATTTTCCACCTAGAAGGATACCATTGGAGGATAATAGAGAGGAGGATGGACTTGGGAAACCAAAATTCTTTGTGCCTACTCTCACATGTGATAATGATGATGTTGAGGAGTTCTTGATGTGGGAATTGAAGATAGAAAAGCTATGGAGATTGCATAATTACACTGATGAGAGGAAAATCAAGTTAGCATCTTCTGGATTTGATGGTTATGCTCTCTTGTGGTGGGATGGCATCATAAGATTGAGGGAAACACAAAATCAACCAGAAATTACTACTTGCGCTAAGATGAAACAACTTATGACAGACAGGTTTGTTCCAACAAATTATTTGAGGACTCTCTATGACAAATTGCAAAATTTGAAACAAGGAACAAATTCAGTGGATCAATATTACAAGGAGATGGAATTAGTGCTACAAAGAGCTCGGGTTGTTGAAGCAAAAGAACAAACAATGCAAAGATTTCTTTCAGGATTGTCCTTTCAAATTAGATGCATTGTGAGGCATGTTCAACATAGCAAAATGACAAAATTGTTGCATCAAGAAAGGGAGGCAGAAAAGAGGTTGGCCGAGGAGGTTACTATGGCCCCAAGGAGGATTTGGCCATCAAGATCTTCTTCCTTTTCACCTCCAACACCTCCAATTGCCCAACCAGCAGCTAGTACACCATCCAAACCCGAGACAAGCATCACTAATACAAATAAAACACCACAACCAACAGCTAGTGGAAGTGGTTCTACTCAATCAACAGCTAGACATAGAGACATGACATGCCATACTTGTGGAGGAAGAGGGCACTTCAAGAGAGATTGTCCTAACAAGAAAATTATGGTGATCAATGCTAATGATGAGTATGAGAGTGGAGATGATGCTAATCCTAATGGAGAGGATACATATGATGATGATGATGAAGATGGTCCACTTAATGCTTATGCTACAAATTATCCAACCATTGTTTGCACCAAGGCTTTGAGTGTTATTCCTAGCAATGCTGAGAGCCAAAGATGCAATTTATTTCAAACCAAGGCAATTGTTGGACCCAATATGGCTTGCAAGGTGATTATTGATGGAGGAAGTTGTAGAAATCTAGCAAGCAAGGAGCTATGTGCAAAGCTAAGGTTGAATTACAATCCACACCCACATCCATATTATATTCAATGGTTAAGTAACAAGGAAGAAATCAAGGTATGCCATATGGTGAGAGTGGATTTTCAAATTGGACCATACAAAGATACAATTGAGTGTGATGTGGTTCCCATGACAGTTTGTCACTTATTATTTGGAAGACCTTGGCAATTTGACAAAAAGGTTACACATATGGGAAGAGCAAACACATATCACTTGAATTGGAATAATAAGGATATTATTTTGAGTCCTATGACACCACAACAGATTGTGAATGAATCAATACAGAAAATAGAGGTGAATCTAGAGAAGGAGAGTGAAAAAATCAAATCTATGGAGGAAGACAAGTCTAGGCCGAGTGGAAAGACCCTTTTAACTAATAACATAATTTCTCTTCCTAATGTTGTTTCTTGTGTACAGGTTGCTATTGAAGAAAGGGAGCACAAAGAAACATCACAAACATCACATATATTGGAGGATTATGCCACGGGTACTAGTGTTCTTGCTTGTGATATGAAGGTTAGTTTTGAAGAAAGGGAGCTACAACCTTCAATTTCACAAGCTATTGATGAGATCATACCTACTACACATGAGGAGGTTAGTATTGAGAAGGGTATTGATTTCGGGTTAGTAAACACAAGTAGTGAATTATGTGATAGTTTACAACCATATAATACTATGATGAATTCGAAATTTCACAACATGGTTTTTAATACACATAAAGAAGTACTTGCTAAGATACCATCTAGTGATATTATATATTATGTCATGTTAAATGAACCAATTGATGTGCAATGTGCTATGAATAAATTTGTTGATGATAATTCTAGCACATATGATACTAGTTTCAAATTTTATTTGATTGGTGATTATAACTTGAATAAAATTTTCATGGTACATCACATATGTATCACTTATGATAAAGTGGCCGAATTAAAATATATGTTACCTTGGATAGATGACTTACAAATTCTTACATATGGGCATAATATTACACATATGTTTAGCTTACCACAATATTGGTTGGATACATGTGCTATTAAAACAAGCTTCACTTATATTTGAAATTATGATTGCTATGTTATGAAAGACTATGACTATTATGTGTTGTTTTCATATAAACTTTGTGATCATATGACATATGCACAATATTTTGTTTTACTAACCACTAATGAATGCCATTATAGATACATATATTGTGCATACACTTTGTTCTTTTTGTTTCTTCCACTTCCAGATTATCACAAGACGAGGACGTCTTGTCTTGAAGAAAGGGAGGATGATAGGGATATGCCTAAGGATTATGTTATCACAAGCATGAATGGAGAGTTGATAGAAGACCACATGACCATGGTGAAAACAAACATTCAAGATGGTGAAACAAAATCACATTGGTGAAAAACAATAAAGCAAGATGGTGAAAACAATTCATAACAATTGTTATTCCAATAAAACAATTGTTATTCATCAAGACATGGGGATAGGTGCCTCCACCAAGTCAAATGCACCATAGAAATCCTATTTTCGAATAGGTATGGTTTGTATACCATATATGGCCGAATCCCTTAATGGTGGATCGTTTTGTATCCATATTTGTGCTATTTGTGTCCTAGTTGGACTCCTAGTCCTAATAGGAGTCCTAGTCCTAGTAGGAGGTGGGTTTGCTTGCACAAGGACCCTTGTGGCCGCACCCCTCCCCCTTATATTCTTGCCACGTGCGTTCCAAGTGAGAGGTCTCAGTGTAGCACTAGTTATCCACATATATCAGAAAAATACAAAAAGAGAGAGAGAGAAGCTCATTGAGAAGATTGGGCCACCCCATATCATCTGCATCTGTTTGTGGCTCCCACAGTTTACACTCTGTGCCCTCTCTCCCCCGGGAAGCGGCGATGAGGCCTGGTTCACGGATCTTGCCCCATGCGAGTGAACAACATGAGACGCACCGCCCCCCGGGTTGGCTTGCCGAAATGCCTCATTCTGCCTGTCAGCTTCCAGAACGAGCTCATTGAGCCGCTCCTGCTGTCGAACACGTGCCTCGCCAGTGAGATTTGGCAACTCTGCGGCAACTGCCTCTGCAGCTCTAAGTGTCTTTGTAGGGGAACTATATTTTGGCCTACCAGCTGTGTTTTGACAGACAGACTTGCTGACAGTTCTACCATCTCTAGCTAGCCCAGCGCCTAAGTTACGCCGAATAGTCCCTATCTTGCTAGGATTTCTAGAAATAGGGGTAAAGCCATGCGCCCTATTGTACTCATTCTGATCTAAGTTAAGCTCAAGCGTAACCTTCTCCAGCTCCTGGGCCTCTCGAAGCAAAGCGAGTCGCTACTGCTCGAGCTGCACCCTCACCACCGCCGTATCAGCGTCCATGGCGATAGGCATGCCGAGATGCTGGACATCAGCACGAGCAGTCAGAATCACGGTCGATGTAGAAGGATCCACGTAGCCCGGAATGTTCCGGGGCATCTCGTAGGGCTTGTGGCCCCTGTTAGCAGCCGGCTCCTGGATGACTTCAGGCGCAGTGGCCGCGCCGTTCCAGGCATCGATAGTCGGGCCCGTCATCAACACCTCCACGCTGTCCACAGAGCAGCCAGCCGGCTTCCCGCAGACAACGAGAACAGCGGGGGGATCTTCAGCGACGAGCACCACCTCAGGATACTCGCGGATGACAGTGGTGGCGACGTACAACAAATGTGTGCCTAAGGACAACACGGAACCGCCTGCAGGAAAGGGCCTGCCGCCGAAATCACCGGCGTTGTCGCTGACGAAGTCGAAGGAGCCGAATCTGTGGACAAGTCCACAAACCACGCGCTCCCCGGACGGAGTAACCGGTCCCGTCCGAATATGCACCCCAGCCAGCGCCGCTGCTGGCCCCACGGTGGGCGCCAACTGTCGTGGTGTGGAGAAGACAGATGCCATAGGGTGGCTAAAGTTTGGGGTCGATGGACGCTGTAGGTATTCGGGGAGGGATCGCACGTCACGTAGACGCGCTCAGAAACACTGCAAACACCAAGATCTACCCAGGTTCGGGGCCCTCGTGTAACACCTGGGGTGTTACCTGTTTGTTTTTGCTTGCATCATATGCATCACATTGCATTGCACCATGTTTGCATCCCAACTGAAAATTCAAAACAATTTAAACTTTCACCCTTGCTCAAAATTTCCAATTTCAAAATTGCAAACTAAACCACTCATTTGTTTTTCAAAAGTTTGGAGTTGTTTTAATCCAATTGCCTGTTAATAAAATTTTCCCTTTTGTTACAAACCCTAATGGCAATTCAAAAATTCAAAGCAACTCAATCTTATTTATCATATTTCAATATGGGTTTGAAAATTAAAAATTTGGCAAACAAACTAATTTCAATAATGGTTGTATAATTGCTTGTTGCTTATTAAATAAAACTTGTTTAAAACCCAAATTTCCAACTCATGAAAACTACCAAACCATTCTAATAATCTAATCCAATTAATAGTAGGGTCACCCTATTAAACCTGTTATTTTCTAATATTAATCAACTATTTGCAAATTATTCAAATTCAAACCATTTTGGCAAAACAGCAACTAATTTGAAATTTCCAAAAACCAAGTTATCATGGGGTAGATGTTGAGCTAACAAAACCCCATGAATTTTTCCTAATTTTTTTTAAAGTTCAAAACCCTAGCAATTGCTTCCTTTTTCCTTTCTCTACAAAAAAAAAGGAGGAGAAGGAAATAAAATAAAAATGGAAAAGTAAGAAAAAAATAGCAAAGGAGAAGGGCCAGCCCACCCCCCTTCCCCTTATTCCTTCCCCTAAGCCCACCTTTTCTTTCCAGCCTGTTACCTTTCTTCCTCCTGTCGCTGTCTGGCAGTACGACAGAGCCTCCACCCTCTGATCATCCCCACCCCACTCCGATGCCATGCCGTACTAGGTTGAGCTCCCCTTAAAGTCCCCCTCCTCCCTCTGCTCGCAGCAACCCTAGCCCCTCTCCCTGCGCCGCCAACTCCTCTTCCTCTCCCCCCAAGTTCTTCTGTTTCCTTCTGAACCTCCACACTGAAACCACCACCGAGCCCTCCGATGGCCGGGACTTTGCCTCCTTGGCGCCACCGAGGTGGCCCTCTCCGAGGATCCCCGAGGGCGGGAATGGAAACGGGGGTGCTCCAGCTACCGCCCCGTCCCATCGCCTCTAGCTGGGAGCGGCCGTGGACGCCACGCCATCGCCGGAGGAGGACATCGGCGCCACCGTCCGTCAGAAGCTCGACGCCAGCAGGTGACCGCTACCTCTCCCCTCCCCCTCGTTTTCCTTCTCGCCCAGCCGCACGATGTGAGCCCACCATGATGTCCACCACTTCCCAGCGCCCTAGTACCCCTCGAGATCGCTCCGATCCCGGATGATCCACAGAAGATGCTTCCGATCTTTGCTCTGAACCTGTACGTCTGTTTGTGCTGTTGAAAATTTCAGTTACATGGCCAAAGTTCAGTACTTCCTTCGTCAATCCCCCTTACCTGACAAAGATTCAGAAGCACCGCAATGGTTCCGTTCTGTCCGCGCGTGAGAGAGCTCCTGGGTTCGATCCCTGCGGAGGGATAAATCCCCACCTTTTTTTTCGCTGTGCGCGCGCAGGGGCAGGCCCACTGGGCAGTCACCCCCTATGCCACCTCACCACCTAACCGTGCCACGCTGGCCAGTGGCCCACAGTCAGTGGCTGCGGTTGGGTCAACACGCAGTAACAAAAACTTTTCTGCACATTTCTTTTAAATCTAAGTCCCTGAAAATAACAGATTGGTCCCTCACATTAAAATGCTAATAACTTTAGTTTTCTAACCCCAAATAATGAGAATAAAATATGTGCACTAATCTAAATTAAATTCTCTATCTTTTGGTAACTTTTGTTTCCTGTTTTGAAATTTCAAAATGCATTTAAAATTCAAATTTGAATAATTCAAATGTAATTTGCAATAATTCATAAATAAATCATACTAATTCCAATTAAGACAAATAAAATATGTTTTTCATACCATTTTGAATATCCTATCCAAATATAAAATTTGTTTCATTGTTTGAATAATTCAAATTTCCTAAATAATTTAATACTTGTTTAATTCATTTAAATTTGATAAAATCATAACTTGCTCAAAATAAAATATTTTTGAACATGCAAAATATGTTTTCAAACCATCAAAGTGTGAAGTTTTCAAATGTGAATTTGAATTTATGATTTGAACAAATAAAAGTCAAATAATATTCAAACTTGTTTTAAATTCAATTAAAACTTGTTTACTATTGTTTAAGTCATAATAAATTCATCCTAATTCCAATTTCAATATTTGAAACATGTAATCCAACTAAAATTTAATGTCCTTTCCAAAAATAAACTTTGTTATTTGTTTTGAACACCTTAACCTGATGAAAACAACAATTACTTGTGTGACATCAATAAGGAACCAAAAATTATTAACATGACAAATAAAATCCCACACTTGGTAATTTCCTTTTCCTTTGCATCTATTGTTGTTCATTATTGCTTTAATCATGCATGCATCATGATAAACCACTTACACATGTTAACTAATTGTAGATCATTGCTTCCACCTTAACATGTGCATCCATATGCAACTCACAAAGCGTATGGGTCCATTTAAATCTGTTTATCTTGTCAACTAGTTTTCCCTGATGCATCTTTAAACTTGTCATGCATCCATATCTTGATCATGCTGGATCTTTTTCCGTAGTAGTAATTGTTGCATCCGGTGTTTGTTCGAGGTTCGTTGCTTCTTCCCGGATAGGACGTTGAGATGATGTGAGCAACGACAAGTTCTGCTACCTTGCGGGATCTCAGGCAAGTATACTCACTTGCTGCCAAATGGCTGCCTTTCATCACTTGTTACCGATACTTTCCGTTGTTCTGTTCTGCTAGCCTTAGTGGTAGTTGTTTCTGTTACGAACCCATCACATGAATCCCTTAACCTTGATATTGCCTCGCCTCCATACCTATAACCATTGCTTGTTGCCCGTGTCTTACTAGCATGCTTAGGTTGTTTTGCTCGAGTCTGTTACCCGTTACTTTCTGTTATTACTCTTTTATGTTCTGGGGGCTCGATGTTAATCAATCAATCATGCTAATATTATTGTTAAATAATAATTTGATGATAAGGCACCGGCAGGAGGCCCCTTGTGGTTTTGAGGCCTGCTAGTGTCGACCCTAATAGGAAAAGGGTCTTGTCTACTGATCCATGATGAGCGCACTACCCGCATGTGGGAAGCGAGTATGGGCGCCCCCCTCAATTTGACTCGATTCGCATCTCGTCCAAATCGCCTCATTTAGTTCGGGTTTTCCATTTGCTGCATGCATGATCTTGCGAGCCCTTGGTACCCGGGTGGAACTTTCGTAGTCGGCATATAGGGGGACACGTTCTTAGAGTGCTATGAGGGTCCATTTTCTTCTGGGCTCGATTAGTCGTGCGCCCAAGGTGCTTTGGGCTTGATGCGAAGAAGAGTTGAGTTGTGTAGAGTACCCCGCTTGGTGGGTTAGCTCCCCATCTGGCGGGTTATTCTTGCGTGTACGGCTAAATTGGTGCAACCCTGCAGGGATAATCTTCTCGAGAAGCCGTGTTTTCCGCGGTTATGGATTACGTGGTGAAAGTACTGGCTAACAAGTACTCAGGATAACTTAAACCTAATGATTAATAATCTTACACCCAATGAATAACAACTTGACTAGTAATAGGCTTATTGACACAATAATCTGAACCATCATTAATCCAACTGTGTGAGTTATCCTCGGATTGCTTCTTCGGATAAGGGGCGAGATCCAGGATGGGTTTGTTTGGAGTTACTTTCAGTTGGTTACAATACTCGATCTTATCTTCTTTCTGTTAGCCGGAAGTGATAGTATCTCTCTGTAGTTGGTTAGTGCAGCCTGCTGTCGCTTATTTGCAATAACCCCTTCCTTTCCGTTGATCCTAAAGTATTTGTATCTTGTGATGACTGGCTAAGCCGGTATCTTGTGAGTATGGTTTATCCACTTGCCAGTACTTAACCGTACTGACCCACGAATCTTTTTCGTGGCTGCATATTCAATATTGCAGTCAACAGGTTTGAAGTCTGACGACGTTAGCTTGGGAATCCCTCCGGCTTGGCCTGGGCAGGGATTGGACGCTCTCGGTTATCTTTAGGACTCTTAGTCCAATTTGGATCTTGTCCGTAGCCGGACGCTATATTGTTTCTTCCGCTGTTATCTGGATCTTTGTAATGTATCAGTTGTAACCCTGGCTCGTTTGAGTCATCTTGTATCTATCTGTTTCTGTTGTAATTGTGGAATATTCGTGAACTGTTGTAATGTTATCATAAGTGGCAACCTGGAATCGGTTATTATGTGGATTTTGGCGGGAATGCTGGAATCTGCATAGTGCCCGATCTCGGGGCGTCACACCTCGTATGGAGGTAACACCCCTACTCCTGATGAATTGTTACATAGAGTTGAGCCACTCGTTTGTTTAGTTACATTTGTGATTGAGTGTTCCTTTAGTCTCTGTGTTGATATGAGCATAGTGAGTGACTACTTGTTCATCTGTGGTTTGCTTTGCTAGTTGAAATGTTCTGAGTAATTACTTTAGCATGAGTATGGAACTAGTTTTATGGTTGCGACTTGTCTTATTTATTTATCTAGTCAATGGTTTTAGTGGTAAACTTATTTAGTGATGCTTGCTTGTGTTGTTGTTAATACCCACTAGCATGGGTATTTCTTTGGATGTTTGTTATTCTTTTAAAAGTCTCGCCCGTGTGCCTTAATGCTAATTTTTTTAGCTTCTTCAAGGTCTTGGTATGAGAGTGGTACACCCACCCAACCTATGATGTTTGGGATGTGGAGTATGGTTTCCCAATCATAAGTATTCTAGTACTAGCATTTATTGCCATGTGTGTTTGTGTGGTAGTTTTCTCGATAACTTGTGAGTGATTGCTCTAGTATAAGTTTGCTTGTGGTATGTGTTGATTTGTATTATTGGTTGCCTTCTTTTGGTTATGAGCGTGTGTCTTTTATTCTTTTACGACGTTAGAAAACAGAGAAGAGAAAGAAGGAGTTGTAGAGCTGTGTGTCAAGTTCGAGCTACTTCAAATCCAGGGACATAAGAAGTTTCAAGGCAAGCCATCCTGATGCTTTCTACCACACTTATCATTATCTATCATGCATGTTTTCACTTCTGAATTTTTACAAAACTTGGATTACGAAACTATTTTTGTTGTGGCTATTACTACTAGTAAAAATACATAGGTTTATATCATGCCAGTAGTTAAAACTTGGTGTTACCAAGCCCATAGCCACCATATGGTATTATTACCACCAAAAATAAAGCAACATGAAGTCCCTAAGTGAACACCCTAAAAATATGACTTTTGCCAAACAATGGCTTTATGGAAAACTCGCTGGAAAGCCGGAGCCTTATCCACATGAGAATTGTGAAGTGACCATTTTTGGAAAAAGGTGTTTTAAAAAATGACACATAATGCCACTCTACCCCAACACGAGCAAGGGGATTGGCTGGAAAATTATTCTTGTTAGTGTGTTCTCTATCTCAAATTGCTATAAGGGATGTGATCCCTTGAACCGAAATGTCACCAAGTTATGAAACACGAGGATTGCAAAGTGTGGGATTAATTTCCCCTCCGGCTGCAACAACTGGGTCTCCTGTCATGGGGGTGTGCGACATGATGCCGGGGAGAATAAACTCAATTGAAGAGATAGTCATTTACTAGCTTGAACATAGTGAAAGGTTAGGACCAGTTATCTGATGTTCGCATACTGTCAGAGACAGTCCGTGGTTGTTCGAGATGGATGTTCTGGATCTTGTGGATTGTGTACACCTCTGTAGAGTTAAACTATTCGGAATAGCCGCGTCCTCGGATATGGACAGTTGAATGGCCATGTAGCTAGTATTGTGTCAATGTCTTCAAGGAGATGTTTTTGAAAAGGGATTTGTACCTGTGAGGTACTGGAAAGAGGAGACTTGTACCTGTGAGGTACGGATGAAGAAAAGCTAGAAGTTCTTTTAGAAGAATTTTTGCAAAGAAAAAATTGTCTTATCGAAACAAGTCTTACAAAACCTCTTGGTCTTGCAATATCTACAAGAGAAAGAAAACTATACTATTTTCTTTTGAAGTATCTTCTTCAACAAAGATATAGAGATGTCAAAATCAACTATGATGTATCTTTCATCCATCATGGGTAATGAAACCTATGTATAGCCTACCCACTCAACTATATAAGCATATTTCCATTCTATAAGCTTCATGAAGGATGTCTTGCAGAGTACATCCAAATGTACTCATGTTGGTTTCGTCCCTGTTATCTACTTTCTAGACTTCGAGGAGCAGCCTCAGGAGGAGTTCTACGAGGAGGAGTACTGTACTGATGGCCTTGAGAACTAGGACCGTCTCCCGGTCAGCAGCCTGTAGGTTAAGGCGTGACTTGGGCTCTACCGTGTTGTGTGTTCTTTGTCTTCCGATGTGTTTGTTGAGTTGCCTGCCCTGCGTGGCGGTTGTGTTAGACTTGGTCATGTGACCATACCTTCTTGTAAAACCTTTATGTAATCGTGTAATGGATGTTGTATCTGTATGCCAACTTGATATGTTGATCACGACTGGTGTGATTTAGGATCGTAAATGTATGCATATCGGAGGTCCTTGGACTGTTGTTCTGGGGGCATTACATAAGGTCGTATCAGAGCTATCCTGACCTTAGGAGACCTTAGTTAGCATGGACGTTAGCGAGTACTCTGAAAAGCTAGTTTGTAAAAAATAACTAAGTTACCAAGATGACTAAGTACTAAATATTCTATATACCCCATCACCTCTGTGTTCTTAAAAACTCTATTCATGCTAAATTACATTTTTGAGTATCTTAAAATCTTGCACACCGTTACCTAACTTAAGCTTACTTAAAAATTTATGTAGATGGCAGTTGTCTTGATCGAGTCCTTTTGGCTGGGTACGCATGCACCTTTCTACTGCCGTTTTGAGGAGGATTTGATCAAGATGGCTCGTTTTATCGGTCACCCAGTACATGAGTTAAACGGAGCTCAGATTCACCATGACGGACGGGAGTTGTCCTGGTTGGTGGTCTATACCATTCGTGCCCTTCTGTTAGCACGGTCGACCCCGGAGATCACTTATGAAGTGAAGGAGAACAGTTGGGAGGATGGTATCCTTAGAGTGATGCAGCGGACTATCTGTAGCGCCCTACCTTTTAATAAAGATAGAAAACCTGTGTAACATGCTATTCCCGGGATCTCTGATAGCATACACATGAAAAAATGAAATATTCATTGCAATATCATCATTCTACATCATTGATCTAGTGGATAAGAAATAAAATAGCCTTACAATTGGCATAGAGAACATGGACTAGCCCTAAAAATAAAGTTTCAAAGTAAACACAGCGGAAACAAATCTTCAATGAGCCTTCTTCACTTCATGCGCCATAGGCAGAACATGTTGGAGATAGACTCGAGATCCTAAACAAAATCCTCACTTGTCTTCAGATTTATCTGCACGTTGGAATATGCAGCCCCCACCTGGGAGGAAGTCAGTAAAACAATGTACTGGCAAGTGACACTTGTATGGTGGCAGTTTTGAGGAATAAACTAGCTACATGATATTTTGCTCCTGGAGTCTGGGCTATTTGCATAAAGCCAGTTTGTCCCTATATTTGTAAACCATTTTAAACAAATTAAATCATTTGTACAATCCTGCACGGCTAAACCACCATAAAGTTGGACAAATCATCATGGCTAAACCACCATGAAGTTTGATAAATCATCATGGCTAAACCACCATGAAGTTTGAAAAGTCATCATGGCTAAACCACCATGAAGTTTGAGAAATCATCATGGCTAAACCACCATGAAGTTTGATTGTGGCATCATGGCTAAACCACCATGTGCCGTATAAAGGGGTTCTACCATATTTTACTTCGTTCAGAAAGATGAAGAGATCCTTCGGCACCAACTCTGTCTAGCTGCTCAACTGGCCCATAACCGGGGACACGGCTAAGATCTTAGTTTTAAACAATGCAAAGGTTGTGCACTTTCACCTTGAGACTCATACTCCCCGAGAGGAATGAGAAAAGATCTTTGGGAAGAGGGATTCAACCATACCAGCATGACTCGACGCTCCTAAAATTCTACCACCCAATGTCATACAACAGGATGAACCCCTACAACTTACTCAATCTTGGCAGAGCCCATATTACCTCAAGGAGCTAACTATACATTGAAGACCTACAAAT
The DNA here is from genome assembly GCA_028641055.1 of Alopecurus myosuroides. Taxonomy (NCBI): domain Eukaryota; kingdom Viridiplantae; phylum Streptophyta; class Magnoliopsida; order Poales; family Poaceae; genus Alopecurus; species Alopecurus myosuroides. The sequence goes on along the minus strand of CM054057.1, from coordinate 376,238,997 downwards.
TTCTTTATTCCTGGGTGGCGGTCCACAAGTGTACTCTCAGGTGACAACCCCCACATTCATGGCTAAACCACCATGAACATGGTCCTGAGTAGCCACTCAACATAATCCAAGCAAGGTTCAATCCACCTAGGTGTTTCATTGGGTTGTTAATTTTCAATTTTCTAAACATCACAACCCAACAAGTAACAAAAATAGTTGTGAAAGAATTCTAGCATAGCTAAACTAGTACCTAGCAGGGGTTTCATGTTGGCTACACACTACTGGGTGTTCTGAGCATAGTATATACTTGGAAAATAATAAAATTACCTATGATGCATACTACTGAAAACACAAATGAAATGTGAAACAAAAGTGGGACATGAGTATCACTTGCCTTGTGGAAGTTGGTATAGAAACACTCTCTTCACAACGTTTCTCTCCGTACAATCTAAACAATATAAATAAATAACAATAAACAAGCAATTCACCAACATACAAACAAATACAACAAAATAAACAATGCATAAGCATAACAAGTTATTAAATTGATTGGTGTTAACATGTACAAGGATTTGAGACATAATTCAATATGCAAAAATAATTATGATGAGATAGTTATTGTTTGGTATTTTATGGACAAGTTCAAGTTTAACACAATAGTTCAATTTAAGAAAAGGAACCATAGTGGTTTGAGTTAGGCTTAACACATAATTCAATTTACCAAAAGAATTATGGTAAAATGGTTTAGGCCTAGCTACTAGGGTATGGGTTGGTCAAGGTTTAAGTTTGAAATATTCAAACACCAGTGCATTCATATTTTCAAGGATTTTACCAAGAGTTCACCTAAGGGTTATCAATTTTACTTCAAAATGATAAGTGAAACAATGTAGTAGGATATAGTACTTAATTCAATGTGCAAAAGAACTAAGTGATTGTTCATGGGGTTTGCCATTGGTGGTTAAGGGTTGTGAAGGAATATGTCTTCACTCAATATATTATGGTATGTATACTCTAGGGCTAACCAATTGTGGACCCAAACCTTTGGAAGTTATCTGGAGCTAAAATACGTATCTTTGTGGAAATGATTGGAGGTTTAGAAGCTTAGGGGGAAAACTATTGGATTCTTAATGCACACTTGTTGATAATAAAGGTTGGATTGGTTAGGAGAAAATATATTGAGAATAACTATGGTATTGGAATAGAGAGGGAAATTCTTTGCACAAGTGACCCTCATACTGGATTGTTATAGACATATCGATTTTAGTAAAAGACGGCTTGGAGAAATATTGGATGGACATAGGTAGAAAAATAAATTAGCGGACATAAAAGAATGATTTTTGGATTCTAGGCAAAATCAATATGACTTGGCGATAGTAGATGGATATCCTTGGAGACATAATTTTTGGATCTTGTCAAGCTCTGTCGAGATTGTTCTTGAAGAAATAGCTTAGCGTTGATGATGAGATAGGAGTCCGTATGTTTTGAAAAGAATTATGGAAGTAGTCAGGAAGTGGATCAGATCCCTATATTATGGATACATGATGATTGGATTCTTGGTTTAGTATCGGCAATATGATCGTAAAACAAATGACCTTTGAGGGAGAAAAATGATATGATACATGCCTTTCTAAGGGTAGATTAGATTAAGGATAGTGGACCACCTGGAGTTCAGGAAAGAAGAAATGGAAAGTTCAACCTTAAGAAAGATTGGTCGATATCCGATAGATTGAGCTATAGAATGATGAGAGAGTTTCTGCCCAAAGGAGATGATAGTGGATTGATAATCCTAGCCTGATATCCCAGTGATGGTTTTGATAACTAGTTGATAGTGTTAACCTGTCAGGCGTATGGGATTGGGATTTAATAAGATCGATGACTAAAGAGTAACCCATGGATGAATATTTTGGTTTTGAGGAACATTATGTTTGAGGTTTAGAGCATGGCACCCAAACCCTTCGGAAAGCTAACCTACCGGTAGATTGTTGGTAAGATTAATCAATGGGGGGAAACACCTGCGCTTAATGTTACCAACCACCAAGCGGCTGGTTTTGAAGACTAATGTTCTAACACTCTTGTCTTGGCCACACCCTCTTTTTGCCTACTTGTGAATCTCGAGATAAGATTCATTTAAGGGGGGAAGATCTATCACACCCTAGTTTTTGGGTCCTTGTACTATAGTTAAAGGAGACAAAAATGTGGGCCAACAATTTTTTTTCTCTTCAACATGTTTGTGGGAACCAAAATGTGGGTCCTTGTACTATAGTCATATAAGTAATGCAATAAATATTTCCTTTCAAAACAAATATTAATTTTCCTGATGATTACTATTGTTTCTGTGATGTTTTCCATATGATGCTTTGATGAATTTTTGTCCCAAGTGTTGGATCAAGGTTGTTTTCAAATTATAATTATTATTTGGCTTTGTTTTAATCAAGAAAACATTTTGGCAATAAAAAATAGGATGAATTCTTTTGATGTTTCTATTAGGAATTATCTCAGAAAAACTAGCCAAGTATCAATATCTAGCACTTGTTTTCAATATGTTAGAGAATACCATTTTATGTCTTGGCATAAAGTTGCTCTCTGATATATATGGACTACAAATCTATAAGCTTGGTTTAATTTGTGGAGTTGGAAAACAATAATTTGCATGCTTGTTTTTGTGGAACAAAGATAAGACAGAAAAATGGATTATTTGGAAAACAGAGAAAAACAAAAACTAGACCGTTTTCCACTTTGTTTTCAAGGCCTTCCACTATTCCAAAATTGTTTCCAAAGAATGTTTATGAAAGTAAAAAATCATGCTTAACAATCTCCAACTTGGAAAACATATTGTGGAGTTCATTTGCTTCTTGAAAACAGAAGGAACTTTTTGATGATTTTAGCTGAATTTTTTTTTGAACTTCTTATTTTGACAGAAAAGGGAGTGGATGAATTTGATTGTTTTTGTGCATTTTGGCCTGTGAGACCTTGCCAAACCTCTAGCCCTATGTATTTACTCGTGATAGCATGCCTTGGATTCGTTTTAGATGAACCAGAGAGGGAGAAAAACGAGAGTGGAACAGAGAGGGGACAGAGGAGAGAAAGACAAGGAGGGAGCAGCCGCGCACTGTGGCCACGCCGCGCCACTGCCGCACCTCACCTCGACGACGTGGAGTTTCCTAGAGCCCCTCTACCTCCTAGACACCCTAGCCCACCGTTGCACATCGTGGACGCGCTTTGGAGCACGCACCCATGCCGTACGCGGCATGTCCGTGAGAACGACCACGTTACCGACCACCGCGCCGCGATATTAAAGCATCCCCCATGCCACCACTTCGCCACCCCACTCCCCACATCCACTTCCCTGAGTCCCTGTGATGACCTCGACCACTCGCCGCGACCCTGCAACGCCCCTAGGTGAGCAAATCCAGCGCCACTGTTTTCTCTGCCCACCGGAGAGAGAGAGAGAGAGAGAGAGAGAGAGAGAGTAGAGAGGAAGGAGACGGTCGAGGACCGTAGATCGTGAGATCTAAGGCTCCCTTTGAACCACACGTTTTGCCGCGCAACGCGTGCGCATGCGCCTGGACCTCTTGGCGCCTTAGATGGGCCGCGCGCGTTAAGATCCAGCCCGTGCGTTGTGTTCCTTTTTCCTTTTAAAAATGCCTGAGAAATGCACCCTAGCTTTTGGCCTAGGAAAAATAGAAATTTAGGGATTTTATTCAAACCAAAAATCATTACAGTAGATTATCATTTTCCTAACCACCTCCAAGTGGTAGATCTGGATTTGGTAGTTTATTTTTGCAGTAGTATTTAAAATGCTAGAGACTGTCTGTTAAAACTTTTTGAGCATAACTTTAAAAATATGAATCCAAATTGGTCAAACTAATTTTTTTTTAGTAGCCCTTGTTGATACCTATCGTTAACACTTGACTTTGCATCAAGAAAAGTTTCCTAGAGAAAATTCCATGCATTTTGGTAAATGTCCAGTGGGCATTTCTAGGATTTTTGTAGGATGTTTAATGTTGATTTTTGAGGTGAAACCAATTGGATAAGTTTGTGTATGACTATATTTATCTAATACTAGCTTGGTGTAATGTTTAGGGCTATATATTATTATGGTGTGCATATCTAGATTCAACACTTTTCTGTTTATATAAAATTTTGTGCAAATAGTTTTGATTAAATGTTAGTGTTTTAAAATATTGTTTTCTAGCATGTGTAGATGTGTTACTCTCTGTTATATTGATGTTTTCTTACAGTACTAGCATGTTAGGAAGTTTGGGCTTGTTTGGAAACAAATACAATAAGGAGTAGCATATTATTGTTTTCTAATCTTTTTATTAAATAGAAATGTGAGCAAAGGATTGTTAGGCTTATTACATAGATTTGTGATGTTGTTATGAGGAGTCCAGTAACACTTTGGTAATGATTTTATGTTGTTATCACCTCTGTTATTTTACACTTTAATTCTTAGGAAAGCATGAGTAGCAATTGCTTGATTAGATGCACCATATTATTTTTACTAGTATGGGTAGCTTTGTGATGATTGTGTAGTGGAATGTTATTTTCCCACAAGTGCAACCAAAGGAATTGTGACCCTCAAATTCCTTGGAAGGCTAGTGGAACACCCACTAGTCCCATTTGCATTTTGGTGATAAATACAATTTCTCCACCATGGGCAAATTCCTAGTAGTCTAGTTTTTGCTCGTGTGTGTTATTAATTGTTGCCTTTGATTAACTGAGTGTTCTTTGCACTAATAGAAATGTTTCCTAGTGTTGATGATTATGTGTGGATAGAATTTCCCTTGAGTGGCTTAATTTTAGAAATTGTTGTTTGAGCATAAGGAGAGAGCTTAGCTACTGATTTTATAACATGTTATTTTGATACTTGTTCTTGGTTGTCAGAGAAGCATGGTTAATTAGACTTGGTTAATTCTTGTTAAGCAGTTGATTCCAAGAATTGGTTCTGGTATAATTATTTACTAGCAAGTGTAGGGTGTATGCTCTATTAATGGGTATTTATAATCATGTGTTGCTTGTTAAGGAAAATGCATTCTTGTAGTATTGGTTGCTTCTATATTATTGTATTAATGGTACCCCTAAAATTTATGAGTGCCCTATTATTATTGCCTTCCTATTTTAGGGTTGTATGTTTAGCCTAGCTTTTTAAACATGTTTCGACTCCTGTTGTTTTGACATGACTCTTTTGGTAATAGTGGTATTGGTTGAGGAGTGCACTACTTTTTAGTTATGCTTGTGTAGTAATATTTCATACTAGTATGCTATTAGTAAACCCCTGTTTTTATCCTATTTCTAGCTATAATTATTTCATGTGATTTTTGTGTTCTAAATTGTATCTTATGATTTTTTACATAGAGTTGAGACACTGTTTTGTTTAGTTACATTTGTGATTGAGTGTTCCTTTAGTTACATTTGTGATTGAGTGACTACCTTGTTCATCTGTGGTTTTCTTTGCTAGTTGAAATGTTCTAAGTAATTACTTTAGCATGAGTATGGACCCAGTGTTATCGTTGTGACTTGTCTTATTTAGTTATCTAGTCAATGGGTTAGTGGTAAACTTATTTAGTGATGCTTGCTTGTGTTGTTGTTAATACCCACTAGCATGGGTATTGCTTTGGATGTTTGTTATTCTTTTAACAGTCTCACCCTTGTGCCATAATGCTATTTTTTAGCTTCTTCAATGTCTTGGTATGAGAGTGGTACACCCACTCAACCTATGATGTTTAGGATGTGGAGTATGGTTTCCCAACCATAAGTATTATAGTACTAGCATTTATTGCCATGTGTGTTTGTTTGGAAGTTTTCTCGATAACTTGTGAGTGATTGCTCTAGTATAAGTTTGCTTATGGTATGTGTTTCTTTGTATTATTGGTTGCCTTATTTTGGTTCTGAGTGTGTGTCTTTAATTATTTTACGATGTTAGAAAACGGAGAAGTGGAACAAGGAGTTGTAGAGCTGTGTGTCAAGTTCGAGCTACTTCAAATCCAGGGACATAAGAAGTTTCAAGGCAAGCCATCCTGATGCTTTCTACTACACTTATCATTATCTATCATGCATGTTTTCACTTCTGAGGTTTTACAAAACTTGGATTACTAAACAATTTTTGTTGTGGCTATTACTACTAGTAAAACTACATAGGTTTATATTATGCCAATAGTTAAAACTTGGTGTTACCAAACCCACAACCACCATATGGTATTATTACCACCAAAAATAAAGTAACATGAAGTCCCTAAGTGGACACCCTAAAAATATGACATTTAGAAAACAATGGCTTTATGGAAACCCCGTTGGAAAGGCGAAGCCTTATCCACATGAGAATTGTGAAGTGATCATTTTTGGAAAAAGGTGTTTTCAAAAATGACACATAACCTAGTCTTCACCGGACAACATTTATCGTACTGCCACCCTACCTCAACACGGGCAAGGGGCTTGGCTGGAAACTTATTCTTGTTAGTGTGTTCTCTATCTCAAATTGCTATAAGGGATGCGATTCCTTGAACCGAAATTATGTCACTATTATTTTTAACCTCAAATAATAGTGGCATTGTGCTGGGGGTATCTTGTGCTTCTATCGGCCGCATCTGGATGGATGTGCTTTTTGGCACCAGGGGGAACTGCCAGACCGAGTGCCTGCAGTTCGAGGTGGTTAATCTTCCGAGCCCTTATCACGCTCTACTCGGCAGGCCTGCTCTAACCAAGTTCATGGCCTCCACTCATGCGGACTATTTGAAGATGAAGATCCCTAGTCCCAACGGCATCATCACCATCTTGGGTGACTACAAGCGCTCCCTGGAGTGTGCATCTACTGGATCTCGGCTTGCCGAGTCCATGGTCATTGCCGCCGAGAAGAAGAAGATACATGAGGTGGTGTCTATGGCCCAAGCAGCTCAAGTCGGTATGCATGGCATGCCAAGTTCTCAGTATGGGTCCACCTTCTAGGCCTCCCAAGAGACAAAGAAGGTGCAGATTGACCCGGAGTTCCCGGAGCGTGTGGCCATCATTGGTGCCGGGTCGGAGGAGAAATAGGAAAGCGAGATCATCCACTTCCTCTGTGAGAATCAGGATGTCTTCGCATGGTCCAATCAGGACCTGCCGGGTGTCCCGATGGAGTTGGTTGAGCACTCGTTGCATGTGCGCCCTGACGCCAAGCCGGTTCAGCAGGCAATGCGCCGCTTTGCGGATGAGAGAAGGAAAGCTATTGGTGACGAGATCACAAAGCTGCTGACAAGTGGATTTATCATGGAGGTACTGCATCCGGATTGGTTGGCCAATCCGGTCATGGTGGAGAAGAAGAAGGAGGATCCCAAGGCTGCTACGGCTTGGTGCATGTGCGTGGACTACACCGACTTGAACAAGGCATGCCCCAAGGACCCGTTTCCTCTACCCCGCATAGATCAGGTGATCGATTCCACTGCCGGGTGTGAGCTTTTTTCTTTTATTGATGCCTACTCTGGTTTTCACCAGATACCTATGAACCCGGCTGATCAAATAAAGACTGCTTTTATTACCCCGTACGGGGCTTATTGCTATCTTGTCATGTGTTTTGGGTTAAGAAATGATGGGGCTACATATCAGAGGTGCATGTAGAAATGCTTGCATGACCAGATAGGCAAAACTGTGCAGGTGTACGTAGATGACATTGTCATCAAAACGAAAGAAAAACACACTCTGCTGAGCGATATTGAGGAAACATTTGCCAGCTTGCGCAAATACCGGATGAAGTTAAATCCAACCAAGTGCACATTTGGCGTCCGGGCTGGCAAGCTACTCGGATTCTTGGTATCCAGTCGGGGCATTGAGGCCAATCCTTCAGAGATAAAACCTATAGAGAGCATGTCTTTTCCGAGATCACTGAAGGATGTGCAGAAATTTACCGGGTGCCTAGCTTCTCTTAGCCGCTTCCAGGGAAGAATGGGAAAGAAGGCGCTGCCTCTTTATCAACTCATGAAGAAAAGTGACAAGTTCGTCTGGACACCACAAGCTGATGTGGCATTCAAAGAACTCAAGACCATGTTGGGTAGCGCTCCCATATTGGCAAGCCCTTTGCCCAAGGAGCCAATGCTGCTCTATATTGCGGCCACCAACCGAGTAGTCAGTGTGGTGGTGGTAGTGGAACGAGAATAGGAAGGCAAGACCGTGCAGTAGACGGTATATTATCTCAGCGAGGTGCTATCTATCTCCAAACAGAATTACCCACACTACCAGAAGATGACATACGGCGTTTACCTGGGTGCCAAGAAACTCAAGCATTATTTCAAAGAGCATCCCATCACGGTGGTGAGCACTGCTCCCATCTCCGAGATCATAGGAAACAAGGATGCAAGCGGCCGGTTAGCCAAGTGGGAAATTGAGCTAGCCGCGTACACCCCTTTGTACGCGAGCAGAGAGGCAATCAAGTCTCAAACTCTGGTGGATTTCTTGTTGGATTGGTCCGAGATGCAGTATGAACCTCCCTTGCCGGAAACAAATTTCTGGAAGATGTATTTTGATGGCTCCAAAGTAAAGGAAGGGCTCGGTGCTGGTGTGGTACTCACATCTCCCAAGCGAAATCAGCTCAGATATGTGCTGCAGATCCACTTCTCGGCGTCCAATAATGTGGCCGAGTACGAAGCACTGGTACACGACCTGAGAGTATCCAAGGAGATTGGAGTACGGCGTATTGTCTGCTATGGTGACTAAGACCTGGTAGTTCAACAAGTATCGGGGACTTGGGATGCCTTGGATGCCAACATGGCATCCTATTGGTTTCTGGTGCAGAGCATGACTGAATTATTTGATGGGTGTGAATTTCATCACATTCACCAAGCTGAGAATGATGCGGTTGATACCCTGTCCAAGTTGGGATCTTCTCGGCAGTTCATCCCGCCTGGGATTGCTCTGGAGAATTTGAGGAAGCCATCCATCAAGCCATCTCCCAACTCAGAGTCAATATGCATTCCAGGGCTGCTGGACTCGGAAGCTATTCCTATGGAGATTGATTGGGAGGGCTCAAAAGAAAACCCGGGGACTGGTCCATCCAATTCGGGGACTGTCTCTGCAAACCCGAGGACTGTCGCATTCATTGAGGGGATCATTTCTCAGTACTCGGGGACTTGGGGACTCGTCTCCAACTCGGAGCAAGTCATGGTAGCTGATCCAATGGAAGTGGACAAACCAGTGTTTCCTATACGTGAGACACCGAGTTGGGCTTTGCCCATATTATCCTTTCTAATGGATGGCACATTGCCGAGTGACAAGGTCACAGCCAGACAGATACAGAGAAGATCTAAGGGCTACACCATCATCAACAAGGATCTGCACAAGAGAAGTCCTACTGGCATGCTCCAACACTGTGTAAAACCAGAAGAAGGAGAAGAAATTCTGAGAGAAATACATCAAGGAGAATGTGGGCATCATGCCTCATCTCGGTCTCTGGTCAAGAAGGCGTTCCGGGATGGATTCTTTTGGCTCACTGCCTTACAACAAGCAGAAGATCTAGTGAGAAAGTGCAATGGGTGCCAAAGATACGCAAGCAAAATTCATATGCCAACTTCCGAGTTGAAGACCATCCCTATCACTTGGCCCTTTGCAGTATGGTGCTTGGATATGGTAGGCCCCTTCAATCCATCTAGAGGCAACATGACCCACATCTTGGTCATGGTTGACAAGTTTACCAAGTGGATCGAAGTGAAGCCTATCCGGAAGTGTGATGGGAACACAGCTGTGAGCTTCTTGAAGGACATCATTCTGAGATACGGCTACCCACATGGAATCATCACGGACAATGGAACAATATTTGTTGAGGGAGCCTTTGCTAGACCTGCTTGCGTATCTTTGGCACCCATTGCACTTTCTCACTAGATCTTCTGCTTGTTGTAAGGCAGTGAGCCAAAAGAATCCATGCCGGAATGCCTTCTTGACCAGAGACCGAGATGAGGCATGATGCCCACATTCTCCTTGATGTATTTCTCTGAGAATTTCTTCTCCTTCTTCTGGTTTTACACAGCGTTGGAGCACGCCAGTAGGACTTCTCTTGTGCAGCTCCTTGTTGATGATGGTATAGCCCTTAGATCTTCTCTCTATCTGCCTAGATGTGACCTCGTCACTCGGCAATGTGCCACCATTAGAAAGGATAATATGGGCAAAGCCCAACTCGGTGTCTCCCGTATAGGAAACACTGGTTCGTCCACTTCCATTGGATCAGCTACCATGACTTGCTCCGAGTTGGAGACGAGTCCCCGAGTACTGAGAAATGATCCCCTCAATGAATGCGACAGTCCCCGGGTTGGATGGACCAGTCCCTGGGTTCTCTTTTGAGCCCTCCCAATCAATCTCGATAGGAACAGCTTCCGATTCCAGCAGCCCTAGAATCTATATTGACTCTGAGTTGGGAGATGGCTTGATGGATGGCTTCCTCAAATGCTCGAGAGTAATCCCAGGCGGGATGAACTGCCGAGAAGATCCCAACTTGGACAGGGTATCAGCTGCATCATTCTCAGCTTGGTGAATGTGATGAAATTCACACCCATCAAATAATCCAGTCATGCTCTGCACCAGAAACCGATAGGATGCCATGTTGGCATCCAACGCATCCCAAGTCCCCGAGACTTGTTGAACTACCAGGCCCGAGTCACCATAGCAGACAATACGTCGTACTCCAATCTCCTTGGATACTCTCAGGCCGTGTACCAGTGCTTCGTACTCGGCCACATTTGTGGACGCCGAGAAGTGGATCTGCAACACATATCTGATCTGATCTCGCTTGGGCGATGTGAGTACCACACCAGTACCGAGCCCTTCCTTTACTTTGGAGAAATCAAAATGCATCTTCCAGAAATTTGTTTCCGGCAAGGGAGGTTCATACTGCATCTCGGACCAATCCACCAAGAAATCCGCCAGAGTTTGAGACTTGATTGCCTCTCTTCTCGCGTACAAAGGGGTGTACGCGGCTAGCTCAATTGCCCACTTGGCTATCCGGCCGCTTGCATCCTTGTTTCCTATGATCTCCGAGATGGGAGCAGTGCTCACCACCGTGATGGGATGCTCTAGGAAATAATGCTTGAGTTTCTTGGCACCCAGGTAAACGCCGTATGTCATCTTCTGATAGTGTGGGTAATTCTATTTGGAGATAGATGGCACCTCGCTGAGATAATATACCGTCCGCTGCACGGTCTTGTCTTCCTATTCTCGTTCCACTACCACCACCACACTGACTACTCGGTTGGTGGCCGCAATATAGAGCAGCCTTGGCTCCTTGGGCAAAGGGCTTGCCAATATGGGAGCGCTACCCAGCATGGTCTTGATTTCTTTGAATGCAACATCAGCTTGTGGTGTCCAGACGAACTTGTTACTTTTCTTCATGAGTTGATAAAGAGGCAGCGCCTTCTCGCCCATTCTTCCCTGGAAGCGGCTAAGAGAAGCTAGGCACCCGGTAAATTTCTGCACATCCTTCAGTGATCTCGGCAAAGACATGCTCTCTATAGCTTTTATCTTTGAAGGATTGGCCTCAATGCCCCGACTGGATACCAAGAAGCCGAGTAGCTTGCCAGCCGGGACGCCAAATGTGCACTTGGTTGGATTTAACTTCATCCGGTATTTGCGCAAGCTGGCAAATGTATCCTCAATATCGCTCAGCAGAGTGTGTTTTTCTTTCGTTTTGATGACAATCTCATCTACGTACACCTGCACAGTTTTGCCTATCTGGTCATGCAAGCATTTCTGCATGCACCTCTGATATGTAGCCCCAGCATTTCTCAAGCCAAAACACATTACAAGATAGCAATAAGCCCCATACGGAGTAATAAAAGCAGTCTTTATTTGATCAGCCGGGTTCAGAGGTATCTGGTGAAAACCAGAGTAGGCATCAATAAAAGACAAAAGCTCGTACCCGGTAGTGGAATCGATCATCTGATCTATGCGGGGGTAGCGGAAACGTATCCTTGGGGCATGCCTTGTTCAAGTCGGTGTAGTCCACGCACATGCGCCAAGCCACAGCAGCCTTGGGATCCTCCTTCTTCTTCTCCACCATGACCGGATTGGCCAACCAATCCGGATGCAGTACCTCCATGATAAATCCACTTGTCAGTAGCTTTGTGATCTCGTCACCAATAGCTTTCCTTCTCTCAGCCGCAAAGCGGCGCATTGCCTGCTGAACCGGCTTGGCGTCAGGGCGCACATGCAACGAGTGCTCAACCAACTCCATCGGGACACCCGGCAGGTCCTGATTGGACCATGCGAAGACATCCTGATTCTCACAGAGGAAGTGGATGATCTCGCTTTCCTATTTCTCCTCCGACCCGGCACCAATGATGGCCACACGCTCCGGGAACTCCGGGTCAATCTGCACCTTCTTTGTCTCTTGGGAGGCCTGGAAGGTGGCCCCATACTGAGAACTTGGCATGCCAGGCATACCGACTTGAGCTGCTTGGGCCATAGACACCACCTCATGTATCTTCTTCTTCTCGGCGGCAATGACCATGGACTCGGCAAGCCGAGATCCAGCAGATGCACACTCCAGGGAGCGCTTGTAGTCACCCAAGATGGTGATGATGCTGTTGGGACTAGGGATCTTCATCTTCAGATAGGCCACATGAGTGGAGGCCATGAACTTGGTCAGAGCAGGCCTGCCGAGTAGAGCGTGATAAGGGCTCTGAAGATCAACCACCTCGAAGTGCAGGCACTCGGTCCGGCAGTTCTCCCTGGTGCCGAAAAGCACATCCATCCAGATGCGGCCGATAGAAGCACAAGATACCCCCGGCACAATGCCACTATTATTTCTCCTTGTCTCCAAGAAATTATGTCACTATTATTTTTAACCTCAAATGGATAAAAGTTAGTTATTTGTTTTCAGAGTGTTATGTCAATATCCAAAACAATAAGGTGTTATATATATAATTGAGTTATGAAAACTAGTAAAGTACCTTGGAAAAATAATGTTTTCAATTGGGAAAACAACATCTTCATTTGAGAAAACCCCATTATTTTTATTAGACCCCAATCCAAATAAAGAATGAAAATTTTCTATTAAGTGACTATTCATGTTTACATCATAATTTAAAATTATATAAAAAGATGAAACACTTTGAAATGGTTTTGGAAAATAGTATTTGATCTTTATAAAGCCACTGAAATTTTATTTAGACAATAACATCAATTTATTATTTTCTATTTTTTAAATGATATTAAGAACTATTTGTGTTTTTTTATATTTTCAAAATATTAATTTTGAAATTTGTTGGAAACAACACCTAATGTTTTTATATTGAAAGATATGGTTTTTTACAAAGCTATAGAATTTTGTTTGAGACATTTTGGATCTTTAAAACCAAAGTTATGGCTTATATAGAAAACAGTTAAAAAACAGGAACAAAAAAAGGAAGAAGAAGAGAGAAGAATAGGTCAGCCCAGCCCACTCCTTCCCCTCTCCCTATCCCTCTTGCACGCGCCGCGGCGCACCCGCACTAACTAGGTCGAAGCCCACCTTCTAACCTCCCGCGCGCGCGTTCCCAAGAAGCCCAACCGCAGCCGAGCCTGCTTCCTCTCTCTCTCTTTCTTCTCAATGAGAGGTGGGACCCACTGCCGACTTCAGCAGTGACGTCACGTTGTCTTCAATCTCAGAAATGGAAGAACGCCGTTTCTCCCCTTTCATTGCGCGTGTTCATTGCCGTGAATTAAAGTCGCGATTCATTTCCCCGCGAGCATCTACTTAAATCCCCCGACCTCCTCTCCTTTTCCCTCTCTCTCTCTCTCCTTTGAACAGAGCCTCGAGGTCGCCGGTATTGCTCGTCGGAGCCACGGAAACTACCGCCGTATTTTCGTGATTCTGGCACGGTGAGAAGTTTCCAGAGCCCGAGACCCCCTATGTTCGTTTCCCCTTGACCTCGTGTCCCCTCCTCATGCCTTTTTACTATTTTAGCGCAGCTTTTTCGACGTTTTCGTGCGCACCCGAAGCTCGCCGAAGATTTGCACCATCTTCGTCCGCCCCTGCTGCGGTCCGAGGAAGCGCGAGCCAGCGCCGCCTATCGCCTCTGCTTCGCCATATCGAGACGCAATCTATGGTGGTCTTTGTGAGTCCGTTGCATCACCGTAGCCTCACCGTCTTCCACTCCCGAGAGCACCGGGCACCGCAACTCCATTCTTCGGCAGCTCCCTCTGCCGAGAAGGTAACCCTAGACTCCACGTCTAATCCTGACCGTAGATTAGATTCAAAGGCCCACATTAAATCATTAACTCGAAGAGGTATTTTAAATCTGGTTCGTCCATCCACGGTTAGATCCAACTACCAACAGTGGCCAATCCGTGTAAAATGGCGCCAGCCAATCAGAAACCGCCATTCTAGATTCGGCGGATCGCCTATTTTCTTTTAAACATAATAGCCTATGTAATTTTGCAGAAAAGCCCCCCAAACATAGATATATCATATCTTTTTAACCACAACTCCAATTTAAGAAAACTTGGACTTTTTGGGAAGCCCTTGACATGTATAAACTTTTAGGCTTGTCCAAATTTGAATAATCCAAACTTAAATTAGATTAAATTTAAATTTGCATGTTTGATTAAATTTTAAATAATTCAAATTCTGTAATCCAATTTAACAAAACCAAATATCTTTGGGTTCATGAGAATGTGTACTAACAGTACCCACTTCCCAAAATAGAATTTGAATTATATTTTAAGTGTTTTAGATTTTAGATAGCCATTTGGGTACTTAGACATAATTTAAATTCTATAAATAATTAGAAAATGATTTCTTAAGAAACCTTGCTCCATTTGGTAACCTTATGCCATAGAGACCAGTACCCCAACCACTTGACCATACTAGAACTATTTCCATGAAGACTTGGCCAAGTTTTCACACATAAGTTTTACATCATCTTACCCTTGTTTTAGAAATATTTTTGCATATATGGTTTCATGTGATGTGGCTATCTTGGACCAAGACTTAGCCCTTAGAAAGGTTCAAACTTAAACATTGCCAACTAGTGAACCCAAAAAAAAATAGTACCTTTGTTTTCTATGTACTTCTCCAGTCCCCATTCTTGCTTCAAGAATCCATCAAGTTAGCAAAATGGAGGTCAAGACTCAATCACAAGAAGGAACTCCATCTTCAACTTGGTGGCAACATGAAGATCTACAAAGAAGATCATTGAAGAATTGAAGTAAGGGAATTGGACTTCACAACAACTAGAAGCACCACCTCAGGATACTCGCGGATGACAGTGGTGGCGACGTACAACAAATGTGTGCCTAAGGACAACACGGAACCGCCTGCAGGAAAGGGCCTGCCGCCGAAATCACCGGCGTTGTCGCTGACGAAGTCGAAGGAGCCGAATCTGTGGACAAGTCCACAAACCACGCGCTCCCCGGACGGAGTAACCGGTCCCGTCCGAATATGCACCCCAGCCAGCGCCGCTGCTGGCCCCACGGTGGGCGCCAACTGTCGTGGTGTGGAGAAGACAGATGCCATAGGGTGGCTAAAGTTTGGGGTCGATGGACGCTGTAGGTATTCGGGGAGGGATCGCACGTCACGTAGACGCGCTCAGAAACACTGCAAACACCAAGATCTACCCAGGTTCGGGGCCCTCGTGTAACACCTGGGGTGTTACCTGTTTGTTTTTGCTTGCATCATATGCATCACATTGCATTGCACCATGTTTGCATCCCAACTGAAAATTCAAAACAATTTAAACTTTCACCCTTGCTCAAAATTTCCAATTTCAAATTGCAAACTAAACCACTCATTTGTTTTTCAAAGTTTGGAGTTGTTTTAATCCAATTGCCTGTTAATAAAATTTTCCCCTTTTGTTACAAACCCTAATGGCAATTCAAAAATTCAAAGCAACTCAATCTTATTTATCATATTTCAATATGGGTTTGAAAATTAAAATTTGGCAAACAAACTAATTTCAATAATGGTTGTATTAATTGCTTGTTGCTTATTAAATAAAACATGTTTAAAACCCAAATTTCCAACTCATGAAAACTACAAACCATTCTAATAATCTAAATCCAATTAATAGTAGGGTCACCCTATTAAACCTGTTATTTTCTAATATTAATCAACTATTTGCAAATTATTCAAATTCAAACCATTTTGGCAAAACAGCAACTAATTTGAAATTTCCAAAAACCAAGTTATCATGGGGAAGATGTTGAGCTAACAAAACCCCATGAATTTTTCCTAATTTTTTTTAAAGTTCAAAACCCTAGCAATAGCTTCCTTTTTCCTTTCTCTACAAAAAAAAAGGAGGAGAAGGAAATAAAATAAAAATGGAAAAGTAAGAAAAAAATAGCAAAGGAGAAGGGCCAGCCCACCCCCCTTCCCCTTATTCCTTCCCCTAAGCCCACCTTTTCTTTCCAGCCTGTTACCTTTCTTCCTCCTGTCGCTGTCTGGCAGTACGACAGAGCCTCCACCCTCTGATCATCCCCACCCCACTCCGATGCCATGCCGTACTAGGTTGAGCTCCCCTTAAAGTCCCCCTCCTCCCTCTGCTCGCAGCAACCCTAGCCCCTCTCCCTGCGCCGCCAACTCCTCTTCCTCTCCCCCCAAGTTCTTCTGTTTCCTTCTGAACCTCCACACTGAAACCACCACCGAGCCCTCCGATGGCCGGGACTTTGCCTCCTTGGCGCCACCGAGGTGGCCCTCTCCGAGGATCCCCGAGGGCGGGAATGGAAACGGGGGTGCTCCAGCTACCGCCCCGTCCCATCGCCTCTAGCTGGGAGCGGCCGTGGACGCCACGCCATCGCCGGAGGAGGACATCGGCGCCACCGTCCGTCAGAAGCTCGACGCCAGCAGGTGACCGCTACCTCTCCCCTCCCCCTCGTTTTCCTTCTCGCCCAGCCGCACGATGTGAGCCCACCATGATGTCCACCACTTCCCAGCGCCCTAGTACCCCTCGAGATCGCTCCGATCCCGGATGATCCACAGAAGATGCTTCCGATCTTTGCTCTGAACCTGTACGTCTGTTTGTGCTGTTGAAAATTTCAGTTACATGGCCAAAGTTCAGTACTTCCTTCGTCAATCCCCCTTACCTGACAAAGATTCAGAAGCACCGCAATGGTTCCGTTCTGTCCGCGCGTGAGAGAGCTCCTGGGTTCGATCCCTGCGGAGGGATAAATCCCCACCTTTTTTTTCGCTGTGCGCGCGCAGGGGCAGGCCCACTGGGCAGTCACCCCCTATGCCACCTCACCACCTAACCGTGCCACGCTGGCCAGTGGCCCACAGTCAGTGGCTGCGGTTGGGTCAACACGCAGTAACAAAAACTTTTCTGCACATTTCTTTTAAATCTAAGTCCCTGAAAATAACAGATTGGTCCCTCACATTAAAATGCTAATAACTTTAGTTTTCTAACCCCAAATAATGAGAATAAAATATGTGCACTAATCTAAATTAAATTCTCTATCTTTTGGTAACTTTTGTTTCCTGTTTTGAAATTTCAAAATGCATTTAAAATTCAAATTTGAATAATTCAAATGTAATTTGCAATAATTCATAAATAAATCATACTAATTCCAATTAAGACAAATAAAATATGTTTTTCATACCATTTTGAATATCCTATCCAAATATAAAATTTGTTTCATTGTTTGAATAATTCAAATTTCCTAAATAATTTAATACTTGTTTAATTCATTTAAATTTGATAAAATCATAACTTGCTCAAAATAAAATATTTTTGAACATGCAAAATATGTTTTCAAACCATCAAAGTGTGAAGTTTTCAAATGTGAATTTGAATTTATGATTTGAACAAATAAAAGTCAAATAATATTCAAACTTGTTTTAAATTCAATTAAAACTTGTTTACTATTGTTTAAGTCATAATAAATTCATCCTAATTCCAATTTCAATATTTGAAACATGTAATCCAACTAAAATTTAATGTCCTTTCCAAAAATAAACTTTGTTATTTGTTTTGAACACCTTAACCTGATGAAAACAACAATTACTTGTGTGACATCAATAAGGAACCAAAAATTATTAACATGACAAATAAAATCCCACACTTGGTAATTTCCTTTTCCTTTGCATCTATTGTTGTTCATTATTGCTTTAATCATGCATGCATCATGATAAACCACTTACACATGTTAACTAATTGTAGATCATTGCTTCCACCTTAACATGTGCATCCATATGCAACTCACAAAGCGTATGGGTCCATTTAAATATGTTTATCTTGTCAACTAGTTTTCCCTGATGCATCTTTAAACTTGTCATGCATCCATATCTTGATCATGCTGGATCTTTTGCCGTAGTAGTAATTGTTGCATCCGGTGTTTGTTCGAGGTTCGTTGCTTCTCCCCGGATAGGACGTTGAGATGATGTGAGCAACGACAAGTTCTGCTACCTTGCGGGATCTCAGGCAAGTATACTCACTTGCTGCCAAATGGCTGCCTTTCATCACTTGTTACCGATACTTTCCGTTGTTCTGTTCTGCTAGCCTTAGTGGTAGTTGTTTCTGTTACGAACCCATCACATGAATCCCTTAACCTTGATATTGCCTCGCCTCCATACCTATAACCATTGCTTGTTGCCCGTGTCTTACTAGCATGCTTAGGTTGTTTTGCTCGAGTCTGTTACCCGTTACTTTCTGTTATTACTCTTTTATGTTCTGGGGGCTCGATGTTAATCAATCAATCATGCTAATATTATTGTTAAATAATAATTTGATGATAAGGCACCGGCAGGAGGCCCCTTGTGGTTTTGAGGCCTGCTAGTGTCGACCCTAATAGGAAAAGGGTCTTGTCTACTGATCCATGATGAGCGCACTACCCGCATGTGGGAAGCGAGTATGGGCGCCCCCCCTCAATTTGACTCGATTCGCATCTCGTCCAAATCTCCTCATTTAGTTCGGGTTTTCCATTTGCTGCATGCATGATCTTGCGAGCCCTTGGTACCCGGGTGGAACTTTCGTAGTCGGCATATAGGGGGACACGTTCTTAGAGTGCTATGAGGGTCCATTTTCTTCTGGGCTCGATTAGTCGTGCGCCCAAGGTGCTTTGGGCTTGATGCGAAGAAGAGTTGAGTTGTGTAGAGTACCCCGCTTGGTGGGTTAGCTCCCCATCTGGCGGGTTATTCTTGCGTGTACGGCTAAATTGGTGCAACCCTGCAGGGATAATCTTCTCGAGAAGCCGTGTTTTCCGCGGTTATGGATTACGTGGTGAAAGTACTGGCTAACAAGTACTCAGGATAACTTAAACCTAATGATTAATAATCTTACACCCAATGAATAACAACTTGACTAGTAATAGGCTTATTGACACAATAATCTGAACCATCATTAATCCAACTGTGTGAGTTATCCTCGGATTGCTTCTTCGGATAAGGGGCGAGATCCAGGATGGGTTTGTTTGGAGTTACTTTCAGTTGGTTACAATACTCGATCTTATCTTCTTTCTGTTAGCCGGAAGTGATAGTATCTCTCTGTAGTTGGTTAGTGCAGCCTGCTGTCGCTTATTTGCAATAACCCCTTCCTTTCCGTTGATCCTAAAGTATTTGTATCTTGTGATGACTGGCTAAGCCGGTATCTTGTGAGTATGGTTTATCCACTTGCCAGTACTTAACCGTACTGACCCACGAATCTTTTTCGTGGCTGCATATTCAATATTGCAGTCAACAGGTTTGAAGTCTGACGACGTTAGCTTGGGAATCCCTCCGGCTTGGCCTGGGCAGGGATTGGACGCTCTCGGTTATCTTCAGGACTCTTAGTCCAATTTGGATCTTGTCCGTAGCCGGACGCTATATTGTTTCTTCCGCTGTTATCTGGATCTTTGTAATGTATCAGTTGTAACCCTGGCTCGTTTGAGTCATCTTGTATCTATCTGTTTCTGTTGTAATTGTGGAATATTCGTGAACTGTTGTAATGTTATCATAAGTGGCAACCTGGAATCGGTTATTATGTGGATTTTGGCGGGAATGCTGGAATCTGCATAGTGCCCGATCTCGGGGCGTCACACCTCGTATGGAGGTAACACCCCTACTCCTGATGAATTGTTACATAGAGTTGAGCCACTCGTTTGTTTAGTTACATTTGTGATTGAGTGTTCCTTTAGTCTCTGTGTTGATATGAGCATAGTGAGTGACTACTTGTTCATCTGTGGTTTGCTTTGCTAGTTGAAATGTTCTGAGTAATTACTTTAGCATGAGTATGGAACTAGTTTTATGGTTGCGACTTGTCTTATTTATTTATCTAGTCAATGGTTTTAGTGGTAAACTTATTTAGTGATGCTTGCTTGTGTTGTTGTTAATACCCACTAGCATGGGTATTTCTTTGGATGTTTGTTATTCTTTTAAAAGTCTCACCCGTGTGCCTTAATGCTAATTTTTTTAGCTTCTTCAAGGTCTTGGTATGAGAGTGGTACACCCACCCAACCTATGATGTTTGGGATGTGGAGTATGGTTTCCCAATCATAAGTATTCTAGTACTAGCATTTATTGCCATGTGTGTTTGTGTGGTAGTTTTCTCGATAACTTGTGAGTGATTGCTCTAGTATAAGTTTGCTTGTGGTATGTGTTGATTTGTATTATTGGTTGCCTTCTTTTGGTTATGAGCGTGTGTCTTTTATTCTTTTACGACGTTAGAAAACAGAGAAGAGAAAGAAGGAGTTGTAGAGCTGTGTGTCAAGTTCGAGCTACTTCAAATCCAGGGACATAAGAAGTTTCAAGGCAAGCCATCCTGATGCTTTCTACCACACTTATCATTATCTATCATGCATGTTTTCACTTCTGAATTTTTACAAAACTTGGATTACGAAACTATTTTTGTTGTGGCTATTACTACTAGTAAAAATACATAGGTTTATATCATGCCAGTAGTTAAAACTTGGTGTTACCAAGCCCATAGCCACCATATGGTATTATTACCACCAAAAATAAAGCAACATGAAGTCCCTAAGTGAACACCCTAAAAATATGACTTTTGCCAAACAATGGCTTTATGGAAAACTCGCTGGAAAGCCGGAGCCTTATCCACATGAGAATTGTGAAGTGACCATTTTTGGAAAAAGGTGTTTTAAAAAATGACACATAATGCCACTCTACCCCAACACGAGCAAGGGGATTGGCTGGAAAATTATTCTTGTTAGTGTGTTCTCTATCTCAAATTGCTATAAGGGATGTGATCCCTTGAACCGAAATGTCACCAAGTTATGAAACACGAGGATTGCAAAGTGTGGGATTAATTTCCCCTCCGGCTGCAACAACTGGGTCTCCTGTCATGGGGGTGTGCGACATGATGCCGGGGAGAATAAACTCAATTGAAGAGATAGTCATTTACTAGCTTGAACATAGTGAAAGGTTAGGACCAGTTATCTGATGTTCGCATACTGTCAGAGACAGTCCGTGGTTGTTCGAGATGGATGTTCTGGATCTTGTGGATTGTGTACACCTCTGTAGAGTTAAACTATTCGGAATAGCCGCGTCCTCGGATATGGACAGTTGAATGGCCATGTAGCTAGTATTGTGTCAATGTCTTCAAGGAGATGTTTTTGAAAAGGGATTTGTACCTGTGAGGTACTGGAAAGAGGAGACTTGTACCTGTGAGGTACGGATGAAGAAAAGCTAGAAGTTCTTTTAGAAGAATTTTTGCAAAGAAAAAATTGTCTTATCGAAACAAGTCTTACAAAACCTCTTGGTCTTGCAATATCTACAAGAGAAAGAAAACTATACTATTTTCTTTTGAAGTATCTTCTTCAACAAAGATATAGAGATGTCAAAATCAACTATGATGTATCTTTCATCCATCATGGGTAATGAAACCTATGTATAGCCTACCCACTCAACTATATAAGCATATTTCCATTCTATAAGCTTCATGAAGGATGTCTTGCAGAGTACATCCAAATGTACTCATGTTGGTTTCGTCCCTGTTATCTACTTTCTAGACTTCGAGGAGCAGCCTCAGGAGGAGTTCTACGAGGAGGAGTACTGTACTGATGGCCTTGAGAACTAGGACCGTCTCCCGGTCAGCAGCCTGTAGGTTAAGGCGTGACTTGGGCTCTACCGTGTTGTGTGTTCTTTGTCTTCCGATGTGTTTGTTGAGTTGCCTGCCCTGCGTGGCGGTTGTGTTAGACTTGGTCATGTGACCATACCTTCTTGTAAAACCTTTATGTAATCGTGTAATGGATGTTGTATCTGTATGCCAACTTGATATGTTGATCACGACTGGTGTGATTTAGGATCGTAAATGTATGCATATCGGAGGTCCTTGGACTGTTGTTCTGGGGGCATTACATAAGGTCGTATCAGAGCTATCCTGACCTTAGGAGACCTTAGTTAGCATGGACGTTAGCGAGTACTCTGAAAAGCTAGTTTGTAAAAAATAACTAAGTTACCAAGATGACTAAGTACTAAATATTCTATATACCCCATCACCTCTGTGTTCTTAAAAACTCTATTCATGCTAAATTACATTTTTGAGTATCTTAAAATCTTGCACACCGTTACCTAACTTAAGCTTACTTAAAAATTTATGTAGATGGCAGTTGTCTTGATCGAGTCCTTTTGGCTGGGTACGCATGCACCTTTCTACTGCCGTTTTGAGGAGGATTTGATCAAGATGGCTCGTTTTATCGGTCACCCAGTACATGAGTTAAACGGAGCTCAGATTCACCATGACGGACGGGAGTTGTCCTGGTTGGTGGTCTATACCATTCGTGCCCTTCTGTTAGCACGGTCGACCCCGGAGATCACTTATGAAGTGAAGGAGAACAGTTGGGAGGATGGTATCCTTAGAGTGATGCAGCGGACTATCTGTAGCGCCCTACCTTTTAATAAAGATAGAAAACCTGTGTAACATGCTATTCCCGGGATCTCTGATAGCATACACATGAAAAAATGAAATATTCATTGCAATATCATCATTCTACATCATTGATCTAGTGGATAAGAAATAAAATAGCCTTACAATTGGCATAGAGAACATGGACTAGCCCTAAAAATAAAGTTTCAAAGTAAACACAGCGGAAACAAATCTTCAATGAGCCTTCTTCACTTCATGCGCCATAGGCAGAACATGTTGGAGATAGACTCGAGATCCTAAACAAAATCCTCACTTGTCTTCAGATTTATCTGCACGTTGGAATATGCAGCCCCCACCTGGGAGGAAGTCAGTAAAACAATGTACTGGCAAGTGACACTTGTATGGTGGCAGTTTTGAGGAATAAACTAGCTACATGATATTTTGCTCCTGGAGTCTGGGCTATTTGCATAAAGCCAGTTTGTCCCTATATTTGTAAACCATTTTAAACAAATTAAATCATTTGTACAATCCTGCACGGCTAAACCACCATAAAGTTGGACAAATCATCATGGCTAATGAAGGGGAACGTAGCATAGAAAACAAAAATTTTCCTACACGAGAGACACCCGAAAGGCCAAGATCTAATCTAGGAGACGAAGTGTAACGGGCAACAAGAGGGTTAAGGAGAACACATACCCTCGAAGACTCAAAGTGGTACGAGATCAAATCTCGTTGTTGGCGTAGTCGTACTCACACCGATCCCGATAGCGAGAAGATGGCACCGCAATCCGGCGGTGCATCCGTGATCGGTCACACGTACGGTTGATGACGACCTCCGTTCCCTCGTTCCAGCGGGGCGCGGAAGTAGAGGATCCCTCGGAACTCCAGCAGCACGACGACGTGGTGGTGGTGAAGAATCCCACGGTCAGGGCTTCGCCAAGCCGGAGACCATGAAATGGAGCAGCGGGTGGAGGGAAAGGGAAGTGGCCAAGTGTGTGGAGAAGAGGAGCTCTCACCCTCCTTTTATAGGGGAGGGGGAGGCAGCCCAAGAGGGGGGTGCGGCCAGCCATGGTGTGCCCCCACCTCTTCCCTCTTCATGTGAGTGGAAGCTCCACTCACACCCACTCATGCCCCCATAATTTCCCACTTGGAAAATCCAAAGGTTTTCTTTTAATAAATAAATAAAACCTTTTTATTTCTTTATTTCAGCATTTGTTAATTCTATTAACAAACTTTTGCATATAGCACCTTGAATCATTTGTTAATTCTATTAACAACCATTCGACGAAAAACCCCTTGAACTATTTCAATTTTCCCCGAAACAATTTCGGTGCTGTCCAAAATATTCTTTGATATTCCGTATCCTCTCAAATGCGTCATCGAACCTTAAGTGTGTCACCCTACGGTTCGCAAATAAGATAGACATGATCGAGACTCCTCTCCGATCAATAATCAACAGCGGGACCTGGAGATCCGTGATGACTCCTATATATTCAACGATGACTCTCGTGATCGTGTGAACCAACAACGCCGTGAACTATTCCCTTTGTCTCGCGATATTTTACTTGTCCGAGATTCCATCATTGGTATCAACCATACCTTGTTCAATCTCGTTACCGACAAGTACTCTTTTCTCGTTCCCGTGATATAACATCCTTGTGATCATATCACGTGCTTGCAAGCGGTTTCGATGTGATATCACCGAGAGGGCCCAGAGTATATCTCTCCGTCATTTGGATGGACAAATCCCACTCTTGATCCATGATCCTCAACTAATACTTTCCGAATACTTAACGACACCTTTATAGTCACCCTGTTACGGTGTGACGTTTGATGCCATCAAAGCACTCTTCCGGTATCAGTGATTGACATGATCTCAAGGTCTAAGGAATAAGTTACTTCGTATGTTTGATATAACAATGTAAACTAAATGACTTGATCGCATTGCTATATTCTCTTTGGGTATATGTTCATCACATCATTCTTCTAATGACATGACCCCGTTATTAATAACATCCAATGTTCATGATCAGGAAACCTTGATCATCTATTAATCAACGAGCTAGTTAAAAGAGAGGCTTTACTAGGAACCATTGTTTGTTTATTAAGCACACATGTATCAACGTTTCCGGTTAATACAATTCTAGCATGAGAAATAAACATTCATCATAAACAAGGAATAAGATAATAACCATTTTATTATTGCCTCTCGGGCATATTCCCTTCAGTCTCCCACTTGCACTAGAGTCAATAATCTAGTCTGTAAGCACTTAACACATATGGCGTACCAGTGTTATTACCATGCTTCGCATGCGGTAAACATCATTAAAAAGATCTGAACCGTTCAGGTCCTATTGTATTTGCATGTTCTTTGCGTCTACACGCATCACTCATTCTCTAATGAGATGGCTTTGCATATATATGGTCAATCGGTGAAACCTTAATTCCTCGGCTTAAACCATTGTCACTAACATTGTGAAAATGTAGCTTCATAGTGTTTAGCAATCTTGGAAACTCACCAAGTTCTGGTGATACCTTAATTCCTCAGCTTAAACTGATGTTACTAACATTGTGAAAATGTAGCTTCATAGTTTCAGCATTCTTGGAATTTCACCAAGTTCAATAAAGAACTCCTTGCCACAAAATACGCTTATAATCAGTTGTTAACACAACCATATACTTTAGCCTTTGTTGTAGTATCTGTCACAATATTTTAATTTTGAAACTCTTTCAAATCTAGCATGGAACTTTCTTCCATCCTATTGTGCTACCCTTCATCACATATTTTAATTGGGATAAAATTACTTGAATAAATGACAAGACTATTAGTGTAACATATTACAACTAATATTTTGTCATTACTATATAGGAAAACATATCCTTAGCATTTCTAAAATGACACAAGGATCTCTCCCACTGTCGTGTAATCATCATATGAATTATCCTACTATAACATTTTATAGCATAGGACTCATCTCGTTGTGTACATAGCATGGAAACATGACTTAGAAATCTCAATTTCAATGATGCTCATCATGTGTCAAAACACATGAATCTTGCTCAATTATTTTCCATGTGACAAGAACTCCTTCTTATCAATTTTATATTGACTTCAATATTTCATCTATGTAATTTGGCTTCAATCATATCAGGCGCTTGAATCCATCTTTTATAGACATCGATGCCCAATATCTTCCAAGCCTTTCATCAATATGAAATCTTAACCGTGTTAATTTAAAATACATATTTTCCAATCAACCATATGTCATCTACATAAAGTATTGGAAATATGTCATAGCGCTCCCACTTAATTTCTTGTAACTTTACAAGCATCTTTATCGTTCATGATGGAATCAAACTCTTTTGATAACTTCATTAAGGTAAAGATTTCAACTTCGTTATGCTCACTTCAACCATTGAAGTGTGCATACCTTTCTAGCAACCTTTTTGAATTTTAAAAAACTCTCAGACTGTGTCAAGTACACATCCTTGATAAAACTTCCTTGAGAGGAGAGTTGGTTTTGTTATTCAACTGCCATATCATAATATGTAACCTTTTGCTAGAACTATCCGCAAAGACTAAGCATCACTACGGAAGATCAAAATCTTGTAGTAGTGAACTCTTTGAACTTCGTCGAAAACAACTTTTCGATAAGTACAATTTTAATAAGATGTAAAATCCATGTCTTTGTCGCTATATAGACCCTTTTGCTATCGCTAGGCATCATGCCTATCGAAAAGACTACCAAGTCACATACTTGATATTCATACAAGGATACTATGGCGGATATAATGACTCATAGTCAATTTTACGAAGTCAGGGCCCATCATTTGCTTCCTTTATAAGGTCCAGGTCCTATTGTTTTCAAAACAACACTTTACACTTAAACCACAAGTTGTTATAAGTACAAAGTTTTTGGACTTTTCTGGTACAGTTCGCAAACTCATTTGAAGTATCTACAACATTTGTAGTGTCTTCTACTTAGTCAAAATAGTAAACCCCGGAACAACTTCCAGTGCTGCGCTACTCTTGACATGATAACGAAGATTCTCTAACCTCGTTGAGTTTGTACTGTGCTCCCACTCACTTGTTTCGCAAGAACTACTTTCTCGAGAAATTAACCCTTTCTGACAAACAACATTTGTCTTTTGGTTCGGTGATAGGAGAAATACCCAATGTTTTATTTGGGATAACCTTATAAACATATATTTATCCTATTTTGGTTGTAACATTTTACACATGCTATGCATACCAAAATTTAAGAAAGTGACAATTCGGGTCACTACCCAAACCATATCTTATATGTTGTCAATTTCAGCGGATCATGATGGTGCTCTTTTCAGTGGAAAAACGGTTGTCACTAATGTATAAACTACAAAATTATAATGGCAATTTTATTAATCTTACCATGTCAAACAGGGTTTGATTTTGTCTTTTGAATACTCCAATCTAATGTGGGGTATTCGAGAAGTATAAGTTGTAGAACAATTCTGCAACTTCTCAGATATTTTGCTAAACTTGTAATTCAAACTTTATCCTTTATGATCCAATCATAAATACTTGATTATCTTGTTACATTGATTTTAACTTCATATTAACAACCTTTTGAACCAATTCAAAATGTCAAACTCTGTTCCCTTTAAATAGATATACTCACATATCTACTTAAATCATCGACAGAATTTTATGAAGGAAAAATTAATCCACCATACATGACTACACATAATGGACTATATACATCAATATGTATAATCTCCACTAAATTAGTCGTCCATTCTACTTTGGCCTAAGAACGGAATTCTAGTCATCTTTTGGAAGAGGTCTCACAAGCGTCAATTTATTCAAAACAAAATGACTCCGGAAGTCCATCAATATGGAATTCCTTCATGTTTTCCTTTCCGATATGAACTAAAATGGTGGTGCCACAATTTAAGTGAAACTCTTTTACGTCTTGCAACGTTTAGCATTCAGTCTTATAGATGTTTACTTTACCAACATGATTTATATTAACATATCCATCAATTATGGAATATGGTCATCGTTTGAACAATCTCATTTGTTCTCACAAAAGACTAGAACAAAATAACAAATTATTAAGTTCTTCAAATAAATCTTGACTGGTTTGGTTCGATACGACAATGAACACAATAACACTTTATTTATGTTCTTGTCATAATCGATTCCACATCTATTACTAGTTCCTTTTAGGCCCTTGTATTTCTTTCATTGCGTTGCTTTGTATGACAACTCATACCAACCAATGTGGTATCAAAATACCAAAAATACTTTGTTAACTAGTAATACATCTATAACTTGTATATCAAGTATATACTCCTGAGCTGGACTTTTCCAGTTATCTTCTATTCTGCCATATATCTATTTATAATTCTATTTTCAATATTCCCTTTCCTTTATAGAAGAATCATTCAACATCAAACAATGCTAGTCTTACTAGCTCATTTTCTTTGGCGTGTTAGTCATATACTATCACCCATTGATTCATACTTTGAGTTTGATTGTTCTACTAATATCACCATATTAATAGCATTCTTCTAGATTCCACACTTAACAGTTTCCAAGTAAGGTAAAATACTTTACCCATACTTCTAATCCATCCCATCATAACAATTTTATGATTAAGTTACAATAGCTCGAAGGAAGGGATTTAGAGGATAATTTTGAGCGCCCAACTTCTTGGAATATTCAAACGCCTAGCGTCTTCAATCATTGCATATATTCAGATAATATAAGCAAACATTGTCACGCTAAATTTGCATATATTCAGATAATATAAGCAAACATTGTCACGCTAAATTATACTCAGTCATGTTGCCACAAATAAGTTTCTAGATATCAATATATCTTTCACTTGATTGTTTCTGAAAACAACTCTTTTCAGTTCCTAAATCACCTTGATCAACAAAACATTCTTTTGAAGATAAAGTAATACGGAAGCAACCATGACTCTGGATTCTAAGTAGGAATTATTTGCTCTCTAGATTAATCAATCATTAACCACATGGAGCTAGGTAGGAAATACCAAAAATCTACAATATGACTCAATTTTAAATTTCACTAATACGGTACCAATCTTAAATGGTATTTACCAGATCATAACAGTTATATCTCAATTAACAATCTAAGTGTAAGGCAATTATAGATGCCAATGAATACTACAATTTGTGCAAATTCACTTTGATTGGTTTTTCATGATAAATAAGTTCAAGTTAATTCAAAAATTAAACCATGAACTCCCACTCAAAAACAACATCCCTCTTAGTCGTCTTTAGTGATTACACGAACCAAATTCACTACACCAAAACCGATCATCACGTGAGATGATGTAGTTTCAAAGGCGAACATCGACATGTTCATCATATCATCCATATGACTCATGCTTTACCTTTCGGTTACGTGTTCCGAGGCCATGTCTGTACATGCTAGGCTCGCCAAGTAGAACCGTAGTATTGCGTGTGTTTCAAGGCCATGTCTGTACATGCTAGGCTTGAAAACACCCGTTGTATGTGAACGTTGAGTCTGTCACACCCGATCATCACGTGGTGTCTCGAAACGACGAACTTTCTTAACGGTGCATACTTTAAGGAAGAACACATTATTATCTTGATATTAAGTGAGAGGGATCATCTTATAATGCTACCATCGTTATCTAAGCAAAACAAGATGCATAAAAAGTATCAACATCACAGACATCACATGAAAGGATAACGTGATATGATATGGTCCTTCTTGCACTTGATCTCCATCATGTGTATCATGGTATGATCTCAATCATTCCACCGGCGTGGTACCAAGTACCATGGCACCCCAATCTTGATTGTCCATCAATAAGAAGACAATCATATGGATACCTTCCGGTATATCAATAATTTACAAAATAGATCATCTCATAATCAAATTTGTAATATTGACCATATCACATCACATGCCCAGCAAAAACTAGTTAGATGCTTCTAATTTATTTTTGCATATTTTACGTGGCTTAGGGCTTTCGAGGATAGAACCGTTCATACCTACGAACATCAACCACAACGTTGATAAACATATTTTTATCAACCCTTCATAGATTAGATCTTAACTATAGTAGGAGAAACAGACACCCGCAAGCCACTTATGCAATACAAGTTGCATGTCAGTTGTGGAACAAGTCTCATGTACGTGGACATGTAAGGTTAGTCCGGGCCGCTTCATCCCACTATGCCACTAAGATCATAAAATAATCAAGGAGGTAATAACATGATCATCAACGCCCACATACACCTATGTGTTCTACCCGTACAAAACATCTACGCATAGATCCGGCTCTGATACCACTGAAGGGGAACGTAGCATAGAAAACAAAAATTTTCCTACACGAGAGACACCCGAAAGGCCAAGATCTAATCTAGGAGACGAAGTGTAACGGGCAACAAGAGGGTTAAGGAGAACACATACCCTCGAAGACTCAAAGTGGTACGAGATCAAATCTCGTTGTTGGCGTAGTCGTACTCACACCGATCCCGATAGCGAGAAGATGGCACCGCAATCCGGCGGTGCATCCGTGATCGGTCACACGTACGGTTGATGACGACCTCCGTTCCCTCGTTCCAGCGGGGCGCGGAAGTAGAGGATCCCTCGGAACTCCAGCAGCACGACGACGTGGTGGTGGTGAAGAATCCCACGGTCAGGGCTTCGCCAAGCCGGAGACCATGAAATGGAGCAGCGGGTGGAGGGAAAGGGAAGTGGCCAAGTGTGTGGAGAAGGAGGAGCTCTCACCCTCCTTTTATAGGGGAGGGGGAGGCAGCCCAAGAGGGGGGTGCGGCCAGCCATGGTGTGCCCCCACCTCTTCCCTCTTCATGTGAGTGGAAGCTCCACTCACACCCACTCATGCCCCCATAATTTCCCACTTGGAAAATCCAAAGGTTTTCTTTTAATAAATAAATAAAACCTTTTTATTTCTTTATTTCAGCATTTGTTAATTCTATTAACAAACTTTTGCATATAGCACCTTGAATCATTTGTTAATTCTATTAACAACCATTCGACGAAAAACCCCTTGAACTATTTCAATTTTCCCCGAAACAATTTCGGTGCTGTCCAAAATATTCTTTGATATTCCGTATCCTCTCAAATGCGTCATCGAACCTTAAGTGTGTCACCCTACGGTTCGCAAATAAGATAGACATGATCGAGACTCCTCTCCGATCAATAATCAACAGCGGGACCTGGAGATCCGTGATGACTCCTATATATTCAACGATGACTCTCGTGATCGTGTGAACCAACAACGCCGTGAACTATTCCCTTTGTCTCGCGATATTTTACTTGTCCGAGATTCCATCATTGGTATCAACCATACCTTGTTCAATCTCGTTACCGACAAGTACTCTTTTCTCGTTCCCGTGATATAACATCCTTGTGAT
The DNA here is from genome assembly GCA_028641055.1 of Alopecurus myosuroides. Taxonomy (NCBI): domain Eukaryota; kingdom Viridiplantae; phylum Streptophyta; class Magnoliopsida; order Poales; family Poaceae; genus Alopecurus; species Alopecurus myosuroides. The sequence goes on along the minus strand of CM054057.1, from coordinate 376,207,870 downwards.
CATATCACGTGCTTGCAAGCGGTTTCGATGTGATATCACCGAGAGGGCCCAGAGTATATCTCTCCGTCATTTGGATGGACAAATCCCACTCTTGATCCATGATCCTCAACTAATACTTTCCGAATACTTAACGACACCTTTATAGTCACCCTGTTACGGTGTGACGTTTGATGCCATCAAAGCACTCTTCCGGTATCAGTGATTGACATGATCTCAAGGTCTAAGGAATAAGTTACTTCGTATGTTTGATATAACAATGTAAACTAAATGACTTGATCGCATTGCTATATTCTCTTTGGGTATATGTTCATCACATCATTCTTCTAATGACATGACCCCGTTATTAATAACATCCAATGTTCATGATCAGGAAACCTTGATCATCTATTAATCAACGAGCTAGTTAAAAGAGAGGCTTTACTAGAACCATTGTTTGTTTATTAAGCACACATGTATCAACGTTTCCGGTTAATACAATTCTAGCATGAGAAATAAACATTCATCATAAACAAGGAATAAGATAATAACCATTTTATTATTGCCTCTCGGGCATATTCCCTTCAGCTAAACCACCATGAAGTTTGATAAATCATCATGGCTAAACCACCATGAAGTTTGAAAATTCATCATGGCTAAACCACCATGAAGTTTGAGAAATCATCATGGCTAAACCACCATGAAGTTTGATTGTGGCATCATGGCTAAACCACCATGTGCCGTATAAAGGGGTTCTACCATATTTTACTTCGTTCAGAAAGATGAAGAGATCCTTCGGCACCAACTCTGTCTAGCTGCTCAACTGGCCCATAACCGGGGACACGGCTACGATCTTAGTTTTAAACAATGCAAAGGTTGTGCACTTTCACCTTGAGACTCATACTCCCCGAGAGGAATGAGAAAAGATCTTTGGGAAGAGGGATTCAACCATACCATCATGACTCGACGCTCCTAAAATTCTACCACCCAATGTCATACAACAGGATGAACCCCTACAACTTACTCAATCTTGGCAGAGCCCATATTACCTCAAGGAGCTAACTATACATTGAAGACCTCCAAATTTCTTTATTCCTGGGTGTCGGTCCTCAAGTGTACTCTCAAGGTGACAATCCCCCCACATTCATGGCCTTAAACCACCATGAACATGGTCCTGTGTAGCCACTCAACAATAATCCAAGCAAGGTTCAATCCACCTAGGTGTTTCATTGGGTTGTTAATTTTCCAATTTTCTAAACATCACAACCCAACAAGTAACAAAAAATAGTTGTGAAAGAATTTCTAGCATAGCATAAACTAGTACCTAGCAGGGGGTTTCATGTTGGCTACACACTACTGGTGTTTGAGCATAGTATATAACTTGGAAAATAATAAAAATTACCTATGATGCATACTACTGAAAACACAAATGAAATGTGAAACAAAAGTGGGACATGAGTATCACTTGCCTTGTGGAAGTTGGTATAGAAACACTCTCTTCACAATATGAACGTTTCTACTCCGTACAATCTAAACAATATAATATAAATAACACATAAACAAGCAATTCACCAACATACAAAAATACAACAAAATAAACAATGCCATAAGCATACAAGTTATTAAATTGATTGGTGTTAACATGTACAAGGATTTGAGACATAATTCAATATGCAAAAATAATTATGATGAGATAGTTATTGTTTGGTATTTTATGGACAAGTTCAAGTTTAACACAATAGTTCAATTTAAGAAAAGGAACCATAGTGGTTTGAGTTAGGCTTAACACATAATTCAATTTACCAAAAGAATTATGGTAAAATGGTTTAGGCCTAGCTACTAGGGTATGGGTTGGTCAAGGTTTAAGTTTGAAATATTCAAACACCAGTGCATTCATATTTTCAAGGATTTTACCAAGAGTTCACCTAAGGGTTATCAATTTTACTTCAAAATGATAAGTGAAACAATGTAGTAGGATATAGTACTTAATTCAATGTGCAAAAGAACTAAGTGATTGTTCATGGGGTTTGCCATTGGTGGTTAAGGGTTGTGAAGGAATATGTCTTCACTCAATATATTATGGTATGTATACTCTAGGGCTAACCAATTGTGGACCCAAACCTTTGGAAGTTATCTGGAGCTAAAATACGTATCTTTGTGGAAATGATTGGAGGTTTAGAAGCTTAGGGGGAAAACTATTGGATTCTTAATGCACACTTGTTGATAATAAAGGTTGGATTGGTTAGGAGAAAATATATTGAGAATAACTATGGTATTGGAATAGAGAGGGAAATTCTTTGCACAAGTGACCCTCATACTGGATTGTTATAGACATATCGATTTTAGTAAAAGACGGCTTGGAGAAATATTGGATGGACATAGGTAGAAAAATAAATTAGCGGACATAAAAGAATGATTTTTGGATTCTAGGCAAAATCAATATGACTTGGCGATAGTAGATGGATATCCTTGGAGACATAATTTTTGGATCTTGTCAAGCTCTGTCGAGATTGTTCTTGAAGAAATAGCTTAGCGTTGATGATGAGATAGGAGTCCGTATGTTTTGAAAAGAATTATGGAAGTAGTCAGGAAGTGGATCAGATCCCTATATTATGGATACATGATGATTGGATTCTTGGTTTAGTATCGGCAATATGATCGTAAAACAAATGACCTTTGAGGGAGAAAAATGATATGATACATGCCTTTCTAAGGGTAGATTAGATTAAGGATAGTGGACCACCTGGAGTTCAGGAAAGAAGAAATGGAAAGTTCAACCTTAAGAAAGATTGGTCGATATCCGATAGATTGAGCTATAGAATGATGAGAGAGTTTCTGCCCAAAGGAGATGATAGTGGATTGATAATCCTAGCCTGATATCCCAGTGATGGTTTTGATAACTAGTTGATAGTGTTAACCTGTCAGGCGTATGGGATTGGGATTTAATAAGATCGATGACTAAAGAGTAACCCATGGATGAATATTTTGGTTTTGAGGAACATTATGTTTGAGGTTTAGAGCATGGCACCCAAACCCTTCGGAAAGCTAACCTACCGGTAGATTGTTGGTAAGATTAATCAATGGGGGGAAACACCTGCGCTTAATGTTACCAACCACCAAGCGGCTGGTTTTGAAGACTAATGTTCTAACACTCTTGTCTTGGCCACACCCTCTTTTTGCCTACTTGTGAATCTCGAGATAAGATTCATTTAAGGGGGGAAGATCTATCACACCCTAGTTTTTGGGTCCTTGTACTATAGTTAAAGGAGACAAAAATGTGGGCCAACAATTTTTTTTCTCTTCAACATGTTTGTGGGAACCAAAATGTGGGTCCTTGTACTATAGTCATATAAGTAATGCAATAAATATTTCCTTTCAAAACAAATATTAATTTTCCTGATGATTACTATTGTTTCTGTGATGTTTTCCATATGATGCTTTGATGAATTTTTGTCCCAAGTGTTGGATCAAGGTTGTTTTCAAATTATAATTATTATTTGGCTTTGTTTTAATCAAGAAAACATTTTGGCAATAAAAAATAGGATGAATTCTTTTGATGTTTCTATTAGGAATTATCTCAGAAAAACTAGCCAAGTATCAATATCTAGCACTTGTTTTCAATATGTTAGAGAATACCATTTTATGTCTTGGCATAAAGTTGCTCTCTGATATATATGGACTACAAATCTATAAGCTTGGTTTAATTTGTGGAGTTGGAAAACAATAATTTGCATGCTTGTTTTTGTGGAACAAAGATAAGACAGAAAAATGGATTATTTGGAAAACAGAGAAAAACAAAAACTAGACCGTTTTCCACTTTGTTTTCAAGGCCTTCCACTATTCCAAAATTGTTTCCAAAGAATGTTTATGAAAGTAAAAAATCATGCTTAACAATCTCCAACTTGGAAAACATATTGTGGAGTTCATTTGCTTCTTGAAAACAGAAGGAACTTTTTGATGATTTTAGCTGAATTTTTTTTTGAACTTCTTATTTTGACAGAAAAGGGAGTGGATGAATTTGATTGTTTTTGTGCATTTTGGCCTGTGAGACCTTGCCAAACCTCTAGCCCTATGTATTTACTCGTGATAGCATGCCTTGGATTCGTTTTAGATGAACCAGAGAGGGAGAAAAACGAGAGTGGAACAGAGAGGGGACAGAGGAGAGAAAGACAAGGAGGGAGCAGCCGCGCACTGTGGCCACGCCGCGCCACTGCCGCACCTCACCTCGACGACGTGGAGTTTCCTAGAGCCCCTCTACCTCCTAGACACCCTAGCCCACCGTTGCACATCGTGGACGCGCTTTGGAGCACGCACCCATGCCGTACGCGGCATGTCCGTGAGAACGACCACGTTACCGACCACCGCGCCGCGATATTAAAGCATCCCCCATGCCACCACTTCGCCACCCCCACTCCCCACATCCACTTCCCTGAGTCCCTGTGATGACCTCGACCACTCGCCGCGACCCTGCAACGCCCCTAGGTGAGCAAATCCAGCGCCACTGTTTTCTCTGCCCACCGGAGAGAGAGAGAGAGAGAGAGAGAGAGAGAGAGTAGAGAGGAAGGAGACGGTCGAGGACCGTAGATCGTGAGATCTAAGGCTCCCTTTGAACCACACGTTTTGCCGCGCAACGCGTGCGCATGCGCCTGGACCTCTTGGCGCCTTAGATGGGCCGCGCGCGTTAAGATCCAGCCCGTGCGTTGTGTTCCTTTTTCCTTTTAAAAATGCCTGAGAAATGCACCCTAGCTTTTGGCCTAGGAAAAATAGAAATTTAGGGATTTTATTCAAACCAAAAATCATTACAGTAGATTATCATTTTCCTAACCACCTCCAAGTGGTAGATCTGGATTTGGTAGTTTATTTTTGCAGTAGTATTTAAAATGCTAGAGACTGTCTGTTAAAACTTTTTGAGCATAACTTTAAAAATATGAATCCAAATTGGTCAAACTAATTTTTTTTAGTAGCCCTTGTTGATACCTATCGTTAACACTTGACTTTGCATCAAGAAAAGTTTCCTAGAGAAAATTCCATGCATTTTGGTAAATGTCCAGTGGGCATTTCTAGGATTTTTGTAGGATGTTTAATGTTGATTTTTGAGGTGAAACCAATTGGATAAGTTTGTGTATGACTATATTTATCTAATACTAGCTTGGTGTAATGTTTAGGGCTATATATTATTATGGTGTGCATATCTAGATTCAACACTTTTCTGTTTATATAAAATTTTGTGCAAATAGTTTTGATTAAATGTTAGTGTTTTAAAATATTGTTTTCTAGCATGTGTAGATGTGTTACTCTCTGTTATATTGATGTTTTCTTACAGTACTAGCATGTTAGGAAGTTTGGGCTTGTTTGGAAACAAATACAATAAGGAGTAGCATATTATTGTTTTCTAATCTTTTTATTAAATAGAAATGTGAGCAAAGGATTGTTAGGCTTATTACATAGATTTGTGATGTTGTTATGAGGAGTCCAGTAACACTTTGGTAATGATTTTATGTTGTTATCACCTCTGTTATTTTACACTTTAATTCTTAGGAAAGCATGAGTAGCAATTGCTTGATTAGATGCACCATATTATTTTTACTAGTATGGGTAGCTTTGTGATGATTGTGTAGTGGAATGTTATTTTCCCACAAGTGCAACCAAAGGAATTGTGACCCTCAAATTCCTTGGAAGGCTAGTGGAACACCCACTAGTCCCATTTGCATTTTGGTGATAAATACAATTTCTCCACCATGGGCAAATTCCTAGTAGTCTAGTTTTTGCTCGTGTGTGTTATTAATTGTTGCCTTTGATTAACTGAGTGTTCTTTGCACTAATAGAAATGTTTCCTAGTGTTGATGATTATGTGTGGACAGAATTTCCCTTGAGTGGCTTAATTTTAGAAATTGTTGTTTGAGCATAAGGAGAGAGCTTAGCTACTGATTTTATAACATGTTATTTTGATACTTGTTCTTGGTTGTCAGAGAAGCATGGTTAATTAGACTTGGTTAATTCTTGTTAAGCAGTTGATTCCAAGAATTGGTTCTGGTATAATTATTTACTAGCAAGTGTAGGGTGTATGCTCTATTAATGGGTATTTATAATCATGTGTTGCTTGTTAAGGAAAATGCATTCTTGTAGTATTGGTTGCTTCTATATTATTGTATTAATGGTACCCCTAAAATTTATGAGTGCCCTATTATTATTGCCTTCCTATTTTAGGGTTGTATGTTTAGCCTAGCTTTTTAAACATGTTTCGACTCCTGTTGTTTTGACATGACTCTTTTGGTAATAGTGGTATTGGTTGAGGAGTGCACTACTTTTTAGTTATGCTTGTGTAGTAATATTTCATACTAGTATGCTATTAGTAAACCCCTGTTTTTATCCTATTTCTAGCTATAATTATTTCATGTGATTTTTGTGTTCTAAATTGTATCTTATGATTTTTTACATAGAGTTGAGCCACTGTTTTGTTTAGTTACATTTGTGATTGAGTGTTCCTTTAGTTACATTTGTGATTGAGTGACTACCTTGTTCATCTGTGGTTTTCTTTGCTAGTTGAAATGTTCTAAGTAATTACTTTAGCATGAGTATGGACCCAGTGTTATCGTTGTGACTTGTCTTATTTAGTTATCTAGTCAATGGGTTAGTGGTAAACTTATTTAGTGATGCTTGCTTGTGTTGTTGTTAATACCCACTAGCATGGGTATTGCTTTGGATGTTTGTTATTCTTTTAACAGTCTCACCCTTGTGCCATAATGCTATTTTTTAGCTTCTTCAATGTCTTGGTATGAGAGTGGTACACCCACTCAACCTATGATGTTTAGGATGTGGAGTATGGTTTCCCAACCATAAGTATTATAGTACTAGCATTTATTGCCATGTGTGTTTGTTTGGAAGTTTTCTCGATAACTTGTGAGTGATTGCTCTAGTATAAGTTTGCTTATGGTATGTGTTTCTTTGTATTATTGGTTGCCTTATTTTGGTTCTGAGTGTGTGTCTTTAATTATTTTACGATGTTAGAAAACGGAGAAGTGGAACAAGGAGTTGTAGAGCTGTGTGTCAAGTTCGAGCTACTTCAAATCCAGGGACATAAGAAGTTTCAAGGCAAGCCATCCTGATGCTTTCTACTACACTTATCATTATCTATCATGCATGTTTTCACTTCTGAGGTTTTACAAAACTTGGATTACTAAACAATTTTTGTTGTGGCTATTACTACTAGTAAAACTACATAGGTTTATATTATGCCAATAGTTAAAACTTGGTGTTACCAAACCCACAACCACCATATGGTATTATTACCACCAAAAATAAAGTAACATGAAGTCCCTAAGTGGACACCCTAAAAATATGACATTTAGAAAACAATGGCTTTATGGAAACCCCGTTGGAAAGGCGAAGCCTTATCCACATGAGAATTGTGAAGTGATCATTTTTGGAAAAAGGTGTTTTCAAAAATGACACATAACCTAGTCTTCACCGGACAACATTTATCGTACTGCCACCCTACCTCAACACGGGCAAGGGGCTTGGCTGGAAACTTATTCTTGTTAGTGTGTTCTCTATCTCAAATTGCTATAAGGGATGCGATTCCTTGAACCGAAATTATGTCACTATTATTTTTAACCTCAAATAATAGTGGTATTGTGCTGGGGGTATCTTGTGCTTCTATCGGCCGCATCTGGATGGATGTGCTTTTTGGCACCAGGGGGAACTGCCAGACCGAGTGCCTGCAGTTCGAGGTGGTTAATCTTCCGAGCCCTTATCACGCTCTACTCGGCAGGCCTGCTCTAACCAAGTTCATGGCCTCCACTCATGCGGACTATTTGAAGATGAAGATCCCTAGTCCCAACGGCATCATCACCATCTTGGGTGACTACAAGCGCTCCCTGGAGTGTGCATCTACTGGATCTCGGCTTGCCGAGTCCATGGTCATTGCCGCCGAGAAGAAGAAGATACATGAGGTGGTGTCTATGGCCCAAGCAGCTCAAGTCGGTATGCATGGCATGCCAAGTTCTCAGTATGGGTCCACCTTCTAGGCCTCCCAAGAGACAAAGAAGGTGCAGATTGACCCGGAGTTCCCGGAGCGTGTGGCCATCATTGGTGCCGGGTCGGAGGAGAAATAGGAAAGCGAGATCATCCACTTCCTCTGTGAGAATCAGGATGTCTTCGCATGGTCCAATCAGGACCTGCCGGGTGTCCCGATGGAGTTGGTTGAGCACTCGTTGCATGTGCGCCCTGACGCCAAGCCGGTTCAGCAGGCAATGCGCCGCTTTGCGGATGAGAGAAGGAAAGCTATTGGTGACGAGATCACAAAGTTGCTGACAAGTGGATTTATCATGGAGGTACTGCATCCGGATTGGTTGGCCAATCCGGTCATGGTGGAGAAGAAGAAGGAGGATCCCAAGGCTGCTACGGCTTGGTGCATGTGCGTGGACTACACCGACTTGAACAAGGCATGCCCCAAGGACCCGTTTCCTCTACCCCGCATAGATCAGGTGATCGATTCCACTGCCGGGTGTGAGCTTTTTTCTTTTATTGATGCCTACTCTGGTTTTCACCAGATACCTATGAACCCGGCTGATCAAATAAAGACTGCTTTTATTACCCCGTACGGGGCTTATTGCTATCTTGTCATGTGTTTTGGGTTAAGAAATGATGGGGCTACATATCAGAGGTGCATGTAGAAATGCTTGCATGACCAGATAGGCAAAACTGTGCAGGTGTACGTAGATGACATTGTCATCAAAACGAAAGAAAAACACACTCTGCTGAGCGATATTGAGGAAACATTTGCCAGCTTGCGCAAATACCGGATGAAGTTAAATCCAACCAAGTGCACATTTGGCGTCCGGGCTGGCAAGCTACTCGGATTCTTGGTATCCAGTCGGGGCATTGAGGCCAATCCTTCAGAGATAAAACCTATAGAGAGCATGTCTTTTCCGAGATCACTGAAGGATGTGCAGAAATTTACCGGGTGCCTAGCTTCTCTTAGCCGCTTCCAGGGAAGAATGGGAAAGAAGGCGCTGCCTCTTTATCAACTCATGAAGAAAAGTGACAAGTTCGTCTGGACACCACAAGCTGATGTGGCATTCAAAGAACTCAAGACCATGTTGGGTAGCGCTCCCATATTGGCAAGCCCTTTGCCCAAGGAGCCAATGCTGCTCTATATTGCGGCCACCAACCGAGTAGTCAGTGTGGTGGTGGTAGTGGAACGAGAATAGGAAGGCAAGACCGTGCAGTAGACGGTATATTATCTCAGCGAGGTGCTATCTATCTCCAAACAGAATTACCCACACTACCAGAAGATGACATACGGCGTTTACCTGGGTGCCAAGAAACTCAAGCATTATTTCAAAGAGCATCCCATCACGGTGGTGAGCACTGCTCCCATCTCCGAGATCATAGGAAACAAGGATGCAAGCGGCCGGTTAGCCAAGTGGGAAATTGAGCTAGCCGCGTACACCCCTTTGTACGCGAGCAGAGAGGCAATCAAGTCTCAAACTCTGGTGGATTTCTTGTTGGATTGGTCCGAGATGCAGTATGAACCTCCCTTGCCGGAAACAAATTTCTGGAAGATGTATTTTGATGGCTCCAAAGTAAAGGAAGGGCTCGGTGCTGGTGTGGTACTCACATCTCCCAAGCGAAATCAGCTCAGATATGTGCTGCAGATCCACTTCTCGGCGTCCAATAATGTGGCCGAGTACGAAGCACTGGTACACGACCTGAGAGTATCCAAGGAGATTGGAGTACGGCGTATTGTCTGCTATGGTGACTAAGACCTGGTAGTTCAACAAGTATCGGGGACTTGGGATGCCTTGGATGCCAACATGGCATCCTATTGGTTTCTGGTGCAGAGCATGACTGAATTATTTGATGGGTGTGAATTTCATCACATTCACCAAGCTGAGAATGATGCGGTTGATACCCTGTCCAAGTTGGGATCTTCTCGGCAGTTCATCCCGCCTGGGATTGCTCTGGAGAATTTGAGGAAGCCATCCATCAAGCCATCTCCCAACTCAGAGTCAATATGCATTCCAGGGCTGCTGGACTCGGAAGCTATTCCTATGGAGATTGATTGGGAGGGCTCAAAAGAAAACCCGGGGACTGGTCCATCCAATTCGGGGACTGTCTCTGCAAACCCGAGGACTGTCGCATTCATTGAGGGGATCATTTCTCAGTACTCGGGGACTTGGGGACTCGTCTCCAACTCGGAGCAAGTCATGGTAGCTGATCCAATGGAAGTGGACAAACCAGTGTTTCCTATACGTGAGACACCGAGTTGGGCTTTGCCCATATTATCCTTTCTAATGGATGGCACATTGCCGAGTGACAAGGTCACAGCCAGACAGATACAGAGAAGATCTAAGGGCTACACCATCATCAACAAGGATCTGCACAAGAGAAGTCCTACTGGCATGCTCCAACACTGTGTAAAACCAGAAGAAGGAGAAGAAATTCTGAGAGAAATACATCAAGGAGAATGTGGGCATCATGCCTCATCTCGGTCTCTGGTCAAGAAGGCGTTCCGGGATGGATTCTTTTGGCTCACTGCCTTACAACAAGCAGAAGATCTAGTGAGAAAGTGCAATGGGTGCCAAAGATACGCAAGCAAAATTCATATGCCAACTTCCGAGTTGAAGACCATCCCTATCACTTGGCCCTTTGCAGTATGGTGCTTGGATATGGTAGGCCCCTTCAAGCCATCTAGAGGCAACATGACCCACATCTTGGTCATGGTTGACAAGTTTACCAAGTGGATCGAAGTGAAGCCTATCCGGAAGTGTGATGGGAACACAGCTGTGAGCTTCTTGAAGGACATCATTCTGAGATACGGCTACCCACATGGAATCATCACGGACAATGGAACAATATTTGTTGAGGGAGCCTTTGCTAGACCTGCTTGCGTATCTTTGGCACCCATTGCACTTTCTCACTAGATCTTCTGCTTGTTGTAAGGCAGTGAGCCAAAAGAATCCATGCCGGAATGCCTTCTTGACCAGAGACCGAGATGAGGCATGATGCCCACATTCTCCTTGATGTATTTCTCTGAGAATTTCTTCTCCTTCTTCTGGTTTTACACAGCGTTGGAGCACGCCAGTAGGACTTCTCTTGTGCAGCTCCTTGTTGATGATGGTATAGCCCTTAGATCTTCTCTGTATCTGCCTAGATGTGACCTCGTCACTCGGCAATGTGCCACCATTAGAAAGGATAATATGGGCAAAGCCCAACTCGGTGTCTCCCGTATAGGAAACACTGGTTCGTCCACTTCCATTGGATCAGCTACCATGACTTGCTCCGAGTTGGAGACGAGTCCCCGAGTACTGAGAAATGATCCCCTCAATGAATGCGACAGTCCCCGGGTTGGATGGACCAGTCCCTGGGTTCTCTTTTGAGCCCTCCCAATCAATCTCGATAGGAACAGCTTCCGATTCCAGCAGCCCTAGAATCTATATTGACTCTGAGTTGGGAGATGGCTTGATGGATGGCTTCCTCAAATGCTCGAGAGCAATCCCAGGCGGGATGAACTGCCGAGAAGATCCCAACTTGGACAGGGTATCAGCTGCATCATTCTCAGCTTGGTGAATGTGATGAAATTCACACCCATCAAATAATCCAGTCATGCTCTGCACCAGAAACCGATAGGATGCCATGTTGGCATCCAACGCATCCCAAGTCCCCGAGACTTGTTGAACTACCAGGCCCGAGTCACCATAGCAGACAATACGTCGTACTCCAATCTCCTTGGATACTCTCAGGCCGTGTACCAGTGCTTCGTACTCGGCCACATTTGTGGACGCCGAGAAGTGGATCTGCAACACATATCTGATCTGATCTCGCTTGGGCGATGTGAGTACCACACCAGTACCGAGCCCTTCCTTTACTTTGGAGAAATCAAAATGCATCTTCCAGAAATTTGTTTCCGGCAAGGGAGGTTCATACTGCATCTCGGACCAATCCACCAAGAAATCCGCCAGAGTTTGAGACTTGATTGCCTCTCTTCTCGCGTACAAAGGGGTGTACGCGGCTAGCTCAATTGCCCACTTGGCTATCCGGCCGCTTGCATCCTTGTTTCCTATGATCTCCGAGATGGGAGCAGTGCTCACCACCGTGATGGGATGCTCTAGGAAATAATGCTTGAGTTTCTTGGCACCCAGGTAAACGCCGTATGTCATCTTCTGATAGTGTGGGTAATTCTATTTGGAGATAGATGGCACCTCGCTGAGATAATATACCGTCCGCTGCACGGTCTTGTCTTCCTATTCTCGTTCCACTACCACCACCACACTGACTACTCGGTTGGTGGCCGCAATATAGAGCAGCCTTGGCTCCTTGGGCAAAGGGCTTGCCAATATGGGAGCGCTACCCAGCATGGTCTTGATTTCTTTGAATGCAACATCAGCTTGTGGTGTCCAGACGAACTTGTTACTTTTCTTCATGAGTTGATAAAGAGGCAGCGCCTTCTCGCCCATTCTTCCCTGGAAGCGGCTAAGAGAAGCTAGGCACCCGGTAAATTTCTGCACATCCTTCAGTGATCTCGGCAAAGACATGCTCTCTATAGCTTTTATCTTTGAAGGATTGGCCTCAATGCCCCGACTGGATACCAAGAAGCCGAGTAGCTTGCCAGCCGGGACGCCAAATGTGCACTTGGTTGGATTTAACTTCATCCGGTATTTGCGCAAGCTGGCAAATGTATCCTCAATATCGCTCAGCAGAGTGTGTTTTTCTTTCGTTTTGATGACAATGTCATCTACGTACACCTGCACAGTTTTGCCTATCTGGTCATGCAAGCATTTCTGCATGCACCTCTGATATGTAGCCCCAGCATTTCTCAAGCCAAAACACATTACAAGATAGCAATAAGCCCCATACGGAGTAATAAAAGCAGTCTTTATTTGATCAGCCGGGTTCAGAGGTATGTGGTGAAAACCAGAGTAGGCATCAATAAAAGACAAAAGCTCGTACCCGGTAGTGGAATCGATCATCTGATCTATGCGGGGTAGCGGAAACGTATCCTTGGGGCATGCCTTGTTCAAGTCGGTGTAGTCCACGCACATGCGCCAAGCCACAGCAGCCTTGGGATCCTCCTTCTTCTTCTCCACCATGACTGGATTGGCCAACCAATCCGGATGCAGTACCTCCATGATAAATCCACTTGTCAGTAGCTTTGTGATCTCGTCACCAATAGCTTTCCTTCTCTCAGCCGCAAAGCGGCGCATTGCCTGCTGAACCGGCTTGGCGTCAGGGCGCACATGCAACGAGTGCTCAACCAACTCCATCGGGACACCCGGCAGGTCCTGATTGGACCATGCGAAGACATCCTGATTCTCACAGAGGAAGTGGATGATCTCGCTTTCCTATTTCTCCTCCGACCCGGCACCAATGATGGCCACACGCTCCGGGAACTCCGGGTCAATCTGCACCTTCTTTGTCTCTTGGGAGGCCTGGAAGGTGGCCCCATACTGAGAACTTGGCATGCCAGGCATACCGACTTGAGCTGCTTGGGCCATAGACACCACCTCATGTATCTTCTTCTTCTCGGCGGCAATGACCATGGACTCGGCAAGCCGAGATCCAGCAGATGCACACTCCAGGGAGCGCTTGTAGTCACCCAAGATGGTGATGATGCTGTTGGGACTAGGGATCTTCATCTTCAGATAGGCCACATGAGTGGAGGCCATGAACTTGGTCAGAGCAGGCCTGCCGAGTAGAGCGTGATAAGGGCTCTGAAGATCAACCACCTCGAAGTGCAGGCACTCGGTCCGGCAGTTCTCCCTGGTGCCGAAAAGCACATCCATCCAGATGCGGCCGATAGAAGCACAAGATACCCCCGGCACAATGCCACTATTATTTATCCTTGTCTCCAAGAAATTATGTCACTATTATTTTTAACCTCAAATGGATAAAAGTTAGTTATTTGTTTTCAGAGTGTTATGTCAATATCCAAAACAATAAGGTGTTATATATATAATTGAGTTATGAAAACTAGTAAAGTACCTTGGAAAAATAATGTTTTCAATTGGGAAAACAACATCTTCATTTGAGAAAACCCCATTATTTTTATTAGACCCCAATCCAAATAAAGAATGAAAATTTTCTATTAAGTGACTATTCATGTTTACATCATAATTTAAAATTATATAAAAAGATGAAACACTTTGAAATGGTTTTGGAAAATAGTATTTGATCTTTATAAAGCCACTGAAATTTTATTTAGACAATAACATCAATTTATTATTTTCTATTTTTTAAATGATATTAAGAACTATTTGTGTTTTTTTATATTTTCAAAATATTAATTTTGAAATTTGTTGGAAACAACACCTAATGTTTTTATATTGAAAGATATGGTTTTTTACAAAGCTATAGAATTTTGTTTGAGACATTTTGGATCTTTAAAACCAAAGTTATGGCTTATATAGAAAACAGTTAAAAAACAGGAACAAAAAAAAGGAAGAAGAAGAGAGAAGAATAGGTCAGCCCAGCCCACTCCTTCCCCTCTCCCTATCCCTCTTGCACGCGCCGCGGCGCACCCGCACTAACTAGGTCGAAGCCCACCTTCTAACCTCCCGCGCGCGCGTTCCCAAGAAGCCCAACCGCAGCCGAGCCTGCTTCCTCTCTCTCTCTTTCTTCTCAATGAGAGGTGGGACCCACTGCCGACTTCAGCAGTGACGTCACGTTGTCTTCAATCTCAGAAATGGAAGAACGCCGTTTCTCCCCTTTCATTGCGCGTGTTCATTGCCGTGAATTAAAGTCGCGATTCATTTCCCCGCGAGCATCTACTTAAATCCCCCGACCTCCTCTCCTTTTCCCTCTCTCTCTCTCTCCTTTGAACAGAGCCTCGAGGTCGCCGGTATTGCTCGTCGGAGCCACGGAAACTACCGCCGTATTTTCGTGATTCTGGCACGGTGAGAAGTTTCCAGAGCCCGAGACCCCCTATGTTCGTTTCCCCTTGACCTCGTGTCCCCTCCTCATGCCTTTTTACTATTTTAGCGCAGCTTTTTCGACGTTTTCGTGCGCACCCGAAGCTCGCCGAAGATTTGCACCATCTTCGTCCGCCCCTGCTGCGGTCCGAGGAAGCGCGAGCCAGCGCCGCCTATCGCCTCTGCTTCGCCATATCGAGACGCAATCTATGGTGGTCTTTGTGAGTCCGTTGCATCACCGTAGCCTCACCGTCTTCCACTCCGAGAGCACCGGGCACCGCAACTCCATTCTTCGGCAGCTCCCTCTGCCGAGAAGGTAACCCTAGACTCCACGTCTAATCCTGACCGTAGATTAGATTCAAAGGCCCACATTAAATCATTAACTCGAAGAGGTATTTTAAATCTGGTTCGTCCATCCACGGTTAGATCCAACTACCAACAGTGGCCAATCCGTGTAAAATGGCGCCAGCCAATCAGAAACCGCCATTCTAGATTCGGCGGATCGCCTATTTTCTTTTAAACATAATAGCCTATGTAATTTTGCAGAAAAGCCCCCCAAACATAGATATATCATATCTTTTTAACCACAACTCCAATTTAAGAAAACTTGGACTTTTTGGAAAGCCCTTGACATGTATAAACTTTTAGGCTTGTCCAAATTTGAATAATCCAAACTTAAATTAGATTAAATTTAAATTTGCATGTTTGATTAAATTTTAAATAATTCAAATTCTGTAATCCAATTTAACAAAACCAAATATCTTTGGGTTCATGAGAATGTGTACTAACAGTACCCACTTCCCAAAATAGAATTTGAATTATATTTTAAGTGTTTTAGATTTTAGATAGCCATTTGGGTACTTAGACATAATTTAAATTCTATAAATAATTAGAAAATGATTTCTTAAGAAACCTTGCTCCATTTGGTAACCTTATGCCATAGAGACCAGTACCCCAACCACTTGACCATACTAGAACTATTTCCATGAAGACTTGGCCAAGTTTTCACACATAAGTTTTACATCATCTTACCCTTGTTTTAGAAATATTTTTGCATATATGGTTTCATGTGATGTGGCTATCTTGGACCAAGACTTAGCCCTTAGAAAGGTTCAAACTTAAACATTGCCAACTAGTGAACCCAAAAAAAAATAGTACCTTTGTTTTCTATGTACTTCTCCAGTCCCCATTCTTGCTTCAAGAATCCATCAAGTTAGCAAAATGGAGGTCAAGACTCAATCACAAGAAGGAACTCCATCTTCAACTTGGTGGCAACATGAAGATCTACAAAGAAGATCATTGAAGAATTGAAGTAAGGGAATTGGACTTCACAACAACTAGAAGCAACTCAAGGAAGTACAAGTGTGAAGAAATTCAGAACAAAACATCTCCCTCTCTCTTTCTATCTTTCTTCTTATTTCTTTCCAAATTGACTTAGTGGTATTCTGTTCCCATCCTACCTTGGACCAACTAGTGATAATCCATGAAGAATTTATCAATACCAAGAGAAGAATCCATCCAAGGAACAAGGCTACACTAGAAGCATGAAGATGATCTTCAAGAAGAAAAGCATGTGAAGACTTGGAGCAATCCATACAAGTTCAAGATTTAGAAAGTTGTTTTTGTCCAACCATTGACCCAAATGGAAAATCCAAAGACTTTATCTTGTTATCTCTATTGTTATGAAGTTAGTTGAACCTAGACCTACCTTAGGCCAAAATGGAAGGACTAACTTAGATTATTCAAACGTTTTCATGAAAACAACTAAGTGTTACACTTTATTATGTGCTACTTTAGTTGAAATAGTGAGATAACCTTGGTGAAGTATTAGAACTTCCTCGACAAGTATTGTTATAATAAAGTTAGATCACATCAAACTCGACCTAGTCCATCCCAAGTAAACCCTTGGAAACTCTTTAACAAGTATGAAACCATTAGAGGATGAATCTTTCAAAATCAAACCTTGACCTTGTCCTAACCAACTTGGTTAAACCCCTTTTGATATATTAGTTGCTCTGTGTGTTTTCTACACTTGTATGTTTGCTTGCTAGGATGCTTGTTTATTTTTTTATTGTGTTTTCAATGAATAGATTGTACGGAGAGAAATTATCTTTTGTGAAGAGAGTGTGGTATCTTCACCAACTTCAACAAGGAAAGCAACACACCATTCAACTACCCATTATTTTCTATATGCATTAGTTGACTTTGAGTAGTATGCATAATAGAAAATTTTACTAAGTTATATTATGCTATTCTATATCCTAGTAGTGTGTAGCCATCCTTATACATTGTTACTTTTGAAGACTTGGTACTTAGTTGATGCTTAGTCTAGCTACAAAAATTGGTTTACTTGATTTGTGAAAAAGTTCTAAGTAACAACTTCAATGAACCACCTGGGTGGATTGTTAATGTGGGGCTGTTGATAGTTGAGTGTCTCCCCGGGGGGAGTTACTTGAAGGAATGCCACCCAGGAACAAAGTGATTATGATGTTCCCCAAGTTTAAATTGCTTCAAGTGCAGCCTTTGGTCATATGGGATCTGTCTTGATCAACTAATTTGTGAGGGTTCAGCCTGGGCTTGACAAGCAGATGTAGCATAATTATAGGTGGAACTGGTCTTGCCATTGGGTTGAATTCTTGCTTCTGAAAGATCTCGTCTCGATTCTTCTCATTTCCTTAATGCACTCAGGGTGTACAGGATGTTTGGGTTGATTTGAGTCTGAAGGTGAAAGTGCACAAACTCTGCAGAGTCAACAAACTAAGATCTTAGTCGTGTCCCCGGTTATGGACAACTATGAGCAGCTGGACAAGGATGGACGGAAGAATCACATCACCATTTTCAATAAGTAAAATTTTGACCAAGTGAACAGTAGTTGTGGTGCTTGGATCTTAATCCAATTTTGCCACCCCTTTGAAAAGAAAAGTTATCTTTTACAAAAGAGATAGGGGAAAATTTTCTTTATGCAAACTTAGCCAAAAATCAACCAAGCCAAATATGCATGTAGATATAGTCTTGCCATTTATATCCACCATAGTGTTACTTGCCAATACATTAAATTGTATTGACTCCCTTGTGGCTGCATATTCCATCTCGCAGATGAATCTGAAGACGAGTGAGAACTTCGTTTAGGATATCGAGACTATCGCCAACATGTTTTGCCTATGGCACATGAAGAAGATGGGCTCTATGTTATTCTATGTTTTCTGTTGTATTACTTTATTTTCTGCTAGTCTTCTAAGACTATGCAAGTTGTAATATTATTTTGTAGAGGCTGGATCATGCGATGTAATAGAATTTGACGCATTTGCATGATAATTCATCTTGTACTTTGGTGGTAGCAATTGATCCAGGGACTAGCACAATAACACAGATGTTCTTGCATTATTTAAATGTGGGAACGCTACAACAAGGGGAAGGGCACTCGGAGGAGGAGATCGAGAGTGGAGCTGAAGGAGATGTAGAAAAAAACCCACGAGTGCATCCACAAGCTACCATCGCAAGCATTGGAGTGGTTGCAAAACTTCCAAGCAAACGGCGAGGATGAGCACCGGAGGTAAGGCCCCACGTCACTACTTAGCTTCAAGGATACCACTTTCAGGCATAAAGAAACCTTTCCGTACTTTAATTCATGATTATCAATCTAGGAGGGTACCCGAGGCAAAGTTGCCTTCTTGCTGGGATATGGATCGTTCTAACCGTGCAGATGAAGAAAGCTCTCGACCTAAGGAAGTGTGAGGGAAAAATCTTGACGGCTGGAATTCATCGTCTGACAAGAACGTGAACTGTATTGAGCACAATACAGAGATGATGCGTCTGCTTATGTTCACGATTGAAGATTTGAATAAATCAATTGATAAGCTCATTGAGAAGGATCCACCACCACTGAAGAATTGATTCGTCATTGGTATTGGAACCCCCTTGGCTTGTTCCAAGCTTGGGGGAGTGTTGCGGTATCACACTTTATCTTTCACCCTTTTTACCTTTTAGTAGAGTCATATCATGAGTAGAGGAAATATCATATAGTATGGTTTGCAGTATGGAAGTATCACTCTTTAGTTGGTTATCGTTGTATCCCTTGGTTTGAGTTGCCGTGATGAAATATTAATGAGAAGTTTCATCATCTACTTGTCTCACTGTATTTTAGTTTGCAATTTTTGTTATATTGTTGATCTTGTTATTAGTATTGGTATCAATTTTGGAGCTTCAAGTTAATCTAGTTGGTTTTGGCAAACTTAGCATTGGTCAGTAGCAACAATACGTTGAGACTTGAGTAGAAAAGAGGGAGTTGCATGTAGATATATTATTCCATGATCTTTCTTTCTTCTTATCTCATCTGCTTAGTATTTTTCAAATAAGTTTATTTGTACCTTCAAGGAAGATTGCATGATTGGATTTATCATATATGTTTTTTATTGTTTTACCTCAATTCTTATGCTTGCTACCCAACCTTGCTATCCAAAAAACCTGTACTGAGAGGGAATGCTTCTCGTGCATCCAAACCTTGAGCCCCAAAACCTTGCCATTTGTGTCCACCTGTTAGAGTACGTGATGGGCATGGGCCCGTTAGTCTTAGGGTTTGCTTAGGGGTCAAGTAAGCCTTGCTTGGGAGTCAAGTAAACCTCTCTACATATGGAGAGGAGATGTATCAATCTAATGAAGCAAGAATTAAGAAGGAAAACCCTTCTCCTCTTGCCCGGCCGTGGGAAAGGATCCCCACGGCCGGCTCTCTCGCGCCCTCGCAACTCTCTCTCTCTCTCTCCCGCTGATGGCTAGGTTGAGACTCCAAGTGGAGAGTGTGTAGCTAGTGGCAAGCCTTCGTCCCCACGAGGGTGACTCGAAGGTTTATATCGAACTCTTGGGGAGCCAGTATTTCAGCAGTTGTCTTCCAAGCTTCCTCCAGGATCCTGCAAACAAGTAGAGAATTTTGTGCCCTCAACCTCACCAAGTGGTTGTCAAGCACAAGGTGTAAGACTTCTAAATTGCAATGCAAAACTGAAAGTAAATGTGCAATAATTAAATCTACTACTAAATGCAAATGAGAAAATAAATATGCAATGGATTGTTTTTGTATTTTTGTGATGCAAGTGGTGATGGAGATAATGTAAATTCGAATTGGAGATGCAAGTAAAGTAAAGTGCAAGTAAAGTCAATTGCAGCAAAGTAACTAGAGTGTTTTCTTATAATTAAAATAGGACCGGGGTTCATGGTTTCACACTTGCATTCTCTCAAATAAAGTGGTAGACGGTGGACATAAAGAATTACATGTGAGATTACAATAACATGTTTAACATTGAGTACTTTCATATGGGCATCACGTCCTAGCATAGAGATCTCTACGGTCATATTGATCCCTCTTATACTCCACCAAGATGCGAAATAAATCATAACACCTCGATAATTAAGTGAAAACCAGAGTATAGCTTTAAGCAAGGTGACATGAAGTTGAAGTAAGAACTTGCTAGATCTAGTCATGGAGATTGATTAGTGTCACTTCAAATCCCCGGTAACAAGGTACTCCTTTTTATCCCTAGTGAGGTAACTAAGAAAGGTTTAACAAAACCTAAGTGGATCGCTGAACTTCTGTAACTTTCACAGAACTAGCCACCCCCGTTACTACAACTAATGCACCCATCACCCCACACACGCTCTCAAGAACTAGATTGATCAAAGCTAGCAAATAAGAACGGGGTACATAAGATACATCTACTCAAATAACTCAAGAGAAACAATTGCAATTTCAGATTCAATAACTCATAGAAAAGATCCACCACATAGGAATTACAACGGTGCCCGTAATCATGTGAGGCAGCTCATACAGATCTAATTAGTGAAGCACATAGAGAGAGAGATACAAGTGCTACTTCCACAAACCCATAGCCCCGGGGTGGACTACTCCCTCTTCATGGAGATGACGATGAAGATGACGTTAGAGGGGTAGGAGATCACACCGGCGGCGCCTCGCCGGAGTTTTCCCCCTCCAATCTGGAACTTCTGGTCTCTGTTTTGGTGTTTCGGTGTTTCGGCGGCGCTCCACTCCGTAAGGGTACGGGGGACCCTTTTTATAGTCGGTTTTAGGTCAAGACGGAGTCGGTAAGTCGAAGATGGAAGGAATTGGGGCCACAAGGGCCAAAAGGGGCCCTCTCACGCGGCCAAGGAATCCGGCCGCGTGGAGGGTCCTCTTTTGGGCCTCCTTGGCCAATTCTCGTGGATCCTTCGCCCGCAAGTCTTCTCCTTCCAAGAAAATGACCCCCGCAGATTTTCAGGTGATTTCGCGGAAGTTTGCCCCCTTAAACGTCAAAAATATAGAAAACGGGGTTTCTGACAGGCAGGGTTAATTCCATAAAAGTTGGGGGACTTTGTAATTTAACCCCAAAATACTATAAAACATTGAATTATACCCTTATATGATGCAATATGTAATAGAAAACCATGTGAAAATATGCAAAATTCATCTATGCATTTTACATGCATCAACATCCCCAAGCTTAACCCATGCTCGTCCTCGAGTATGAAGGTGATAAAACTTAGATGGGTTTTGCATATTGAAACAATCATGGGATATCAAGGAGGATTATTCATGCTACATATAATCAAATGATTAATACTAGAAATGAGTAGCAATATACAATTCATGTTGTAAGAAATATCAAATATGCAAGCAAAGATGCTTCATGAAAGTTCACAAAGTGTATAATGAAATAAAAGCACTATGGACCAAATGCATACACAAAATGAAAAATAAAATCCTATATTGCTCAAAGAATAGCATAATGGAGAATAGAAAATATGGTGGACAGTTTGGAGAAAATTGAGTAGAGGTAAAACATGATCAAGTCTTATTTAGCCTCTAAATTATTCAACTAAAATTACTAATTGAAATGTGGTATCCATTGATCTAGGACTCTCATTTCCTCTTTATCACTAGCATCTTAAAATTGTGTGTATTGAAGTAATGATAATGACAAGGTGGTTGAAAGCCTCATGCCCCGTGAGTGTGAAAACCTACTCCATGATTACTCAACTTAAGATTCCTAATAAGCTTTGTACAATCATAATAAGTATTAATGACATCATAGAGAACCGCAAAGAGGTACCTCTTGCCCCATGACATGGAAACAAGCCCATGTTACAATGACAAGATGAACAAACGGAGTAGACTCATCATCCTTTTTATTTTCATTCACTATTATGCATAGCTTCTTATTTTATTATAGAATGTGTTGTAGAGTCACTCAAGCTGTAAGTAAATTTCCACCATGATAAAGCATGGCTTGGGTTAGCGGCCCAATGCGTTTCTCTAGTCATATAGATGCTTACTCATCAAAACTTACTATTCCTCTATTTCATTTCGGCATGGCAGGAGTCCAAAAAAAAAGTACATGATATCAACCAAATGTAAATTTTTTGTGCAATGATGAAAGCTTTCCGGTGATACAAGTTTATAGCTAGCTCCCAACCACACACTTCTCAAACGCAAAACTTGTGGCTCCCATTATTGGGTCATGTTTATTAGATGCATAAAAAGTAAAGTGTGCCTTCAAAAGTTCGTGAGAGTCCTATCCCAAGTTCAACCCATGACAATTAATAAAGTGAATATCTTAATTTAGAACATAAATAACACAATAACATGGTGAACATACTCGGAATAGCAATGAAGCTAATGGGAAGATATGGTGGACTCACTGGAAATACTTGGCTAAGGAGTGTTGGAAACAAGTTTTTACTTGTTGGAATTTTTTAATTTTTGGGCTAGCAAGAGGGAGATAGTTGACCAGCTACTATGCATGCATATGTCCATAGAACTACTCATTTCATGACAAACTAAATAAACCAGCAATTAACATCAAGGACATGAATAAGAGATAGCTCAAGACAACATTATTGCAAATTTCTACACATAAAAAGCCTATAAATCATGCAAACATATGTAGCTCTTCAAATCAACCATGGCATCCCTATTCCAAATCATAATACTAGCATCCAATACATTCCAACCCCAAACTCCAGTAGCTCAATCTCATATTAAATGATGGTGGTGGTCTTATCAAAACAAAAATAAAAACAAAAACTAGATGCTTCAAGTCTCTACGATAAATGCTTTGCTTAGAAAAACAGAAAGCAGACGTGTGCTAACCAAAAGAGTGTAGCTCCAGTGGGGTGGTCATCACATCCCCAAGCTTATGGCTTTCACCATTCTTGGATGTCTTGAGGCGCAGCTCCTCTATTCCCTGTGAAAAAAACTTCACAAAACATGTTTCTCCCATTATTTTTCTGTGGGGTGAGATTAGCAAGGACAAACAAATCACATGATTGCTGTGCAAAATTCCTAATAAAATTCTCCGGTAGATAGACAATAAGGTTCATTATGTTGTATGTTCACTCTCTTGCTTGAAAGAATCATGGAAATTCGATTCGCAAGCCCAAAGAGTGCATAAAAAAAAGAAGGCAGAATCTGTCCAGAAAAGCAGCAGCAGCAAAATGAACGTTTTTCCCTAAGCTAGACTCGTCAAAAAATTAAGCCAATTTTGTGCTTAAAGAGGACGAAAAGTTGCAGAACATACTAAAAAATTATCTCAATCCGACATACCAATAAAAAACGTAAAATCATACGGTGAGCAGACTCGTGCTGAAACAGAAATTTCATGCACTAGGATAGCAACTTATAAGTCCAAATGGGTTTGACTTGACTATTTATTGAAAACTCCAGAATTAAAACAAAAAAAACTAATCTCTTGAGACATCAAGAGGACACTAGGAAAATCCAAACAAAAACAACCGGGTTGCCTCCTGTAAAGCGCTTTCTTTATAGCTATATAACTAGGCTTTACTTACTTGATAATCAAGAGGGATAAAGCTCATGAGGGAGCTTGTTCTTCAGCGTGCCCCTCTTTCTTGGGAAGTGCTCCATGCTTTTCTTGTGAGGGAACTGAAACTTGACATTCCCTTCCTTGGAGTCTATGATTGCACCTGTAGTACGAAGAAAAGGTCTACCCAAAATAATAGGACTAGGGGATTTATCCCCCATATCCATAATAATGAAATCAACGGGTACGAAAGTCATGTGCAATTCAATCATAACATCTTTTACTTGTCCTACAGCATGTTTAGTGGAGTTATCAGCAAGGACAAATTCACTTGAGCACTTTTCTAAATTTTCTAGTTCTAGCAATTCATATAATTCTTTAGAGAGTACCGATACACTAGAACCTAGATCTAACATAGCATGGTGAATTTCTTTTCCAATTGAAACTAGCACCTTGGGGATCCATGCATCCCAAAGCTTAGGGGGTATCATGGCCTCATTCTTGTACCTAGCAATTTTTTCTTGCAAGACATGATTAGCAATATAAGATCCAAAGCCAGGTTGATTAACATTTACAGTGGGACCACTAGCAAATTTTTGTAGAGTAGCAATAAGTTCTTGCAAGATACTTTTTTCTAAATCAAGCAATGGATCCTTAATTTCAGTAAGCATCATAATTTCCTCTACTTTACTCTCTAATTTAGCTAGCATGCTTGATTCATGAGGACTAATTTCATCTTTGCTAGCAAGATAAGACATATATGGAAGTAAATATTCAGGGTACTTCACTATTTCTTTCATAGTTTCTTCTAAGCTAGTAGGGACATGCTCACTTGTATTCTCAGCAATATGATAAATATTTTCAATAATAGGAGCAGCAATAGTAATAGAATTCATTCCTACACTAGGTTGTGCTTGTGGCTTTCCTGCTGAGATGCTTAATAGAGTTGCTTGATTATGAGCTAATTTTGACAATGCTTTATCTAAATTCGAAGATTGAAGTTGCAATCCTTTAATATCACTACTAATGGATGCAATATACTTATTTAACTCATGTATCATAGAATTGTGACTAGCAACTTGTTCCATAAGCAATTTATTAGATTCAGAAATTTCACTAGAAGGCTTCCACTTATTTTCATTAGCATTAGGATATGGAACAAAAGGTTTATTTGGCACATAAGGAGGTTTACTATATGAATTGTAAGCATTACCAAAACCATTGCTACCATAATTCCTAACAAAATTAACATCCACACTTTCAGAATTACTACCAACTAGCTCCTGCAAAGGCACATTCTCCATATTTTGTTTATTAATAAAAGCAAGAATAGTGTCCATTTTAGAAGACAAATCATTGGTTTCTTCAATTGAGTTTATTTTCTTAGTGGGATTGGGTGCTCTTTCAGTATTCCATTTACTATAATTTTGCAATATGATTTCTAATATGCTCTTAGCCTCTCCTACAGTTTTACTCTCCAGCAGCAGAATCAAGTATATTTCTAGACATGTAGTTTAGACCATTATAAAAAGAGTGTAGTATGGTCCATTCATTTACTCCATGTGATGGGCATGTTCTAAGCATTAATTTAATTCTATCCCATGCCATGGCTACATGTTCATTATCATTTTGCCTAAATGAGAGGATATTATTCCTATTTTGCAAAATTTTAACGGGAGGATAATATTTCTTAATGAAAGCTTCTTTTAAATATCCCAAGACTTTATACTAGCTGTAGGTAGTGAAAGTAACCATTCTTTAGCCTTTCCTCTAAGTGAAAAAGGAAATAATTTCAGTTTTAAAACACTACTTTCCACATTTTTAAATTTTTGCATATCACATATTTCCATGAAATCATGAAGATGCATAGAGGCATCCTCCATAGCACTACCACCAAATTGCTCTCTAGTAATTAAATTCAATAAACTAGGACTTACTTCATAGCTTTCAGCTTGTATTTCAGGTGTAGTAATTGGCCTAGCAATGAATTGGTCATTGGGTGTATTTGTGTAGTCACTTAATTTAGTTCTACCACCCATTTTAACAGTTTTTATGTAATTTTTAATTTTTTATGCAAAACAAAAGTAAAGTAACTAAGCAAATTACAAATACTAAAATAATCTAGATAACTAAATGCAAAACTAAAATGCAAACTAAAATAAAATATGCAAGACAAAACAAAAACAAGAACAAAAACAAAACAAAAACAAAAACAAGACAAGAAACAAAACAATCTACTTGAAAGAAGGTGGAGATAGAAAGGACGATACTCACGTAGGTGCAACCTCCCCAAGTTTAGGTGTTTGCACACCTTGTTGGTGATGAAGACTTCTTGTGAGCTCCCTTGGACAACTCCTTCACCTATGGCTCCCCGACAACGGCGCTAGAAAAACGCTTGATGGCTAGGTTGAGACTCCAAGTGCAGAGTGTGTAGCTTGTGGCAAGCCTTCTTCCCCACGAGGGTGACTCGAGGGTTTATATCGAACTCTTGGGGAGCCAGTATTTCAGCAGTTGTCTTCCAAGCTTCCTCCAGGATCCTGCAAACAAGTAGAGAATTGTGTGCCCTCAACCTCACCAAGTGGTTGTCAAGCACAAGGTGTGAGACTTCTAAATTGCAATGCAAAACTGAAAGTAAATGTGCAATAATTAAATCTACTACTAAATGCAAATGAGAAAATAAGTATGCAATGGATTGTTTTTGTATTTTTGTGATGCAAGTGGTGATGGAGATAATGTAAATTCGAATTGGAGATGCAAGTAAAGTAAAGTGCAAGTAAAGTAAATTGCAGCAAAGTAACTAGAGTGTTTTCTTATAATTAAAATAGGACCGGGGTTCATGGTTTCACACTTGCATTCTCTCAAATAAAGTGGTAGACGGTGGACATAAGGAATTACATGTGAGATTACACTAACATGTTTAACATTGAGTACTTTCATATGGGCATCACGTCCTAGCATAGAGATCTCTACGGTCATATTGATCCCTCTTATACTCCACCAAGATGCGAAATAAATCATAACACCTCGATAATTAAGGAAAAACCAGAGTATAGCTTTAAGCAATGTGACATGAAGTTGAAGTAAGAACTTGCTAGATCTAGTCATGGAGATTTATTAGTGTTACTTCAAATCCCCGGTAACAAGGTACTCCTTTTTATCCCTAGTGAGGTAACTAAGAAAGGTTTAACAAAACCTAAGTGGATCGTTGAATTTCTGTCACTTTCACAGAACTAGCCACCCCCCGTTACTCCAACTAATGCACCCATCACCCCACACACGCTCTCAAGAACTAGATTGATCAAAGCTAGCAAATAAGAACGGGGTACATAAGATACATCTACTCAAATAACTCAAGAGAAACAATTGCAATTTTAGATTCAATAACTCATAGAAAAGATCCACCACATAGGAATTACAATGGTGCCCGTAATCATGTGTGGCAGCTCATACGGATCTAATTAGTGAAGCACATAGAGAGAGATATACAAGTGCTACTTCCATGTGACGCCCCGAGATCGGGCACTATGCAGATTTCAGCATTCCCGCCAAATCCGCATAATAACCGATTCCAGGTTGCCATTTATGATAACATTACAATAGTTCACGAATAATCCACAATTACAACAGAAACAGATAGATACAAGATGACTCAAACGAGCGGGGGTTACAACTGATACAATACAAAGATCCAAATAACAGCGGAAGAAACAAACGTCCGTCTACGGACAAGATCCAAATTGGACTAAGAGTCCTGAAGATAACCGAAGGCGTCCAATCCCTGCCCAGGCCAAGCCGGAGGGATTCCCAAGCTAACGTCGTCAGACTTCAAACCTGTTGACTGCAATTTGGAATTTGCAGCCACGAAAGAGATTCGTGGGTCAGTACGGTTAAGTACTGGCAAGGGGGATAAAGCCCATACTCACAAGTTACCGGCGTAGCCAGTCATCACAAGATACAAATACTTTAGGATCAACGGAAAGGAAGGGGTTATTGAAAATAAGCGACAACAGGCTGCACTAACCAACTACAGAGATTCTATTACTTCCAACTATCAGAAAGGGGATAAGATCGAGTAATAGTGACCAACTGAAAGATAACTTCAAACAAACCCATCCTGGATCTCGCCCCTTATCCGAAGAAGCAATCCGAGGATAACTCACACCGTGGTATTACAGATGAGTCAAGTTATTGTGTGAATAACCTATTACTAGTCAAATTATTAATCATTGGGTGAAACATGATTGATCATTATGTTGAAGTTGTCCTGAGTACTTGTTAGCCAGTACTTTCACCAAGTAATCCATAACCGCGGAAAACACGGCTTCTCGAGAAGATTTACCCTGCAGGGGTGCACCATAGCAACCGCACTCATGAATATCGCGCCAGAGGGGATGCCTCCCACCAAGCGGGGCACTCAACACAATCCAACCCTTCTTCGCATCAAGCCCAAAGCACCGCGTGCTGTGCGTGCGCGGCTAATCGAGCCCCACGAAGAAAAGGGGACCCTCATAGCACTGGAAGATCACGCCGCCCTAAATGCCGACTACGAAAGTTCCATCCGGGTACCAAGGGCTCGCAAGATCATGCATGCAGCAAATGGAAAGCCCGAACTAGTACGGCGATTTGGACGAGATGCGAATCGGGTCAAACTGAGGGGGAGCCCATACTCCCCAAATGCGGGTAGTGCGCTCATCATGGATCAGTAGACAAGACCCTTTTCCTATTAGGGTCGACACTAGCAGGCCTCAAAACCACCCTGGGCCTCCTGCCGGTGCCTTATCATCAAATTTATTATTAATAGTAACATTAGCATGATTGATTGATTGATTAAACATCGAGCCCCCCAGAACATAAAGAAGTAATAACAGAAAGTAACGGGTAACAGACTCGAGCAAAACAACCTAAGCATGCTAGATAAGAACAGGCACAAACAAAGGCTGTAGGTATGGAGGTGAGGCAATATCAAGGTTAAGGAATTCATGTGATGGGTTCGTAACAGAAACAACTACCACTAAGGCTAGCAGAAAAGAATCAACGGAAAGAATCGGTAACAAGTGATGAAAGGCAGCCATATGTCATGCAAGTGAGTATACTTGCCTGAGATCCCGCAAGGTAGCAGAACTTGTCGTTGCTCACATCATCTCAACGTCCTATCCGGGAAGAAGCAACGAACCTCGAACAAACAACGGGATGCAACAATTACTACTACGGCAAAAGATCCAGCATGATCAAGATATGGATGCATGACAATTTAATTGATGCATAGAAATAAACTAGTTGACAAGATAAACAAATTTAAATGGACCCATATGCAATTTGAGTTGCATATGAACAGCCCATGAATTATGGTTAGATGATTTGTTTTCCAGCTGATCAACAGATGAAAGTGGATTAGCATGATGCATGGATGAGGAAAACAACAAAATAACAACAATAGAACCAAATGGAAATAAGGCTTAACAAGTTTAGAAATTCATTTATTAGGTGTTGGAATTTTGGTTACTTAAAGGTGTCACACAAGCAATTGTTGTTTTCACCAATTTTAATTGTTCAAAATAGATAACAAAGTTTATATTTGAAAAGAAAACAAGATTTTAGTTGGAATACATGTTTCACTTGTTGAAAAAGGATTTCAAATAAATTATTTATGAATTAAACAAGTTTAAGCAAGAATTAAATGAATTTGATTCAAACATGAACTTATTTGAATTTTTATTTGTTCAAAACATTAAGTGAGATTCATATTTGAAAAGGTTATGCTTTTATGGTTTGAAAACATATGTTATATGTCCCAAAAGAATTTGATTTGATCAAGTTAGGAATTTAGCAATTTTAAATGAATTAAATAAGATTTAAATTATTTAACCACTTTTAATTATTCAAAACAGAAAACAAAGTTTATATTTGGAAAGAGGGTTTAATTTTGCATGGAAAACATATTTCATTTGTGGAAATTGGATTTAAAATGAGCAAGTTATTATTTTGGCAATTTTAAATGCAATAATCAAGAAACAGTTGTTTTCAGCAATTTAAGTTATTCAAAACAGCAAACAAAATTTATATTTGGAAAGTACATGAAAAATTGATTAGAAAACATATTTGGTTTGTGAAATTTGGAATTTTTATGAACAAGTTATGAATTTTGCAATTTTAAGTGAATTTGACAAGTTTTCAAATATTTCAACAATTTAAAATATTCAAAACAGTAAACAAATTTTATATTTGGATAGATCATTTAATTTGGTATTGAAAACATATCAAAAATGTTGGATTTGGAGTTACAATGATTTTATTATGCATTTTAGAAGTTTAGGATGCAATCTGCCATTTTAATTAATATCCAGGGATTTAGAAATTAATAACAGGGACTTAGAATTAATTTGCAGCGGCTAGAAAGTAAACCACAGGGACCTACAGGTGATTTCTTGGAAGTTGTTGGGCCTGGAAAAATAAAACAAAAGAGGTGTTTAATCTGCAGGGGGTGGGATTCGAACCCACCCCCTCTGGCTTGCGCTGGGGAACCAAACCAGTGGGGTGGATCTCGGGTTGTGATGGAAGGGGACTCGGGAGGGGTATGAGGTGATGCTCGCGGGTATTTTCCTGTAACTAACTGAACCCGATCGGTTCCTTCTGTACCACGACAGACAACAGAAGGGCAGCGATGAACTCCGGTGTGCAACGACGGGGACTAGGCCTCGCGACGGACGTGTGGGGTGCAGGGCGTGGTCTCGGGAGTGCGACGTGCCAGAACAGGAGCAAGGGGCGAGGGAGGAGGAGCAGATCGGAGCGCTCACCGGTTCTGTCGAGGTGGCGCAGCAGGCTCCTCCGCCGGGGAGGAAGTCGACGATGGCGGCGTCCACGGCCGCTCCCGGCGAGCGGCGAGGAGACGAGGAGATGCAGGGAGGCGCCGCGTTTCCATTCCCATGATCTGCAGCCCGAGGTGGCCACCCCTTCCCCGACGCCATGAAAACTTCCTCCTCCGGCCATGGCATCGTGGTGGTGACAGAGGGGAAAAAAAAAACCAGAGCGAGAGGGAGGGAGGTGGCAGAGATGGAAGATGGCGGCGGGACGGATGGGACTAGCTCTAGGGTTTGGAGGGGCCTCAAGGGAGAGATATAGGGGAGGGGGAACATGGCACAAGGGGGAGTTGGTGCTGTCGCTTTTGTCTGCAGAGAAAACGACAGAGAGGGGGAGGGGGCGTACGGAGGTTGGGGGTGACTGGCGTGGGCTAGAAAGATGGGCTGGGGGTTTAGCTGCTGGGCCAGGTTAGATAGGTTAGATGCAGCCTCCCTTTTCTCTTTTATTTATTCTTCTGCATTATTTTTTTTTTTTGCTGAAACCAATTGGAAGAAAAAAAAGCTTTTTGGTTAGCAAATAAAATTGACAAAAATTATGGTTAGTTTAGTTTTTTAAATAACAACTTTAAACCAACTTTTGTTTTCTAAAAGTTTTCAAAATTATTGATGTTTAGGATTTAAACCAAATTTTGAAGGAATTGGAATATTCATTGAACATTATGAAAAAAATTATTTTCATAGGGTGGACCCTAAAGTCAAGTTTATAAAAAGCAGTTGATTGATTGTTAAAGTTTTTAACTTCAAAAGGGGTTATGGTTGAGGCATTTGATTTGAAAAGAAAGGTGGTTTAATTAATTGAGTGAAATTAGTTGTTTGATTAAACCCAACAAGTTAATGAAAGATTTGGTTTAAACTTTTGAGTTAGCCATTAGGGTTTTTAACAAGAGGGGGGAAGTTATTAACAAGCAATTGGATTAAACAGTTTTCAAACTATTGAAGAACAATGAGTGGTTTAGTTTGCAAGTTTGAAGTTGCAAATTTTTGAGCAAGGGTGAAAGTTTAAATTGTTTTGAAACGTTCAGTTGTGATGCAAACATGGTGCAATGCAATGTGATGCATATGATGCAAGCAAACAAACAGGTAACACCCCAGGTGTTACAGACGACACCACTAACAAGGGATTGCGCCCTCGCAATCCACCTGCTAACCCGGGAGGGGAAAGAATTTCGACTATCGATTCTTCGCGCTTCCGTTTGATCTCCTCGACACCACTAACAAGAGATTCTTGCTCGGAGTGACGACGATGTTCTTCCACCAGGAACCTTCCGATGATCGAACCTATTAGGTTAAGGGCTCAGAAAACGTCCACCCACGTAGGATCCTATCACTTTGAAAGATTGAGTACGAGAGCAGACTCCAAAACAAATAAGATGGGAGGGGAAATAGAATAGGGATAAGGAGAAAACAAGAATCCTATTGAGATGTTTTTCCAAAATAGTCTAGCAGAAATAGTTTTTGACACTCTAGAAACAACGACCGTTAGCGAGGTTAACCTACAGGCTTTGCGGACCCGTTGCTTCGATAACCATTCGTATCGAAACAATATCGGGAATCGGAACCAAGGCTCTGATACCATTTGTGACGCCCCGAGATCGGGCACTATGCAGATTTCAGCATTCCCGCCAAATCCGCATAATAACCGATTCCAGGTTGCCATTTATGATAACATTACAATAGTTCACGAATAATCCACAATTACAACAGAAACAGATAGATACAAGATGACTCAAACGAGCGGGGGTTACAACTGATACAATACAAAGATCCAAATAACAGCGGAAGAAACAAACGTCCGTCTACGGACAAGATCCAAATTGGACTAAGAGTCCTGAAGATAACCGAAGGCGTCCAATCCCTGCCCAGGCCAAGCCGGAGGGATTCCCAAGCTAACGTCGTCAGACTTCAAACCTGTTGACTGCAATTTGGAATTTGCAGCCACGAAAGAGATTCGTGGGTCAGTACGGTTAAGTACTGGCAAGGGGGATAAAGCCCATACTCACAAGTTACCGGCGTAGCCAGTCATCACAAGATACAAATACTTTAGGATCAACGGAAAGGAAGGGGTTATTGAAAATAAGCGACAACAGGCTGCACTAACCAACTACAGAGATTCTATTACTTCCAACTATCAGAAAGGGGATAAGATCGAGTAATAGTGACCAACTGAAAGATAACTTCAAACAAACCCATCCTGGATCTCGCCCCTTATCCGAAGAAGCAATCCGAGGATAACTCACACCGTGGTATTACAGATGAGTCAAGTTATTGTGTGAATAACCTATTACTAGTCAAATTATTAATCATTGGGTGAAACATGATTGATCATTATGTTGAAGTTGTCCTGAGTACTTGTTAGCCAGTACTTTCACCAAGTAATCCATAACCGCGGAAAACACGGCTTCTCGAGAAGATTTACCCTGCAGGGGTGCACCATAGCAACCGCACTCATGAATATCCCGCCAGAGGGGATGCCTCCCACCAAGCGGGGCACTCAACACAATCCAACCCTTCTTCGCATCAAGCCCAAAGCACCGCGTGCTGTGCGTGCGCGGCTAATCGAGCCCCACGAAGAAAAGGGGACCCTCATAGCACTGGAAGATCACGCCGCCCTAAATGCCGACTACGAAAGTTCCACCCGGGTACCAAGGGCTCGCAAGATCATGCATGCAGCAAATGGAAAGCCCGAACTAGTACGGCGATTTGGACGAGATGCGAATCGGGTCAAACTGAGGGGGAGCCCATACTCCCCAAATGCGGGTAGTGCGCTCATCATGGATCAGTAGACAAGACCCTTTTCCTATTAGGGTCGACACTAGCAGGCCTCAAAACCACCCTGGGCCTCCTGCCGGTGCCTTATCATCAAATTTATTATTAATAGTAACATTAGCATGATTGATTGATTGATTAAACATCGAGCCCCCCAGAACATAAAGAAGTAATAACAGAAAGTAACGGGTAACAGACTCGAGCAAAACAACCTAAGCATGCTAGATAAGAACAGGCACAAACAAAGGCTGTAGGTATGGAGGTGAGGCAATATCAAGGTTAAGGAATTCATGTGATGGGTTCGTAACAGAAACAACTACCACTAAGGCTAGCAGAAAAGAATCAACGGAAAGAATCGGTAACAAGTGATGAAAGGCAGCCATATGTCATGCAAGTGAGTATACTTGCCTGAGATCCCGCAAGGTAGCAGAACTTGTCGTTGCTCACATCATCTCAACGTCCTATCCGGGAAGAAGCAACGAACCTCGAACAAACAACGGGATGCAACAATTACTACTACGGCAAAAGATCCAGCATGATCAAGATATGGATGCATGACAATTTAATTGATGCATAGAAATAAACTAGTTGACAAGATAAACAAATTTAAATGGACCCATATGCAATTTGAGTTGCATATGAACAGCCCATGAATTATGGTTAGATGATTTGTTTTCCAGCTGATCAACAGATGAAAGTGGATTAGCATGATGCATGGATGAGGAAAACAACAAAATAACAACAATAGAACCAAATGGAAATAAGGCTTAACAAGTTTAGAAATTCATTTATTAGGTGTTGGAATTTTGGTTACTTAAAGGTGTCACACAAGCAATTGTTGTTTTCACCAATTTTAATTGTTCAAAATAGATAACAAAGTTTATATTTGAAAAGAAAACAAGATTTTAGTTGGAATACATGTTTCACTTGTTGAAAAAGGATTTCAAATAAATTATTTATGAATTAAACAAGTTTAAGCAAGAATTAAATGAATTTGATTCAAACATGAACTTATTTGAATTTTTATTTGTTCAAAACATTAAGTGAGATTCATATTTGAAAAGGTTATGCTTTTATGGTTTGAAAACATATGTTATATGTCCCAAAAGAATTTGATTTGATCAAGTTAGGAATTTAGCAATTTTAAATGAATTAAATAAGATTTAAATTATTTAACCACTTTTAATTATTCAAAACAGAAAAAAAAGTTTATATTTGGAAAGAGGGTTTAATTTTGCATGGAAAACATATTTCATTTGTGGAAATTGGATTTAAAATGAGCAAGTTATTATTTTGGCAATTTTAAATGCAATAATCAAGAAACAGTTGTTTTCAGCAATTTAAGTTATTCAAAACAGCAAACAAAATTTATATTTGGAAAGTACATGAAAAATTGATTGGAAAACATATTTGGTTTGTGAAATTTGGAATTTTTATGAACAAGTTATGAATTTTGCAATTTTAAGTGAATTTGACAAGTTTTCAAATATTTCAACAATTTAAAATATTCAAAACAGTAAACAAATTTTATATTTGGATAGATCATTTAATTTGGTGTTGAAAACATATCAAAAATGTTGGATTTGGAGTTACAATGATTTTATTATGCATTTTAGAAGTTTAGGATGCAATCTGCCATTTTAATTAATATCCAGGGATTTAGAAATTAATAACAGGGACTTAGAATTAATTTGCAGGGGCTAGAAAGTAAACCACAGGGACCTACAGGTGATTTCTTGGAAGTTGTTGGGCCTGGAAAATAAAACAAAAGAGGTGTTTAATCTGCAGGGGGTGGGATTCGAACCCACCCCCTCTGGCTTGCGCTGGGGAACCAAACCAGTGGGGTGGATCTCGGGTTGTGATGGAAGGGGACTCGGGAGGGGTATGAGGTGATGCTCGCGGGTATTTTCCTGTAACTAACTGAACCCGATCGGTTCCTTCTGTACCACGACAGACAACAGAAGGGCAGCGATGAACTCCGGTGTGCAACGACGGGGACTAGGCCTCGCGACGGACGTGTGGGGTGCAGGGCGTGGTCTCGGGAGTGCGACGTGCCAGAACAGGAGCAAGGGGCGAGGGAGGAGGAGCAGATCGGAGCGCTCACCGGTTCTGTCGAGGTGGCGCCGCAGGCTCCTCCGCCGGGGAGGAAGTCGACGATGGCGGCGTCCACGGCCGCTCCCGGCGAGCGGCGAGGAGACGAGGAGATGCAGGGAGGCGCCGCGTTTCCATTCCCATGATCTGCAGCCCGAGGTGGCCACCCCTTCCCCGACGCCATGAAAACTTCCTCCTCCGGCCATGGCATCGTGGTGGTGACAGAGGGGAAAAAAACCAGAGCGAGAGGGAGGGAGGTGGCAGAGATGGAAGATGGCGGCGGGACGGATGGGACTAGCTCTAGGGTTTGGAGGGGCCTCAAGGGAGAGATATAGGGGAGGGGGAACATGGCACATGGGGGAGTTGGTGCTGTCGCTTTTGTCTGCAGAGAAAACGACAGAGAGGGGGAGGGGGCGTACGGAGGTTGGGGGTGACTGGCGTGGGCTAGAAAGATGGGCTGGGGGTTTAGCTGCTGGGCCAGGTTAGATAGGTTAGATGCAGCCTCCCTTTTCTCTTTTATTTATTCTTCTGCATTTTTTTTTTTTTGCTGAAACCAATTGGAAGAAAAAAAAGCTTTTTGGTTAGCAAATAAAATTGACAAAAATTATGGTTAGTTTAGTTTTTTAAATAACAACTTTAAACCAACTTTTGTTTTCTAAAAGTTTTCAAAATTATTGATGTTTAGGATTTAAACCAAATTTTGAAGGAATTGGAATATTCATTGAACATTATGAAAACAATTATTTTCATAGGGTGGACCCTAAAGTCAAGTTTATAAAAAGCAGTTGATTGATTGTTAAAGTTTTTAACTTCAAAAGGGGTTATGGTTGAGGCATTTGATTT
Source organism: Alopecurus myosuroides (assembly GCA_028641055.1). Classification (NCBI taxonomy): domain Eukaryota; kingdom Viridiplantae; phylum Streptophyta; class Magnoliopsida; order Poales; family Poaceae; genus Alopecurus; species Alopecurus myosuroides. The sequence continues at coordinate 376,171,621 of CM054057.1, read as the reverse complement.
GAAAAGAAAGGTGGTTTAATTAATTGAGTGAAATTAGTTGTTTGATTAAACCCAACAAGTTAATGAAAGATTTGGTTTAAACTTTTGAGTTAGCCATTAGGGTTTTTAACAAGAGGGGGGAAGTTATTAACAAGCAATTGGATTAAACAGTTTTCAAACTATTGAAGAACAATGAGTGGTTTAGTTTGCAAGTTTGAAGTTGCAAATTTTTGAGCAAGGGTGAAAGTTTAAATTGTTTTGAAACGTTCAGTTGTGATGCAAACATGGTGCAATGCAATGTGATGCATATGATGCAAGCAAACAAACAGGTAACACCCCAGGTGTTACATTCCACAAACCCATAGCCCTGGGGTGGACTACTCCCTCTTCATGGAGATGACGATGAAGATGATGTTGGAGGGGTAGGAGATCACACCGGCGGCGCCCCGCCGAAGTTTTCCCCCTCCAATCTGGAACTTCTAGTCTCTGTTTCGGTGTTTCGGTGTTTCGGCGGCGCTCCCCTCCGTAAGGGTACGGGGGACCCTTTTTATAGTCGATTTTAGGTCAAGACGGAGTCGGTAAGTCGAAGATGGAAGGAATTGGGGCCAAAAGGGGCCTCTCACGCGGCCAATAAATCTGGTCGCGTGGAGGGTCCTCTTTTGGGCCTCCTTGCCCAATTCTCGTGGATCCTTCGCCCGCAAGTCTTCTCCTTCCAAGAAAATGACCCCCGCAGATTTTCAGGTGATTTCGCGGAGGTTTTCCCCCCGAAACGTCAAAAATATAGAAAACGGGGTTTCTGACAGGCAGGGTTAATTCCATAAAAGTTGGGGGACTTTGTAATTTAACCCCAAAATACTATAAAACATTGAAGTATACCCTTATATGATGCAATATGTAATAGAAAACCATGTGAAAATATGCAAAATTCATCTATGCATTTTACATGCATCACCCGCTCAAACCCTAGCAACCATAACATTTGGTATCAGATTCCTCGGTTGCGATGTCTTCGGGACTGTGCACCGCCTCCGCCGCGATTGCCTCGTCGGGCGCGCCCACCACCATGGCGCCGCCGCCGGCGTCTGCGGCCCCGGCCGCGCCGGCTCGGGAGCCCGCCCCCATCCTCTCGAACCAGGTGCTCTCCACGCGCCTCCGCGACCTGACCGAGTCGGTCTCCGACATCAAGCACGCCCTCGCCTTGCTCTTCCAGTGGACCGACATCACGTTCCAACATGGGATGCCCTACGACGGGACTGCGACGACCTCGTTCCTAGCAGCGCCACCGCCGTCCTAGGACAATCCCATCCAACAGATCAAGTTCCAGCCGTCGCCGTCACCGCTTCCGGCTTGGATCGCTACCCACCACGTGTCGGCAGCGGTGAGGTGAAAGCAAAGTATGGGCACCTAGAGGGGGTGGTGAATAGGTGCTACAACCAATTTTAATTTTTCTTAAAGTTTCGGCTTGACAAGAAGGTAAATTCTCTAGATAGTGCAACTAGTGGTGAATTTACCTATATGACAAGGCAAGCAATTAATGCAACAAGTACGAGTAAGTTAAGAGAGGGAGGAACGAGGTAACCGATGGAAGCACACGGAGACACGATGTATTTCCGAGTTCCTCCTTTTTAGGGGAGTACGTCTCGTTGGAGGGGTGTGAGCTCGCCACAAAGGCCTACTCAACGCCACTAAGGCCTCACCCTATTCTCCGATGAACTCCGCCACAAAGGCCTAGTTCACCTTCCACTATTGAACCCCTTTGAGGCGGGGATCGAATCCTTTACAAACAACTTGGGGCACACACCCACAACTAAATTGGGGGCTCCCAACTCTTCTTGAATCACCAACAAGTATCAAGATGCCTAGGTTCTCCACAAGAGGAAACCCTAGGCTATATCCCTCAAGCTAGAGAGGGGGAAATGAAGAACGGCTCGGTGAAGATGTAGATCGGGGCCTTCTCCTTCAATCCTCCAAAGATCTTCAAGATTGGGTGGAGGGATTGGGAGTAATGAGAGATTTGGTGAGTTCTTAAATGCTCATAAATGCTAAGGGGAAGAACTAGATCTTGGGGAAGAAGAGGAGGGGTATTTATAGCCCCTCCTCACAACTAGTCGTTGTGCAGGAAAAAAGGGACCGGAATATCCGGTCCAAGTTTGGACCGGAATATCCGGTCAGTTTTCTCCACGCAGCCCTGCAGATCTGAACCGGATTATCCGGCTGTTCCGGAATAATCTGGTTCAAATAATCCGGCTCACTCCAGTGAGCAAAACTTCGAGTCCTTAGCCAATTTCGCGCAGCACCTGGAATATCCGGCTCGATATGAAAAATCCGGATTGAATAATCCGGTTGACTCCAGTACGCCAAAGTTCCAGTCCTTAGCCATTTTTGCGCTCCTTCATCAGCACCCGGAATATCCGGTCCGATATGAAAAATCCGGTCCGAATAATCCGGTTGACTCCAGTACGCAAAAGTTCCAGTCCTTAGCCATTTTTGCGCTCCTTCATCAGCACCCGGAATATCCGGTCCGATATGAAAAATCCGGTCCAAATAATCCAGTTGACTCCAGTACGCAAAACTTCCAGTCCTTAGCCATTTTTGCGCTCCTTCATCAGCACCCAGAATATCTGGTCCGATATGAAAAATCCGGTCCGAATAATCCGGCTCACTCCAGTACGCAAAAGGTTCTGAAATTTGCCAAACCGAAATATCCGGTCTGCTCCGAATAATCCGGTTTCCAATATTCCGGCTGGGTTCTGTCCCAAAACTCTCAGGCCAAACTTCACCGACTTTTCGGTGATCGATGCCGATGTTAGGTATAACACCTGCACGCTTAACACCTCGATAAATAATGTACTTAGTATTGTTAACTAACACACAAAACACTGGGAAAACGAAATGCACTTTCAATCTCCCCCTTTTTGGTGTTAGATGACAATACTAAGATTTGCAATAAAACCTTGACAAGAACATGTTTGAAACATGATGGAAACGTCTCCCCCTATCTCTATGCATATCTTTTGTTTGCCTCAAATGCAAATAGATGCAATGATGTATGGGGAGTAATTTCCAACAAGTAGCAAAACATGTCAACGAACCAATATCACCAATATGTTGAGTGAAAGATAGAAGTATATACCTTGTGCGAAGATAATATATCCAAGAATAACCAAGCACAACAATAGATAATATCCTCAACATATAAGATAGATAACCATAAAGCCACTAACATAGATAATCCACGATAATATCCAAATAACCAACATAGTCTCACACACCATAGCACACATAGTTTTAACGAGACAATAAACGAGCAAAGTTCACGAAAAACGAATACTACACAAGCTCTCAAGAAATGATAAAAGCAAACGCTTGTGCCCGAACCCATGCAAATCCCGTAGTCTAATAGCTACTTCTCCCCCTTTGGCATCGAGACACCAAAAAGGAGGGAAATAGCTAATCTAACGTCGCAACCACGGTCTAAGCATCAGAGTGCTCAGAAGACTCGCCAGCAGACGTCTCGGACTCTCCCTCCGCCTCGAACTCAGCATCAGACTCCTCGTCCTCATCCTCCTCATCATCATGACCAGCTCCAGAAGTAGTAGCCTGAGTAGACCGGAGCGCAGCCTCAATGTCCTCCCAAGGAGTGCTATCTTGAGCAGACCAAGCAGTGTAGGACTGAGTAGTGAGAGGAGCAGGAGCATCACCAGTAGCACCACTCACGTGGTGAAGAATCTGACCCTGTGTGCTAGCCATGGCAGTGTCTCTGCAATAAGCCCTGTACTGCTCCTGGTGGATGTCAACCTACATGCAGAGCACATTGCGCTGAAACCAGGAAAGCTTTCTGACATTGCGCAAAGTGCTAGCAGGAGTGGGCACAGACTGAGAACCAGTGGAGGGACCTCCCATAGAGGAACCACCCTCCTGAGAAGCAGCAGCAGTCTTCTTCTTCCTCTTGATATACAGCTTCTTGACCTTGTGCTCAACCATAGGTAACTCTGTGTACTCCTTCCGCATCTCATGCTTGATGAGCATCATGATATATGGAGCATAGGGAATGGTGTTTCCACCAATCATAGCAGTGTATAGCTCGTGATAGATGATGTCCATCACATCCACAGTGAAAGAAACAGACGGGTCCACTTCCTCCAAGCACTCCTTAGCCAGAATCAGAAGGTTGCATAAGGGAGTGGTGAGAGCATCATTGTTACCTCCACTTGGCACAAGGAAAGATCTGAAAATGCGCACCAGCTGATCATAGAGGGGAAGGAGTCCCTCACTGCCCCCAATAGTGAATCCAGGAGCGTACAACTCAGCCATGGCCACCTCCCTCCTAGGCCTATCAACCTCATGCGCACGGCGACCAACAGGAGGGTGAGAGCTTTAAGGGTATCCAAGGAGACGGGCAAACTTCTCGAAGGAAGTCTCACAAGCAGTGGTCTCAGACATCCACTTGAGACGGCACACAATATCCTCACTGTACACTAAGGTAGACATGAACTTCATGACGAGCTGGGTGTTGTAGTTGCACTGGGTCTCCATAAGCTTTACTAGCCCAAACCGCTCAACAATGCTCGCGGCAACAGCAAACTCCTCTTTCGCCTTGAGAGCAGTGAAGTCAAAGGGCTGCATCAGACGGATAGGGTGACGGAAGTCACAATAGATATCAACATAGATGTAGGACTGCTCCAAGTTCCAGAACAGATGATCAATGTTGGCCACACGGGGAGAGAGGTAGACATCCTCCTGCCTGAGCACAGTGAATTCCGAAACTGAGATGTCGGTCTTATAGTTGCGCCGAGCCTTCCTCTTGTTTGTGACAGAAATCTGCTTGGGACGCTTAGGAATGCGCCTCTCAGAACTACCACCTGTGAAACAAGATAATAGGAGGATAGCACAAGATGAGTACACTAGTGTCAAGCAAAGGATGAAGCATGCATAAAAACAGTAGAAAAGATTCCAGGCATGACTCTAAGAAGAAATCTAGGACAGATTAATTTAGGGCTGTTCTCAAACTGTTCTGGACTCAGCCGGATATTCCGGTTCAAAACTGAACCGGATATTCCGGTGGACCCGGATATTCCGGTTCAGTCGTGGACCGGATATTCCGGTAGTGCGAAAACAGCACAAAAGCAATCTAGATCTAGATTTCAAAAGAGATCGGTGACATGTGAATCTAGTCTATCGTATCTAGCATGCAAAGGGACCTCTAAGGAACAATTTCTACCAAGCATTGCCAACAAAAACGCAAATCCATGGAGTGGTAGGGTTATAGCACCAAGATTCAAAGAGATTGAACATTACCGGAATCCATGGAGGAAGATGCTTGGGTAGAAACATTCCTAAGGACAAGGGGAACGAGATCCGGGCAAAAGCTTCAAGATCCCGCGGAGGAAACGGCCCGGGAGGCCAAGAATCAAAGCGGCGGCGTTTTGGGGTGGAGAGGAGCAGATGTGGAAAAGGGCAAGAACTGCCTCCTCCCCGTCGGGCTCCAGTTTTTATGATTTTCGCCGAACCGGATATTCTGGTTCATACTTGAACCGGATATTCCGGTACAACCGGATATTCCGGTCCAAAACTGGACCGGAAATTCCGGCTGCCTTCTGATCCGAAATTTCCTCGTTTCAAAGGACGACACAAGTGATAGAAAAGAATGGCTTTTTGATAGAATGGCTTAGGATAGAACATCAAACTGAAACTAGTACTTATCCCTCTCAAAAGCAAGAATCAAACCAACAAAAGACCAATTGAGTGGGATTTTCCTAGGACGAAACACTTAGAAGGGAAAACACAAGAAATGCAATGAAATGACAAATAAAACCCAACTAAGATCCAACTCTTCGAAACGAAGAGGTTGGTGGCCTAGGCCACCATGTAAGAGATTATGGTATGCAACAGCGAAGATATATCTTGGGGGCATTGCCAATACTCAACATTGAAGCTCACAATTCAACATTAGAAAAAGAGAGATAACAATGAATTTTTGCTATGGGCATAATGGGGGGAGGGAGAACCCAATGTGTTAGGATAACACTCCCCCTATGTCCATGCCTACATCTAACCAACAGGTACATCATCACATGTTCAAATACATCAGAATATCCAACACACCATAAATGGTTTGAATGCCAAAGGATAACTAAACATAGCTAAGAATGGATACATCGGTACTCCCATGCTCATCACGCAGGACGGCGGCTAGGAGTACGGCGAGAGGTACGGTGAGGAGGACGCCCACGAAAGTAGGTGGAACGATGATCCACGTAGATCTGATGTGGTCTGAGGCCGACTCTAGGCGTGGTGAAGTACATAGCGTCGACTCCCTGTGCTCCAAAGCGGGGAATCCCAGTGTACCCAGCACCAAGGTTAAGGAGTGGACCTCTGATCGGCTGGTAACCTCCAGCATCTGGCAGACGACGCCCAACTGGCTGATCGAAGCGTGCAAAGCGCTCGTCTCCAACAATGTCTGTGGTGTAAGTCGCCAGACGAGTCAAAGCAAGGTAAAGCTGCTCTCTGACTGAATCCAACTCGTGAGATAGTGTGCGGGCAACTGCGTCACTGTGCCTCACAAACTGAGCGGTGGTGCGCAGCCTGGAGTTATCATGCTCATAAACATCCAAGTTGTCGTAGAGAGTGAAGTGAGCTCCCTCCGAAGTGATGTAACCACGGGGGATGTGGCGATAGATAGAATCGTCAAATCCCCAGTAGTCAGCACGAAGGACGGTGAGACTCACATAAGCTGCCTGCTGCACAGCCATATCCACTGTGGAACCTACTGCCTCGTAGCGGTGGACTACGCTCATGCCATCATCTGACAGAATGTAGATGATAGCCTGGTAGTAGGTCTGGTCAAACTCTCGCTGCTGCTCGTAGACCTGGTACTCTGGTGCCCAACGGAACCCCAGAAAGGTGACCATGTCTCTCAGCATCTCCGGATAACCGGCAGTGCTCTCGCAACGAGTCATACGAACCACCTGCGGGTAGAACCTGAGATCCATCTACAGATGATTGGGGAAGCTTTGATTAGACGCCGGTAGAAGAACTGAAGTGGCAAGCAACAACAAGGTTTCAACGGACGAAAAGGGTGTTGAGAAGAACAGGATATCGAAGCAACATCGGGAAACACGAGACCAAACACTCCTGAGGTACTACGGAAAACCCATTTGGGCTTCTAAAAGATCAATATCTACTGCTTAAGGAATAGAGGATCTGCTTCCGGGGCTTACACGCCTCCGTTCTCAATCGTGAGTAGGCAACATGATAAATCATGTCACAACCACCTCCATTCCTATGGTCTAGTAGATATAACTATCCTACAGAAACCAGGATACGTGAAAACCTAACTTGAAAGTTTAGGTGAGAAGAGAAAACAACGTTGCACTTCCTTACCAGAAAAAGGGAGGGTGGGTGGGGAAAGAAATAAAAGAACATAATTCCTACTCTCACGTTTCATTTTTCCTATATAGCTACAAAATAGTTTCTAGACTCAACTGCGACCAGTAAAAGGGATCCTACAGGCAGACAGGCTCTGATACCATTTGTCGCACCCGGACTTCTAGAGGATACTCACAGCCCGCTAAACAGTAGATAAATGGCTTACGGGGCATACCGGCACCCGCATCACAATATGAGCAGGCCAACACGTAAACGTGTGACAACCATTCTCTATTATCCATCGTCTGCGTAAACCATCCCATAGAAATCCGACTACTTCCATTGACGTACTTCATAACATACACACATGGTACGTCAACGGCCTTTGAACAAGTGATATCACAACAAATCTCTAAGACACAAAGAAATAGAAATAAGTTGCAAATAGCTCTCACTAGAGCAGAGATAGCAAATACAATCATCCAGAGGACACATGTCCCCACAAGTCATCATTACATCACAGCGGAAGCATCCAAAGTGTCTGAGTATAGACAAGATCCAAATAGGCCTAAGAGGCCGGAAACGAAAAGACGGAGCCCATCCACGATGTGTCGGATCCTGCCCGGGTCCGCTATCTACTCGTCAGCAGCCTCGTCATACTCCACGTAGTAGCCACCATGGGGATCCTCGGAAACGTAGTCTGCAGAACACGCAGCCCCAAAGGGGTCAGTACAGACGAGTACTGGCAAGCAAGACGCACAAGATACCAAAGAGTACCCGGCAACACCAAGTACAGATGCTTTGGGTTCAACGGAAGATAGGGGATATAAAGATGCGGCAGCGGGCTGCCTAACCAACTATAGAGACACGCTACAACATCCGGCTATAAGAAAGGGATAAGATAGCGCATCGGAACCAACTACCACTAACCTCAAACAATCCCATCCTGGATCTCGCCCCTTATCCAAAGAAGCAATCCGAGGATAACTCACACAGTTGGATTAGTGCAGGTTCAAGTTATTGTGTCAATAAGCCTATTACTAGACAAATTATTAGTAATTAGGTGTAAGTTGTCTAATCCTTATTAGCCAGCCCTATCACCAAGTCATCCATAACCGCGGACAACACGGCTTCTCGAGAAGATTTAACCCTGCAGGGATACACCAAATTGGCCGTACACGTAAGAATATCCCGCCAGATGGGGATCAAACCCACCAAGCGAGACACTCAACACAACCCAACTCTTCTTCGCATCAAGACCAAAGAACCCCGTGCAATTGAGCGCACGGCTAATCAAGCCGTACGAAGAAAAGGGGACCCTCATAGCACTCTAAGAACGTGTCTCCCTAAATGCCGACTACATAAGTTACCACCCTGGCCTCGGGTTCGCACCTGCATATGCATGCGGCAAATGGAAAACCCAAACTAAATGAGGCGATTTGGACGAGATGCGAATCGAATCAAATTGAGGGGGGCGCCCATACACGCTTCCCACATGCGGTTAGCGCGCTCATCATGGATCTAGAGGACAAGAACCTTTTCCTAATTAAGGTCGACACTAGCAGGCCTCAAAACCATACCCGGCCTCCTGTCGGTGCCTTATCATCAAATTAGCATTACCTCAAACATTAACAGGTTATTGTTTAAACGTCGAGCCCCCAGAACATAATAAATATGGTAACAGAAATAACGGACATCAGACTCGAGCATAACAACCCTAAGCATGCTAGTAAGACACAGGCAACAAGCAACGGGGTTTTAGGTGTGGAGGATAGGCTATATCAGGGTTACAAGATAACATGTGATAGGATCGGAACACAAGCAACGAATCTTAAGGCTAGCAGGATAGACAACGGAAAGTATCGATATCCAGTGTGGAAAGGACACAATGGTTCATGTGAGTGAATACTTGCCTCCAAACTCAGTAGCCTGGTACAGGGCTAACTCCTCAGAAGTAGTGTCGTAAACCTCGTCTGTCTCAACGTCGTCCTCTATTCGAGAAGAAGCAAACAAACAACGCAGAGAGACAAACAATCAATAACATGGCATAATGCACAATCATAGGATGATGCATGGCAATTTAATTGATGCATCAAAGATGAGCTAGTTGACATGGTAACATAATTAAATGGGCCCATATGCAATTTGGATTGCATATGGAAGAGCCCATGAATTAAGGTTGGATTAAATGATCTACAACTAACCATCATGTGAAAGTTGATTAGAATGATGCATGGATGAGGAAAACAATAAGAAAACAACAATAGCTTCAATTTGAAAAGGTGTTTACCAAGTTTGGAAATTTATTTAGTAAGTTATGAAATTTGGCTTCTTAAATGAGTTACACAAGCATTTGTTGTTTTCACCAATTTTGAATGTTCAAAATAGATAACAAAATTCATATTTGGAAAGAGCACAAAATTTTAGGTGGAATACATGTTTCATTTGTTGAAAATGGACTTAAAATGAATTAATTATGAATTAAACAAGTTTACACAAGATTTAAATGAATTTAATTCAAGTATGAAATTATTTGAATTTTTTATTTGTTCAAAACATTAAATAAAATTCATATTTGAAAAGATCATATTTTTCTGGTTTGAAAACATATTTTATATGTTCAAAAAGAATTTAATTTGACCAAGTTATGGATTTAGCAATTTTAAATGATTTAAACAAGGTTTAAATTATTTAACCAATCTTAATTATTCAAAACAGGAAACAAAGTTTATATTTGGAAAGGTGGTTCAATTTTGCATGGAAAACATATTTTATATGTGCCATTTGAATTAAATTTGAATTAGTTATGAATTTGACCAAATTTGTAATGAGTTGTTAGAATTTGAATTTTTAAAACATTTGAAATGTTCAAAACAGTATAAAAATGTTTTAAACATGTAGAGAATTAAATTTGGTTTGGAAAACATATTTTATTTATTCAATTTGGATTTTAAATGAGGGATTTATGATGGTTTGAAAACCAGGGACCATTCTGTAATTAAACAGGGACTTGGTGGTAAAAGAAAAAGCCAGAAAATGAAATACACCTTGCAGTGACCTAGCCTAGGCCACTGACAAGGGGGCCCTGGCCACCGTGGCGCTTATGTGGCATGCGGGGTCGCTGACAGGGGGCCCCACCTGTCAGCGCTTGTTGTAAAAACTTGGATTTTATTCCGCGAGGGGAGGGTGGGACTCGAACCCTCGCCCTCGGGTGCGCGGGAGCAGTGCGCTGCCACTGGGGTGAGCTGCTGTTTCGTGTCAGGTTAGGGGCTTGGGGGGGTATGAGGTTCAGTTTCGAGCTGTTTAACTGAAACTGAAACTTGCAGTTTCAGTTAGCTGAAACTTCAGCGAGCGGAGGCAGACGCCGGCGTCGAGCTGCGCCGCGGGCTGCCGTGTGCGCGTGGACCAGAGCAGGGAGGTGCAAGACGTGGGCGCGCAACAGGAGAGAAGGGAAGGGATGGAGGAGGGTGCTCACCGGGAGAGGAAGGAGGAGCAGGAGATGCTCGGTGAGGAGGAGGTGACGGCGGTGATAAAACGGAGACGGCGGCGACGATTTGATGCCTCCCAGGCACTGTCGATGAAGCGAAGAGGGAGAGGACTGGTCCACGATCTCGTTCCCACGTACTGAGGTCCACGACGGCGACCACAACCACTTCTCCACCCCCGTTCACGTTCCGGCCATGGTGGTTCGACAGAAGTTCAGAGAAGAACAGAGGAAGAAGAAGGGGATCTGAGGGGGAAGAGGAGGAAATGGCGACGGCTGGGAAATGGAGGAGGGAGAGGATGATGCTAGGGCACGGCCTAGGGGGTACATATAGGGAGGAGGTGGTGGCGCAGGTGGCGCTGCCGGTGGGGGAGCCCCCTCCTCTCTGTGTCTCCGTACAGAGGTAAGAGAAGGGGTACGCAGGCCGTGGGCTGGTGGGCTGGGCTGGCCTGCCCCCTTCTCTCTCTGTTTTTTTTTTGTTTTTCCGGTTTTCTGATTCTGTTTTTTTTTTGCAGAAAAGAAAAAGGAAAGAAAGAAGAGAAATGGAATGGTTTTTGTGATTGAAAAATTTGGGGATAAATTTTTATAGATTATGTAGTACAAAAGCCCATTTGTGCCACTTTTTGTTTTTCAAAAGTTTGAATTTAGTTGCTGTTTGGAAATTCAAATGAATTTGAGCAATTTTTGGTATTAATTGAATAAATGAAAGGAGCAAGTTAAAAGTTTTTAATTTCAAGTTTAATGGAAACAAATGATTGGTTTGTTTTGTAATTTTTATTTGAAACATTGTAACAGAACAAGTATGAAACAAAAATTTGAAATTTGTTTGAAATTCAAATGGAAAAAACAAGGGGAAACAAATGGAAAACAAATGCAAAGCTTATGATGACATGATGCAAAACATAAATTAACAAAAAGCAAACATACTAATGGTTGTTTCTCATACTTGGGATGTTACCCCCTTGAAGGAATCGCGCCCCGAGATTCCTACTGAGAAGAGAAAAGGTCCGGATACTTCTTGCGAAGATCCTCTTTGGTCTCCCACGTTACCTCTTTATCGGAATGATGAGACCACTGCACTTTTAAGAACTTGGTGCTCTTGTTGCGAGTCTTACGCTCGGTCTCATCGAGAATGCGAACAGGATGCTCTTCATAAGAGAGGTCTTCTTGCAGATCAATGGAATCATGATCAATCGCACGACCTGGATCTTTGAGGCACCTCTTGAGTTGTGACACGTGAAACACATCGTGCACCTTGGATAGCTTTTCTGGAAGTTCAAGACGATAGGCATTTTCCGCACGCCTTGAGAGAATGTTGAAAGGACCAATATATCTTGGTGCAAGCTTTCCTTTGACACCAAAACGATGAGTGCCTCTGAGGGGAGTTACACGGAGATATGCTTTGTCACCAGGTGCATAGACCATATCCCTGTGCTTGCTGTCATAGTAGCTTTTCTGACGAGGCTGAGCAATCTTGAGATTGTCACGAATGATGCGAACTTTCTCTTCGGCTTCCTTAACAATGTCAGGGCCTAAGAGTGAACGTTCACCAGCTCCAGACCAATTGATTGGACTCCTGCATCTGCGGCCATAGAGAGCCTCAAATGGTGCCATGCCTAGGCTTGCCTGGAAGCTGTTGTTGTAGGAGAATTCAGCATATGGAAGACATTCCTCCCATTTCATGCCAAAAGAGATACCACATGCTCTGAGCATATCCTCGAGAATCTGATTGACTCTTTCGACTTGCCCTTGAGACTGAGGATGGTAGGCTGTGCTGAACAGAAGTTTGGTTCCCAAAGCTTCTTGAAAGCTTTTCCAGAAATGAGAAGTGAAGATGCTTCCACGGTCTGAGCTTATTTCCAATGGAACACCATGAAGAGGAACAATCTTTGCTGTGTAGAGCTCTGCTAACTGACTAGCTGAGATTGTTTCTTTGACAGGAAAGAAGTGAGCTACTTTAGTGAGTCGATCAATGACAACGAAGATTGCATCGTTGCCCCTCTTGGACTTTGGAAAACCAGTGACGAAGTCCATTTCAATCATGTCCCACTTCCACTCAGGGATTTTCAGAGGTTGGAGAAGACCGGCTGTTTTCTGATGAACTGCCTTAACACGTTGACAAACGTCGCATTCAGAAACGTATTGAGCAATTTCACGTTTCATGCTAGGCCACCAGTACAGTGTCTTGAGATCCTGGTACATCTTTGTACTTCCAGGGTGTATGGAGAGAGGAGTTTCATGAGCCTCCTTGAGAATGACATCTTTGAGACTTTGAATTTGAGGAACTGCAATGCGTCCTTCAAAGAACACAGTTCCCTTGTCATCAATTGAGAAGGACTTCAATTTCTCCTTGCCTTCTTTGATGTGTTCTACAATCTTCTTGATTTCAGCATCACGAAGTTGTTCAGAACGAATCTTGTCCTCGAGAGTTGGACTGGCTGTAAAGTTTGCAAGATAGCCTTGAGGAACAAGACCAAGGTTCAGCTTCTGGAATTCTTCATGAAGTGGAGGTTGGCTTTCCATGATCATGAGATTATTGCAATACGACTTGCGACTGAGAGCATCGGCCATAACATTAGCCTTGCCTGGAGTGTAAGAAATGGTAAGATCAAAGTCTTTGATCTTTTCAATCCATCTCCTCTGTCTGAGGTTTAGATCTGGTTGAGTGAAGATGTACTTCAGACTCTTATGATCGGAAAAGATTTCAGTGCGATTACCCAACAAGTATTGTCTCCATTTCTTGAGGGAAAACACAACTGCTGTAAGTTCAAGGTCATGAGTGGGATAATTGAGCTCATGTGCGTTCAACTGACGTGAAGCATAAGCCACAACTTGACGTTCTTGCATAAGAACTGCACCTAGACCTTGGAGAGAAGCGTCACAGAATATTTGGAAAGGTTTGGAAGGATCTGGGCCAACCAGAACTGGTGTAGAAGTGAGTTTAGTCTTCAGGAGATTGAAACTTTCATCACATTGTGGAGACCAGACGAACTTCTTGTCCTTCTTTGTGAGGTCAGTGAGAGGTTTGGCAATCTTGGAGAAGTTTTGGACGAAACGACGGCAATAGCTAGCCAAGCCAAGAAAACTTCTTACTTGCTTCACCGTCTTTGGAGGTTTCCAATCAACAATTTCTTTAACCTTTTCTGGATCAATGGCTATGCCCTTGGCAGAGATGACATGACCAAGATAAGCCACTTCTAAAATCCAGAACTCACATTTGGAGAACTTGGCATAGAGACGATGCTCGCGAAGCTTCATGAGAGTGAGACGAAGATGTTCTTCATGCTCTTCCTCGGATTTTGAGTAGACAAGAATGTCATCGAGATATACCACAACTAACTTGTCGAGGTATTCATGGAAGACAGAATTCATGAGTCGAGAGAAGGTCGCCGGTGCATTGGTGAGACCAAAGGACATGACGGTGAATTCATATAGACCGTAGCGAGTGGTGAAGGCTGTCTTTGGAATATCCTCTTTTCTGATCTTTATTTGATGGTAACCCATTCTCAAGTCCAACTTGGAGAATATTGAGGCTCCAGCAAGTTGATCAAAAAGATCATCGATACGAGGAATTGGATACTTGTTTTTGATGGTTTTCTCGTTAAGAGGACGATAGTCAACAACGAGTCTCTTTGTGTGATCCTTCTTCGCAACGAACAGAGTTGGGCAACCCCAAGCCGAGGAACTAGGTTGAATGTAACCTTTTTCCATGTACATATCAATTTGTTCCTTCAACAACTTCAGCTCGGGAGTTCCTATCTTGTAAGGATGCTGAGAGATTGGAGCAGTACCTGGTTCAAGTTCGATCACGAACTCAACAGCTCTGTCCGGAGGCATCCCTGGCAACTCTTCTGGAAAGACGTCAGGGAATTCGCAAACCACTGGAACATTTTCAAGTGAAGGTAGAGGTTTTGCATCGAGGTTGCACAGCTTAATGGAACTTGATTCATGTGGAGAATAGATTATCTGGCCAGAAGGGTGGAACAGAGTTATTGACTTTTGAGCACAGTCAATCCTTGCTTTATTAGCTTTCAGCCAATCCATACCAAGAATGACATCAATGTCTGAATTTCCCAACAACATGAGTGAAGCAAGGAATATGTAGCCTCCAATTAGGATTTGATTGTCCTTACTTATCTTGGAGGTCAACATTTGAGATCCCGGGGAGTGAACAGTGATTTGATTGCTTAGTGGAATCACAATTAAGTTGTTTGTTGTGGCAAAGATCTTTGACACAAAAGAATGCGATGCTCCGGTATCAAACAACACTTTAGCTGGAAAAGAATTTACGGGTAATATACCGAGAACAACGTCAGGATCTTCCTCAGCTTTGTCGATCTTGACATGATTCACCCTTGCGGTCCTCCCGACAGGCCTGTTGTTGGAGTTGAAGGCCTTAGGCGGGGGAGCGCGCACCATTGCCTGGTTTGTGTTAGGACGAGGTGGTGGTGGAGGTAGCTGCCTCTGCGTGCACTTGTCAGCGTAGTGCCCCGTCTGCTTGCACTTATAGCAAGTGACGACACGAGGAGGCCCTGGCCTTGGCTGCCCCATCGAAGCCCTTGGATCATGCATCTGAGCAGGGTTGGGTGGGCGGGGAGCGAAGCCTGGAGAAGTTTGGGCGTATGGAGCCCGAGTGACAGCACCATTTGGTACCCAGATGCGGCGCTTCTGCGGAGGGTGGTCATGTTGGAGGAGGAACCACCCTCACGCAAGTGCTTGCGAGACTCCTCGAACGCCTTGCGCCCATTTTCTTCATTGAGCGCGGTGTTAACGAGATCCTCGAAGCTGTTGGCCTTGACGTTTGTGAGGGCATACTTGAGTTCCGGGTTAAAACCTCTGCGGAACCTTGCCATCTTCTTAGCTTCAGTGGACACCTCGTCTCCAGCATACCGAGCGAGGCGATTGAACTCACTCTGATACCCGATGACGTCCAACTTGCCCTGCTTGAGTGAGCAAAACTCTTCACGCATCCTTTCCATGAGACCATCTGGAATGTGGTGCTTCAGGAAGGCTTCCTTGAAACAATCCCACGTGACTGGCATCCCAGTTCTCATGGCCTGGAAGTTTTCCCACAAAGTAGCTGCCTGACCCTTCAGCAGATAGGAGGCATACTTGACCTTGTCTTCTTCAGCCATGTGAGCAATCTCCAGAGCCTTAGCTATCTCACGGATCCAGTCATCAGCGTCCAGAGGCTCGCGTGTGGCCACGAAAGCTCTTGGGCCCAGACTAAGAAACTCCTTGATGCTGACCCGTGGAGCTGTCTGGTTGTTGTGCTGATTAGTCTGAAACTGGGCCATCTGCGCCATGACTTGGGTCATCTGAGTCAACAGCTCCGCGATTGGCGGTGGCTCAGGCGCGTTGTTCCTTGTTGGTGGCATCCTGAATGGAAATGCATTTTAGCACAACAATAGAAAAAGGATAGACTTGGAAACCGAAAGAGAGATTATTCCGACGCATGAATAGATAACCAACAGGTACATCATCACATGTTCAAATACATCAGAATATCCAACACACCATAAATGGTTCGAATGCGAAAGGATAACTAAACATAGCTAAGAATGGATACATCGGTACTCCCATGCTCATCACGCAGGACGGTGGCTAGGAGTACGGCGAGAGGTACGGTGAGGAGGACACCCACGAAAGTAGGTGGAACGACGATCCACGTAGATCTGACGTGGTCTGAGGCCGACTCTAGGCGTGGTGAAGTACATAGCGTTGACTCCCTGTGCTCCAAAGCGGGGAATCCCGGTGTACCCAGCACCAAGGTTAAGGAGTGGACCTCTGATCGGCTCGTAACCTCCAGCATCTGGCAGACGACGCCCAACTGGCTGATCGAAACGTGCGAAGCGCTCGTCTCCAACAAAGTCTGTGGTGTAAGTCGCCAGACGAGTCAAAGCAAGGTAAAGCTGCTCTCTGACTGAAGCCAACTCGTGATATAGTGTGCGGGCAACTGCGTCACTGTGCCTCACAAACTGAGCGGTGGTGTGCAGCATGTAGTTATCATGCTCATAAACATCCAAGTTGTCGTAGAGAGTGAAGTGAGCTCCCTCCGAAGTGATGTAACCACGGGGGATGTGGCGATAGATAGAATCGTCAAATCCCCAGTAGTCAGCACGAAGGACGGTGAGACTCACATAAGCTGCCTGCTGCACAGCCATATCCACTGTGGAACCTACTGCCTCGTAGCGGTGGACTACGCTCATGCCATCATCTGACAGAATGTAGACGATAGCCTGGTAGTAGGTCTGGTCAAACTCTCGCTGCTGCTCGTAGACCTGGTACTCTGGTGCCCAACGGAACCCCAGAAAGGTGACCATGTCTCTCAGCATCTCCGGATAACCGGCAGTGCTCTCGCAACGAGTCATACGAACCACCTGCGGGTAGAACCTGAGATCCATCTGCAGATGATTGGGGAAGCTTTGATTAGACGCCGGTAGAAGAACTGAAGTGGCAAGCAACAACAAGGTTTCAACGGACGAAAAGGGTGTTGAGAAGAACAGGATATCGAAGCAACATCGGGAAACACGAGACCAAACACTCCTGAGTACTACGGAAAACCCATCCGGGCTTCTAAAAGATCAATATCTACTGCTTAAGGAATAGAGGATCTGCTTCCGGGGCTTACACGCCTCCGTTCTCATTCGTGAGTAGGCAACATGATAAATCATGTCACAACCACCTCCATTCCTATGGTCTAGTAGATATAACTATCCTAGAGAAACCAGGATACGTGAAAACCTAACTTGAAAGTTTAGGTGTGAAGATAAAACAATGTTGCACTTCCTTACCAGAAAAAGGGAGGGTGGGTGGGGAAAGAAATAAAAGAACATAATTCCTACTCTCACGTTTCATTTTTCCTATATAGCTACAAAATAGTTTCTAGACTCAAGTGCGACCAGTAAAAGGGATCCTACAGGCAGACAGACTCTGATACCATTTGTCGCACCCGGACTTCTAGAGGATACTCACAGCCCGCTAAACAGTAGATAAATGGCTTACGGGGCATACCGGCACCCGCATCTCAATATGAGCAGGCCAACACGTAAACGTGCGACAACCATTCTCTACTATCCATCGTCTGCGTAAACCATCCCATAGAAATCCGACTACTTCCATTGACGTACTTCATAACATACACACATGGTACGTCAACGGCATTTGAACAAGTGATATCACAACAAATCTCTAAAACACAAAGAAATGGAAATAAGTTGCAAATAGCTCTCACTAGAGCAGAGATAGCAAATACAATCATCCAGAGGACACATGTCCCCACAAGTCATCATTACATCACAGCGGAAGCATCCAAAGTGTCTGAGTACAGACAAGATCCAAATAGGCCTAAGAGGCCGGAAACGAAAAGACGGAGCCCATCCACGATGTCTCGGATCCTGCCCGGGTCCGCTATCTACTCGTCAGCAGCCTCGTCATACTCCATGTAGTAGCCACCATGGGGATCCTCGGAAACGTAGTCTGCAGAACACGGAGCCCCAAAGGGGTCAGTACAGACGAGTACTGGCAAGCAAGATGCAAAAGATACCAAAGAGTACCCGGCAACACCAAGTACAGATGCTTTGGGTTCAACGGAAGATAGGGGATATAAAGATGCGGCAGCGGGCTGCCTAACCAACTACAGAGACACGCTACAACATCCGGCTATAAGAAAGGGATAAGATAGCGCATCGGAACCAACTACCACTAACCTCAAACAAACCCATCCTGGATCTTGCCCCTTATATAAAGAAGCAATCCGAGGATAACTCACACAGTTGGATTAGTGCAGGTTCAAGTTATTGTGTCAATAAGCCTATTACTAGACAAATTATTAGTAATTAGGTGTAAGTTGTCTAATCCTTGTTAGCCAGCCCTATCACCAAGTCATCCATAACCGCGGACAACACGGCTTCTCGAGAATATTTAACCCTGCAGGGATGAACCAAATTGGCCGTACACGTAAGAATATCCCGCCAGACAGGGATCAAACCCACCAAGCGAGACACTCAACACAACCCAACTATTCTTCGCATCAAGCCCAAAGAACCCCGTGCAATTGAGCGCACGGCTAATCAAGCCCCACGAAGTAAAGGGGACCCTCATAGCACTCTAAGAACGTGTCTCCCTAAATGCCGACTACAAAAGTTACCACCCTGGCCTCGGGTTCGCACCTGCATATGCATGCGGCAAATGGAAAACCCGAACTAAATGAGGCGATTTGGACGAGATGCGAATCGTATCAAATTGAGGGGGGCGCCCATACACGCTTCCCACATGCGGTTAGCGCGCTCATCATGGATCTAGAGGACAAGAACCTTTTCCTAATTAAGGTCGACACTAGCAGGCCTCAAAACCATACCCGGCCTCCTGCCGGTGCCTTATCATCAAATTAGCATTACCTCAAACATTAACAGGTTATTGTTTAAACGTCGAGCCCCCAGAACATAATAAATATGGTAACAGAAATAACGGACATCAGACTCGAGCATAATAACCCTAAGCATGCTAGTAAGACACAGGCAACAAGCAACGGGGTTTAAGGTGCGGAGGATAGGCTATATCAGGGTTACATGATAACATGTGATAGGATCGGAACACAAGCAACGAATCTTAAGGCTAGCAGGATAGACAGCGGAAAGTATGGATATCCAGTGTGGAAAGGACACAATGGTTCATGTGAGTGAATACTTGCCTGCAAACTCAGTAGCCTGGTACTGGGCTAACTCCTCAGAAGTAGTGTCGTAAACCTCGTCTGTCTCAACGTCGTCGTCTATTCGAGAAGAAGCAAACAAACAACACAGAGAGACAAACAATCAATAACATGGCATAATGCACAATCATAGGATGATGCATGGCAATTTAATTGATGCATCAAAGATGAGCTAGTTGACATGGTAACATAATTAATGGGCCCATATGCAATTTGGATTGCATATGGAAGAGCCCATGAATTAAGGTTGGATTAAATGATCTACAACTAACCATCATGTGAAAGTTGATTAGAATGATGCATGGATGAGGAAAACAATAAGAAAACAACAATAGCTTCAATTTGAAAAGGTGTTTACCAAGTTTGGAAATTTATTTAGTAAGTTATGAAATTTGGCTTCTTAAATGAGTTACACAAGCATTTGTTGTTTTCACCAATTTTAAATGTTCAAAATAGATAACAAAATTCATATTTGGAAAGAGCACAAAATTTTAGGTGGAATACATGTTTCATTTGTTGAAAATTGTAACACCCCAATTTTTGATACATTAGGGTGTGGTGTGTGTTCATATCATACATGCATCAAACAAAAATTTATTCATGTTTGAACCAAATTAAATTGTGAATTTAATCGGTTTGAGAAAATCCCACAAAAAGCACTCATTTTGGTTCCCAAAATTTTGTTCTAAAAATAATTTCAATTTTGGAAAGCAAATACATGGTGAGCTTGCAAATTTCATAAGGATTCCAAAAATGATTTTTGCCAATTTTTATCTTTACAAAAAGGCCCTCAAATCTCAGTTTTCTGTTCTGTTTTCTAATGGAGAAGGACCTCTTGGTGATTTTCAAAACTTTTCAGGGGGTTTTCTTGGAAATGTCAGTTGTCTTCTTCCTCTAGCAGAGAAGCAGCTCGCTGTCGCACTGCTGTTCGTCGCCGATGCCACCTCCTCCTCCCTGCCTCTCTTTGCGCGGATAGGGTCCAGGAGACGCCTCAATCCCTCTCACTTCCCTCCCACCTCGAGTGCTCCTTCCTCTCTCTGTATCTCTACCGCGAGGGAGCGAACCCTAGCTCGGGTCGGTCGTCGATGGCGCCGCCGATTCCGGCTGCCCCGCGACGAACCGAGCTCCTGTGAAGCTCCGCCGCCCTCCCCTTCACCTTCCCGTGGAGTGAATCGAGCTGGGACAGGCCGCAGGCACCGCCCCGACCTCTTCTTCTCCAACTCCGGCCGGTAACCGTCGCGGTCGATGCCGTCTCCCCCGGCCTCTCCTCGTCTCCCCGTCCCCTCCACCGTGCTCACGGTGAGCCGCTGCGTCTCCCCATCCCCCTCGTTCGCCTCCTTGCGCTCCCTAGCTCGTTGCCGCCGCCGTACTTGCTCGGCCGCCACGGATACTCGCCGCCGGCGAGTTTTCCGGTGGCCATTCGGCCAACCGGTGCCATCTTCAGGATCCCCTTGAGCTCCTCTCCGTTTCTGTATAAACCATTTGTTCAATTGCACACGAATTCGTTCGAATTTGAACTCAAATGTGAAGAACAGAGAGGATTTCGTTCTGGGTGATGTCACGCTGACATCATAAGGATGTCATAAACCTTTTGTTTAATAAATCCAGAAAAATGAATAAATTTGTTTATTTAATAACTTTTGTTTTATTAATCAGAAAAATAAAATGAAAGTATGGAAATGACCCTAAAAATATTCTCTAACCAAAAATGTAATTTTCACACATGTTTGATAAAGTTGAAAAATGAGTATTTATTTAATGCTGTTTAATCATTTAAAATAGGAAAATAAGTTTTTATTCACTAAAATTAGAAAATTGAAAGTTATATACCAAATTGCTCAAAATGACTTATTCAACCTGTTTATGATGTTTTCAACCCCATTTGAGCAACTAAAATGGTACTCACTTTCAGAATCGCCCGAAACCCCCTCCGGGGTCTATTTCGGGTTAATTTCAGTAAAATTTCATAATTGCCATATGAACCCTAGCAACCCAACGATCATGTTTAGGGTTTTATTTCAGTGCATTAACTTGCTCATGCATACATATTGCGCATTGCATCGATGCCGTGGTTGATTGTTATTTCTCTTTCGGTGTTGATTCCCCCTCCGGTAGAACATGACTCCGAAGAGAAGGCCAACAGTCCAATGGTGAATACTTGATCTTAACCGACAAGTCAAGCACTTATTCCAGAAGATCTTTATCTGGTTTTCTTATAACCAAGGCAAGCATAACCTCTTATCTGCTCATATATGGTTTCAAAGTGTTTTGAATCTCGTACCTGCATTCGGTTCCAAACTATTTGGTGTCAGTAGATAGAGTTCTCCTATATACTGCATAACCTAGATATCCTGATCCACTGCTCCTAGCAGCTATAGGTTTGTTTGTGCGCGCTCCGCTAAACCCTGTGAGTCTTGCTTAGCCATGCTTAGTTGTGATCTGATCCATCCGGTTGATGAATCTGGTCAATTACGTGAATCTATTATGTCATGTTGTTATGAATTGAGTTAACTTTGATAACTTGACTAAATAACGGCATGGATGTGAGGCCACAATGGGTTGTGGCGTTTTGTCCTGTTCATGCCCCTAGGAGCGAGTTCTCGCCTTCGAAGCCAAGACTGAGCGTGCAACCACACGAGCGAGCCAATGAACCTCGCCTGACTAACTAACTTGTTTAGCCACATCCATGAGTCACGTAGTTTGATCTTTCCATCTGCGTGTGAGTCAGAAAACGATTTGGAGAAAACTTAGGGCGTGACCGGGACAAGTGATGGACGTACACGGATCTTGTTCCCGACTCACAGAACAGGTGCCGTCAGGAGGTGGACAACTCCCTGTTGACGGGGTGGCCCTGTTTGGGTTGACTCATGGATAGGGTTACGCAAGGTAAAGGTCGGAGCCAACCACCCTCTGCCGCGCTCCCAAGGAGCGTACATGTGGCGTTAAGAGTCGGATGGTACGTGTGGGTAAAGTGTACCCCCTGCAGGGATGAATCTCCTCGAGAAGCCGTGTCCACGGTTACGGACGACTTGGCAACGGATTCTGTGATCATAGATAACTTCAACGGAATGACTAAAACTTGTCAACCATGATTGAAGGGTGCCTCCCCGGAGATGCCGGGAGGGGTGATCCTTGTAGCATGAGTTAGTGTGGGAATGAGAAAGACTTGGTGGAATACAAGAAGATGATGATCTCAGTAGTTGAATAGCTTTCTCATCTGTTTTGAAAACACTCTCTGAGACGTGCTATTCTTCCTCGATTTCAAAAACAAAGATTGCTTTACGCAAAACAACCTTCATAAAACTCTTGCTAAAGATAGCAGATATATAATAGGTTAATTAAGTCTTGTTGAGTACCTCCCGTACTCAGGTTTGCTTAATTTTGGTTCAGGAGAAGAACTCCATCGGTGGTGATTCAACGTGGACATCGACGAGTAGTTTGGGGTTCCCAGGTAGCAGCCTGGAATCTATGGGCTGGGACGTCGCCTTATGTTGCGGCCTCTTAGGCCTTTTTGGTTCTTGTTGACTAGCAACATAATTTGCCTTCCGTTGTCTGATGTAATGTTGGATCGTGTGACCTCTGCTTGTAAGCTATACTCTAGTACTATCTGTTTAATACAAGTTTCATGCTTAGAGTACTGCTTTGATCGGTTGTTGGTTTCGAGCTCATTGTTATACAGTTTTGGCTATGCCTGCATAGTTGTCGCAGTCGAGGGGTTGTGGAGCCGATGATCCATGTCCGAGCCCGCCTGTCGATGTGATCGGCCTGGGGCGAGGTAACCCCAGTAACCCTCGATTGTTGTTGCACTTTCTGGACACATAGCATCTCTGTATAGCTTTGGTCCCGTTTCCTTCAGTTTCGTTCGATTCGTGGACGCTTTGATATGCATAGTTGGTTATGACTAGCATGGATACAAGGAGTAGTAGACTGGGGATCCGGACTACGTGCCGATGAATCCAGTCTGCCTGCCGTTGTTTGTTGCGGCCGGGGCTGGTAACCCTGAAGCCCTTGTGGGTCCATGTCTAGGAGCACATAACAGTATGTATATCTCTGGGTCCGGGGTCGTGACAAGTCATGGTATCAGAGCAGGACTGCCTGTAGGAAAACCTTACTGCTTGGTCGATGTTGAGTCTAGTGTTTGTGAAAACTATTTTGAAACTTCAAATGATTGTGAAAAACCTTCTTAGGATTCTTTTTACTCCGTATCTGGTATCGCTCTAAACTCTGGGTCATCTTACCTGTTTTGATTTGAAAAGGTTTTGCTATCTCTTCGAGTCATTCAAAACCTAGGTGCCTTCTCTGGCAAGACGTTTTCTACCCAAGTTGACCTAGTGTTACAATTTCTAGAGTCGTGTGTGTTCCATAGTCAGTTATCTCTCGTTTCAAATGGGAGATTCTCTTTCCATCCTAACACCTCAGAGTTGTGTGGGTTCCACGTACTCCTGTTCTAAAGTCTCAAAATCCTGAACCTCGAGATCTGCTTTCCATCTCGAATGTGTCTGTTATCCTCTGCTCAAAATTCTTCCGGAGCTATGTTTTTCTTTTGAAAGCTACCTCGTAATTGCTACTCATAGTGTCCTTTAAGGCACTAAGATAGTAGTTACTCCTTTCTCTTAGTTTCTAACCTTGGACTTGAACCGAAGGTCCCGGAATGTGCTGAGTGGTGGTGAGTTGAGTCATGTGGTTTCATAACCATGTGATGCTCACTCTATCAGTACAGGATGCTGACCTTTAACCCAAGTTCTGTTCCTTTGGATCTTGAGGAATCCGTTCTACCTCAGGATGGCTAGGTAATCTCAGCTCCAATAGCCATAGGTTTTCTTTAGGAATCAAAAGGATCACGACATGAGTGTTCTCTATGATTCCCATATCTTTGTTCTGTATTCAGCTATACCTTCCCCTTTAGCATGGGTTTTACAAATGAGTATTACCCCGTGCATCCAACGTGATCTCAGGACTTTCCAGAGCACGTTCCTACTCTTTAGTTGCTTTCCGAATTTCGTCCGTTGTTTGGAAACCAAGTTGCCTATGTGTGTTGGATTCTTCCAATGCGTTTTCTCTTGAGTTCCGTCAAAACATTCCACCTTGGGATGTCAGGAGAAACAAACTCCAGTACCTCGTTCATCTCTAGAAACAGGTCAAAGTTTTGTAATCCGCAGATTGAAGAAGTTCTATCAGCTTCTATTCTGTTCTACCTTCGAGTATCACACTCTTTCATATCAAGAGGTTGTGTTGAATTTCATGGCCTTAGTGGTGAAGTGATTCTCTCACACATCTTCACTCTCCCTTCCTCTAAGCTTGAATGCTTAAGAATGTTGGTTGTGCATTGAGGTGTGTATCAGATGTTCTTTGAAATTCTTACTGCTTTGAAAAGTTTAAGAAACATCTGTATCCTTCTTAGCACTACTGGTCACCCAGTCTCTTTTTGAAGTTGATTGTGTTACCAAATCCGTTCCTTCCGGTGCATATCCTTGGTCAGAGAGTTAGGATCATACCAAAGCTCTCAAGACCTTATCGGGTGTTTTGAAAAGCAAGTTTCCTTCAAACTTCGAGACATATCGGTAGGTTGTGATATTCTGGTTGTCTTTCTAGAAGTATCACCAGGTTATTACCTGACCGTTATGTCTAAACAAGGGGTAATCTGGATTGCTCCTTTCTCCAAGGAACTCTGTTGGATATCTCGGACTAGTTGGTTGAGCTTAAACAATAACTTGGAGAGTTGAAAGGCAAAAGCTCCGCTTAACTTGTTCCTTTGATATGATAGTATCTCCTCAATGGACATGCTGTCATTCAACCTTGATTTGATTTGGGCTATCGTCAGATCAAGTCCAGATTCAAGGACTATCCTGATGGTGTTTTCGCTCATGGTGTTTGGCCCGAGTACACCTCATGTCCTTTGGTCTGACCAATGTTCTGTCTTGTTCATATATCATATGAAACCCCTCTTCTTGGAGTGTTTTGATAAGCGTGTTGTCGAGCCCATCGATGACATTCCTATTTTCTCCAAGTTGCCAGAGGTTCATGTTGAATAATTGGCACTAATGTTGGAAATTTTCGAGAACCAACTTTGTGTTATCACGAAGTTGTGTTTTGGATGTTCGAAGTGGCTTACTCCAGTCCATGTGCTTATGGTGAAAGTTGTCGCCATGGATCCGAGTATAGTTTCCTTGTTCCTTAGGGAATAACCCCAAGTTGGTCATGCATGTGTGAACTACTCTTGAGATGGTAGGTTGTTACCTCCATCTATCCGAAGAAGTTTACATCCACACTAAGCTACTGACTGATTGTTTGTGAAAGAGAAGAAGTTTCAGAACCTCGTTATCTCTGTAACCTCCTTCTAACAAGGACTCTGATGTGTTCCTTTGCAAGTAAACCATGTAGGTGCAACCATCTTTCACAAGTTGCTAATACATGAGTTTTGCAATCTCACTCATCCCCTTGAGTGTGACATTGTAGTCCATGTCTTGAGAATCTTGTAGATGTATCTCGTTGATAACCGGTGCAATCTTCCTGATCAAACACCTTGAGTCTCAGTTATTCAATCCACTACCCAGAGCTGAATCTCAAGCAGCAACGATGGTTAGTGTTCCCTCAAGGGTATTGAATTAGGTCTGTTTAGAGTCCGGCATGGTTTATGTTGTGGTTGACACAATTAGCCGGAAGTCCTATTGTCATATCCCTCTGAATCCGTAAGAACAACCACTCTCCGTGAGAATTTTGGTGTGGTTCATTCTAACAAGTTTTTGTTACCGTTTTTCTGAACCGAAGTTCAAATTTCACTTGGGTACCTATAGAAGGCTTGCATAAGTCTGATATTGGTATCCAGAACATCCAGGAGAACCTGGAAGTTGATTCTTCCAATGTCTCTTTGTCAACCCTCGAAACGTTTGTTCCGGTGGAAACAAGTTCAGCATGAAAACATCTCGTGGTGTTCCGTAACCACCACTCATCAGTTCCCTTTTTCAAGTTGTTTGTACTTGAAGTTCTGTTCATATCACACATTGTGTGAATTTGTCAGTCATTCCAGCCATGGGATCTTAACCATGTGGTAGATGTATTGCTACGTCCAAACCACAATAGAAAAGAGATTTCCTATTCCTTCTGGTGTTTCAATCCCCGTTGGTTACCCATCCTTGTGGTGTGACCAAAAATTCCTCCCTAACTACGGTGTTCCAACATTCCGTGGTTACTCATTCTCCGACGTGAAGTAACATCCCGATCTTTGACAAAGTTTTCGACAAACTTTGACGGAATGAAAGTTCTGTTATCCTTCATGTCCACCCTGAAGAGTGAACATGATCTGTATCAAGTTTTCTCCGATGCACGATTACAGTGTTTTCTCGTGTTTTCCCTTGTCTACGGATATTACGTCGTAGTATCCAAGACCATCCTTTCCATCTTTGTATTCTGTTTGAAGAAACCTCGACGTCATAAGTTGTCGAACCTTTCTTTTCCAAAAGGATTTAAAGTCTTGTGCAAAATTCATATTCTAAATCCTTTCAATAACTATCGTCCGTAAACTTGAAACCATCTTATATCCACTCCGTTGCCTTGATGTGTTTCATGCCTGTTAACTCAAAAGTTCGTTATGAACGTTCCTGTCGTGAGTTAGCCATGAGATACTCGATCTTCGTGAAGATCAGTTCCTAAGAGTTTTTCCTCTTACCTAAGGTGTAGCCGCTGGAGATCTTCGCAAGTGCTACGGATCAACCTCTTCAAGAAGAGAACCGTAAGGTTCGAGAAGATCGTTCAAAACCGGTGTTCCCTCTTTCTTCTCCTTCGGGAATCTCGGGACGAGATTCTTGTAAGGGGGTAGATTTGTAACACCCCAATTTTTGATACATTAGGGTGTGGTGTGTGTTCATATCATACATGCATCAAACAAAAATTTATTCATGTTTGAACCAAATTAAATTGTGAATTTAATCGGTTTGAGAAAATCCCACAAAAAGCACTCATTTTGGTTCCCAAAATTTTGTTCTAAAAATAATTTCAATTTTGGAAAGCAAATACATGGTGAGCTTGCAAATTTCATAAGGATTCCAAAAATGATTTTTACCAATTTTTATCTTTACAAAAAGGCCCTCAAATCTCAGTTTTCTGTTCTGTTTTCTAATGGAGAAGGACCTCTTGGTGATTTTCAAAACTTTTCAGGGGGTTTTCTTGGAAATGTCAGTTGTCTTCTTCCTCTAGCAGAGAAGCAGCTCGCTGTCGCACTGCTGTTCGTCGCCGATGCCACCTCCTCCTCCCTGCCTCTCTTTGCGCGGATAGGGTCCAGGAGACGCCTCAATCCCTCTCACTTCCCTCCCACCTCGAGTGCTCCTTCCTCTCTCTGTATCTCTACCGCGAGGGAGCGAACCCTAGCTCGGGTCGGTCGTCGATGGCGCCGCCGATTCCGGCTGCCCCGCGACGAACCGAGCTCCTGTGAAGCTCCGCCGCCCTCCCCTTCACCTTCCCGTGGAGTGAATCGAGCTGGGACAGGCCGCAGGCACCGCCCCGACCTCTTCTTCTCCAACTCCGGCCGGTGACCGTCGCGGTCGATGCCGTCTCCCCCGACCTCTCCTCGTCTCCCCGTCCCCTCCACCGTGTTCACGGTGAGCCGCTGCGTCTCCCCATCCCCCTCGTTCGCCTCCTTGCGCTCCCTAGCTCGTTGCCGCCGCCGTACTTGCTCCGCCGCCACGGATACTCGCCGCCGGCGAGTTTTCCGGTGGCCATTCGGCCAACCGGTGCCATCTTCAGGATCCCCTTGAGCTCCTCTCCGTTTCTGTATAAACCATTTGTTCAATTGCACACGAATTCGTTCGAATTTGAACTCAAATGTGAAGAACAGAGAGGATTTCGTTCTGGGTGATGTCACGCTGACATCATAAGGATGTCATAAACCTTTTGTTTAATAAATCCAGAAAAATGAATAAATTTGTTTATTTAATAACTTTTGTTTTATTAATCAGAAAAATAAAATGAAAGTATGGAAATGACCCTAAAAATATTCTCTAACCAAAAATGTAATTTTCACACATGTTTGATAAAGTTGAAAAATGAGTATTTATTTAATGCTGTTTAATCATTTAAAATAGGAAAATAAGTTTTTATTCACTAAAATTAGAAAATTGAAAGTTATATACCAAATTGCTCAAAATGACTTATTCAACCTGTTTATGATGTTTTCAACCCCATTTGAGCAACTAAAATGGTACTCACTTTCAGAATCGCCCGAAACCCCCTCCGGGGTCTATTTCGGGTTAATTTCAGTAAAATTTCATAATTGCCATATGAACCCTAGCAACCCAACGATCATGTTTAGGGTTTTATTTCAGTGCATTAACTTGCTCATGCATACATATTGCGCATTGCATCGATGCCGTGGTTGATTGTTATTTCTCTTTCGGTGTTGTTTCCCCCTCCGGTAGAACATGACTCCGAAGAGAAGGCCAACAGTCCAATGGTGAATACTTGATCTTAACCGACAAGTCAAGCACTTATTCCAGAAGATCTTTATCTGGTTTTCTTATAACCAAGGCAAGCATAACCTCTTATCTGCTCATATATGGTTTCAAAGTGTTTTGAATCTCGTACCTGCATTCGGTTCCAAACTATTTGGTGTCAGTAGATAGAGTTCTCCTATATACTGCATAACCTAGATATCCTGATCCACTGCTCCTAGCAGCTATAGGTTTGTTTGTGCGCGCTCCGCTAAACCCTGTGAGTCTTGCTTAGCCATGCTTAGTTGTGATCTGATCCATCCGGTTGATGAATCTGGTCAATTACGTGAATCTATTATGTCATGTTGTTATGAATTGAGTTAACTTTGATAACTTGACTAAATAACGGCATGGATGTGAGGCCACAATGGGTTGTGGCGTTTTGTCCTGTTCATGCCCCTAGGAGCGAGTTCTCGCCTTCGAAGCCAAGACTGAGCGTGCAACCACACGAGCGAGCCAATGAACCTCGCCTGACTAACTAACTTGTTTAGCCACATCCATGAGTCACGTAGTTTGATCTTTCCATCTGCGTGTGAGTCAGAAAACGATTTGGAGAAAACTTAGGGCGTGACCGGGACAAGTGATGGACGTACACGGATCTTGTTCCCGACTCACAGAACAGGTGCCGTCAGGAGGTGGCCAACTCCCTGTTGACGGGGTGGCCCTGTTTGGGTTGACTCATGGATAGGGTTACGCAAGGTAAAGGTCGGAGCCAACCACCCTCTGCCGCGCTCCCAAGGAGCGTACATGTGGCGTTAAGAGTCGGATGGTACGTGTGGGTAAAGTGTACCCCCTGCAGGGATGAATCTCCTCGAGAAGCCGTGTCCACGGTTACGGACGACTTGGCAACGGATTCTGTGATCATAGATAACTTCAACGGAATGACTAAAACTTGTCAACCATGATTGAAGGGTGCCTCCCCGGAGATGCCGGGAAGGGGTGATCCTTGTAGCATGAGTTAGTGTGGGAATGAGAAAGACTTGGTGGAATACAAGAAGATGATGATCTCAGTAGTTGAATAGCTTTCTCATCTGTTTTGAAAACACTCTCTGAGACGTGCTATTCTTCCTCGATTTCAAAAACAAAGATTGCTTTACGCAAAACAGCCTTCATAAAACTCTTGCTAAAGATAGCAGATATATAATAGGTTAATTAAGTCTTGTTGAGTACCTCCCGTACTCAGGTTTGCTTAATTTTGGTTCAGGAGAAGAACTCCATCGGTGGTGATTCAACGTGGACATCGACGAGTAGTTTGGGGTTCCCAGGTAGCAGC
The DNA here is from genome assembly GCA_028641055.1 of Alopecurus myosuroides. Taxonomy (NCBI): domain Eukaryota; kingdom Viridiplantae; phylum Streptophyta; class Magnoliopsida; order Poales; family Poaceae; genus Alopecurus; species Alopecurus myosuroides. Next base: position 376,141,325 of record CM054057.1, on the reverse strand, counting down.
CTGGAATCTATGGGCTGGGACGTCGCCTTATGTTGCGGCCTCTTAGGCCTTTTTGGTTCTTGTTGACTAGCAACATAATTTTCCTTCCGTTGTCTGATGTAATGTTGGATCGTGTGACCTCTGCTTGTAAGCTATACTCTAGTACTATCTGTTTAATACAAGTTTCATGCTTAGAGTACTGCTTTGATCGGTTGTTGGTTTCGAGCTCATTGTTATACAGTTTTGGCTATGCCTGCATAGTTGTCGCAGTCGAGGGGTTGTGGAGCCGATGATCCATGTCCGAGCCCGCCTGTCGATGTGATCGGCCTGGGGCGAGGTAACCCCAGTAACCCTCGATTGTTGTTGCACTTTCTGGACACATAGCATCTCTGTATAGCTTTGGTCCCGTTTCCTTCAGTTTCGTTCGATTCGTGGACGCTTTGATATGCATAGTTGGTTATGACTAGCATGGATACAAGGAGTAGTAGACTGGGGATCCGGACTACGTGCCGATGAATCCAGTCTGCCTGCCGTTGTTTGTTGCGGCCGGGGCTGGTAACCCTGAAGCCCTTGTGGGTCCATGTCTAGGAGCACATAACAGTATGTATATCTCTGGGTCCGGGGTCGTGACAAAAATGGACTTAAAATGAATTAATTATGAATTAAACAAGTTTACACAAGATTTAAATGAATTTAATTCAAGTATGAAATTATTTGAATTTTTTATTTGTTCAAAACATTAAATAAAATTCATATTTGAAAAGATCATATTTTTCTGGTTTGAAAACATATTTTATATGTTCAAAAAGAATTTAATTTGACCAAGTTATGGATTTAGCAATTTTAAATGATTTAAACAAGGTTTAAATTATTTAACCAATTTTAATTATTCAAAACAGGAAACAAAGTTTATATTTGGAAAGGTGGTTCAATTTTGCATGGAAAACATATTTTATATGTGCCATTTGAATTAAATTTGAATTAGTTATGAATTTGACCAAATTTGTAATGAGTTGTTTGAATTTGAATTTTGAAAACATTTGAAATGTTCAAAACAGTATACAAATGTTTTAAACATGTAGAGAATTAAATTTGGTTTGGAAAACATATTTTATTTATTCAATTTGGATTTGAAATGAGGGATTTATGATGGTTTGAAAACCAGGGACCATTCTGTAATTAAACAGGGACTAGGTGGTAAAAGAAAAAGCCAGAAAATGAAATACACCTCGCAGTGACCTAGCCTAGGCCACTGACAAGGGGGCCCTGGCCATCGTGGCGCTTATGTGGCGTGCGGGGTCGCTGACAGGGGGCCCCACCTGTCAGCGCTTGTTGTAAAAACTTGGATTTTATTCCGCGAGGAGGGGGGACTCGAACCCTCGCCCTCGGGTGCGCGGGAGCAGTGCGCTGCCACTGGGGTGAGCTGCTGTTTCGTGTCAGGTTAGGGGCTTGGGGGGTATGAGGTTCAGTTTCGAGCTGTTTAACTGAAACTGAAACTTGCAGTTTCAGTTAGCTGAAACTTCAGCGAGCGGAGGCAGACGCCGGCGTCGAGCTGCGCCGCGGGCTGCCGTGTGCGCGTGGACCAGAGCAGGGAGGTGCACGACGTGGGCGCGCAACGGGAGAGAAGGGAAGGGATGCAGGAGGGTGCTCACCGGGAGAGGAAGGAGGAGCAGGAGATGCTCGGTGAGGAGGAGGTGACGGCGGCGATAAAACGGAGACGGCGGCGACGATCTGATGCCTCCCAGGCACTGTCGATGAAGCGAAGAGGGAGAGGACTGGTCCACAATCTCGTTCCCGCGTACTGAGGTCCACGACGGCGACCACAACCACTGCTCCACCCCCGTTCACGTTCCGGCCATGGTGGTTCGACAGAAGTTCAGAGAAGAACAGAGGAAGAAGAAGGGGATCTGAGGGGGAAGAGGAGGAAATGGCGGCGGCTGGGAAATGGAGGAGGGAGAGGATGATGCTAGGGCACGGCCTAGGGGGTACATATAGGGAGGAGGTGGTGGCGCAGGTGGCGCTGCCGGTAGGGGAGCCCCCCTCCTCTCTGTGTCTCCGTACAGAGGTAAGGGAAGGGGTACGCAGGCCGTGGGCTGGTGGGCTGGGCTAGCCTGCCCCCTTCTCTCTCTGTTTTTTTTTGTTTTTCCTGTTTTCTGATTCTTTTTTTTTTTGCAGAAAAGAAAAAGGAAAGAAAGAATAGAAATGGAAGGGTTTTTGTGATTGAAAAATTTGGGGATAAATTTTTATAGATTATGTAGTACAAAAGCCCATCTGTGCCACTTTTTGTTTTTCAAAAGTTTGAATTTAGTTACTGTTTGGAAATTCAAATGAATTTGAGCAATTTTTGGTATTAATTGAATAAATGAAAGGAGCAAGTTAAAAGTTTTTAATTTCAAGTTTAATGGAAACAAATGATTGGTTTGTTTTGTAATTTAATTTGAAACATTGTAACAGAACAAGTATGAAACAAAAATTTGAAATTTGTTTGAAATTCAAATGGAAAAAACAATGGAAAACAAATGCAAAGCTTATGATGACATGATGCAAAACATAAATTAACAAAAAGCAAACATACTAATGGTTGTTTTTCATACTTGGGATGTTACAAGGTGCTACGACCAATTTGAATTTGACAAGGCAGGCAATTAATGCAACAAGTACGAGGAAGTAAAGAGAGGGAGGAACAAGGTAACCGATGGAAGCACACGGAGACACGATGTATTTCCGAGTTCCTCCTTTTTAGGGGAGTACGTATCGTTGGAGGGGTGTGAGCTCGCCACAAAGGCCTACTCAACGCCACTAAGGCCTCACCCTATTCTCCGATGAACTCCGCCACAAAGGCCTAGTTCACCTTCCACTATTGAACCCCTTTGAGGCGGGGATCCAATCCTTTACAAACAACTTGGGGCACACACCCACAACTAAATTGGGGGCTCCCAACTCTTCTTGAATCACCAACAAGTATCAAGATGCCTACGTTCTCCACAAGAGGAAACCCTAGGCTAGATCCCTCATGCTAGAGAGGGGGAAATGAAGAACGGCTCGGTGAAGATGTAGATCGGGGCCTTCTCCTTCAATCCTCCAAAGATCTTCAAGATTGGGTGGAGGGGTTGGAAGTAATGAGAGATTTGGTGAGTTCTTAAATGCTCATAAATGCTAAGGGGAAGAACTAGATCTTGGGGAAGAAGAGGAGGGGTATTTATAGCCCCTCCTCACAACTAGTCGTTGTGCAGGAAAAAGGGGACCGGAATATCCGGTCAGCTTTCTCCACGCAGCCCTGCAGATCTGAACCGGATTATCCGGCTGTTCCAGAATAATCCGGTTCAAATAATCCGGCTCACTCCAGTGAGCAAAACTTCCAGTCCTTAGCCAATTTCGCGCAGCACCCGGAATATCCGGCTCGATATGAAAAATCCGGATTGAATAATCCGGTTGACTCCAGTACGCCAAAGTTCCAGTCCTTAGCCATTTTTGCGCTCCTTCATCGGCACCCGGAATATCCGGTCCGATATGAAAAATCCGGTCCGAATAATCCGGTTGACTCCAGTACGCAAAACTTCCAGTCCTTAGCCATTTTTGCGCTCCTTCATCAGCACCCGGAATATCCGGTCCGATATGAAAAATCCGATCCGAATAATCCGGCTCACTCCAGTACGCAAAAGGGTCTGAAATTTGCCAAACCGGAATATCCGGTCTGCTCCGAATAATCCGGTTTCCAATATTCCGGCTGGGTTCTGTCCCAAAACTCTCAGGCCAAACTTCACCGACTTTTCGGTGATCGATGCCGATGTTAGGTATAACACCTGCACGCTTAACACCTCGATAAATAATGTACTTAGTATTGTTAACTAACACACAAAACACTGGGAAAACGAAATGCACTTTCATGAGGCTTCAGGCTGTTGCGCGCGGCCTCCTAGCGCGTCGGCATGTGCGGGAGATGCGTGATTTGCGGCTGCAGCTCCTCCAATTTACGCTTCGCGGTGCAATGGACCTCGATCTCGTCTGCTGCGTGGCGGAGCTTGGGCATGCGGTTTCCCCACGGGCGGCGACCTCCAAGTCTAAGACATCGACAGTTAGCCGGCGGGGAGAAGACATGGTGTCACCGACAGGAGCCCACCGCATAGCACCACTACATTCCGCCGCCGGCCGCCGCGAGGGCTCCCTTGGTCCCGATGGTTTCCTTGGGATCCAGGGGACTGCAAACGCACAAGTTCGGCGCGCGGAGAATTCTCTTATCATTCGGAGTCAGAAATAAAGAGTCGGAGTCTCATTCGGGTTAGTTTATTTCAGGTCAATACAATAGGCCGAGATGTAAAAGGCTTGTTTTTTAGGCGTTAGGTTTGTGTGGGGTCGAATCGTCGTTAGGTTGCAGCTCGAGGACGAGCTGCATGTCCTGGTGGGGTGTAGTGTTAGTGATGGAGGGATAATAACTCGGTAGGCCAACTCCAAGGTATAACCCGGCCCAAAGGACGTTGCGCAAGATCCAGGTAAGGATAAAGAAACTTCTGGAAGGCCCAAGTTTGTAGGCCTCGTAACCCGGATTGTGGGTTACGGTAAAGGAAAGTTAGGGTTTGTATGCGGTGTCCGGGTAGGATTCAGGGTGCACCTTGGAGGACAAGCCAGGGGGTACGGGTGCTTTATAAACCGACCCCTAGGTTTAGTTGAGAGAGATCTAAGAACCCTAGCAATATCGCTTGGTATCGAGCATCCAGTGTAACACGAGAGTTGAGTTAGTATCTTGAGATCGGAGACTTGGCGACTTGATTGCCGGCTACCAGATCGAGTTCCATCATGTTTTCCTCTGAGCTAAACCCTCTCCCAAACGCCTGTGTCGTCTTTCCCCAAGATCAGTTACCCCTGGTAACGTCTGCCGTGATTATCCCACGACAGTTGGCGCCCACCGTGGGGCCTGCGTCCAAAGGTGTTTACATCACGGGAGAAGCTCGGAAGAACATGGAGAATCTTGTCGTCGGCGAGATCTACATCGACCACAAAGGAGAGAAGACGGTGGACGATTCCGGCTGGGGGCCAGAGTCGGATCACCTCGAATCCGGATCCGTCGTGACAATCGGCCGGATCAGCATCTTCATCGGTATGGTATGTACTTCCGGTTCGATCCCTGACAATTTTGGATCTGATTCTGTGTCAGGGGAGGCCACTTATATCCAATCAGATGGAGAAGAATCAGTTGGAACGACATATCCGACAGAAGAACCCATCGCGAAGTGGGAACAGCCGGAGGAACCGGCATGGACCCCGCGTGACCGGGTCGAAAGAGAGGATGATACCGAGTCCATCCTGGATCTGCTGGAGAACCGGTATGAGGAGAATAACAGCGAAGAGGAACAGCATGAATTTGCGCCAAGCATCATACGCCGAGTTGCGGTTTACACGGCTCCCGCGACCAATCTCAACCAAGAGAGCGTAACCGCGGCTGCAGCCGGGACAGCACAAGCATTAACCCGGCAGCAAGGGCCGGCTAACGGGAACACGGTTTTGGCCCAGGTTGACGGAGAGTCGGCGTCGGTTACCAGTCAAGCGCCAGAAAACGAGTTACACGCGAACACGTTTGGATTCCTAGCAAACCGGACACCAGGAGCGGGTCCTTCCAATCCACAACATCCGGCCTTGTTCGACAACAATCTGATCCTAGATCCGACAGTTCTTGCCACAGTTATCACCCCAGAGAACGCGGCGGAACGTGTTAGGGATTTGGACGTAGCCCGTCGTGCATTGGAGCAGCAGAGGAGGCAAGTAGAAGAAGAAAGACAAGGGATGGCCACACGACAACGCGAGCTGGATGCACTAGAAACCCGGCTCCGAGAGGAAACGACTAGAATACATCAGAGGCACCAAACCAGATTGCCAGCATTGGGAGGAGTCATAAACCCGGCCGCACTATTTATCACGCCTCAGGATCAGCCGATTCCAGCGGCAAATCAAGGAACCGCCCCTCAGCCGACAACCGGAGGAGTACAACTGGTAGACACGCAGGCCGGGTTACCCGCACCACAGACTGGAGTTACTACCGGCAATACTGTACCACCGCCACCACCACCACCACCATCTTGTTTTCACACACCAGCGGGTCATTACAACAATCCCATGGACAACGTGTACGCGGAAACGCTTGCACTAAATCAAATCCCCGTGAGAGAGTCACCCCACGCAGAGGAGACCCGGCGGGCGATAGATATGCTGCGCACCGCGGTGGCGCAACAGGTTAATTACCCGGATCACAGAAGTGGAATGCATGGGACACCATATGTCAGCCAACAGCAAGGTAACGCTGGCAATATCCAAACAAGTTCGGCACGGCGGAGGGAAGAGCTACAGCAAATGCCGCCTCCTCCACACATTCAGGCAGTACCAGCAGCATCAGCAGCACAGGCCATCGTGGACAGTTCCAGAGCCAGGAGAGCCGTGGCCGGGTCTGCGGTACATGGGATACCAGCAGTACCGCGTCCAGCTGTACCCCCTGCAGGATCACACGTTTCCCGAGTAAGACCAGCTTCGACCATTCTTGCAGGACCTAAGTGTCTTTCAGATAGCATCAGGACAGAGCCTTACCCGGAAAAGTTCAAAGAACCGGGTAAAGTAGTGAATTACGAGCCAACTATGGATCCGGAAACATGGTTGAGCAGTTATGAGATGGCCATGTCGATTCGCAATGCGTCCGAGAATCTTCAAGCCAAATTCATGTATCTAATGATGTCAGAGGGAGCAGCAAAGTTATGGTTCACCAATCTACCAGAAGGATCTATCAAGTCATGGGAAGAATTGAAAACTGCGTTTATCAAGCACTTTCATGGGACGTGCAGAAAGTTATTCACTATCGATGACCTAGAGCGATGTGTTCAGAAGAAGGGAGAACGTGCAGCTGGGTGCGCCGGGTTATGGAAATACTTCATTCATCTACAGATATTCAGCCCAAGGATGCGCTGCAAGCTATGGCAAAGACCTGCAAGTACACACCTTTAGTACAAAAGTTAACTCGCATGAAATCTAGTCGGAATGCTTCGGAGGTTACAATGGGAGAACTGATGGATGCATGCAATAAACATGCCGCAACGAACACTACGGAAGAGGAAACTGACGATAAAAAAGCAAAAACAAACACAAGTAATAGTGGAAGAACCGGCAATGGATCAGCACCGGGTAACAACGGAAATAGCCAGAACAAGCGCCCGTTTGAAGGAGGCTCCGAGTTTGTCGCCAACACGGAAGCCGGGTCTTCGAGACCCAGGGCAGAAGGAAATTTTAACACTGGAAACCACAATGGAGGAAACTATCAAGGGCCGCCGAGGCCGAGTAACAATTGGGACATCTTTAGAATGGCGTGCCCGAAGCACAGCAGGAACGGTAGGCCGGCTAACCACTCCTTGGAGCAATGCGCCGACCTACAGAGATGGAAGAACGAGGAAGTAAACAGAGCCATGCGAGGTGCGGGTCGGGGAGGAGGACCGGGTCCAGGAGGAAACCCGGGCAACGGCCCACCCCCAGCCGATAACCCGGCAGCAAGAAATCAGGGAAACAATCAAGGGGAAGCTGGAGGTTTCCAAGCTAACCCCAAGCAGTTGGGTCAATATCACGTGCATACCACAGGAGGTTCTAACAAGGACAAAAAGATACTGAAGCAAGCGGTCAACTCAGTTTCTTCGGCTGTCCCGAGATATTTGAGGTGGTCAGAACAGGATGTAACATGGAGCAGAAGAGATCACCCGTAAAGAATAGAACACCCGGGAGTCTTAGCATTGGTAGTTGCACCACAGGTCAATGGGTACGAGCTGAAAAAAGGTCCTGATGGATGGAGGAAGCAGCATCAATATCCTGTACTGGGAAACCTTTCTACGCATGGGTCTCAAGGAATCTCAGCTCCAAAAAAGTACGACAGTTTTTCATGGCATAGTACCGGGTCATTCAGCGTGCCCCGAGGGAAAAATCGCATTGGAGGTAGCTTTTGGGGAATCAAAGGACATTTATCGAGTTGAGTGGCTTACTTTCGAGGTGGTTAAGTTGCGCAGTCCTTATCACGCGCTATTCGGAAGGCCGGCTTATGCTAAGTTCATGGCAAGGCCGTGTTATGTGTATCTACAGCTAAAAATCCCGGGTCCTAAGCAGACCATTACCATACATGGAAATCGAGATATAGCAGCTGAATGCGATGAAGGAGACGCAGCAATGGCCGAGCAAGCCTGTAGAAAAGAGGAACTCAAGCATTACCGGTCTCAAGCAGGCCCAGAGGACAGAACCACATCAAAAAGGCCGAGCACTGAAGGCAAAAGAGCAAAGTCCAAGGCAGCACAAGATGCTAAGATGGTGGCTTTTATCAAGGATGATTCCTCCAAACAATCTGGCATAGGAGAAGAAATTGCACGGCCGCTCACAGCCAGCCGCGTTATGGAAATACCTCACCCGGGTTGGCTAGTAAACCCGGTACTCATCATGAAAAAGTCTAACAAATGGAGAATGTGCATCGGTCACGTCAGCCCGGGACCGGTTCCCAAGAAGAACTAAACAATGTAACGGGCAGCAGGTTTCAGACGCGCTCTTTTCCTACCCAGGGTACCTAAGGGGACTGGAAGGTTTTTAATGAGGCGGCCTGCTGATCCAAACTTTCTCGTATCAATAAAGAGATGGTTATGAAGTCCTATTTTGTTACGATCTTTACTTCGGTTACAGGTAAGTAGTATCCATTGCTATCAATACATTAGTATCATCAATTATGTTGAATATATATAGGTCTTGGGGGCTGATTGCTTGAATAGCACAGCCACAAACCCAAAGACCCGGCCTTGATGCCTATGAGTTATAAGGGCCGATTACTCGCAAACGAGTACGGCTGCAATCTTATAACCGGACAAAGGAGCCAAATTTTCTTGACTTTTCTTACTTAAGCTCGATGTGACTCGCACTAAAGTGGCATGATTTGCTCGCTTACGATTACAATCAGCCATGAAGCCCAATGGGACTTGTCTGACCCTGTTTTCGTATAGATGTAACAACATGGTATCCACGCGAAAGCCGGCTTACAGTACAAGATAGTCAAAAGGGTCATCTAAACCACAAGTTATGCAGAGTACAAGGCTAATAGCTGGAAACTCAACGTTTATCAAGCATAACTTCATTATCTATATGAAACAACTCCGGGTTTCGGCTTAGCAACAACAAGTTTGTTCTCTTCGAAAAGACCACACACCACAGACTCGGAAATTCGGGCCTTGGGGACTGTGGGTTTCGAAACAGAATCAAGTTGTTTCGTCGCTAAGCTCAAAAAACCCCAATGTCCGAGTCGTGGGGACTTGGGGACTTAAAGAAAAGCCCACCTGTCAAAACTCACGATACTCGGAAATAAAGAGGGGAATAAAAAGAAATGAAAAGAAAGTTGGATATCAACAATAAGTTCAAAAATAGACAAGTATCAAGTTCATCAAAAGGCCTAGAAAGGCACGAAGTGTATCATGGAATTAAAGTGCGTTACAAATTGCGACACCAGTATCAAGGGTGCACAGGCGCACCGTCAAAAGAATACTTGTTTTGAATAAAAGCATCAGATGATCGAAGTATTTTGATGGCATTTTCCTATTCGGCTTCCTGAGTAGGGTCCACATCTTTGCCCTTGCCCTCCGGGTCTTGCTCCTGGACTTGCTCTTTAGCTCTCCCGGCATCATCACCCGGATTCTTCGCGACAGGACGGACAGGCGGAAGAACAGCTGGTGTAGAGGTGGTTGGCTCTGATCCTAACTCGGCCTCTCTCTTCGCAGTTTCTTCCCTCTTTCTGGCCGAGTCAGCAGCCCATTTCTCCAAAATATCAAAGGGCGGGGGTGCGTCCTCCGTCACGATTTTGCCTTCAGCATCGTACACACTCATAATTGTGTTCAGATCCATACTATCGGCCAAAGTGGTGGCCGAATGACGCATTGCGGACTGTATGGCCTTGAAGTCCTTGGGTACAAACTTGGAGCCATCAGCTTTGAATTCTGGAAACCCGGATATTACCTTTGCCAGATCAAGCTTCGGAAAATAAGCCTTAGCCAGGGTAAAGGCCCGGGTCATACCAATCCGGCATGCCGAGCGTTTCCAGATTTCAATCCAGGCAGGCACGGTGGAGCAGGCTTGGATAAGATTTTCTTCACCCGGATATACCTCAGTAGGCCACTTCACGGCGTCCAGTATAAACTTCGTGCCGGCAAAGAAAGTCCGGAGCACAGTCTTTAAAGTTTTAGCCTTTGCAATGGCATCCTCCTCTGGGGCCGCAAGGTTGGCACCTGCAGTTGAAACAAAGGAAGGGCATATCAGTAATCCCGAGTATCATGTAATAAAGTAAAGGCATGAAGTCAGTCGGCAGCAAAAACTTACTAAGCAAGATGCGATAGGTATCGGTAACCTGGTCCGATAATTTCTTCAGTGCAGTTTGAGCAGTATTGTACTTCTTCTTGTATTTAGAAACATCCTTCTTCAAGGTTTCCACGTCAGCCTCAAGGGCTTCTCTCTGCTTTACCTCGGCAAGAAGAAGTTGTTCGGTCTTGAGCAAAATTTCATCAGACCGGGTCATCTGTGCCTGTAAAGAACAAGGAGCGCAAGTATCAGTCGGGTATCATGGCAAGCCGAATATTGCATAAAGTACCAAGCACAACTTCAACAAAGTTATGCTCGGAACTTGGGGACTAAGTGTATACTGCGAGATATCAAGTGTTGTATCCTGGCGCTCTGCGGCCATGCGCTCTAGAATATTGCTCTCTGAGGTCTTCATAGTGAGGAGAGTGCTCATCAGCTGGTCTAAAGTATCATTACCCGTGTTAGAGGATCTGGGGTCTCGGAAACTCGGAGAAGGAGTTTTCTTCTTAGCGGGAGACGGCATCCGGGTCATCCGAATGTCGGAATCTGGTGCTCCTCCCCCCGCACCCAAAGTTGCAGCTTTTTTCCTTCTCGCTTGTATGCGAGGCTATCGGATACCCGGCTCCTTGACTGGCCGGGTTCATTGGTGACACTTGTCCTTCGCCGCCAGCTGCGGCTGCCGTATTATCAGTCGGGTTCCCCTTACCTGGGTCATCGGTCTCCATATCCTCTTGGTCGCTAATAATGACCGTGGCCCTATAGATAGTATGAGTGAGCAGTTAGTGTACAACCAGGAAAGGGTGATGAAAATGTGATAGAACGTCAGGAAAGGAACTTTACCCGGGATTCACCGCAAAGTCCGAAGGGAATTCGCTGCTGGATCCGGGCGAAACTGAAAAGTATCTAGCGAGATTTCGTAAGGGAATGGTTCAGGAAGATTTTTTCGTCCGAGAAAGGATAAGGTAAATACCAGCGCGCCGAGCCGGAGACAATGGAATACCCGGGTTAAGAGCACCATCACCCGGGTAATTTCGAGTCGCTCTGCGCTTGGTCATGGGCGACTCCTTCAAATATGGCCAGTGGAATAACATCAAGTTAGCTCATGTATATCATCAAAGGAATACGAATTGAATACAAGGAGGCGATATGAAACCTTGAAGACGACCCCTCGGGGTTTTCTCTTAGATCCGACTTTGATTGTCGGCTCCACTTCCTCCTCATCACTGGCAGATTCTACCTTGCCGTCAGTTTCTTCTTCTTCGTCCTTGTCCTCTTGCTCTGGAAGTTATCAAGGTCACAGTTGGAAAATGAAGAACGGGACACGACGAACTCAAAGGAACTAAGTGAAGTTCGGAACGTACCTTCATCCGAGTTAGTGCCATCCTCTTGCTCCTCTGGATTTTCAGAGCTAGGAGGAGTTTCAATCTTCCAAAAGGGATCATCAGCCTGAGAAGAAGGTATAAGAATAAGGGTTATTAGTCATATCGAGTGGAAAGTGTGAAGGTAAAAGTATGAAAACCGAGTCTTTACCTTGGGGGCCGGGTTCTCACGCGTGAAGGGTTCTAACCCGGCTATATTCCGGATTACCTCCAACTTCTCTGTCAAGAAGCTCTTGATAGTCTTGTTGGTATCTCCGGCTGCAAAGCTATGGGTGGAGTACCGGAGCGAGTCCGTGGTGTGTCCTGAATACTCGCACATTAACTTAGTGCGGATGGAGTTGGGTTGGATCCGGAAATCGACCCAAGTTTTCACCAGGTTAAGCCCACTGAGACCTTGGGCCGACAGAACAGAGATTTTGGCTAGTAAAGGCCGGATGGCCTCCCTGTCCGAGTCAGGGGCAAAGGCGTTGAAAGTCTCGGAGATATCGAGAAGGCCCTCCGAGTAACCCGACAGTTTCTTTTGGCCGGGTGGGGAGGTGTCTCGGCAATAGAAATATGAGAGTTGCCAGTGTTTGACGTGGGAGTTGAGAGTGAGGGGTGGCATCAGAGAATTCTTGCGGCGCTGGATAGAAACCCCGCCGCAAGCGAGAAGTGCCCCGTCACCGCTTTCGCGGCACGGTTTGCACTGGAAAAGCTCGACGAAAAGAGCCAAACTTGGCGGAGTGCACAAGTATGACTCGGAGAGAACGATGAAGTGGGAGATATTTAACACGGAGTTAGGCCCTATGTCAAAAATGCGAAGGCCATAATGGCTCAGAATATCACGGAAGAAAGGGTGACCCGGAGGACGGAAGCCCCGGGTCACGTGTTCCACAAAGCATATTACCTCATCCTTCGCCGGTGTAGGCCGGGTCTCGTTTCCCGGCACCCTCCAGTGGATTTCCTTTTGAGGGGGTAGAACCCCTAACTCGGCCAGTTCTTCTAACTTGGCCTTCGTAACCGTGGATCGCGCCCAATTGGCGGATATGGAGCTGGTGGTCTTGGCCTTGGCCGGTGTTTTCCCCTGCTTCTTGGGAGCCATGTGATTGACCTGCAAAGCACGAGGTAGAAGGGTACAAGGAATAAGACTCGGAAGCCATGAGTTGTCTGAGTATTGACGAGTGATATCGAGACAACATGGAAGTTGCATACTATCCGGGTATCAATCTGCAGAGTAAGGTTCAAACTATCCGGGTATCAAGCATCATAATAAAAGTTATGGAGGCCTATGCATTGAAAGAGCCTTTGAGGGTGATGGATGGTTGCACAGGTACCTATTGCGAATAAAAAGAACCGGAAAAGGGAAGATTTTCCGGGTGACGGAAACAAGGGCGGAAAATTTGGGCGGCCCGAGCCCAGATTGGAGACTCCGTTTCTAGATTTGTGATAAAATTAACGACTATGGGTGGTAGGAAAGCGAAATAAAGTCTATATCCAATTCATTGGATGAGCTAGAATGAATATGAGCAACCTAATTCGGCGTGACCAGGAAAAGGACCGGCGAGTTGACTTAGATCTAATCTGAAGAAAATCAAGAAATCGCGGAGGCCAGTTAATGGATGAGAGAGGCTTACTGGAGGGGATTGCAGTGAAGCTCGACGGAGGCAAATGGCACAAGCCTGGTGCCCCTTTGCGATTCCCGGCGGGCAGGTCGGGGGTCCGGCGGCGGATCTGGGCGGTGGGGCAGAGCGCACCGTGGCGGAGCGTAGCCGGCGGCAGATAGGCTCCGGTGATGCACGCGAGGTTTCCGTGGTGGCACTCTGTGAGCTAGAGCACTGAGGAAGAAAGGAAGAAGAATGGGGGGAAATGAGCTGTTGGGGTTAGGGATACCCCTAAGAGCCAATTTATAATAGCATGAGTGGATAAGCCCAGTTCAACGGGTGGGAGCCGGAAGTTACGGAGTAACGGCTATCTGTTTAAGTTTTGCGAGATACGCTTTAAATATTGGGCGAGGTATCCGGACAGAAATAGGAAGGAGATATTCTTCATAATATCAAGATCAATTATCGAGTAAAGTACAGGATCTTGACATTTTTATCAGGGCTTAGACCCGAAAAGCTAAGTGTTTGGAGAGAAGCCGGGTTACTATATGGCCACCATGGAGTTGGGCCTAGCTATTTATCAAAGCGCTTTAACCCGGCCTTCATGCATTTGTGCATCTGATGTTTTTGCAGGGAATAGCAAGCGCTTCAAGGAAGGATCCGTGAAGCCCAAGCTATTCTGGGGACTACTGATGGAGGGATAATAACTCGGTAGGCCAACTCCAAGGTATAACCCGGCCCAAAGGACGTTGCGCAAGATCCGGCTAAGGATAAAGAAACTTCTGGAAGGCCCAAGTTTGTAGGCCTCGTAACCCGGATTGTGGGTTACGGTAAAGGAAAGTTAGGGTTTGTATGCGGTGTCCGGGTAGGATTCAGGGTGCGCCTTGGAGGACAAGCCAGGGGGTACGGGTGCTTTATAAACCGACCCCTAGGTTTAGTTGAGAGAGATCTAAGAACCCTAGCAATATCGCTTGGTATCGAGCATCCAGTGTAACACGAGAGTTGAGTTAGTATCTTGAGATCGGAGACTCGGCGACTTGATTGCCGGCTACCAGATCGAGTTCCATCATGTTTTCCTCTGAGCTAAACCCTCTCCCAAACGCCTGTGTCGTCTTGCCCCAAGATCAGTTACCCCTGGTAACGTCTGCCGTGATTATCCCACGACAGTTAGAGTACGTGATGGGCCTGGGCCCGTTAGTCTTAGGGTTTGCTTAGGGTTCAAGTAAGCCTTGCTTGGTAGTCAAGTAAACCTCTCTATATATGGAGAGGAGATGTATCAATCTAATGAAGCAAGAATTAAGAAGGAAAATCTTCTCCTCTTGCCCGGCCGTGGGAAAGGATCCCCACGGCCGGCTCTCTCGCGCCCTCGCAGCTCTCTCTCTCTCCCGCTCAAACCCAAGCAACCATAACACCACCATACCTTCCTACATCTGGTACTTCACCGCCACTCAAAGTAAATTGCTTGTCTACTACCTTTAAACCGTCAAAATTACACCTGTTTTGTGCCCCTGTTTTAGCTCATGAGGATGCAAATAGAGAATCAGTATCTCATTTATTGATTGGATTTCACACCCTAGACTAGTGGCTTCATCCTCTTTTCCAAATGCTAGAAGAGCTGGCAGCGGGTTTCCCAGCCCCAAATAATAATACAAATTCTCTTCACTATTTTTCCCCCTGATTTATCAGTCAAAGCATAATTTTGTAAACAAAAGAGAAAGAGGGATGACCTTCTATACCAATTGCGTCCTTCAATGGGAGCCGCTCTTGTGAAGTCTAGTTGGCTTGTGACGTGCTGTATTTTTTGTTTGTCATGCGTTGATATAAACATACAGCTCTCTCAAAATTAGACACTCCTCCATGGTTTGTGATTGTTGGCAGGCACCCGAGGATTTGGTTAGCCATGGTTTGTGTAAAAAAGGTTGGGAGGAGTGTCAACCATTTTATACCTCTGTTTTAGAAAATAAAAGCTCTAGCACATGAGTGATCCATGCTTCCCTCTGCGAAGGGCCTATCTTTTACCTTTATGTTGAGTCAGTAAACCTACTTCTTTTTGTCTTAAGAAAGCATTTGAGTTATTGTGATCCATCCATCTATATGTTGATTTACTCAATCATGTTCTTTATTCTTCCTTGCTTGTACAAATGCTTTTATCTGTTTGAATACCACTTTGAAAGTTACCAATGTCTGCAAAGAGACCGTTATAATTGAGCATGATAAACTCTGCAATATAAGCTCTAGTATAAAGACTCTGATCGAAAGATAAGTACACTGCTAATTGTTCTCTGACCAAGAACAAAGTTTGCCTTTACCAATTTTGATTTCCTTTTGCACTTTTATTGTGATTTCCTCTACTTGTTTCAAGTTTGATTATATGAGAGAAAGTTGGTGTCTAAAATAATTTGTTGTTTATTAGATGTGATGTCTCTTGTCCGTATTTTATTTATAGACACCTCACTCCATAACCCTATGGTCATGTTTACTGAGTCCAGTTTCACTTGGGGACAAGCGAGGTCTAAGCTTAGGGGGAGTTGATACGTCCATTTTGCATCACTGTTTTATATTGTTATTTTTTGTTATTCATTGATATATTTCATGTTATGATGCATCACTTATGTTATTCTATCTTATTTTGCATGTTTTATAATTTTTGGAGAATAAACACCGGAACCAGAAATCTGATGGAAAAAGCACCGTCAAGATACCATATTTCAGAAGATCAGAAGAAGAGGAGGATGTCGGAGGAGTCTTAGAAGTTCTGACGAGGAAGTGAGCCAGAAGGGCACCCTGAGGGGGCCACCTGGCGCCCACACCACCAGGAGACGCGCCCCCTGGCCGCGCCTGGGGTGGTGTGGCCCCCCTGGCCACTTCGGGGCGCCCCCTTTAGCGTACTTGACCCCCAAGGAACCCTAAGCCCCATGAGATCATCGAAGAATTATTCTTCCATAGCCTCGGGGCGGAAAACACGAGACAGAGAAAAGCTCTCCGGTAGGGAGAAATCTGCCGAGGAAATTCCTTCTCCGGAGAGGGAAAATCATCGCCATTGTCGTCGTCATTGCTCCGGGCATCATCAAGATCGTCATCGTCATCATCATCACCACCAGCACGATCACCCTCATCATCCACCGTCATCCCGCTGTAACAATTAGGGGTCTCGATCTTTGTTTTACATTAGATCTCTCTCCCGGTGTGGATTACTTGTTAGTAGTTGATCCTTGTGAGATTTATCGGTGTTTACACTTTATGACCAGATTGTTATTCTTGATTATATCACCTCTGATTATGATCCATATGATGTCTCATGAGTAGTTTGTTTAGTTCTTGAGGACATGGGAGAATTCATGATGTTAGTAGTGAAGTTATGTTGAAGTAATATCTCGTGGTTCGGTATTTAAGTTGTGGTGCTATTCTTCTAGTGGTGTCACGTGAACGTAGACTACATAATAATTCACCTTTAAGGGCCTAGGAGGATGCATTGCGTATTTGGATACTAATTGTGGGGTTGCCGGAGTGACAGAAACCTAAACCTCCGTTAAACCAATGCACGAGGGAGTGTAGGATCTCGGAGTTTTAAGGTTGTGGTTATATTTATCTTAATTACTTTCTTGTATTTGCGGATGCTTAGGAGGGGTATAATCACAAGTATGTATTAGTCCTAGTTGGGCGGTGCATTATCATAGGTTCACCCACACAACACTTCATGAACCAATAAATATTAATCAATTGTAATGAAGCGAAAGCACTTGACGAAATTCCCATGTGTCCTCGAGAACGTTTGGTAATCATAAGTAGAACAACGGGCTTGTCCTTTGCTCTCAAAAGGATTGGTCCACTTGCTGAAATATTATTTACTATCTTTTATTTACTCACACTTAATTTATGTGCTATGTCAAAAAACCATCAAAAACATGTTTGTTAGTGTTAAAGTGAATCCTCTATCCAACCTTCTTGTCAACACCTTCTTCTCCTCATTGGGTTCGACACTCTTATTTATCAAAAGTACTACGATACACCCCCTATACTTGTGGGTCATCACCCCTTATCACTTGGACCTATGACAAGATCAAGAACCAAGCTATTAGAACAACATGTGAACTCACTCTTAATAGAATTTGATGTTTGTGATCATGAGAATTTTATACTGCCTAAGTCTATGCATTTATGTATGATCAGGGTTTTTGATAACACAAACATGAATGGAGAGGAGCATCATGAGGAGCTGGAAAACAACAAGAACAAGATGGAAAACAAGAAGTACATGCTGGAAAACAAGAAGGAGCAGCTGGAAAACAAAAGCCACAAGCTGCAAAACAAGGTGGAGCTGCTAGAAAATGGAAGAGAAATGCATGAAGGCATAGAGAGTGGCACACCACACCATGTGGGTGTGCCATAAGAGTCCCAGTAAAATAGGAAAAATAGGACCTACGAGTCCTTATTTGCCTGAACTCTCATAGAGTTAGTTTGTGTTTTTAAATTCCATATAGATTCCTAGTAGATTACAATAAGGAGAAGGTGCACCCCACCTCTTTGGCCGCACCCCTACCCCTCATAAATAGCTTGCCATTGCATCCCAATTAGGTTAGACTATGTTTTATATAATTTCCCTTACACCTCAGATTGTATTGCTTGTTTAATCTTTCATCTTGAAGTAAGGATACTTTGCCAATTATGTGTGCTATATTTTATTCCATTGGGAATTAGAATGTACAAGACCACTTGTAGTCGATGAATAACATTGTGCAAGAGTGTGTAGCTGAGAATATCCATAGGGATCGAAAGTTGTTGCATTGGCAATCAGGTATCATCCATGAGAGATCTCAGTGAACCACTAGTTATCATATCTATTTGTGTTTCTCTTTGAGAAGATCGGGCCACCCTATATCACATAGGTGCTAGAATTGACATATGATATTTCAGAAATCCTACTCATAGCACATTGCACAGTAATTGAGTCATGTAACATGATGGAATACACAATATTAAGAGGTGGTATTTTAGCAAGCACTTCTTTATGTGAAATCAAGACCACATCCTCAAAATTCGAAATATTCAGACTATCACATGGTGTGAACTATATGTGGTTATTAACTCACAAGAATCAAACTAACACATTAGTAGACTCAAAAAAATTTGTACTTGCAATTGGTGGCTCCAAATCAGCACCAATGTCAATGGCATCCTCCTAAGATATAATAGGCACTGGTTCATCTATCTCAAGTGGTGATGCAGGTTGTACTAGTGAGGGCTCCCTTTCTGCAAGAGTAACCTTCATATCACAAGAAATAATACTGGGCACAATGGCATGCTCTTCCAATGTATGTGATGGTGATGGTATTGCAGGTTGTACTATTGGCTCCCTTTCTTCAAAAGCAACTTGCACATCACAAGAAACAACACTAGAAGTAGACATGATTACATTAGTAGAAACAACCTCACATGTCTTCTCATCTTCTAATCCCATGAGTATTTGGTCAAATCTTTGCATTTCAAGGATTGCAAGTCTTTGCATTTCATGGAATTGAGGAGACTCGTTTCTACGCACGCTTCTATTCTTGTTGACAGTCTTGGGCCTCCAAATGCAGAGGTTTGTAGAACAGCGGAAAGTTTCCCTCAAGTGGACCACCCAAGGTTTATCAAACTCAGGGAGGTAGAGGTCATAGGTATCCCTCTCAAGCAACCCTGCAATTACGATACAAGAAGTTTGTTGTGTCCCCAACACACCTAATACAATTGTCAGTTGTATAGGTGCACTAGTTCGGTGAAGAGATACCGAAATACAAGTAATATGGATGATTATAAGTGACAATAGCAATCTGAAATAAAAAATGGCAGCAAGCAAACATGTAGCAGAATTGATTTTAAACAGTGATTCAATGCTTAGAAACAAGGCCTAGGGATCCTACTTTCACTAGTGGACATTCTCAACAATGATAACATAATTGAATGCATAAATATCCTCTCTTCACTATGCTACTCCGAACCACTCTCCAGTCGGATAACAAACACCAATCCATGCGTAGGGTCGTAACAGCACTCCTCAAGTCTGTATTCCCTCTCTAGGGCACCCCACACTGTCACTATGAGCGCCCCAAATTATTACTGAACAAATGCCACAATTTCATAGGGTCAACCAACACAAAATATAAATATCATGCTAAACCACACGGTGCACACACTGTCACCTTTACACCGTGATCAAAGTGTCTACGGAGATCTCATAACAAAACCACTTGAGTTGCATAATAGATGAAGAGAAACATCCACTTATTCAACTAGATTACAAAGCTCATGGTCACATAAAGATCACACCATGGGAGAGACATATGAGACACATAGCTACCAGTAGAGCCCTCGGCCCTGGGGGAGAATTACTCCCTCCTCATCATAGGAGACAGCAACAGTGATGAAGATGGCGGTGGAGTCGATAGAGATGACTCCAGGGGCACTTCCCCATCCCACAGGGTGCCAGAACAGAGGATTTTTTCCTCCGAAACTTGTCGGTGGCGGCGGCGGAGCTACGGAACTTTTCGTGGAAGGGGGCCAATATATTTAGGGTTTATGCCTCTAGGCGAATAAATAGGCGGAAGGGCTATGGCGGTGGGCAGCCAGGGGACCACACCACCCCTGGGCGTGGCCACGGGGACCTGTGCCAACCCATGGTGTGGGCACCCCTCTGCCCCTCTCCGGGTCTCTTTTAGACTTCATGGGCCCTCCGGGAATTCTAAGACTTCTGGGCTTCAAATCATCCAATTCCGAGAATATTTCCAGAACAACTTTTCTGAAACTAAAAACAACAGAAAACAGGAACTCGCTCTATGGCATCTTGAAAATAGGTTAGTCCATGAAAACATCCGAAAAACGAAGGAAAACATGTGAAAACATAAAGGTATTGGATAGAAAACAAGCATGGAGCATCAAAAATTATAGATACGTTTGAGACGTATCAAGCACCCCAAGCTTAACTCTTGCTCGTCCTCGAGTAGTTAAGTGATAACAAAATAATTTTTTGAGGCGACATGCTACCAACATAAACTTGATCATTATAAAGTAAAACATATGTATGCGGAGATCATACTACTTGAAACACATGCATGATATATATAATTTTAACAATGAAACTTAGCAATCACCTTATGTCATGAAAAGTAACACAGATAAAAGATCATGAATAATAATGTACTTGAAAGTTATACGTTTATTTCGAGCATAAAGAAAACATAGCAAAGTGACATTTCACTTGAAATAAATGCCAGGACACCTTCAAAGTTCATGAGGATGACTAGAGCAGATAATTTGAGAGCAATTAATAACACAGCATGAATCAACTAATAATAGTTTCTAGGACCAATGCACAGTAAACTCAGAATGGCAACTACGCTCTCTCAACTGTGCATAAAGTTAGAAGATGGAGACTCGACATAAAAGTAAAATAAAGGCCCTTCCGCACATGGAAGAAGTGATTAACTCATGTGCTAGAGCTTTTTATTTTATTAAACAGAGGTATTGAAAACATTTTTTAGAGAGGTGTATGCTTATGTCAACGAATGGTAAACAGAAAATACAGTACATCACAAGCCAACTATACTTCACAAGAGCGGCTCCCATTCAAGGACGAATATGGTATAGAAGGTCACCCCTCTTTCTCTTTTGTTTACACAATTATGCTTTGACTGATAAATCAGGGGCAAAAACAGTGAAGAGAATTTTAAAGTAACCAATTTTGGGGCTGGGCACCCCGTTGCCAGCTCTTCTATCATTTGGATAAGCGGACGAAGCCACTAGTCCAGGTGTGTAAACTCCAAACAACAAGTGAGATAAAGATTCTCTATTTACGTCCTCATAAGCTAAATTAGGGGCACAAAACAGGAATAATTTTGAAAGTTTTATAGTTAGCACATGAGAAATTTACTTGGAGTGGCAGTTAAATACCACATGTAGGTAGGTACGGTGAACACATTTGCAAACTTTGGTTTTTGGGAGTTGGATGCACGAGTAAATCTCATACCCAGTACAGGTGGAGGCTAGCAAAAGACAGGGGAGCGACAAATCAAGAGAGCAATAATGGCCATAATCATGCATAGCGACAAAAACATTATTAATCAAAGCATAAAGGCTATTACAAGTAAAAAACTAAATGATCATAGAGGCTATAAGTGACTGGTTTGTAGTCATAAACATGTTGTAAGGATGCTCCAAGTCAACCTAATAAAGCATTCAAAGGAGAACACCACAAATTCATGCTTCAATAAGACAAAAACAACTCATGATTCTATCAATGGCACATTAAGCACTCTCAGCTATTTGAGACAAGTCATGCTACAATAAAAATGATAAGGGGTGGCCCAATCTTCTCAGTGAACTCACAGATAACTCCAGTATGATAACTAGTGCGCCACTAAGAACTCTCCCGGCTGATCCCTGATGCCAATGCAAAAGATAGCAACCCCAAGGATATTCTCAACTCCACACTCTTGCACAAGTAATCCACCGACTACAAGTGGTTCTGTACCGTTTTATTCCCAGTGGAACAGCAGGTATCACGTAAAGTTTGCAGATGAACTTCCAGATGAAAGGCTTACAAGCAGTTTCAATCTAGAGGTCTAGGGTTTTTGGAGTTAACGTAGTCTAACCTCTCCTATGCGCCCAAGGGGGTATATAAGAGAGGGGGTGCGGCCACAAGGAGGTTACTTGCGCAAGCACCACGTCTAATTGGACTAGGACTCCTATACCTAACACAAGTGGATACAAACCGACCCCCACGCAAGGGG
Source organism: Alopecurus myosuroides (assembly GCA_028641055.1). NCBI lineage: Eukaryota > Viridiplantae > Streptophyta > Magnoliopsida > Poales > Poaceae > Alopecurus > Alopecurus myosuroides. Next base: position 376,119,281 of record CM054057.1, on the reverse strand, counting down.
CGCGGCCATATTGGTATACAAACCAATCCTAATTGAACTAGGTCTTGTATATGGCGCATAGATACTCCTTGTGAGCGCCCTCCTCTTGCGTTGTGCATCTATGAGTGTGAAATAACATAATGGCATTGTTTTCCACACTTAGTGCATTTGACCTTGTGGAGGCACCATCCCCTTGTCATCATAACATTTGTTATTTGTTGTTTTCATCATGCTAGCACTTGTTTTCCATCTCCCCTTATGGTCCATCTCCATCCATGTGTATCTCCTCTCCATGATCTCCATTCATGTTTGTGTTATCAATAAACCTGAGAATACATAAATGCAATGACTTAGTGTAACACCCGGGGTTTTTCCCCAACTAGAATTTGCTTGTTTGTTTTCTTTTTGTGCATATCATGTCATCATGCATTGCATTGCATCCCATTTGAATACATATAACTTCTTGATAAAGTTTTAATCGCAAAAGTTCATTAATTCATTTTGGTGTGAGCTCTCTATTATTCCCTAATCCTTTTCTTTTGTTTTTCTGAAATTAATAAAATGAAAGAAAAAAAAGAAAAAAAACGTTTTGGCTGGGAGGCCAACCCACCAGCCCACCACGGCCCAGTCCACGGGGGGACGTCATCCCCACCTGCTCCCCGTCGCTTTCTCTGAAGAAAAGCGAGGCAGGCAGAGGCAGCACCACCACCGCACCCCGCTCCTCCTTTTCCATCTTCCCCTCCTCCAAGCAAAGTCCTCCGAGATCTAGATCGCAAACCACTCCTTCCCCTCTCCGTTTCCTTCCACCTCTGGACACCGTTTCCCCTCCCTTCCCCTGCTCTGTGAAGCCCACCGTCGAGCGGCACCACCATCCGCGCTGCCGATCTTCGTTTCCGTCGCGTTATCTCTGAATCTGAAGTCTGCATCTTGCTTGCAAAAATTCAGTTAGCCCCGCTATGTTCACTTCTTCTTACAGACGATCCGACTTGTATCACCAACCGAGCCGTAGCCTAGTGGCTAGGACCCTGCGCGCGCGCTCGGGAGATCCCGAGTTCGATTCCGCTCGGAGGCATAAAGCCTCCCATTTTTGCCTCTCTTCCGCGCCCGCGGCTGGCCCCACCGGTCAGCGACCGTGCTGGCCAGCGTGGCCCTACCCCGCGCCAGTCAGCGCCCGCGTGGCCCTCGGGCCCGCGTGCCATCCCCTCTGCACTGTGTACACGGAGTGAATCTGGATCTGGAATCCAGATCTGGATTTTCTTTTCACACCCAAGTCCCTGGAAAATTACAGAAAGGTCCCTGAAATTCAAATGTCCATAACAAATTCATTTAAACTCCAATTTTGAAAAGTAAAATATGTATTCCATTCCAAATTTCCTTTACTTTTCAAATATGCAATTTGTTCACTGTTTTTCCTAATTAAAATTGGAGTAATAATTCAATACTTTAATTACACCTTTTAAATTGCAAAATTCATAACTTGGGCAATTCAAATCCAATTCCAACAAGTAAAATATGGTTTCCATGCAAAATTGAACAAGCTTTCCAAATATAAACTTTGTTTCCTGTTTTGAATAATTAAAATTGGTTAAATAATTTAAATCTTGTTTAATTCATTTAAAATTGCTAAATTAATAACTTGGTCAAACTAAATTCTTTTTGAACATATAAAATATGTTTTCCAACCAGAAAAATGCAAGGAATATTAATATGCCATCCATGCTCATGAATGCATCTTGTATTGTGCATTTTAGCCTGTGTTATGCCTCTCAACTAAATAACAACATATGGAATGTGTTGGGGTATTAACTAAATATTGCCCTATTCCATTTAATATTGTTTAGCTCACCTACTTACTGTTTTGCATGTTAATCAACATTTAATATGATGGTTAGATAAACAAGTTAAACCATAATTATTTGCCCAGACTTCGGGTCCGATTAAATTGTCTAAGTGTAATTTTGCGTTGCATCCCGCCTGTCATGCATATAAAATAGGATCATGCTGGATCTTTTGCCGTAGTAGTAATTTTTGCATCCGGTGTTTGTTCTAGTTCGTTGCTTCTTCGCGGATAGGACGCTGAGATGATGTGAGCAACGACAAGTTCGGATGTACCTCTACCTGCTGGATTCCAGGCAAGTATACTCCCTTGCTACCTATGGCTGCCTTTCATCACTTGTTACCGATTCTTCCCGTTGTCTTTATTCTAGCCTTATGATTCGATGATTGTGTCTCGATCCTATAATATGTTTACCTTGCAGCCATGATATAGCCTTCCTTCCACTTCCTATTACCTGTTGTTTGTTTACCCCGTTGGCCCTTGTTTCGTAGTTGCATGCTTAGGTTTGTTTGTGCTCGAGTCTTGTTGTCCTTTGTCGTATCACCTGTTTAGTTTGATAGTTGGGTTGCAATTTACTCAACAACATGTTAATGTTTGGGGTAATAATAATTTGATGATAAGGCACCGGCAGGAGGCCCGGCGTGGTTTTGAGGCCTGCTAGTGTCGACCTTAATTAGGAAAAGGGTCTTGTCCTCCGATCCATGATGAGCGCGCTAACCGCATGTGGGAAGCGAGTATGGGCGCCCCCCGCAACTTTGATTCGATTCGCATCTCGTCCAAATCGCCTCATTTAGTTCGGGTTTTCCATTTGCCGCATGCATATGCAGGTGCGAACCCTTGGCGCCAGGGTGGAACTTTTGTAGTCGGCATTTAGGGAGACACGTTCTTAGAGTGCTATGAGGGTCCCCTTTTCTTCGTGGGGCTTGATTAGTCGTGCGCTCAATTGCACGGGGTTCTTTGGGCTTGATGCGAAGAAGAGTTGGGTTGTGTTGAGTGCCTCGCTTGGTGGAAGGGCCTTTCCATCTGGCGGGTCATTCTTACGTGTACGGCCAAATTGGTGCATCCCTGTAGGGTTAAATCTTCTCGAGAAGCCGTGTTGTCCGCGGTTATGGATGACTTGGTGAAAGTGCTGACTAACAAGTACTCAGACAACTTTCACTTAACGATGATAACTTGACTAGTAATATAGATTACCTCCACCATAAAAATGAATGTCACCTTAATCAACAGTGTGAGTTTCCCTGGGTTGCTTCCTTAGTAGGGGGTAACATTGGATGGGTATTGTTTGGTGAGTAGTTGTAGTTGGTTCTGATACGCTATCTTATCCCTTTCTTTTAGCCAGATGTTGTAGCGCGTCTCTGTAATTAGTTAGTGCAGCCCGCTGCCGCTTCTTTGCAATAAACCCTTCCTTTCCGTTGTACCCAAAGTATTTGTATCTTGTGATGATTGGTTACGCTGGTATCTTGTGAGTATGGTTTATCCACTTGCCAGTACTTAATAGTACTAACCCACGAATCCATTTCGTGGTTGCATATTCCACATTGCAGTCAACAGGTTTGAAGTCTGACGACGTTAGCTTGGGAATCACTCCGGCTTGGCCTGGGCAGGGATTGGACACCATCGGTTATCTTCAGGACTCTTAGTCAAATTTGTATCTTGTCCGTAGTCGGACACTATGTTGTTTCTTCCGCTGTCATTTGGATCTTTGTGTTGTATCAGTTGTATCCTTGACTCGTTTGAGTCGTCTTGTACATATCTCTTCTGTTGTTGTTGCGGAATATTCGTGAACTATTGTAATGTTATCACAAGTGGCAACCTGGAATCGGTTATTATGTGGATTTTGGCGGAAATGCTGAAATCTGCATAGTGCCCGATCTCGGGGCGTCACAAATGGTATCAGAGCCTGGTTTCCGATTCCCAAAGTTGTTTCGATACGAATGGTTATCGAAGCAACGGGTCCGCAAAGCCTGTAGGATAACCTCGCTGACGATCGTTGTTTCTAGAGTGTCAAAAACTATTTGTGCAAAACCTGTTTTGGAAACCTCTCGATAGGATTCTTGTTTATTCCTTTCCTCTATTCTACTTCTCCTCCTACCTTATTTGTTTTGGAGTCTCCTCTCTTATCTATCTTTCAAAGTTTTAGGATCCTACGTTGGTTGGACGTTCTCTTAGCCTTTAAACCTAATAGGTTCGATCTTCGGAAGATTTCTCAACGGAAGGACATCATCATCAATGTGAGCAAGAATCTCTTGTTAGTGGTGTCGAGAAGATCAACAAGGTGATCGAAGACTCGATAGTACAACTCCTTCCCTCTCTCTTGGCGTTGGTCGAATTGCGAGGGCGCAATCCCATGTTAGTGGTGTCGGCTGTAGCACCCGGGGTTTTTCCCCAACTAGAATTTGCTTGTTAGTTTTCTTTTTGTGCATATCATGTCATCATGCATTGCATTGCATCCCATTTGAATACATATAACTTCTTGATAAAGTTTTAATCACAAAAGTTCATTAATTCATTTTGGTGTGAGCTCTCTATTATTCCCTAATCCTTTTCTTTTGTTTTTCTGAAATTAATAAAATGAAAGAAAAAAAAGAAAAAAACGTTTTGGCTGGGAGGCCAACCCACCAGCCCACCACGGCCCAGTCCACGGGGGGACGTCATCCCCACCTGCTCCCCGTCGCTTTCTCTGAAGAAAAGCGAGGCAGGCAGAGGCAGCACCACCACCGCACCCCGCTCCTCCTTTTCCATCTTCCCCTCCTCCAAGAAAAGTCCTCCGAGATCTAGATCGCAAACCACTCCTTCCCCTCTCCGTTTCCTTCCACCTCTGGACACCGTTTCCCCTCCCTTCCCCTGCTCTGTGAAGCCCGCCGTCGAGCGGCACCACCATCCGCGCTGCCGATCTTCGTTTCCGTCGCGTTATCTCTGAATCTGAAGTCTGCATCTTGCTTGCAAAAATTCAGTTAGCCCCGCTATGTTCACTTCTTCTGACAGACGATCCGACTTGTATCACCAACCGAGCCGTAGCCTAGTGGCTAGGACCCCGCGCGCGCGCTCGGGAGATCCCGAGTTCGATTCCGCTCGGAGGCATAAAGCCTCCCATTTTTGCCTCTCTTCCGCGCCCGCGGCTGGCCCCACCGGTCAGCGACCGTGCTGGCCAGCGACCGTGGTGGCCAGCGTGGCCCTACCCCGCGCCAGTCAGCGCCCGCGTGGCCCTCGGGCCCGCGTGCCATCCCCTCTACGCTGTGTACACGGAGTGATTCTGGATCTGGAATCCAGATCGGGATTTTCTTTTCACACCCAAGTCCCTGGAAAATTACAGAAAGGTCCCTGAAATTCAAATGTCCATAACAAATTCATTTAAACTCCAATTTTGAAAAGTAAAATATGTATTCCATTCCAAATTTCCTTTACTTTTCAAATATGCAATTTGTTCACTGTTTTTCCTAATTAAAATTGGAGTAATAATTCAATACTTTAATTACACCTTTTTAATTGCAAAATTCATAACTTGGGCAATTCAAATCCAATTCCAACAAGTAAAATATGGTTTCCATGCAAAATTGAACAAGCTTTCCAAATATAAACTTTGTTTCCTGTTTTGAATAATTAAAATTGGTTAAATAATTTAAATCTTGTTTAATTCATTTAAAATTGCTAAATTAATAACTTGGTCAAACTAAATTCTTTTTTAACATATAAAATATGTTTTCCAACCATAAAAATGCAAGGAATATTAATATGCCATCCATGCTCATGAATGCATCTTGTATTGTGCATTTTAGCCTGTGTTATGCCTGCCAACTAAATAACAACATATGGAATGTGTTGGGGTATTAACTAAATATTGCCCTATTCCATTTAATATTGTTTAGATCACCTACTTACTGTTTTGCATGTCAACATTTAATATGATGGTTAGATAAACAACTTAAACCATAATTATTTGCCCGGACTTCGGGTCCGATTAAATTGTCTAAGTGTAATTTTGCGTTGCATCCCGCCTGTCATGCATATAAAATAGGATCATGCTGGATCTTTTGCCGTAGTAGTAATTTTTGCATCCGGTGTTTGTTCTAGTTCATTGCTTCTTCGCGGATAGGACGTTGAGATGATGTGAGCAACGACAAGTTCGGATGTACCTCTACCTGCTGGATTCCAGGCAAGTATACTCCCTTGCTACCTATGGCTGCCTTTCATCACTTGTTACCGATTCTTCCCGTTGTCTTTATTCTAGCCTTATGATTCGATGCTTGTGTCTCGATCCTATAATATGTTTACATTGCAGCCATGATATAGCCTTCCTTCCACTTCCTATTACCTGTTGTTTGTTTACCCTGTTGGCCCTTGTTTCATAGTTGCATGCTTAGGTTTGTTTGTGCTCGAGTCTTGTTGTCCTTTGTCGTATCACCTGTTTAGTTTCATAGTTGGGTTTCAATTTACTCAACAACATGTTAATGTTTGGGGTAATAATAATTTGATGATAAGGCACCGGCAGGAGGCCCAGCGTGGTTTTGAGGCCTGCTAGTGTCGACCTTAATTAGGAAAAGGGTCTTGTCCTCCGATCCATGATGAGCGCGCTAACCGCATGTGGGAAGCGAGTATGGGAGCCCCCCGCAACTTTGATTCGATTCGCATCTCGTCCAAATCGCCTCATTTAGTTCGGGTTTGCCATTTGCCGCATGCATATGCAGGTGCGAACCCTTGGCGCCAGGGTGGAACTTTTGTAGTTGGCATTTAGGGAGACACGTTCTTAGAGTGCTATGAGGGTCCCCTTTTCTTCGTGCGCTCAGTTGCACGGGGTTCTTTGGGCTTGATGCGAAGAAGAGTTGGGTTGTGTTGAGTGCCTCGCTTGGTGGAAGGGCCTTTCCATCTGGCGGGTCATTCTTACGTGTACGGCCAAATTGGTGCATCCCTGCAGGGTTAAATCTTCTCGAGAAGCCGTGTTGTCCGCGGTTATGGATGACTTGGTGAAAGTGCTGGCTAACAAGTACTCAGACAACTTACACTTAACGATGATAACTTGACTAGTAATATAGATTACCTCCACCATAAAAATGAATGTCACCTTGATCAACAGTGTGAGTTTCCCTGGGTTGCTTCCTTAGTAGGGGGTAACATTGGATGGGTATTGTTTGGTGAGTAGTTGTAGTTGGTTCTGATACGCTATCTTATCCCTTTCTTTTAGCCGGATGTTGTAGCGCGTCTCTGTAATTAGTTAGTGCAGCCCGCTGCCGCTTCTTTGCAATAAACCCTTCCTTTCCGTTGTACTCAAAGTATTTGTATCTTGTGATGATTGGTTACGTTGGTATCTTGTGAGTATGGTTTATCCACTTGCCAGTACTTAATAGTACTGACCCACGAATCCATTTCGTGGCTGCATATTCCACATTGCAGTCAACAGGTTTGAAGTCTGACGACGTTAGATTGGGAATCACTCCGGCTTGGCTTGGGCAGGGATTGGACGCCATCGGTTATCTTCAGGACTCTTAGTCCAATTTGTATCTTGTCCGTAGTCGGACACTATGTTGTTTCTTCTACTGTCATTTGGATCTTTGTGTTGTATCAGTTGTATCCTTGACTCGTTTGAGTCGCCTTGTACATATCTCTTCTGTTGTTGTTGTGGAATATTCGTGAACTGTTGTAATGTTATCACAAGTGGCAACCTGGAATCGGTTATTATGTGGATTTTGGCGGAAATGCTGAAATCTGCATAGTGCCCGATCTCGGGGCGTCACACTTAGGTAGTATAAAGTTCTCACAATCATAAACATTATACTCAAGTAGGAGTGAATTCACCTGTTGTTGTAATAGCTTGGTTCTTGATCTTGTCGTTGGACCAATCCTTACTTCATTAGCTTGTATAGGAACATCCTCATGTGTAACAATAGGTGAAGAGCTAGGGATGTCCTCATCATCCTCCCCCTCTTGAAAAGGCATCGACCTCGATGCTAAATCATTTCCATGGTAAGGTGTCAAATCAGCCACATTAAAAGAATTACTAACACCAAACTCATCAATTGGGAGGTCAATCTTGTATGCATTATCATTGATCCTTGAAATAACTTTGTAAGGACCAGCTCCTCTAGGCATCAACTTTGATTTTCTCAATGTGGGAAATCTATCTTTTCTAAAGTGTACCCACACCATATCTCCTGGCCAAAAAATGACTTCTTTCCTCTTCTTGTTCACCCTCTCGGCCACATGCTTTCCTCTCTTTTCTATATCCTCTTACGTTTTCTCATGTATCCTCTCAACAAAATCACCCCTATTTGATGCCTCCATATTAATTCTCTCATGCAAAGGAAGTGGTAATAAATCAAGAGGAATAATAGGCTTGAAACCATAAACCACCTCAAAAGGACATAGTTGAGTAGTTGAATGCACAGCTCTATTATATGCAAATTCCACATGGGGCAAACACTCCTCCAACTCTTTCAAATTCTTCTTGATCATACCTCTTAGCAATGTAGACAATGTTCTATTAACCACCTCGGTTTGTCCATCAGTTTGGGGGTGGCAAGTAGTAGAAAATAATAGCTTAGTGCCAAGCTTACCCCAAAGTGTCTTCCAAAAGTAACTCATGAACTTGACATCTCTATCTGAAACAATGGTTCTTGGCACTCCATGTAATCTCACAATTTCTCTAAAGAATAAATTTGCAATGTGAGAAGCATCATCACTCTTGCGGCAAGCAATGAAGTGAGCCATCTTTGAAAATTTGTCCACAACCACAGAGATAAAATCATGTCCTCTTTTTGTCCTTGGCAAGCCCAAAACAAAATCCATACTTATGTCCTCCCATGGTGTACTAGGTGATGGCAATGGGGTATACAATCCGTGGGGTTTGAGCTTGGATTTGGACTTGTTGCAAGTAATGCACCTTTGCACCAATCTATACACATCTCTCCTCATATGTGCCCAATAGAAATTTTCAGCCAACATAAGCAATGTCTTCTCTCTTCCAAAGTGTCCCATCAAACCTCCACTATGAGATTCCTGTATCAAAAACAAACGCAAAGAACACTCGGGAATACATAATTTGTTAGCTCTAAACAAGTACCCATCATGTATATGAAATTTTTCCCATGCCTTAACATTAGTACATTTATTAAATGGCATAGAAAACTCATTATCTTCATCATATAAATATCTAATACCCTCCAAACCCGAAACCTTAATTTCTAAATTTGAGAGTAACATGTTTTTCCTTGACAAAGCATCAGCAACCACATTATCCAATCCCTTTTTATGTTTTATGATGTATGGAAAAGATTCAATAAACTCAACCCATTTAGCATGTCTCTTATTCAAATTATTTTGGCACTTTAAAATTTTCAATGCTTCATGATCACTATGTATAATAAATTCTTTGGGCCACAAATAATGTTTCCACACCTCTAAAACTCTCACAAGTGCATATAATTCCTTATCATAAACAGAATAATTCAATTGTGCACCATTTAATTTTTCAGAAAAATAGGCAATAGGTTTCTTTTCTTGCATGAGCACACCTCCAATACCTATGCCACTAGCATCACACTCAATCTCAAATTGTTTATCAAAATTTGGAAGCATAAGTAGTGGGGCCGAAATCAACTTCTCTTTTAAAGTATCAAAAGCAATATCTTGAGCAACACCCCATTCGAAATTAACACCCTTTTTAGTTAGATCATTTAAAGGGGCAGCAATTGTACTAAAATTAGGCACAAATCTTCTATAGAAACTAGCAAGCCCATTAAAACTTCAAACTTGACTCACATTAGTTGGAATTGGCCAATTTCGAATAGCTTCAATTTTTGATGTATCAACTTCAATACCATGCTTAGAAACAACATAACCAAGAAATATGACCTTATCTTTGCAAAAAGTGCACTTCTCAAGATTACCATACAATTTATTATTTCTTAGCACTTGCAAAACTTGTCTAATATGATCAATGTGGTCATGTTCATTGTGGCTATATATGAGAATATCATCAAAATAAACTACAACAAATCTACCAATAAAGTCTCTCAAAATATGGTTCATTAATCTCATGAAAGTACTAGGTGCATTAGTGATGTAGCCCACCCAACTCTACCAAGTGCACCGATGACAAGATCATGCGCAAAGGCCATCCAGGATAAGGTGAACTCGCTCCTCTCGTTCTATACTTTCGGTCATGTGGAGGATGGTGCGCTACCTCATGGTTCCACACTTTGCGTGCTCAGGTTCAAACCCACCACGGAGGCCCCGGAAAGCACCCAAAATGATGCGCAAGAAGATACGAAGGAGGGCGGAAGAAACGGCATCGCAATCGGAGTCCCAGCGGAGAAGATAGGGGGAAAAGAGCCCCTCCCGGCCTCGAGAGCCGGCCAGGCCGGCCTCCTTCCCCCCCCCCCCAGGCCGGACCCCCAACAGAAGCAGCCGGCCTGGAGGCCGGCCTGCCTCCTCCCCACCCCGGCCCCAGGCCGGGCACCCAACAGAAGCAGCCGGCCTGGAGGCCGGCCTGCCTCCTCCCCACCCTGGCCCCAGGCCGGCCTCCCCCTCCAGGCCGCCTCCTGCGCCCACCCTGGCCCCAGGCCGGGGTGGACCCGAAAATGCCCGCAAATGACTCATTTTCGCCCCCGTTTTCACCTGCTTCGACCCCGGGCTATATAAGGATGACCCCGAGCTAGATCTAGGTTTTTAGAGTTGAATTTAGAACATTTGGGGCTCAACTCTCTTGTATCCCTCTTTGAGGACCTACTCCTCCGGTGTGTACCGAGGAACGTATCAAGGCTACTCCTCCGACTTCGTCAAGGATCGTATCAAGGCACATCCCAACTACTTGTCCTCTCCCTATCGGGTTTCAGTCAAGAGTTGTCCAATCTTCCTCTTGTTTTCTTGAGGTTCTATTGGCGTAGTGGTACCGGCTACGGGTGTGAGACGGTTTGTATCAAGGTGAGTTAAGTTGGATCGATTGTTCCGTAGGAGGCCCTCGGGGCTTAGTTGACGGGAGGTTGGATCTTTCGGTTCTTGCGATTTATCCCGATTTGTGTGTTGCCCCGCGTTCCCCCACGTTCCCCCCTCGATTCCCCATCTCGTGTTCTTACCGTTCTTCGTGTTCTTCGTTCGTTCTTCGTCGATTCGTGAAGATCGGGCCAATCTAGGAGTCCAACTCCATATCATCTGGTATCCAGAGCTAGATTGACACGAATCCGACACCCCATCCCCTCCCCTACCACCAATTTTTCTTCTATCCACAATAAATTCGAAAATTTCACAAAAATAGCCACAAAGGGATTTCGACCGAACTCTTGATTCGTTGAGTTTTTCGTGGTTTTTCTTCACAGATTTGTTGCCAAATACCATTCCCCATCTTTCCATTCAGCCACTTTTCCCAAATTCGCCCAAATTTTTTCTTGATTTTGAAGGAATTTCGAATTTGAGCCAAAATCTCAGAAAATCTCAGCTCTTCGATTTCCCGACAGATTTTGAAACTTGTTTTTCTTTGTCGTTTTTTATCCGAATTGAGTGCAACAAAGTGTTACGCGATGCCCACGACATCACCTACGCTTCCACATCAACGGATCGCCACGACATCGACTCCCCCACGGCCGCAAGTTCGTGATCATCAATAAGAGAGGTATAACTTGCTTCCGCTTGAACCACCCCACCCCATTGTGTTACTTACCTATTCGGACTAGTTCTTTTTACACCGCTTGGCATCGCATTTGTGGCATCGATAGTGCAAGGTTATCGCTTGTGAGAGATTAGCTACGAGTAGGCATTGGCACTTTGGAATCCATCAAAAAGAGAAAATCAAAAAAAAAGAGAAAAAGAGAAAATAGAAAAAGAAGCAAAAGGATCGGTGCCAATTGGTTTCCATTGTAGGAACGTGTAGCATTGCGTCGCAAAAGAAAAGAGTGACCGATTGCCACGGTGCGAATCTTGTTGCCTTTTCAAATTTGCGGTTTGAGCTAGCGTCCTCTTTGAGTTAGTGTGGCATTGAGCATTAGTCTACGTTAGGTCCATTTCGGTCTTCGCTCGTCCATTGGTCGCACTAACGCCACTTTTCCCTTGCGTGTGTGTGTTCCACCATATTTCCATCATATAGGTTTGGTTTTTGTGCTAACTTTTCTTTGAATCTTTTCCACGTTTGACAACAAACTTTTCTTCGGTTTTGTTGATTTTTCCTCGCCACTTTCCTAACCTATTTGCCTTCCATATAAAGTGTGTGTGTTGTCGTTTGCGGTTTCTTTCGATCTTTTTGGATTCGCTCTTGACATACCGCCCTACACCTAGGCTCGTCCACTAGCCTCAATACGACCAAGAAAGGTAACGTTGGGTAAGTGAGGCGTCCATTTCTTCAATATCACCCTTGTGTGTGTTTTTGAGATGGCTAGGGAAGGAGTATTCACAAGTCCGAGCTTGGAAGACGAAGGCAATCCATTCTACAACGACAATGCTTACGCCAACTTCGTCACCCACAATGACCATTTTCAACTCCGCGAACTCGTCAAGGACGGGTTGCAACGCTATGAGTGTCGACTCCAAGAGCAAGAGGCTCGATTGAATGATCAAATGACGCGCATCAACATCAACTTGGCTAATCTTGCCAATCGCCGTCATTCATCATCGTCCTCAAGGTCTCGTCGCTCAAGCCACCGCAATCAAGATCCTCACCAACCTCGTCGCCATGATCGCCACAACGTGGACGAGGGTGGACAACCTCAACAACCACCACCACCTCCTCAACAACCTCAACAACCTCCGTGATGCAATTGGTATGAGGATAGCTCGCCATCACCACCACCTCGACATCGCCAAGGCCGTGGTGACCCTCTTCAACAACCGCAACGCCCGGACCTTCGACAACACCATCATCCTCCACCTCCACAAGGCCAGGCTCAAGACTATGGCCACAATGATTTCGTGGAAGATGCTCGTCAACATCGATGGCCACCTAGGCGCCATGCGCGTCCCAACAACAATGACCGCCAAGAACATGATCATCCTCAACACCCTCGAGATGAACAAGTGCTTCCACAACACCCTTGCCAAGAACAAGAACGTCCTCGACAACATCACAATGGCCATGATGATAGTGAACGCCGTGATGCTAGGCTCCGTCACCACCAACAACCACCACCTAATGACCACCGGCGTCATCCTCCCCATCATGATCGCCACCGCCAAGACAATGAGGATGACCCCTATGATGATTCACCTCCCATTTATGATGAAGACCCCCATGAGCGCCAACATGAGCATCCCCATCGTCCGCAAGAGGATAACAACATGAGTGCTCTTCGTTTCAATGTCCCCAAGTTCAATGGTGAGAATGATCCCGAAGACTATCTTGCTTGGGCTCTCAAAGTTGACAAGATCTTCGGCATTCACAGCTTCACCGATAAGAAGATGGTTGCTCTAGCATCTTTGGAATTCGAAGGCTATGCACTCTTATGGTGGGATCGTCTACAAGCCGAACGAGTCCGCAATCTCATTGCTCCTATTGCCACTTGGAATGAGATGAAGCAATTCATGCATGCTCGATTCGTTCCTCCTCACTATAAGCGTGACCTCTTCAAGAATCTTCAAGAACTTCGTCAAGGTGTGAAGTCCGTTGATGAGTACTACAAGGAAATGGAAACATCCTTAATTCGAGCTCATGTGATAGAATCTCAAGAGCAAACAATGGCCCGCTTCCTCAATGGCCTCAACTATCCTATATGGAAGATCATCGAGTATCAACCGTATGACAACACTGTGGCCCTTGTCCACCAAGCTCTCAAGGCGGAACGCAAAATTGCGTAAGATCTCAAGTATAGCAAGCAAAAGGCTTTCTTCAACTCAAGACCATCATCCTCATCTCCAATGACACAAGTTCCTCCTCCAACTACCACCAAGAGCAACACTCGAGCCTCTAGTGCTCCCAACAAGTCTTCCCAATCATTCAAGAAGCAAGTGCCTCCCACCTCATCCTCAAGTGCTCCTCAAGTCAAGTCAAGCACTATTACTTGCTTCAAGTGTGGTGGTAGTGGACACAAGTCCTTTGAATGTTCCAACAAGATGATCATGATTGTCAACCAAGACGGTGAACGTGATTCTATGAGCGAAGGCGAATACTATGCCTTGCATCAAGTTCCTCTCAACTCTTTTGACGTCCCCAACGATGATGAAGAAAGTGTGTATTGCGATGAGGACAAGAATCCATCGCTAGTGGTAACAAGAGTCCTCACTACTTCTCCTCAAGATGAGCATGATCAACGGTGCAATCTCTTTCAAACAAGAGCTGGTATTGATGGCAAGTCAATTAAGGTCATCATCGATGGTGGAAGTTGCCACAACTTGGCTAGCAAAGAGCTTTGCGACAAACTCAAATTGCCTTACAAGCAACATACTCATCCATACCATGTCCAATGGCTTAGTGACTCTGGCACCTTCAAGATTCAACACATGGTCACCGTGAATTTGAAGATTGGTCCCTATGAAGATACGGCAGATTGTGACGGTGTTCCTATGACCGTGTGTAATCTTCTTCTTGGTCGACCTTGGCAATACGACAAGAGTGATATCCATGATGGGCGTACAAATCACTATAGCTTCGAATGGAATAACAAGACATTTGTGCTCCGTCCCATGTCTCCTAGCCAAGTGATCGCCGACAACGCCAAGACTCTTGCACGTAAACAAGAAGATCTCAAGTCTCGTGAGATGAGTGGTGAGAGAGTGATCGACCCAAAAGAGAGTGAGAGCCACAAGCCAAACATGAGTGGAAAAATTCCGAGTGTTGCCAAAGGCCTTGCCTTACTTGCCACCAAAAGAGAGATGCGAGAGCTAAGAGATGACCCAACCATACTTCACTTTGTCCTATTGTGCAAAGGGGAAGCACTTGAAACTAACGACATGAAAAATCTTCCTCCATCTTTGTTGCCTTTGTTGCAGGAATTTGAAGACGTCTTTCCTGATGAGCTCCCTCCGGGCCTTCCTCCCCTTCGAGGAATCGAGCACCGCATTGACCTCATTTCGGGCGCGCCCCTTCCAAACCGCGCGCCTTACCGCACCAACCCCGAGGAGACTAAGGAGATTGAGCGCCAAATCCAAGAACTACTAGAAAAAGGTTTTATTCGCGAATCCCTTAGCCCTTGTGCCGTGCCGGTTATCCTTGTTCCAAAGAAAGATTCTACTTCCCGCATGTGTATGGATTGTCGCCCTATCAATGCTATCACCGTTAGATATAGACATCCTATTCCTAGGCTCAATGACATGCTTGATGAATTGAGTGGTGCTACTATCTTTTCCAAAATTTATCTTAAAAGTGGTTACCATCAAATTCGTATGAGTATAGGTGATGAATGGAAAACGGCTTTCAAAACAAAACTTGGTTTGTATGAATGGCTTGTTATGCCCTTTGATCTTTCGAATGCCCCATCTACTTTCATGCGTCTCAAGAATGAAGTATTGCGTCCTTTCATTGGCAAATTTGTTGTGGTTTACTTCGACGATATTCTCATTTATAGCAAATCTTTGGAAGATCACCTTGATCATGTTGCACAAGTATTGTTGGCTCTTCGCAACGCAAAACTTTTCGCCAATCTTTCCAAATGCAATTTTTGCACCAACAAGCTTGTTTTCTTGGGTTTCGTGATCTCTTCCAATGGTATTGAAGTAGATAACAAGAAGATTGAGGCAATTAGGGATTGGCCCAACCCTACCTCCGTGGGTGAGATAAGGCGCTTTCATGGCCTTGCCGGTTTCTATCGCCGCTTTGTCAAAGATTTTTCAACTATTGCTTGCCCTTTGAATGAACTTACCAAAAAGAATGTACCTTTTGTTTGGGGAAATGCGCAACAAAAAGCTTTCGACACACTTAAGAAATGCTTAATCGAAGCTCCTTTGCTTGTCTTACCGGATTTTGAGAAAACTTTTGAGATTGAATGTGATGCTAGTGGTATAGGAATTGGTGGAGTTCTCATGCAAAACGGACGCCCCGTTGCTTACCATAGTGAAAAACTTGATGGTGCTAAACTCAATTACCCCATCTATGATAAGGAACTTTTTGCTTTGGTTAGAGTGCTAGAAGTTTGGCAACACTACCTTTGGCCAAAAGAATTTGTCATTCATTCCGATCACGAATCATTGAAATACTTGAAAAGCCAAACCAATTTGAACAAGAGGCATGCTAAGTGGGTAGAATTCATTGAATCTTTTCCTTATGTCATTAAGTGCAAGAAAGGTAAAGAGAATGTGGTAGCCGATGCCTTGTCTAGGAAAGCATGCCTTCTTACACGTCTTGACATCAATGTGATTTGTTTGGATGAGATCAAAGACTTATATGCTTCCGATACTTTCTTTGGTCCTATATTTGAGAAATGCTTTCCTAACCGAGGTTTTGATGATTACTATCTTCACAAAGGGTTTTTGTTTAAGGCTAACAAATTGTGTATCCCCAAGTCCTCTCTTCGTTTGTTGTTATTGAAGGAATCACATGAAGGAGGTCTCATGGGACACTTTGGAGGCGACAAGACCTATGCCATGCTCTCCACCAACTACTATTGGCCCAAGATGAAGCATCAAGTTGAGAGACACGTCAAGAGATGTTCTACATGCCTCCGAGCTAAGTCCACTTCCAACCCCCATGGTCCTTACATGCCATTACCTATCCCACATGCACCTTGGAGTGATATTAGCATGGACTTTGTGTTAGGCCTCCCACGAACTAAAACCAACATGGATTCAATCTTTGTAGTTGTGGATCGTTTATCTAAGATGGCACATTTCATTCCTTGCAACAGAACCGACGATGCTTCACATGTTGCTACTTTGTTTTTCAGGGAAATTGTGCGTTTACATGGTGTACCTACTTCCATTGTCTCGGACCGCGACGTCAAGTTCAGCTCCTACTTTTGGAAGACGTTGATGGCCAAGCTCGGCGTCAAGCTACTCTTCTCCACCGCCTACCACCCACAAACGGATGGACAAACCGAGGTCGTCAACCGCACACTCTCTTCACTACTTCGAGCATTGATCAAGCCCAACTTGAAGAATTGGGAGGAATGCATCCCACACGCCGAGTTCGCCTACAACCGTGCTCTACATCAAGCTACCAAGAAGAGTCCCTTCGAGATCGTCTACGGCTTCAACCCCAACACCGCCCTCGACATACTTCCTTTGCCTCTACGCGAGCGAGCAAACATGGACATCGACAAGCGCACCGACTACATCAAGAAGCTACACGGTTCCACAAGAGCTACGCTTGAGAAGCATTCCGAGCACCGAGCCTCTATCATGAACAAGAACAAGAAACCCATGGTGTTCCAAGAAGGTGACCTTGTGTGGCTACACTTGCGCAAGGACCGTTTTCCCGAAGAGCGCAACTCCAAGCTCAAGCCAAGAGGCGACGACCCCTTCAAGGTCATCAAACGCATCAACAACAACGCCTAAAAGCTCGACTTACCACAATCCAAGTACCTCGTCCACAACTCCTTCAATGTCAAGGACCTCTCTCCCTTCCATGGATACCCAAGTGATGAAGACGACGCCGAGTCGAGGCCGACTCTTTTTCAAGGGGGGGAGATGATGTAGCCCACCCAACTCCACCAAGTGCATCGATGACAAGATCACGCGCAAAAGCCATCTAGGATAAGGTGAACTCGCTCCTCTCGTTCTATACTTTCGGTCATGTGGAGGATGGTGCGCTACCTCATGGTCCCACACTTTGCGTGCTCAGGTTCAAACCCACCACGGAGGCCCCGGAAAGCACCCAAAATGATGCGCAAGAAGATACGAAGGAGGGCGGAAGAAACGGCATCGCAATCGGAGTCCCGACGGAGAAGATAGGGGGAAAAGAGCCCCTCCCGGCCTCGGGAGCCGGCCAGGCCGGCCTCCTTCCCCCCCCCCCCCCTGGACGGACCCCCAACAGAAGCAGCCGGCCTGGAGGCCGGCCTGCCTCCTCCCCACCCCGGCCCAAGGCCGACCTCCCCCTCCAGGCCGCCTCCTGCGCCCACCCTGGCCCCAGGCCGGCCCCCAGGCCGGGGTGGACCCAAAAATGCCCGCAAATGACTCGTTTTCGCCCCCGTTTTCACTTGCTTCGACCCCCGGCTATATAAGGATGACCCCGAGCTAGATCTAGGTTTTTAGAGTTGAATTTAGAACATTTGGAGCTCAGCTCTCTTGTATCCCTCTTTGAGGAACTACTCCTCCGGTGTGTACCGAGGAACGTATCAAGGCTACTCCTCCGACTTCGTCGAGGATCGTATCAAGGCACATCCCAACTACTTGTCCTCTCCCTATCGGGTTTCAGTCAAGAGTTGTCCAATCTTCCTCTCGTTATCTTGAGGTTCTATTGGCGTAGTGGTACCGGCTACGGGTGTGAGACGGTTTGTATAAGGTGAGTTCAGTTGGATCGATTGTTCCGTAGGCGGACCTCGGGGCTTAGTTGACGGAAGGTTGGATCTTTCGGTTCTTGCGATTTATCCCGATTTGTGTGTTGCCCCGTGTTCCCCCACGTTCCCCCTCGATTCCCCATCTCGTGTTCTTACCGTTCTTCGTGTTCTTCGTTCGTTCTTCGTCGATTCGTGAAGATCGGGCCAATCTAGGAGTCCAACTCCATATCAATTAGTTAACCCAAAAGGCATTACTAACAACTCATATAAACCAAATTTTGTCTTAAAAGCAGTTTTCCATTCATCTCCCTCTTTCGTTCTTATTTGATGGTATCCACTACGCAAATCAATTTTAGAGAAAAGAGTAGCACCACTTAATTCATCTAACATGTCATCTAAACGTGGTATAGGATGACGATAACGAATAGTGATGTTATTAATTGCTCTACAATCTACACACATGTGCCAAGTACCATCTTTCTTAGGAACCAAAATAACGGGGACAGCACAAGGAGAAAGACTAACTCGAATATAACCTTTATCTAGTAGTTCTTGTACTTGCCTTTGTATCTCCTTTGTTTCTTGTGGATTGGTTCTATAAGGAGCTCAGTTTGGGAGAGATGCTCCGGGAATTAAATCAATTTGATGCTCAATACCTCTTAAAGGTGGCAATCCCGAAGGCACATCTTGTGGAAAAACATCCTCAAAATCCTGCAAAACATGAGAAACACCAAGAGGAATATGGGTCATATCATTAGAAACCAAAATCTCTCCCTTGTGAATAAGCACAATAGGGACTAGTGTAGGATCATACTTAAATTCCCTCAAATCCTCTTTAGTGGCTAACATGCATAATATGTTCTCTCTCTTTTTACCACTCGAATTGGTTTTACTATCACTCCCCATGGCTGTATTTTTGGTGTTCCCTCATCCCTCTCTCTTTCTTTTTCCACTTTCCTATCAATTTTGGATTGGGAATCTTGTAGAATTTGTTGTGGAGTCATAGGCCTCAAAATAATAGTCTTCCTATGATGATATAGCTCATAAGTATTTGCTCTTCCTTCATGCTTCACACTTCTATAAAATTGCCAAGGTCTTCCCAATAATAAGTGGCAAACTGTCATGGGCACCACATCAAACTCAATAATATCTTTGTAAGGTCCAATTTGAAACTCCACTCTCACCATATAAGAAACCTTCATTTGTCCCGTGCTACTCAACCATTGGATATGATAAGGAGAAGGATGTGGTATATATTTCAAATTGAGTTTTGCACATAGATCTTTGCTAGCCAAATTCCTGCAACTCCCTCCATCAATAATGACTTTGCAAGCCATGTTAGGACCAATAATAGCTTTGGTTTGAAACAAATTGCACCTTTGATGTTCAGGAGTAGGCGCCACACTCAATGAATTTTGTGTGCAAATAATAGATGGCATAGTAGTAGCATCATCATCATCATCAATGACATTAGGATCAACATCATCACCTGTCTCATACTCATTTTACTCATTGATCATCATCACTTTTGTATTTGGACAATCCTTCTTGAAGTGCCCCTTTCCTCCACAAGTGTGACATGAAATATATCTAGTCCTTGAAGTAGAAGCACTTGAACCCGTGGTACTCACACTAGGTTGTGATGGTTTCTTCGCAATAGAGGTACTAGGCTCGGGTTTAGAAGAATTAGCACCTCGAAAACTTGAAGATGGTGGTGGTGGAGGAGGCGCACTAGGCATAGAAGATGATCTCATGGGAAATCTAGCTCTTGTCCTTGTAGTAATTTTTGCCTCCTCAATAATATGTTCTTCGGCCTCCCTTGCATGATGTAGCAACTCATGTATATCATTGTATTGATGATGCCTAACAATTCCTTTGATTTTATAGTTCAAACCCGAAAGGAACCTTTGCATTGTTTGCTCCAATTGTTCTCTCACATGTGCCCTTTGCATAATTAACTCCATCTCTTGATAATAAGCATCAACACTCATAGTTCCTTGCCTCAATTGTTGCAATTGATCAAATTGTTGCCTTATGTAATTTTGTGGAACAAATCTATCCCTCGTGACTCTCTTCATGGTGTTCCAAGTGACAATGCGTAATTCTCCATCTTCTTGCCTCTCTCTCACAAGATTATCCCACCATCTAAGAGCATATCCATCAAACTCAGAAGATGCCAACTTGATCTTTCTATCCTCATTGTAGTCATACATTCTCCATAGCTTCTCAATTTTCAATTCCCATAGCAAATATTCTTCCACATCCATAGTATCAAAGCTGAAAGAAGGAATTGAGAATTTTGGCTTACTCAAACCATCCTCTCTCGGATTGTCTTGAATCACATTATTGGGCACTCTCCTTGGAGAAAAATTAGGGGCTCGGCCTTGATGTCCATCATGGCCTCTTTCTCCTCTAGCTCGGCCATGATTAATATTCCTTGCACCAAAAGCTTCCAAACCATTATTAGCATCACTATGGACACTAGAATTGTCATCATCCACAAGAGGCAATATTTCTTGAATCATGGTTTGATGTCCAGCAAGGGTAGTAGTCATTTGAGCAATGGAGTCATTGATTGATCGCACTTCCCCTCTATTAGTCTCGGCCAATTTGTGAGTGGCCTCCATCTTGGTCTCCATAGCTTGGAGAGCCTCATATAAGGGATCACATGCATCTTGGACAAATTGCTTGAGTCCATTATGGTTGTCCAATATCTCCTTTGCCAAAACATCCCTAAGAGCCTCATACTCTCTCCAATTAACTCCCTCCGTATGGTCCTTCTTTTGCTGCACAAGATCACCACTAGAAAGATCCATTAGTAGGTTATTGTAATAGAAACAAGTATAGGTTGTGGTGCCTCTCACAACTCACTCAAAAATCTAGCAAGACAATAGGATATCTTACCACTCCAAAGTGAATAGAGATACTTACCACAAGTAGAGGCAATTAAAGTACTTTGGTGTGAAGAAGAGAATACCCAGGTTTTTAACTCTCACAATAGCAAACAAGGCTATTTAGTGGGGCTTGGTATGGATACCTAACAATCACCAAAGTAACAATCCTATTTGCTGTCTTTGTGAAGATATAAAAATACCCAAGGAAACTCACACAATAATGGAGACAAATGTGGCAAAGCAAATATATGGATGAATTTTTGCAATGCACTAGAAAGTCACTAGTTAGGCTCTTAATTGACAGGCACAAGATTGCTCAATGAAAAACCAAGTGTCACAATGGCAAGCTCAACTACTAAACAATAGTAATGATATGGCCTCTTTGCACTTTGCTCTTTTTCTCTTTTCTCTTTTTTTTTATACTTTTGCTTTTTCTATATTTTTTTGTATTTTTCCAATGGCCTTACACTAATCTAGGAGCAATATTAACCAATAAACAAGTGAACACAATGGTGGTGATGAAAATGAGCAGCCTGTCAGAGCACAAAAATAGCTATACTTGTGGGCAAGTTCCTATTAAAATGTTGTAGAAAGGTTGTGGCTAAGGTTCACAAGATATGGATGTATTGGTCCTAGTGAGAAAACAGGGAAAAACAAAGAAAAACAGAAAAAAAAATCTAGGTGAAAATGCTTACTCCAAACACTCACGGCAGCAAAAAGATCTCACGGCAGCAAAACAGGCAGTTTTCTGTGCCACGGCAGCGCGCAGGACACCAAACAGCCAATTGGTAACCGTGTTACACGTAAAATCAGTGCGCGCGCGTGTTACGTGTAGACAGCAGAGCGCGGCAGCGTTTTGCGCTGTTTCCGTGCCGCGGCAGCGCGCTGTGCTTGCGATGGTGTGCTATGTTACGCGCGCGGGGGCCGGTTTGTAAGCGCGTTACAGCCGAATCCGAGAGCGACTAGGGCTCGGTAGAGAGGAAGTGGCGGCAGCGTTTTTGGGTGAATCCGTGCCGCGGCAGTGCGCGAGGAAAAATATGGTAAGCGTGATGCGGTGGGTGGGAGCGATTTGGTAAGTGTGTTGCGGGTGGAATCCGAGTGCGGCTAGGGTTGCGGCACGGCAGGAAAGCGAGCAAATCTCTGTCGCGGTAGGAATTGGAGGTGGATTAGGATTGGATCAACACAAGGTAACTAGCAGCGGATTTTTTTGTAGTTTTTGATAGAATTTCGACCAGGGGAACAAAGAACCCTAACCCTAGCCGAAAAGATGAAAACTAAAAAGATAAAAAGCAACACAAATCTAACACAAAAACAGCACTAGTAATTGAAAACTAAGGTGATATCTAGGCTATGACAAGAACTAAAACTATTTTTGTGGGGCAATTTTCTGGATAGGTAATAAAAACACTCAAACTAAAGGGAAAATTGATAGCTCACCGAGGCAACCTGTAAATCTGATACCAAGATGATAAGGGGTGGCCCAATCTTCTCAGTAAATCACAGATAACTCCAGTATGATAACTAGTGCGCCATTAAGAACTCTCCCGGCTGATCCCTGATGCCAATGCAAAGGATAGCAACCCCAAAGATATTCTCAACTCCACACTCTTGCACAAGTAATCCACCGACTACAAGTGGTTTTGTACCGTCTTATTCCCAGTGGAACAGCAGGTATCACGTAAAGTTTACAGATGAACTTCCAGATGAAAGGCTTACAAGCAGTTTCAATCTAGAGGTCTAGGGTTTTTGGATTTAACGTAGTCTAACCTCTCCTATGCGCCCAAGGGGGTATATAAGAGAGGGGGTGCGGCCACAAGGAGGTTCCTTGCGCAAGCACCACTTCTAATTGGACTAGGACTCCTATACCTAACACAAGTGGATACAAACCGACCCCCACACAAGGGGTGCGGCCATATTGGTATACAAACCAATCCTAATTGAGCTAGGTCTTGTATATGGCGCATAGATACTCCTTGTGGGCGCCCTCCTCTTGCCTTGTTCATCTATGAGTGTGGAATAACATAATGGCATTGTTTTCCACACTTAGTGCATTTGACCTTGTGGAGGCACCATCCCCTTGTCATCATAACATTTGTTATTTGTTGTTTTCACCATGCTAGCACTTGTTTTCCATCTCCCCTTGTAGTCCATCTCCATCCATGTGTATCTCCTCTCCATGATCTCCATTCATGTTTTTGTTATCAATAAACCTGAGAATACATAAATGCAATGACTTAGGTAGTATAAAGTTCTCACAATCATAAACATTATACTCAAGTAGGAGTGAATTCACCTGTTGTTGTAATAGCTTGGTTCTTGATCTTGTCATTGGACCAATCCTTACTTCATTAGCTTGTATAGGAACATCCTCATGTGTAACAATAGGTGAAGAGCTAGGGATGTCCTCATCAAAAAACTACTAAGCATATAATTAAAATAACATCCAACATGACATGAAAAATTCTAGCCACGGTCTATACGAGCTTCTTTTTGCACCGTTATAAGCACGAAAATTGTACTACTGCTTTCCAACACCAAACAACTTGTTTGAAACAAATCTCAAACATAAAATTCATCAAAGACTAGAGAGCTAAACATATATAACTGAAGAAAAATAACAAGCTCTGAACAAAATATGAGTGGAAAACAAGGGCTAAACGCAGTACTAGGAAATGGTGAACACTCACAGAACAATAAGAATGAAAAATAGAGTGTTCTAAGCAATGAAAACGGAGTGTGTCTCTCTCCCACACAAGAATGATAGATTCCAACTAAGTTTATTGCAGCAGGGAAAATAAAATAAAACAAAATAAAAACAAACAGTCCCTCCAAGTAATGTGCATATGATGTGGCCGAATAAAAATACAGTTTCACTAGAAGTGACCTGATAAATTGTTGACGGAGAAGGGGATGCCTTGGGCATCCCCAAGCTTAGATGCTTGAGTCTTCGTAGAATTTTTTGGGATGAACCACAGGGGCATCCCCAAGCTTAGGCTTTTCACTCTTCTTGATGACATTATATCATCCTCTTCTCTTGACCCTTGAAAACTTCCTTCACACCACTCTCAATGTAATTCGCATTAGAGGGTTAGTGCATAATGAAAAAAATCATGTGTTCTGCATGGACACAAGCATTATTCATAATTTTAAACATTAGCTACAGCCACTGATGTTTCGTGAAGCAACAAAATCCAATCAACATAGTAAACGAGAAAATGCAAGTAATAAGGCCGAATCTATCAAAACCAGAACAGTCTCTAAAGACGAATTTTTTTGGAGCACTTACGTAGCTTAAAACTAAAAACGTAAAGAACAAAAATGTTTCGAAATTAGCCAACGAATAAGCACAAAAATTCTCAGGTCATTTTGATCTTCCTCTGAATTATGTGATTTTTTACGGTGGATAGCATAATTTTGTTTCCTGCATAGAAATCCAAAACCAACACCAACTTTCGCTAGAAACTTTACTTTGCACAACTAATACATGAAAATAAAGATACAAAGGAGTTGTTACATAAGTAAATAAAACCTTGACTCAAAGAAAACAGTAGAAAACAATGCGAAAATAAAAACATGGGTTATCTCCCAAGAAGTGCTTTTCTTTAACGCCTTTTAGCTAGGCAAGATAATTTGAGAAGATGCCCACATGAGAAATATTAATTGAAGCAAACGAGAGCATCAAGAAGCAAATGTAAAACAAATTTAAGTCTAACCCACTTCCTATGAAAAAGAATCTTGAAGAAAAACAAGTCAATAAAGCACAAAGTGGCTAGCATAGGAAGACAAAAGAAGTGCAGCTTCAGAAATTTCAACATAAAGAGGGGAAACTTAATATTGTTGAGGTGCATGAAACTATGTTTACCTCTCTCATAATAACTTTCAGTAGCATCGTGAATGAAATTAAAAGTATAACTATCGCAAGAAACATTCTTATCATGAGGCACATGCATAAAAGAATTATTACTCTCCACACAAGCATAGTCATTCTCATTAATAGTAGTGGGAGAAAATTCAACAAAATAACTATCATTATTATTCTCATCACCATAATAATCAAATATAGGAGGCATATTATGATCACAATAAAGTTTATCATCATAATAGGTGGAACTAGAATACCAAAATCATTATAATCATCATATATTGGAGGCAAAGTATCATCAAACAAAATTTCCCCCTCAAAACTTGGGGGACTAAAAATATCATATTCATGAAAACCAGCTTCCCCAAGCTTAGATTTTTCCATAGCATTAGCAATAACGATGTTCAAATAATTAATGCTAAAAAATTGCTACTAGCATGCAAATAAAGCTCTCTCATATTTTTGTTGTTTTTCATTAAGCCTAACTAGTAAAAATAAAAACAAGGAACAAGTAAAAATAAGCCTAACAAGTGAAAATAAAAACAAGAAACAAAAAATATAATTGCGGAATCTAAAGGAAATAACTTCGAGCACTCACACCCGAGGCTGTGGGTACCTTTTACCTTACCTCACCGGCAACAACGCCAGAAAAGAGCTTGATGTCTACGCACACTTATATTCTTGTAGACAGTGTTGGGCCTCCAAGTGTTGAACAACAGCATGTTTCCCTTAAGTGGTTCACCCAAGGTTTATCAAACTCAGGGAGGTAGAGGTCAAAGGTATCCCTCTCAAGCAACAATGCAATTACGATACAAGAAGTATCTTATGTCCCTAACACACCTAATACAATTGTCAGTTGTATAGGTGCACAAGTTCAGCGAAGAGATAGTAAAATACAAGTAATATCGATGATTATTAGTGACAATAACAATCTGAAATAAAAATGGCACCAAACAAACCTGTAGCAGAACTGATTGTAAACGGTATTTCAATGCATATAAACAAGGCCTAGGGATCCTACTTTCACTAGTGGACACTCTCAACAATGATAATATAAGTGAATGCATAAATATCATTTGTTCACTATGCTACTCCGAACCACTCTCCGGTCAGATAACGAACACCAATCCATGCGTAGGGCAGCAACAACACTCCTCAAGTCTCTATTCCCTCTCTAGGGCACCCCATGCTGTCCCTATGAGCTCCCCAAATTAGTACTAAAAAATGCCATAATTTCATGGGGTCATCCAACACAAAATATAAATATCATGCAAAACCACACGGTGCACACACTGTCACCTTTAAACCGTGAGCAAAGTGTCTACGGAGATCTCATAACAAAACCACTTGAGTAGCATAACAGATGAAGAGAAACATCTACTTATTCAACTAGATTACAAAGCTCATGATCACATAAAGATCACAGCATGGGAAAGAGAGAGATGAGACAGATAGCTACCGGTAGAGCCCTCGGTCCCGGGGGGAGAACTACTCACTCCTTATCATAGGAGAAGAAACGGCGATGAATATGGTGGTGGAGTCGATGGAGAAGGCTCCTAGGTCACTTTCCCGTCCCGAGAGGGTGCCAAACAGAGATTTCTATCCCCCGAAACTTGTCGGCGGCGGGCGACTGAGCTACAGAACTTCTCGTGGAAGGGGACCGCTATATTTATGGTTTATGCCTCGGGGGAATAAATAGGCGAAAGGGCGATGGCGGTGGGCAGGCAGGGGGCACACCACTCCTGGGTGCGGCCAGGGGGACCCGCGCCCACCCATGGCGTGAGCACCTGTAACATCCCTGAATTTTTGGAAAGTGCAAAAATTTCAAAAAATTGAAACTTTTTGTTTTCATGTTAAACAAGTCACCAAAAACCAAATGATATGCAAGAATCAAAAGAAAACAAAGCACATTTAAATGAAATTGGAATTAAGAATTCAAACCACTTTTTTTCTTAAACCCAAATTCCAATTATTTATTATCTTCTATTATAGAAAACACCATTAAGTAACTATTTGTGTTTTCTGATATTTTAATTATTTTTGTTGAAATTATGAAAACAAGTAGAAATGACTTTGGAAAGAAATATTTGACTTATGAAATGTCTCTGTAATTTTATACAAACATTTTCCAATCATTTACTATTTTCTATTTAAAAATGATTTTTAGGATCATTAAGGCATTATCCATGTATTCAAAATTTAAAATGTAAAAGTGTTGAAAACAACACAACCATGCATCCAATTGAAAGATAAAGTTTTTACAAGAATTTGGAAATTGGTTTTAGATTATTTGAAGCATTTATGCAAAAGTTATTAAAAGAAAAATAACAGAACAAAAAAAAGGGTGAGCCAGCCCAGGAACCCAGCAGCCCACCCCCGCTATCTACCGCACGCGCGCAGGCAAAGCAGCCCAACCAAACCAGCTAACCACCCCGGCCCTCTCACCGTTTCTGCCACCGACAGGTGGGACCCGCGCGTTAACGTCATCCTTGACATAGCATCTTCAACCTCCACCCCATTTCCCCGCGCCCACGTTCTTCCCAAAACGGCGTGCACGTATCCCTCGCCCCACAACCCTCCTAGCCACGGAGACCCCTTCTATACGTGCCCCAACCCCTCCTCTATCTTTACCCTCTGCTCCCTCCAAAAAAATCGTCTTGAATCCACCACAATTGCTCGCCGGAGTTCCTTCTGCCACCGCCGTCTCCACTCATTTCCGGCGAGGAAAGCGACTCCCCGACCCCGTTGCTCCTCTCTCTCCTCCTCCCCTCTCCCTTGCGCTCCGTTTGATGCCCTCGGGCGAATTTTCTCTACATAATATTGACCGCGCCGCCCTCGTCCGAAGATCGGCGCCACCCGAGCTGCTCCGTCTGCCCCGCGCAGCCGTACCCGGAAGCGAAGTGGCCAACCATCGCGACCATAGTGCTCTCTGTGTCGAGGCGCGCCTCGTCTTCTTCTTCCCCGAGCCCGAGGCCCTCTCCAACGTCGCCGTCGTCCACGCCGTGACCTCCGGCAGCTGCCCGGCCATGTTCCGGCAGGAACCACCTCCAGTGAGGTCCTCTCTCTCTCTTCTGGTGTTGATTCTAAAACGGAAGGCCCAAATTAGATTATATAAACGAAGGGGTATGCACCCGTTAGATCTAGATCCAACGTCCTGGATCAATCCACTCTACCCAGTCGGCACTACCCCATCAGCACGCCACGTGTACGCCCAGTCAGTGGAGCCAGCCAATCACAGCCAGCCACGTATTCCGGCTGTTTTCCTCTTTTATTTCCGAAAAGAAATTAATTGGCAGTTTTACAGAAAAGTCCATGCAACTTGCAACCATCATAACTTTTGATCCACTTAGCCAAATTTAGCAATCTTGGACTTTTTGAAATATCCTGAACATGTAGAAACTTTTGGCACTCTCCAAATCAAATTTGACAAACTTAAATTGGTTCAAATTTAAATATGCTTGTTTGATGAATTGTGGCATAATTCAAATTCTACAAACCCAAAAATTGAAAAGAAAATATTTTTGGAATCCTTAGAATGTGTACTTTCATAACCTCTGTCCCAAAATAATATTTGAACCAATTAAAATGGAGATTAGAATTTAAATAACCAATTGAGTATTTTGCACCTAATTTTAATTCTATAAATAATTTTAATTAGTTTTCTTCTGGAAAATTGTTCCATTTAGTAACCTTACACCAGACAAACCAGTACCCGAACTAATTGTTACCAGAGAACCCATTCCATGTAATCTTTGCCATATAAACCACCCATAGTAGTTAATCATTATACCTTAACTGTGGTTTGATGAAACCCCTCCTTTAGGAAAATGGTGGAATGATCATTGATCAAACCAAGACCAACTTTATGTTAACCATATTGAAAGTAACCTTTGGACCAGAAACCATACCCTAGTTTCTATACCTAAACCCTTTTACCGTAATTCTTTTGTAAATTGAATTATGTGATAAGCCTAACTCAAACCACTATAATTCCTTTTGTAAATTGAATTATTGTGATAAACTTGAACTTGTCCATAAAAGACCGAACAATAACCATCCCAACATAATTCTTTTTTGCATATGGGATTATGTGTCAAGACCTTGTCCATGTTAACACCAATCAAGTTGAATAACTTGTTATGCTTCTGTATTGTATATTGTTGTGTATTTGTTTGTTTGTTGGTGAATTGCTTGTTTATTGTTATTTATTTATATTGTTTAGATTGCACGGAGAGAAATGTTCTGTTGGTCAAGAGAGTATTTCTATATCAACTCCCACAAGGAAAGTGATCCCACTTTTTACATTGCATTAGAGTTTTAAGTAGTATGCATCATAGGTGATTTTACTTATTTTCCAAAGTATATGCTATGCTTAGAAAATACCTAGTAGTGTGTAGCCAACCTGAAACGTCTGCTAGATACTAGTGACTACCAAATTCCGCGCGGTCTGTGACGTTTCAATACCGTTGCGGATGGGCTCCAAACCGCCGCTAAGGGCATTCCACGACGGTTTACGCGACGGAGTGAGAACGTTCCTGATCGACTGTCACGGACGATTCTACGACGATTAAATGAACACTAATCTGTCGTAAAGTCCGCGATGGAAATTCGACCATCGCGAGCTACTGGCCGGCCCAGCACAAGGCCCAAAAGGGAGCGACGTTTTTTTTGTCGCAGCGTGTGCACACGTGGCATCGTACTTTCTGTTACCCATTACGAGCGCCGCTTACGTCATTTCTAACGTTCCTGACATCATCATTTTCTGGACATTTTTAAAAAGTCGCAATTGGAAATATCGTTACCTCCTTTTATGATGTCATCGATCCCGTTTTATGACGTCATAATACGTGCGACGTTCATTTTCTCGTCGCTGATTCAAGCACTATAGATGTGCCACGTGGCGCTCTCATTCCACCTATACGCTTATTATCGACGAATTTATAACTTTGTCCGACGGTGAGACGTTTTAGTTCGGCGTAAGACGTCGCGAATCATGAGCCAGCACGTGGACCAACATGGCATGTCCATGTCGAAACGTATCCGTGACGTGATTTTCCGTCGCGATTTTCATCCAATAGTGTGCCGCCTCGTGGACCTACCATATAGTACCACGTGTTCTCGTATCTGTAACGGACCGCATCCGTCGCCAGGGGCTCTGGCGACGTCATCGTGCATCGACGATTTTCCCCGTCGTGGTTCGAAAGGCCGTTTAGCTGGTGCGGACGAATTTTAAAGCAAATAAGACTGGTTACAGCCTCACAAGGGCCACCCGCAGAGGCATCAAAGGCCATCTGCAATAGTTCACTGCCTCACAAGGGCCACCAGCAGAGGCATCGAATGCCATCTGCCATAGTTCACAGCCTCACAAGGGGCACAAAAGAGCTCACCAAGGGCACCTACCAAAAAGCCACCAAAATACATCACGAAGAGAAATAATTTCATATCAGCTACCCAGTTCGCCAGCCGCAGGGTTGTGTTGGGGCGTAGGAAGTGGCCTACCCAGTAGCCCCTAAAGAATGGCATTGGATCTATGTTGAGCCTGGTATACTCTGCAGATTGCTTTCGAATGTCATCCAGTTCTTGTTGGCGCGCGATCCTGTCTGCATCAGTCTGATCCCTGGCTGCCTTCAGCTCCATGACAAGTTCATGCTTCGTGCTTATCTCACGGTTAAGCTGACGCTGGAGCTGAAGATTTGTTTCTCTAAATCGGGTGGTTGTCACGCCTATGTTCTTTAGGAACATAGGCTTTCGCTGCCCTGCCCGAGCACCTCGGCGACAGCTTCGGCGGCAGACAGAGGTGGCCTGACAGTTCCCCCCGGCGAAGCTGGCGCCATCTTTACTTCCATTTCAACCTAAAAAGCTGTAGAGGCCCCAGACCGGTAGGTCCAGAACCCCTCATATGCATTCATTCACGATCCCAGAAGAACCAGTCGTGAACAACATACGTAGTTGGCATACAGAATACATCATCCATTACACGAATATAGAGTCTTACATAAATGGTCACATGACCAAGTTCTTGATAACTGTCACGCAGGACAGACATTCAAAACAAACACAGCGGAAGACGATAAGCATAGCGTAGTAGAACCCGAGTCACGCCTCATCCTACAGGCTGCTGACTGGGAGACGATCCTAACTCGCAGGGCCATCAGCGTAGAACTCCTCCTCATAGAACTCCTCCTGAGGTGGCTCCTCGTAGTCTGATAAGTAGATACCAGGGGCGAAACCAAATGAGTACATTTGAATGTACTCAACAAGACATCCTTTATTAGCTTACAATAATGCATACATGCTTATTTGGTGTAGTGGGTAGGCCATACATATGGTTCAGCTACCCATGACAGATAAAAGACTTGCCATGGTTGATTCTTCAAGTTCACTTCTTTGTAAACAAAATCATTTAAAATAATGTAGTTTTGCTCTCGTAGATATCACATATCTTGGAGGTTTTATAATACTTTTGGAAAAGAAAGTTTTTCTTTTCAGAAACTTTTAGTAGTAGTTTCTTTCTCATCGGTATCTCGCAGATACCAAGTCATTCCTCCATAGTACCTCGCAGGTACTCAAGCCTTCCTTCAAAACCTCTTTTGAAAAGTTGACACAATACTAGCTACATGGCCATTCAACCGTCCATATCCGAGGACGCGGCTATCTCGAAATAGTTTTACTCTGCAGAGGTGTACACATTTCCACCAGATCCAGAGTCTGCCATGAAACAACCATGGACTGTTCCCAACCTATGAGAACATCAGATAACTGGTCGTGACTATCCACTCTGTACAAGCTAGTACATGACTATCTCTTCAATTGGGTTTTCCCCTCCCTGGCAAGCCATGTCCCACACCGCCTAACAGGAGACCCAACTGCTGCATCCGGAGGGAAAATTAATCCCACACTTTAGATGTCCCGTATACTCGCTCCTAGCGACACTTCGGTTCGGAGGATCCAATCCCCTATAGCCTTTGAGATAGCACATATACTAACCCTAACAAGTTTTTAATCAAGCCCCTACCCATATTGGGGTAAAGTGGCAGTACGATAATGGTTGTCCAGCGAAGACTAGGTTATGTGTCCTTTGTAAACATTTCTCATAAAATTTCCCATCATAACCATCCTTCCGGCAGACAGGGTCTCACCCTTCCTCCGGGGTTTTCCTTCCATAAGGCATTTGTTTACAAAAACACATTTTATTTAGTTCATTTAAGAACTCAAGTTTTAAGTAGGTGTATGGTATTTATATACCATTTAGTGTCTAAGGGCTTGGTAAAACCAAGTTGACTATTATTATGAGTCCTTATACTAGTAATATTAATAGTAGTAGTAGGATTCACACAAAAATAGTTTTTGAAGGCATAGTTTTGTAAAACTTCAGAAGTGAAAAGCATGCATGATAGATAATGATAAGTAGTTATACAGCAAGCATTAGGATGGCTTGCCTTGGTACAAGTGATGGTCCTGATCCTGAAAGTAACAGGAGTTGCAATACCCTTCTTCAGCAATTCCTTCCTCCTCGTTTTCTAACGTCGTAAAAAGAAATAAAGACACACTTTCAGAACCAAACAAGGCAAACAATGCTACAAGCAATACATACAGCAAGCAATCAAAAAGTACCACTCAAAGTTCTCCATTTTTCCCTAAAGAAAAATTGGCATAAAAACTATAGTTGGAAAATCTGATTTTTCCTAGTGTTTATGTGTAGCCCAAAACAATGCTTCTTAGCTAAGAACATTATGGACCAGTGGGATATAGCACATGTTAATGGACAGTAGGGTGTCACATAAAACACATTTTGATGCATAAAAATTCCCACAACAAACTCTATGACTAGCACACACAATTTGCTAAATTACTCAAGTGGTGAAAATAAGCTCATGACAACAAGTCAACTTATTTTTCACCATGAGGCAAACATACCAGTGGGTGTTCCACTAGTAAATATGCTCACCAAGAGGTTAATGAGCCTCTGGTCACTTTTTATAAAAGTGCTAAAAACAACACACAAACACCCCAAAAATTCCTACTCATACTAGTAGAAAATTTAGGAAACTACTAGACTAGTTTAGACTATACTAGCTAATGTTATGCACAAGTGTGCAAGATTTTAGAGGCAAAATACACCTCTAACCAGTACCATATATGCTACTGGATCTCACAAAAATAACATATAAACATAGCTAGGAAACAAGGAAAAATATGCTTAAAAAGCTACACATGTGAGGAGATTTATTTCTAGTCACTCAAGTGCTACTCATGCTTTTGTGCTATTTAATAGGAAATCTACCAGAGGTGAAAACCCTAATGAAATATTGCCACAAGTACTTTTCATCCTCTGGTTTCAATACCAAAGAGTCATATTTTTCCCTAGTGGAAAAACAAGACACAAAACAAATATGAATATTCTAGTGTGAAATCTAGTCCTTAAGCATTTCTATTTTAACCTATTTCAACCACAAGCATCAAGCATCCAGAGGTGTTATAAACAAACTAACAGTACCTAGGTGGTACTGGTTCCATGAAAAACAATCTAGCAACTAGCCTAAAGATTCATTTAAATATCTACTCAAAATATACCTAAAAATCTAGCCATTAGCAAGACATAAGCATGGAAAACTAGTTCTAAAATGCTACCATTCAAACCATTTATTCTAACATGCTCATATAACTTGTATACATCATAACCACAATGGAAAACAACATAACAAGCAAGATCACATCATTTGCAACTCACAAAAGTAACATACAAAGCAATATCTATAATTAAAATCTAGACAGAAAGCAACCAAAACTTGTTCTGTCTCTCTAAAATTCTCTGTTGCTCAAAAAGGCAAACCCTTCTAGGATGTGATAGTCCTTAACACTACAAAGCTTCTCCAACTTGCCTCACTCAAAAATAATGTCCCAAACTCCCTCTAAAAATCATGGAATAGCCCACTGATGTTTTACCAAAATGGATGGCATTTCCAAATGGTAACTCACCTTGATGCAAACTAAAATTCTACTGATAGGTATTGGAAAGGGCTTTCCAAAACAGTTGAGTTTGCTCAAAAATGTTTTGTATTTTTGAAGTTCTATTCAATTCAAATTTGAGGGTACTGTCTGGCATATGATTTTTAGAAAAATCATAAAAACTCTAAACAAGTTTCTGCCAGTGGGATATGGTTGCAAATTTGCATGTCTAGTAGCACAAAAATTAGCAAGGCAAAATAATTTTATATGCTACCATTTCTAAGCCTAAAGCTAACAGCTATTTTAATCTGCCAGAAAAAAGTAATTTCGTTTTTAACCTAAAAACTGCCCAACGGGCCAGATCCCACAGCGCGCGGCCCAGCAACGCACAGCGCAGCCCGCCTGCGCGCGCGCGCGCGCGAAATGCACGGTTCAAAGGGGGCCGTTGATCCTCAGATCGACGGTCCCTGCGCGTTCTTCCTCCCCGCGTCGCTCCTCTCTCTCTCTCTCCTAATCCGCGGACGAACACCTCATGGGCACGGGATTTCGCTCACCTCGGGCTCGCGAGAAGCAAGGGGACGGTGCGGGTGTGGGAGAGGGTGGCCTGGGCAACTCCTTGGCGCGGGCACGGGTGGCGAGGAGGCAGGGACACGGCGGCGGCTCGACGGTGCTCTGCGGCGGCTCCACGGACGGCGGCGAGGAACCTGCAAGCGAGAGGGGGCAAGAGGATGTCAGGGAGGCTGGCCAGCTCCAGGGGGTTGTAATGGAGGCGAAAGAGGGGTGGGAGAGGCAGTGGATGCCGCGGCGACCTCGTGCCCGATCTGCTCGGCCCCGACAATGGCCACGGCTCGCCTCGCTTGCAGAGAGCGAGAGAGCAAGCGAGAGGGCTACGGGGTGGTTGAGTGGAGTGAGGAGAGTGTGCTGGCGAGAGGGCTAGGTCCCGATTGCTTTGTAGCCACGAGGCCAAGGTGGAGGTGCTCGGGTTGGCTTGGCATGGGCATGCCCTTGCCCCTTGGGGGTTCTCCAGGGCTTGCACTGGTTTCTATTGGTGCCAAAGGGTCAAGCAAGTACCAAAATGATGAGCAAGGCCACAGCAAAGGCCAAGTGATGGGCAAAAGAAAGAATCAACACTATTTCAACCACTCTAATGACATCACAATGTAGTCAAATGCCACCTCATGTTTCTCTCATCCTGGTCAGTCAAAGTAGCATCCAATGCCACCTTCTAGAAGTATATACATTAGGCTTTCGAATAGGCAAAGTGCCCTGGCTTGGATCAGTGCACAACATCTAAAAACATCAAGCCTAAAAGTGTATTCACTGTTCTGTCAGAAAAATTCAGTTAGACAGTTTTCTGAATTTTTCTAAGTGCTGGAAAAACAGACAGAGATAGCAAAAGTTGGGTTTGTTTTCACCAAGCAAACCAGCTCTAAAATGAGTGATTTAAAATGCTCAACAAAGAACAACTATCCAAGTTTCAGATCCAACCATTTGATTTGAAAAATGATGGGTTTATGGCTCTGAAAATAAATGGCAAAGTAGGTACATTCTCTGTTTTTAAAATGTTCAAATTTCTGTCTTATCAAGATGGCTCAAAAACCATCTTGGAATTGTGTGTTAAATTTCTTTGTAGGTTTTTCCAAGAGTGTAGTTTTGTTGTACTCATTACAGAGAGTAACTTTGATCAAAGAAAATCCATAACTGGATAATCCTTGTGATGGAAAACAAGGGTTGAAAACAGCTACTTGGCTGTTTTTCAGGGCAAAATTTATAATGGAAAAGCTAATGGAATCTTTTCCAATTAATTTTATTTCAAGTTCAAGATGATTCCTAAACATTAATAACACATTTTCAAGTTGAAACAAAAGGTCACCTCAAGTCTTGAAAAATAATCTCATAAGAACCTTAGTGGAAAACATGGGAAAACAATAATAAAGCAATGTGTTTCTTAGGAGAAAAACTCCTCAAGTGAGTGAAAAGAAACACACCACTAATATTGCATAGATAAACATCAGTACCCAACATGTTGTCCACCTAATTGCATTACAAAGGTCTTAAGAGACATGCTAAAATACTATTATACAAGTGCTTAAAAACAGGGATGTGACAAATCTCCCCCCCTTAAAAGAATCTCGTCCCGAGATTCGCGGGTCTAGGCTTTAAGAAAATCAGGGAACTCCTTCCTGATATCATCCTCACGCTCCCAGGTAGCTTCTTCCTCAGAGTGATTGGTCCACTGAATTTTAAGGAATTTTATAGCACGGTTCCTGGTAGCACGCACCATTTCCTCGAGAACCCGCAGGGGTCTATCACGATAAGTCAAATCATCATTTATGTCAATGGTCCTGAAATCCACGTCTTGATACGAGAGATCCTTCTCCGGTACTTGAAGACATTTCCGGAGCAATGACACATGGAAAACATTGTGAAAAGCAGAGAGCTCCTCAGGTAATTCTAACTGATAAGAAACTTCGCCACGACGTGCCAAGATCTTAAAAGGGCCAATATACCTGGGGGCCAGCTTTCCTTTGACATGGAAACGCTGCATCCCTTTGAGTGGCGTAACACGAAGGTACACGAAATCTCCAATGCTGAAAGAGACATCACGACGCTTCGTATCAGCATAACTCTTCTGACGAGATTGAGCTGTCTTTAAACGTTCCCGAATAAGTTGGACCTGCTCCTCTGCATCCTTCAAAGTGTCCACACCAAAAACCTGACTATCTCCAGTCTCAGTCCAATTTAAAGGTGTACGGCATTTACGTCCATACAGAGCTTCAAAAGGGGCCATTTGCAAGCTAGACTGATAACTGTTGTTGTAAGAAAACTCTGCGAAGGGCAGGCAGTCTTCCCATTTAATTCCATAGGACAACACACAAGCACGGAGCATGTCCTCCAGAATTTGGTTCACACGCTCTGTTTGTCCATCAGTCTGCGGGTGATAAGCTGTGCTAAAAGCTAATTTGGTTCCCAAACTCTCGTGCAACTTCTTCCAAAATCTAGATGTGAACTGTGTACCTCGATCAGATACAATCCTGCTTGGGACTCCGTGTAGGCTGACAATCCGAGAAATGTAAAGATCCGCAAGCTGATCTCCACGATAGGTTGTCCGGACAGGAATAAAGTGAGCAACTTTTGTGAGCCTGTCCACTACAACCCATATAGAATCATTTCCTCGGCTGGACCTAGGAAGCCCAGTGATGAAGTCCATTCCCACTTCATCCCATTTCCAAACAGGCACTTGCAATGGTTGGAGCAATCCAGCGGGACGCTGGTGCCCGGCTTTTACCTGCTGGCAGACATGGCACTTGGCTACAAATGAAGCAATCTCTCGCTTCATTCCATGCCACCAGAATCTCTCTTTCAGGTCTTGATACATCTTTGTTCCTCCAGGATGGATAGAATACATGGTCTCATGAGCTTCGACCATGATGGTCTGCTTAAGATCAGATTCAGAGGGAACACAAATACGGCCTTCATACCATAATCCTCCATCAGCATCGATGGTAAACCCAGCAACCTTTTCCTTCTCCAAGCGGGCTTTAATCCCATCAATACTTTTCTGGCCTTTCTGCGCTTCTTTGATTTGGTCAACCAGGGTTGGTTTAAGTTCTATGGCATCCAACATGCCATAGCTGACCACTTCAATACCAAGCTGGTCCAGCTCTTTCCACAACTCGGGTTGCCTTACTAAAATCATAGCATTTAGAGAGGCCGGCTCTCGACTAAGAGCATCTGCAACCACATTTGCCTTTCCCGGGTGATAATGAATACTCAGATCATAATCTTTAATGAGCTCAATCCAGCGGCGCTGCCTCATGTTGAGCTCACGTTGAGTAAAGATATACTTTAAACTCTTATGATCTGTGTAAATTTCCACTCGCCTTCCCATAAGAAAGTGCCGCCACGTCTTGAGAGCATGAACAACGGCAGCAAGCTCTAAGTCATGAGTGGGATAATTCAGTTCGTGGGGTCTCAACTGGCGGGATATGAAAGATATCACCTTCCCTTCTTGCATAAGCACACTTCCAAGACCAAGCTTGGAAGCGTCACAATATACGTCGAAATTCTTGGTGACATCCGGCATAATAAGGATTGGGGCAGACACCAGTCGGTGCTTCAACTCATTGAAACTTTCTTCACATTTGTCCGTCCATAGGAATTTACTATCCTTCTTGAGCAACTGGGTGAGGGGTCTGGCTATACTCGAGAATCCCTGAACAAACTTGCGGTAATATCCTGCCAAACCTAGAAAGGATCTGACTTCAGTCTGGTTGGTCGGAGCAGCACGCTTCTCCACAGACTGAACTAGAGCAGGGTCAACAGATATTCCTCCCGCAGATACTACATGTCCAAGAAATCCGACTTCCGTCAACCAGAATTGACATTTACTAAACTTAGCATACAATTGATGCCCACGAAGTGTTCCGAGCACAAGCCTCAGATGTTCTTCGTGTTCTTCCTCACTCCTCGAATATATAAGAATGTCGTCAATAAACACCACGACAAACTTGTCTAGAAAATCCATGAATACCTTATTCATGAGATTCATGAAATAGGCAGGGGCATTGGTTAGACCAAAGGACATTACGGTGTATTCATACAGCCCGTAACGAGTGGTGAAAGCAGTCTTTGGAATATCAGTATCACGGACTTTCAATTGGTGATAACCAGTCCGAAGGTCAATCTTGGAGAAGATTACAGCCCCATTCAACTGGTCAAACAAGTCTTCAATTTTGGGCAACGGGTATTTGTTCTTGATGGTAACATCATTTAACTTGCGGTAGTCCACACATAAACGAGTGGTACCGTCCCGTTTTCCCACAAAAATGATCGGAGATCCCCAGGGCGATGCACTAGGGCGAATCAATCCCTTCCTTAACATGTCCTCCAGTTGAGTCTTCAACTCATCTAATTCCTTCGGGTTCATCCGATACGGCTTCTGTGCTATGGGTCCAGTTCCGGGCACTAACTCGATCACAAACTCGATATCCCGATCAGGGGGCATACCGGGTAATTCTTCAGGAAAAACATCCGGGTATTCGCAAACTACCGGGACTTCCTCAAGGGCAGGTTGGGCTATACCAGTGTGGCAGTGAACTTGTGACGAGGGTCGGGTTGCAGTGTATGCAACCTTTTCCCCATCCTCAGAGATCATTTCAATAGATTTCTTAGTGCAATCGATAATTCCCTTATACTTGGCCATCCAGTTCATACCGAGTACCACTTCTATCCCTTTGGATCCCAGTACTATAAGATCAGCATGAAAAGTTTTCCCTTGAATTTCTACTGGTACCTCATTGCAAATTAGGTTGGCTTTAGTACTATCCCCAGGTATTTGTACTAACATAGGGTTGTGCATACGGGAATGCTTCATACCACTTTTCTCAGCAAACGGTTTAGTGACAAAGGAATGTGATGCACCAGAATCAAACAGTACTGCGGCTGGTACCGAGTTGACAGGAAACATACCCATCACCATGTCTGGTGCCTCCTGAGCTTCTGCAGCATTAATATGGTTCAGGTGTCCCTTCATCCTATTCTGCCGTCCAGTGGAAGGACCATGGTTCATCTTGGTTGCAGCAGGCTGGACTGGAGCAGTAGTTTTGTTGGGGCACTCGCGAGCGAAGTGACCCTCCTTTCCACAGGCAAAACAACCTCCAGAAGGCTTTGAGCTTGGGTTTGGTTTGGGAGCATTGTTGGTGTGGTTCCCATTTCCTCCAGTGTTACCTCCATAGCGGTTTCCATGATTATTCCCAGAGTGATTCCCATGGTTACCACCATAGCTGTTTCCTCCGTACCTTGGTGCATACGGTGCAGGGTGGTTGTAGTTGTTTGGCCTTGGTGCATAGTTGTGGTTGGGGCGGGGTGCATAAGCAGGCGCCTTGTGGGTTGGTGGCCTCGCATACGGAGTGTTGCGAGTCCTCTGAGCACTAGGTCCTCCATGAGCAGCCATTTTCCTCTTGCGGTTATCATCAGCAGATTTCCGCTTGTGCTCCAGCACCATAGCGGCATTAGCAAGAGTCTCCATGTCCTGGAATGGAACCACTACTAGAGAGCACTGGAGCTCATCATCCAGCCCATTTAAGAACCTCTCCTTCTTCTTAGCATCAGTATTAATATCATCCTGTGCATACCGGGACAGAGTAGTGAAATTCTCCCAGTATTCAGACACCGGCATACTTCCCTGCTTCAGATTTAGAAACTTCTCCCGCATAAGTGCCATCATCCCCTGGGGAATGTGATACTTGCGGAACCTTGCAGAGAATTCCTCCCAGGTGAACACGTGACCAGCAGCAACAGTCTCACGTGTAGTTTCCCACCAAGTCCTGGCAGGACCAGCGAGAAAATGGGAGGCCAACAGGACCTTATCATTCTCATCAACCGAAGCAACTTCCAGCTTGTTTGCAATGGTGCGGAGCCAGTCGTCAGCATCGAGAGGCTCCACAATCCTGGTGAAAACTGGGGGGTTGGTGTGCTGAAAGTCTCTCAGTCTCGAGCGAGCACCATTTCCATTGCCATTGCCATTGCCATTATTGTTGGCGGCAGCAGCTAGCTGTTGCAGAGCGGTAATGGTGGCTGCACTCTCATCTCGGCTGGCCTGGCGATCTTCCATCAGCAGGGCCAACAGCGCCTCCACTGTGGGTGGTGGTGGCGGTGGGGGTTCGCGACGGGGTGCCATGCTGAAGTGAAACATGTGTAAGTCTAAGAAGTAAATTCTTGTTTTTGAAAACCCAGTACCTTAGTATTTAAACAAAAGGAATACTAGCGATATGTTTCAAAAACAAGAGCGGGGCAGTCGCAAACTTGAATGAAATGAACGCAAAGTAGTGACAATCAACAGAAAACCAAGCCTAACATTTCATTCATCACCATAATTAAACAGAGTTTCTTACATTACACACACACATCACAAGCCATATCATACAAGGAAGGCTTCATCGAGCTACAGGGGGTGCGATTGGTGGGGTCATCGCAAAGCTACTACTAGCAAACTACCTAGCAAAACGATCTAGCATACCTAACTAGTATCTAGACCAGCACTATGTGCTAAGGGTGAGAAGGCAGCGACTACACAGAGTCGTCGCTGTCCCCAACGTCGAAGATACGCTCCTCAGGGTCCTCCTCCTCCTCGTCAAACAGGTCATCATCATCCTGCTCGCTAGCCTCGCTCATGTCCATCCCCTCTAAGTCGGAGGGAACATCCTCAACAGGCAGAAGATCCTCAATCTCCCTGTGGAGCTCTGCGGCCTCCTCCTCCAGCTCCTCTACGGCAGCGTCTCTCGTGGCTATGTCGTCACGAGCTATCTGAAGCCTGCCGCGCAGAACGGCGTTAGCCCCCTCCAGGGCCGTCAGTCTAGTGGTGAGGCGTGCACGGCCAAGGCGGGTGGCCCTCAGCTGCCTCCGTAAGGCACGGTGCCTCGCGGTAGTAGCCTCCAACTGCTCCCTCACCTCCAACAACTGCTGAGCGAGAGCTCCACTCTCCTCCTGGCTGTCGTGAAGCTCAGCCCTCAGCTCGTCAGTCTCGGCTATCAGTGTCTGGTGCACCAATATGCCGTGGAGGGTGTCAAGACGCTGGTCGTCTAGCCTGGTCTGAGTGCGGTGTAACAGAATCTCCATCTCGTCCAAGTGTGGACCAACAGTGGTGAGATCTGGCTCAACAGGAAGTGGTATGCCATCCTCATCACGTCTCCCAATCAGCTCGAACCGGGAACCGATGAACATATACTCCCCGATGTGTGCCAGACGTGCTACTGACTCCTGTATCACGCGCACTGCCGCCTCGTTCCAAGAACGATCAACAGCACGGTACACGTAGGCCTCCACTGTCGGGCTAGCCAGAGGTGCGCGGATAGTGACCTCCGCGTACCAGTCTCCCTCCAGAGGTGCCCCGACAACTAGTCCTCCTCGCAGCTCCGGAAGTGGCCGTCCCAACACAGTAGCCATAGATACTAGCCTCTCCTCGAAAAGGAAAGACTCGCCACGTGGACGTCCCAACTGAAAAGCCACGGTGATGTCCACGTCCATCTACACAAAATTTTAAGTAGCTTAAGTTAGATACAAGTGTGCAAAGTTTTAGGTTCATGCAAGAAATAACTTTAATGCAAGTAGAGTCTAACCCAGAGAGGTGGTGGGATATAGGGAATAGTTGTATACTTAGTCATATATCCAATTTTTTTTGTAGTAGTACTTAGATTATCGGAGTATACACTAACGTCCATGCTAACTAAGGTCTCCTAGAGTCAGGATGGCTCTGATACCAACTTTGTAGAGGCCCAGACCGGTAGGTCCAGAACCCCTCATATGCATTCATTCACGATCCCAGAAGAACCAGTCGTGAACAACATACGTAGTTGGCATACAGAATACATCATCCATTACACGAATATAGAGTCTTACATAAATGGTCACATGACCAAGTTCTTGATAACTGTCACGCAGGACAGACATTCAAAACAAACACAGCGGAAGACGATAAGCATAGCGTAGTAGAACCCGAGTCACGCCTCATCCTACAGGCTGCTGACTGGGAGACGATCCTAACTCGCAGGGCCATCAGCGTAGAACTCCTCCTCATAGAACTCCTCCTGAGGTGGCTCCTCGTAGTCTGATAAGTAGATACCAGGGGCGAAACCAAATGAGTACATTTGAATGTACTCAACAAGACATCCTTTATTAGCTTACAATAATGCATACATGCTTATTTGGTGTAGTGGGTAGGCCATACATATGGTTCAGCTACCCATGACAGATAAAAGACTTGCCATGGTTGATTCTTCAAGTTCACTTCTTTGTAAACAAAATCATTTAAAATAATGTAGTTTTGCTCTCGTAGATATCACATATCTTGGAGGTTTTATAATACTTTTGGAAAAGAAAGTTTTTCTTTTCAGAAACTTTTAGTAGTAGTTTCTTTCTCATCGGTATCTCGCAGATACCAAGTCATTCCTCCATAGTACCTCGCAGGTACTCAAGCCTTCCTTCAAAACCTCTTTTGAAAGTTGACACAATACTAGCTACATGGCCATTCAACCGTCCATATCCGAGGACGCGGCTATCTCGAAATAGTTTTACTCTGCAGAGGTGTACACATTTCCACCAGATCCAGAGTCTGCCATGAAACAACCATGGACTGTTCCCAACCTATGAGAACATCAGATAACTGGTCGTGACTATCCACTCTGTACAAGCTAGTACATGACTATCTCTTCAATTGGGTTTTCCCCTCCCTGGCAAGCCATGTCCCACACCGCCTAACAGGAGACCCAACTGCTGCATCCGGAGGGAAAATTAATCCCACACTTTAGATGTCCCGTATACTCGCTCCTAGCGACACTTCGGTTCGGAGGATCCAATCCCCTATAGCCTTTGAGATAGCACATATACTAACCCTAACAAGTTTTAATCAAGCCCCTACCCATATTGGGGTAAAGTGGCAGTACGATAATGGTTGTCCAGCGAAGACTAGGTTATGTGTCCTTTGTAAACATTTCTCATAAAATTTCCCATCAT
Source organism: Alopecurus myosuroides (assembly GCA_028641055.1). Classification (NCBI taxonomy): domain Eukaryota; kingdom Viridiplantae; phylum Streptophyta; class Magnoliopsida; order Poales; family Poaceae; genus Alopecurus; species Alopecurus myosuroides. The sequence goes on along the minus strand of CM054057.1, from coordinate 376,075,901 downwards.
AACCATCCTTCCGGCAGACAGGGTCTCACCCTTCCTCCGGGGTTTTCCTTCCATAAGGCATTTGTTTACAAAAACACATTTTATTTAGTTCATTTAAGAACTCAAGTTTTAAGTAGGTGTATGGTATTTATATACCATTTAGTGTCTAAGGGCTTGGTAAAACCAAGTTGACTATTATTATGAGTCCTTATACTAGTAATATTAATAGTAGTAGTAGGATTCACACAAAAATAGTTTTTGAAGGCATAGTTTTGTAAAACTTCAGAAGTGAAAAGCATGCATGATAGATAATGATAAGTAGTTATACAGCAAGCATTAGGATGGCTTGCCTTGGTACAAGTGATGGTCCTGATCCTGAAAGTAACAGGAGTTGCAATAACCCTTCTTCAGCAATTCCTTCCTCCTCGTTTTCTAACGTCGTAAAAAGAAATAAAGACACACTTCAGAACCAAACAAGGCAAACAATGCTACAAGCAATACATACAGCAAGCAATCAAAAAGTACCACTCAAAGTTCTCCATTTTTCCCTAAAGAAAAATTGGCATAAAAACTACTAGTTGGAAAATCTGATTTTTCCTAGTGTTTATGTGTAGCCCAAAACAATGCTTCTTAGCTAAGAACATTCTGGACCAGTGGTATATAGCACATGTTAATGGACAGTAGGGTGTCACATAAAAACATAATTGAAGCATAAAATTCCACAACAAACTCTATGACTAGCACATCACAATTTGCTAAATTACTCAAGTGTGTGAAAATAAGCTCATGACAACAAGTCAACTTATTTTTCACCATGAGGCAAACTACCAGTGGGTGTTCCACTAGTAAATAAGTCACCAAGAGGTTAAAGAAGCTACTGGTCACTATTTATAAAAGTGCTAAAAACAACACACAAACACCCCAAAAATTCCTACTCATACTAGTAGAAAATTTAGGAAACTACTAGACTAGTTTAGACTATACTAGCTAATGTTATGCACAAGTGTGCAAGATTTTAGAGGCAAAATACACCTCTAACCAGTACCATATATGCTACTGGATCTCACAAAAATAACATATAAACATAGCTAGGAAACAAGGAAAAATATGCTTAAAAAGCTACACATGTGAGGAGATTTATTTCTAGTCACTCAAGTGCTACTCATGCTTTTGTGCTATTTAATAGGAAATCTACCAGAGGTGAAAACCCTAATGAAATATTGCCACAAGTACTTTTCATCCTCTGGTTTCAATACCAAAGAGTCATATTTTTCCCTAGTGGAAAAACAAGACACAAAACAAATATGAATATTCTAGTGTGAAATCTAGTCCTTAAGCATTTCTATTTTAACCTATTTCAACCACAAGCATCAAGCATCCAGAGGTGTTATAAACAAACTAACAGTACCTAGGTGGTACTGGTTCCATGAAAAACAATCTAGCAACTAGCCTAAAGATTCATTTAAATATCTACTCAAAATATACCTAAAAATCTAGCCATTAGCAAGACATAAGCATGGAAAACTAGTTCTAAAATGCTACCATTCAAACCATTTATTCTAACATGCTCATATAACTTGTATACATCATAACCACAATGGAAAACAACATAACAAGCAAGATCACATCATTTGCAACTCACAAAAGTAACATACAAAGCAATATCTATAATTAAAATCTAGACAGAAAGCAACCAAAACTTGTTCTGTCTCTCTAAAATTCTCTGTTGCTCAAAAAGGCAAACCCTTCTAGGATGTGATAGTCCTTAACACTACAAAGCTTCTCCAACTTGCCTCACTCAAAAATAATGTCCCAAACTCCCTCTAAAAATCATGGAATAGCCCACTGATGTTTTACCAAAATGGATGGCATTTCCAAATGGTAACTCACCTTGATGCAAACTAAAATTCTACTGATAGGTATTGGAAAGGGCTTTCCAAAACAGTTGAGTTTGCTCAAAAATGTTTTGTATTTTTGAAGTTCTATTCAATTCAAATTTGAGGGTACTGTCTGGCATATGATTTTTAGAAAAATCATAAAAACTCTAAACAAGTTTCTGCCAGTGGGATATGGTTGCAAATTTGCATGTCTAGTAGCACAAAAATTAGCAAGGCAAAATAATTTTATATGCTACCATTTCTAAGCCTAAAGCTAACAGCTATTTTAATCTGCCAGAAAAAAGTAATTTCGTTTTTAACCTAAAAACTGCCCAACGGGCCAGATCCCACAGCGCGCGGCCCAGCAACGCACAGCGCAGCCCGCCTGCGCGCGCGCGCGCGCGAAATGCACGGTTCAAAGGGGGCCGTTGATCCTCAGATCGACGGTCCCTGCGCGTTCTTCCTCCCCGCGTCGCTCCTCTCTCTCTCTCTCCTAATCCGCGGACGAACACCTCATGGGCACGGGATTTCGCTCACCTCGGGCTCGCGAGAAGCAAGGGGACGGTGCGGGTGTGGGAGAGGGTGGCCTGGGCAACTCCTTGGCGCGGGCACGGGTGGCGAGGAGGCAGGGACACGGCGGCGGCTCGACGGTGCTCTGCGGCGGCTCCACGGACGGCGGCGAGGAACCTGCAAGCGAGAGGGGGCAAGAGGATGTCAGGGAGGCTGGCCAGCTCCAGGGGGTTGTAATGGAGGCGAAAGAGGGGTGGGAGAGGCAGTGGATGCCGCGGCGACCTCGTGCCCGATCTGCTCGGCCCCGACAATGGCCACGGCTCGCCTCGCTTGCAGAGAGCGAGAGAGCAAGCGAGAGGGCTACGGGGTGGTTGAGTGGAGTGAGGAGAGTGTGCTGGCGAGAGGGCTAGGTCCCGATTGCTTTGTAGCCACGAGGCCAAGGTGGAGGTGCTCGGGTTGGCTTGGCATGGGCATGCCCTTGCCCCTTGGGGGTTCTCCAGGGCTTGCACTGGTTTCTATTGGTGCCAAAGGGTCAAGCAAGTACCAAAATGATGAGCAAGGCCACAGCAAAGGCCAAGTGATGGGCAAAAGAAAGAATCAACACTATTTCAACCACTCTAATGACATCACAATGTAGTCAAATGCCACCTCATGTTTCTCTCATCCTGGTCAGTCAAAGTAGCATCCAATGCCACCTTCTAGAAGTATATACATTAGGCTTTCGAATAGGCAAAGTGCCCTGGCTTGGATCAGTGCACAACATCTAAAAACATCAAGCCTAAAAGTGTATTCACTGTTCTGTCAGAAAAATTCAGTTAGACAGTTTTCTGAATTTTTCTAAGTGCTGGAAAAACAGACAGAGATAGCAAAAGTTGGGTTTGTTTTCACCAAGCAAACCAGCTCTAAAATGAGTGATTTAAAATGCTCAACAAAGAACAACTATCCAAGTTTCAGATCCAACCATTTGATTTGAAAAATGATGGGTTTATGGCTCTGAAAATAAATGGCAAAGTAGGTACATTCTCTGTTTTTAAAATGTTCAAATTTCTGTCTTATCAAGATGGCTCAAAAACCATCTTGGAATTGTGTGTTAAATTTCTTTGTAGGTTTTTCCAAGAGTGTAGTTTTGTTGTACTCATTACAGAGAGTAACTTTGATCAAAGAAAATCCATAACTGGATAATCCTTGTGATGGAAAACAAGGGTTGAAAACAGCTACTTGGCTGTTTTTCAGGGCAAAATTTATAATGGAAAAGCTAATGGAATCTTTTCCAATTAATTTTATTTCAAGTTCAAGATGATTCCTAAACATTAATAACACATTTTCAAGTTGAAACAAAAGGTCACCTCAAGTCTTGAAAAATAATCTCATAAGAACCTTAGTGGAAAACATGGGAAAACAATAATAAAGCAATGTGTTTCTTAGGAGAAAAACTCCTCAAGTGAGTGAAAAGAAACACACCACTAATATTGCATAGATAAACATCAGTACCCAACATGTTGTCCACCTAATTGCATTACAAAGGTCTTAAGAGACATGCTAAAATACTATTATACAAGTGCTTAAAAACAGGGATGTGACAAAAGCATGCAAAAGGACAAGATGAGATAGCAGCTGAACTAGCTCATAAGGAACATTGATATGAAATATAAGATGACAAGCATACATAAGCTAGCAGATGACAAGAAATTAAACACGCATGTACATAACTAGCGACAAGCGTAGATAAATTAGTTGACGAGAAGGATGTACAAAACATAGTTGGAAACCATGCTGAAATGACAGCACGCTCAAGTGCATATTTTAACAGATGTATCTGGTGATGCTGGAATGACAAGGGATCTGCATGTACAAGCATATATGCAACAATAGCCGAACTAGCTTTTTTTGTAGATAAACGTCATGTTATTGCCCAGCTTTGACTTAACAAAGCTCAGAGTTCGCACAGAGTTGATTACACGCGTTGCGGCATACATCTTAGCCAAAGTAGCTTTTAGGGTACATAGATGATGGAAAAACAGGCATCCGAGGAACATAGATGAAAATAGCACACGACAAGCATGTACAGAACATAGATTAAAATAGCAGATGACAAGCAAGTTAAAGCATGCGTGTACATGAACTAACAGATGACAAGCAAGTTAAAGCATGCATGTACATGAACTAGAAGATGACAATCATGGGTGAAATAGATGATGACAGAAGTTTGCAGCAGAATTCACAAAGGGAAGGTGCCCTACAAGAATCTATTGAGGTAAAATGTTGATTACAGAGATGTGAAGAATTCTGGGGGGGCTTACAATTGCTTTTTTCACAGGCGAAGGGTATGTTCCATCCACCTTGTTTATGTGCGTAGCTTTGAACAGTTGAACTGCATCTTGATCCTTGTCGCAATAAATCTCATAGCTCCGAGAACCCGTATTAGCAGGGTACATGACATAGCCTCTGCTTGCTGTAGCTTTCAGACAGGCCGTCTACACAAACAAACTATGAAGTATTAGCAACAATCATGGTTATAGAATTGATGCAATAGTAGTTCGAGTGAGCAAAGACATAGACTTGTTTCTTGGTTGAGCCCCAGCTGGCTAGTAAAGCTTTCCATTCAGCATCTCCATCCTTCTCCATTGGTGGAGCTTTAGGCAAAACCTTACTCTTGTCTTTGACGATGTCCCAATACTGCTTCTTCAGAACATGACGCTTGTGCTTTGTACGGATCTGGAGATGCATTTCAAGAGAGGACACGATATTGGGGTCATCGAGGTCCATCAGAAACTTTGACTGAAACAAAAGAAATAGCATACTTCAGTTTTATGAACAGGAGTGGACAGAACTGGAATCAAGAGTTACAAAACTTATAGGCACATGGCCAGCAAAGGCTTTAAATATGTCGGGCCTTTTCTTGGACAGAACTAGAGAAAGACGGGGACAACCTCCTTGGCTGCAATTGAACATGAAGTGGTATACATGGCACTAATCTTATCGTCCGCTGGCCTAGTACATCCAAGAGGAATAACTATTCTGATCCTCTTTCCTTTGGACATCCTGTCTAGCCCCTTTCCCATGTTTATTCCCCTTTCAACCCCACCTCCACCACTTATAGTGATGTCTCCAGGTTGATTATCTAAAAAAAAATGTGGCCGCGCTAGAGTTAGTGTTCTGCATTTCGGATTTAATTCTGGAAATTGATAGCACAGTTCTGCAACATGTTACCTTCCTGTCATAAGTGATGCCCATCTTCAGACCATGGGTCAGAAACCAGTGCCTCGGAGTGGGCATCTACCTCCTCGACTTGGGAACCTTGCCCCTCATGTTGGAATGGTGGGAGCTCGACTTGGGACCTGGCAGCGGGCCAACGAAAAGATCCTGCCCGTACTGGGTGTGTGTCTCCTCGCGGTGGTCAGCTGCATCCTTGTATTGGGTAGCTTCCAGATGGCCATGGGCAATTGTCTGCTTGTTTTGGGAAGATTCCTGCTGGCCAGGCTAGGGAGCTTCCTGCTGGACTTGGGGAGCTTCTTGCAGGACTTGGGGAGTTTTCAGCTCGAGCGGGGCGGCTGCCTTCTCGGTCACCACAGCTACCACCTTGGTTTGGACCGCAGCTGGCTGCTTGTGTTTGACATCTGTCGTCTTGTCATTGTCATATGACTTCTTGGGGGACTTAGATGGCTTCTTGTTCTTGGGTGGTGGTGGCCTGACTGGATCTGTGGGCTGTTTTTGCAAACTCGTACTCCTTGTTCGACCCGCTCTGGGTGCGGAAACTGCCAGTGCAATCTTCTGGGTATTTTTATCTCTTGTCGGAGTAACAGGTGATGTGTTGTCACATATGTCAGCACAGACACGCTTCTTGCCAGTCAAGGAGTTGCCACCTGGAGGCATGTGCCCCCTACCGGATGTCGTCTTGACTTTGAGTTTCCTAGCCTGCACAGTTCACATGTACAGATCAATGGGGATGGTAGCACAACATATATGTAAATGCAGTAATTAGTCCACCAGTCCCACACGAGATAAGTAAGTAGCACCTTCACTGCCGAGCTATCATGAAAGGGTGTTGAGCTAGAAGGTAAGGGTTCAGCTTCTTCAGTAAAGTCTTCCTCCCCTCGAGGATCATACTTGGATCTAGAGCTTTCCTTCTTGCTCTTTTTAGGGGAGAGTACAGTCGGGCTTGCAAGAGCACGTGCTATTATACTACCCAGCCGCGGATGGTTTCTCAGGACAATATTGATCCATGTTTCGTCAATGGATTTTACATGTGGTTCTAACATAAATCAAAAGCTCAACGTAAGCTACAAACATCCCCACTAGATACTATAAGAACCCATTAAAGCTACAGAGTAAGATTTGGGTTTCTTTCATGGAGTGATGTTCTGGCATATAGTGATGGTGTTGATTGTTCTGTACTACTCCCTCCATACACTTTTATAAGGCACGCTACTTACCATTTCAATTTTAACAACATACATACTAAAATGAGTGCATCTATGTAAAAAATAAGCAAATTTTGACCATAGGAACTCATCAAACATAAAGAAGCACATAACAGGCAATTTTTACGATATCAGGAACTAAAACATAAACAAAAATGTGCGGGGAATAAGAATCAAATAGGCTCAAATAATTATCTCGAGATCGCCTCAGTATTTAGGTGTTTTTTCTTACTCCTTGCCATGGCTGAAACCATCTCTCCAGGAGTCAAGGTGGCAGGCCTTGACGAGATAGTTGCCTTCACGTTAGTGACGAGGTGGCAGACCTCGACGGGGAAATTGCCGTGAGGTTAGTTAGGCGGTGGCAGACCTAGATGTAAGGTGAGGTTGGGGACGAGGTGGCCGAACTACGAGCTGGACAGCGAGGTGGCGGATCTTGACGGCAACCAGATCTGGCGGCGAGGTGGCAGATCTAGCGGCGAGGTGGCATATCTGGCGGCGAGGCGGCGAGGTGGCAGAGCTGGCGGCGAGGTGGCGAGGTGGCAGATCTAGCGGCGAGGTGTAAGATCAGGACGGACACCTGAACGACAAGGTGGCAGAACTGGACAGTGAGGTGGAAAAGCTGGGCGGCGACCGGCGAGTTACGCGGCGAGGTGGAACACCCGCACGGGGGAATGTTAGACCGGGACGGAGCTACGCGGCGAGGTGGGAGAGGGACGGAAAGTTACGCGGTGACGTGTGGGAGCGGGACGGAAAGCTACACGGCGAGGATGCGAGGTGGGAGAGCTACGCGGCGAGGTTCGAAGAGAGGAAAGAGGGAAACTTCGTCAATGGAAAAAAGGGGGCGGGGGGGATTTCGTTGAGAGGCCGCGGGTGGGTAGAGGAAGGTGCGAAATTTTGCAAGAGGCGTCGCGCACGCTGTGGGGGAGGCGCCCAAGTTTGATCCATAATTTGGGTTGGGCGCGGCACGAAAATTCTGCGCGCGCGAGTTCGTGTGGGCGTGGACAGAAACATTGCTGGCCTTCGGATGCATGATGGGTGACTTAAACAAATTGACAATCTATGCAATTGGTTATAAAATGACTATGTAATTAAATGCCTATGTAATTAAAAGTGGGGAATTTCAGAATCCCGCCTAAGACTAACAAGATGTAACCCTATCATAGCTATACAAATATTATGTGAGGTTCCCCCCGTTCCGACAAATCTGGGACTTTCGGGCTCTAAGTAGTCCTGGAGCCTGCCAAAGAGAATCTGATGTCGGTGAAGCCGTAACAAAGGGAATCTTGGGAATGCAATCCACATTCCACACTCTAACACACGTGGTATGGAATACCATCGGACGCTCTAGAGCCCCTCTCCGGACAAACCCTAGCCCCGTTGGGGGAAAAGGCGAACTTCCCTTGGCCCCTCTACGTGATCCGGAAGGGGGTAGCAGAGTGGAACCAATTGCTTGGTTGTGTTAGGTTAGTCCCAAGGAACACCCAATACAATAGTAGAGCCCACCTCTTGGCGATATTCCCCCCGTTCCGACAGATCCGGGAGTTTCGGGCTCTAAGTAGTCCTCGAACCTGCTAGAGAAAATCTGACGCCGGTGAAGCCCTAACACATAAAGTGAGGGAATCTTTGACATCCAAGACCCATGCCACAGTCTAACACACATGGTATGTCCTACCATGTGATTTTGTGGCATTGAGACGCTCCGGAGCCCCTCTCCAGAGAAACCCTAGCCCCGTGGGGGGAAGACGGAACTGCAGTTCTAGCCCCTCTACGTGAGGCGGAAGGGTACCAAAGTGGAACCAATTGCTTGGTTGTGTTAGGTTAGGCCCAAGGAACACCCAGAGCAATGGTAGGTCCCACACTATTGGAAAGATTCACCCCACCCACCCCCTCCCGTTCTGTCAGATCCGGAGTTTTGGGCTCTAATGTAGTCATGGAACCCGCTAGAGAGAGAATCTGACGATGGTGAGCCCTAATACGGAGAGTGATGGGATCTTGGGCATCCAAAACCCAAGCCACACTCTAGCTAACATGAATGGTATGGTGCATACCATGTGTTGTGGTAGCATTCAGACGCTCTAGAGCCCCTGTGCGGAGAAACCCTAGCCCCGTTGGGGAAAAGGCGGAGCTGTCGTTCTGGCCCCTCTACGTGAGCTGGAAGGGGGTAGCAAAGTGCAACCAATTTCTTGGTTGTGTTAGGTAAGGCCCAAGGAACACCCAATGCAATGGTAGGTTCCACCTCTTGGCAAGATTCCCCTCGTTCCGATAGATCCGAGAGTTCCGGGCTCTAAATAGTCCTGGAACCCATGAGAGAGAATATGACGCCGGTGAAGCCCTAACACAAATAGTGATGGAATTTTTTGCATACAAGACCCATGCCACACTCTAACACACATGTTAAGTCATACCATTTTTTGTGGTGGCATTCCTACGCTCCAGAGCCCCTCTCCGGAGAAACCCTAGCCACATGCTGGGGAGAAAAGATGGAACTGTCGTTCTCTCCTCTCTACGTACATGAGCTGGAAGGGGGTAGCAAAGTGGAACCAATTGCTTGGTTGTGTTAGTTTAGGCCCAAGGAACACCCAACACAATGGTAGATCCCACCTATTGGCAAGATTCCCCATGTTCTGTCAGATTTGGGAGTTTTGGGCTCTAAGTAGTCCTCGAACCTGCTAGAGAGAATCCGACGCCGGTGAATCCGTAACACAGAGAGTGAGTGGAATGTTTGGCATCCAAGACCCATGCCACACTATAACACATATGGTATGGCATACCATGTGCTGTGGTGGCATTCATACGCTCCAGAGTCCCTCTCCGGGGAAACCCTATAGCCCCGTTGGGGAAAAAGACGGAATCACCGTTCTAGCCTCTCCGCGTACATGACCCGGAAGGGAGTAGCAAAGTGGAACCGATTGCTTGGTTGTATTATGTTAGGTCCAAGGAACACCAAATTCAATGTTAGGGCCCACCTCTTGGCAAGATTTCCCCCGTTCCGCCAGATCCGGGAGTTTCGGCTCTAAGTAGTCCTAGAACGCGCCAGAGAGAACCCGACGCCGGTGAAGCCCTAACACAGAGAGTGAGGGAATCTTGGTCATCCAAGACACTTTCCACACTCTATATCACACATGGTATGGAAACAAACATGGTATGACATACCATGTGGTGGCATTCATACGCTCCGGAGTCCCTCTCCGGGAAACCCTATAGCCCCGTTGGGGAAAAAGACGGAACCGCCGTTCTAGCCTCTCCGCGTACATGACCCGGAAGGGGGTAGCAAACTGGAACCGATTGCTTGGTTGTGTTAGGTTAGGTCCAAGGAACACCAAATTCAATGTTAGGGCCCACCTCTTGGCAATATTTCCCCCGTTCCGCCAGATCCGGGAGTTTTGGCTCTAAGTAGTCCTGGAACCCGCCAGAGAGAACCCGACACCGGTGAATCCCTAACATAGAGAGTGAGGGAATCTTGGTCATCCAAGACACTTTCCACACTCTATATCACACATGGTATGGAAACAAACATGGTATGAAATACCATGTGCTGGCATTCAAACGCTTCGGAGCCCCTCTTCGGAGAAACCATAGCCCCTTGGGGAAAAATATGGAACTACCGTTCTGGCCCCTCTACGTGAGCCGGAAGGGGGTAACAAGGTGGAACCAATTGTTTGGTTGTGTTATATTAGGCCCAAGGAACACCCAAGTAAATGGTAGGGCCAACATATTGGCAAGATTTCCCCTGTTCTGTCAGATCCGGGAGTTTCGGGCTCTAAGTAGTCGTGGAACCCGCTAGAGAGAATCTGACGCCGGTGAAGCCCTAACACATAGAGTGAGTGAATGTTTGGCATCCAAGACCCATGACACACTCTAACACATATGGTATGGCATACCATGTGCTATGGTGGCATTCATACGCTCCGGAGTCCCTCTCCGGGGAAACCCTAGCCCCGTCGGGGAAAAAGACGGAACCGTCGTTCTGGCCTCTCCACGCGCGTACATGAGCCGGAAGGGGGTTCCAAACTGGAACTGATTTCTTGGTTGTGTTAGGTTATGTCCAAATAACACCAAAGTCAATGGTAGGGGCCACCTCTTGGAAATATTTCCCCAGTTTTGCCAGATGTGGGAGTTTCGGCTTTAAGTAGTCCTGGAACCCGCCAGAGAGAACCCGACGCCGATGAAGCCCTAACAAAGAGAATGAGGGAATCTTGGTCATCCAAGACACTTTCCACACTCCATATCACACATTGTATGGCAACACACATGGTATGGCATACCATGTGCTGGCATTCAGACGCTCCGGAGCCCCTCTTCGGAGAAACCATAGCTCATTGAGGAAAAAGATGGAACTGCCGTTCTAACCCCTCTACGTGAGCCGGAAGGGGGCAACAAGGTGGAACCAATTGCTTGGTTGTGTTAGTTTAGACCAAGTAACACCCAAGACAATGGTTTATATGGGGTGGCCCGATCTTCTCGGTAAGCTTCTCTCTTTTTGTATTTTTCTGATAATTGGATAACTAGTGCTACACTGAGACCTCTCACTTAGCAGACCCCTGTTGCCAGATGCAACAACAATCAAGCTCTTTGGATATTCTCAACTACACACTCTTGCACAAGTAATCAAAGATCACAAGTGGTCATGTATCCCCCTATTCCCAGATGGAATAACAAGATATCACGCAACTTTGCAAGGGTAAACTTGAAGTAGTATTCTTAGCAGCAATACAAACTAGAGGCTAGGGTTTCATTGGTTTTGGTTTAAACTTGTTCTCCCTCTTCCACACGCAGGTGGGGAGTATATATAGGTGGAGGGCTCCTTGTACAAGGACCTCTCCTACTAGGACTAGGCCTCGACTAAGACTCCTACTTGGACTAGGAGGACTCTACTAGGACTCCTACTTTGACTAGGAAGGGATACAAACCGACCCAACTTTAGGGGGTTCGGCCATTATGGCATACAGGCCATGCCTAATTGAATTAGGACTTTCTATATGGCGCATTGATCTTCAATGGGGCGCCCTCCTCTTGTTTTCACCATTCCATAGTGTGGAAGAACATTCCTGGAGTTGTTTTCCACACTGGCACATTTGCTTTCATCACTTGAATAATTGTTTTCACCATTTGTACTCTTGTTTTCCAGCATGCCTTGAGGTCTTCCTCCATTCATGTTTGTGTTATCAATAACCCTGCTAATACATAATGCAATAGCTTAGGTAGTATAACATTCTTATAAACACCAACATTATTTATTAATAGGAAAGAATTCACCTTTAAATAATCATCAGTGAGGCACAATATTTCCTTCAAGACAAGACGTCCTCGGCTTGTTGTATGCTGAAAGTGGAATAAACAAAAAGAACAACGTGTATGCACAATACATATATCTATAATGAGGTGCATTAGTTGTTATCATATCTTAAAATTGTCCATATGACATGTGACCACGAAATTTGTATGTAAATATCACATAATTTTCATAGCATCTCATAAAATAGCAATCATAATTGCAAATATAAGTGAAGCTCATAAAATCATGATCAAAAGGAGAGACATGTATATATACATTTTTATTGTTTAGTATCAAATCAAGTGTTCTCACAGAAAATCTATGATCAAATTTATTTTTAGTAGTACACTCAAAGGTGTTAAGAAGTTTATTATTCTCATCATGAAAGTTGCAACTCAATTTGCAAATATTAGTGAAGTATAATTCAGTAGCATATGTACTTAACAAGTTTTTTGGCAAACCAAACATATGTGCAAAATCATGCTCATATGTAGGAAATTGTAGCCTATCTACCCAAGGTAAAACAATATTCAATTCGGCCACTTGATCACAAGTTATGCATATGTGATCCACCATAAAAATTTCACTCATGTTATAGTCACCAATCAAGTTAAAAGTGAAAGAAGAAACATAGTTGCTAGAATTGACATATGAAATTTCAGCAACCTTTTTCATAGCACTTTGCATTAATTGATTCATTTAACATGATGTAATCCACAATATCATTAGGTGGTATTTTAGCAAGTACTTCCTTATGTGAAATCAAAACCACATGATTAAATTTCGAAATTAGCACATTATCACATGTAGGTGGACTATTTATGCTTGTTAACTCAGAATCAACTAGCAATTTAGTAGACTCACAAAATTCAGCACTTGAAGTTTGTAGCTCGAAATTAGCACCTTTATCAATGACATCAGATTTAGTAGGTACCAATTCATCTATCTCAAGTGCTGATGAAGGTTGTAGTTGAGGTGGCTCCCTTTCTTCAAAAGTAACCTGCATATCACAAGAAACAACACTAGGAGTAGACATGATTACGTTATAGAAACAACGTCACATGCCTTTTCATCCTCGACAAATCCCATAACTATACGCTCAAGTCTTTGCATCTCAAGTTTTTCAAGTCTTTGCTTTTCAAGCATTTGAGCAGAAATTAAGGGTTGATGTCGAATTCTTTGAAATTTTGTAAGCCATGCATGTATTATCCAATTTTTCTTATTGTTCCAAAAGAATTGTAAATCAGGATAATGGCTATCAAAATTAACTCTATATTTAGGTCACCATCGTTGTGCCAACAAAAGATGAGAACAAATAATATCTCTAGGCATCACATGACATAAAATTTTCTCCTTATGGCCATGAATGGTTAAAGGAACAAAAACTATGTGAGTAATAATAAGTTCATCATCATATGTAGGTAACCTAAATGGATCACATGTGTGTGGAACCAGCTGCAATTCTTCAACAACCTCCGGACTAACAAAATTATACCGTGTACCTTTATCAAGGGTAATAGTAACCTGAATTTCCTTGATGTCTGCTGTGAAGTGAAACAAATCTTTTGCTGGAATCCCACTAGCATCCTCCTTCCAAAACATAGCACTGCAAGCATCAACACTAGGAAAACCCATTGATTAATTTGTTAGTGACACAAAATAACAATAGGTTGTGGTGTTCTCTCACCACTCACTCAAAACCAAGCAAAGATGGCTTCACTTAATGTTCCAAGAGTGAAAAGGATCAACTTACCAACAAGGAGCAATGAATAATGTGCTTTGGTGTGAGAAGAGAATATCCGAGCTATCAAGTATCACAATGCAAACAGGGTTTTTGGTGGGGCTTGGTTGGGATTCCTAACAACACCAAAATAACAAATCCAATGCACTGTCTAATGTGATGAAAAATACTAAAGGAACACACTCACTCTGGGAGACAAATGTGGCTTAGCAATTATATGGAAGAGTTATTGCAAGCACTGGAAATACACTAGCAAATACTCTATAAAAACAGGCACAAGATTGCTCAAATGTCCACAAAAATATCCAAGATGATAAGCTTCCACTAGTGATAGTATGTCTCGGCCTCTCTTTCTATTTTTTTTATAATTTTTCAATGGCCTTTGAATCAACTAGGAGCAGAAAATATGGACAAGAATTGATCAAATTGAGCAGCCTGTAGAGCAATAAAACAGCTACTCTTTGGGTTTTGGGGACCTAAAATTTGCTGTAGAGTGGCTGTGGCTAAGGCTAGACAAAGATCAGCACAGAATCCTAGGGATAAAATAGGAGAAAAAAAAACAAAAGAAAAACTAAGAAAACAGAGACTTGCTTCGGTTTGTGCGGGGGTGTGGTTTTAGAGGCGCAGGTGAAAAGTGTTGCGAGGCACCGAATTCCGCGCGGTTGCAATACGCGCTGGTGTTGCTCGGTCTCCGACAGGAGCACAAAAACGCGTGGCTGGTCGTTGCTTTTGGCGCGTAGCCTTGTGGCGCACGGAGTGCGATGCTCGGAAAAGATGTGCTCGTACGGGACAGAGATTTGGTCGGTGGCTGGTAGCGCGCGTGGACTGAGTGGCGACCACGCGTTTTGGTGGAGAAATTATGGCGCGTGGATTTCTGGTGCGAAAAGGGGGCGCGAAACGTGGGAGGATTTCGGCACGTAGCGCCTGATTGCGCTCGGAATCCGAAAGTGGGATCGCGCGGCGCGCCTGGAACCCACCACGGAACGAAAACCGACACGAGCACGGATCGTTGCGAGTAGGAAGGCCCGCGCGCGTACGTCTTCCTTTTGGCTGGGAGTGTGGCGACCACACGTTTTGGTCGGTGATGCCTACGCGGAACGTTTTCGCAAGTGGATAGGAATTGGCGCGTAGCTGGTGGGTAGTTGGAGACTTTGGCGCGTAGCTGGTGGTTGTGCGTAGCGGGGCAGGATGCGATGCGATACAGCGAGTTTGGCTCAGACTCCGATACTGAATAGGGAGCGGATCGATGCGGTTAGCCAAGTATGCGCAACAGCTGGACAAATATTTTTGGTGGGATTTTCGGTATAGATAGAAACAAAAGATGAACACGAGAAACCCTAAAAAAAACAGGAACGCAAATCATCAGAAAACAGCAACTAGAACCAGCTAATTGGTGTTGATCTAGGCTCTGGCACAAACTAAACCTAACATTTTTGTGGGGCTTTTTCTGGATAGGAAAAAAAACCAAAAACTAGGGATAAATTTGCTCACTGAGTAAACCTGAGAATCTGATAGCAAGATGATATGGGGTGGCCCGATCTTCTCATTGAGCTTCTCTCTCTTTTTGTATTTTTCTGATAATTGGATAACTAGTGCTACACTGAGACCTCTCACTTAGCAGACCCCTGTTGCCAGATGCAACAACAATCAAGCTCTTTGGATATTCTCAACTACACACTCTTGCACAAGTAATCAAAGATCACAAGTGGTCCTGTATCCCCCTATTCCCAGATGGAATAACAAGATATCACGCAACTTTGCAAGGGTAAACTTCAAGTAGTATGCTTAGCAGCAATACAAACTAGAGGCTAGGGTTTCATTGGTTTTGGTTTAAACTTGTTCGATGATCAGGATATAATAGGGGTCCATGGTGAATGTACATGCTTGAGTTGGAAGGAAATATTGAGCCTCACTGATGATTATTTAAAGGTGAATTCTTTCCTATTAATAAATACTGTTGGTGTTTATAAGAATGTTATACTAACTAAGCTATTGCATTATGTATTAGCAGGGTTATTGATAACACAAACATGAATGGAGGAAGTCCTCAAGGCATGCTGGAAAACAAGAGTACAAATGGTGAAAACAATTATTCCAGTGATGAAAGAAAATGTGCAAGTGTGGAAAACAACTCCAGGAATGTTCTTCCACACTAAGGAATGGTGAAAACAATAGGAGGGCGCCCCATTGAAGATCAATGCGCCATATAGAAAGTCCTAATTCAATTAGGCATGGCCTGTATGCCATAATGACCGAACCCCCTAAAGTTGGGTCGGTTTGTATCCCTTCCTAGTCGAAGTAGGAGTCCTAGTAGAGTCCTCCTAGTCCAAGTAGGGGTCCTAGTCGAGTCCTAGTCCTAGTAGGAGAGGTCCTTGTGCAAGGAGCCCTCCACCTATATATACTCCCCACCTGCGTGTGGAAGAGGGAGAACAAGTTTAAACCAAAACCAATGAAACCCTAGCCTCTAGTTTGTATTGCTGCTAAGCATACTACTTTAAGTTTACCCTTGCAAAGTTGCGTGATATCTTGTTATTCCATCTGGGGATAGGGGGATACAGGACCACTTGTGATCTTTGATTACTTGTGCGAGAGTGTGTAGTTGAGAATATCCAAAGAGCTTGATTGTTGTTGCATCTGGCAACAGGGGTCTGCTAAGTGAGAGGTCTCAGTGTAGCACTAGTTATCCAATTATCAGAAAAAAACAAAAAGAGAGAGAAGCTCAACGAGAAGATCGGGCCACCCCATATCAATGGTAGATCCCACCTATTGGCAATATTCCCCACGTTTTGTCAGATTTGGGAGTTTTGGGCTCTAAGTAGTACTGGAAACTACTAGAGAGAATCAGAAGCCTGTGAATCCATAACACAGAGAGTGAGGGGAATGTTTGGCATCCAAGACCTATGCCACACTCTAACACATATGGTATGGCATACCATGTGCTGTGGTGGCATTCATACGCTCCGGACTCCCTCTGCGGGGAAACCCTAGCCCCGTTGGGGAAAAAGACGGAACCGCCGTTCTGGCCTCTCCGTGCGCGTACATGAGCCGGAAGCGGGTAGAAAATGGAACCGATTTCTTGGTTGTGTTAGGTTATGTCCAAGGAACACCAACGTCAATGGTAGGGTCCACCTCTTGGCAAGATTTCCCCCGTTCCGCCAGATCCGGGAGTTTCGGCTCTAAGTAGTCCTGGAACCCGCCAGAGAGAACCCGACGCCGATGAAGCCCTAACAAAGAGAATGAGGGAATCTTTGTCATCCAAGACACTTCCCACACTCCATATCATGCACATTGTATGGCATACCATGTGCTAGCATTCAGACGCTCCGGAGCCCCTCTTCGGAGAAACCATAGCCCCTTGAGGAAAAAGACGGAGCTGCCTTTCTATCCCCTCTACGTGAGCCGGAAGGGGGTAGCAAGGTGGAACCAATTGCTTGGGTGTGTTAGTTTAGGCCCAAGGAACACCCAAGACAGTGGTATATACCACCTATTGGCAAGATTCCCCACGTTCTGTCAGATTTGGGAGTTTCAGGCTCTAAGTAGTCCTGGAACCTGCTAGAGAGAATCCGACGCCGGTGAATCCGTAACACAGAGAGTGAGGGGAATGTTTAGAATCCAAGACCCATGCCACACTCTAACACATATGGTATGGCATACCATGTTCTGTGGTGGAATTCATACGCTCCGGAGTCCCTCTCCGGGGAAACCCTAGCCCCATTGGGGGAAAAGACGGAACCGCCGTTCTAGTCTCTCCCCGTACATGAGACAGAAGGGGTAGCGAAGTGGAACCGATTGCTTGGTTGTGTTAGGTTAGGTACAAGGAAAACCAAACTCAATGATAGGGCCCATCTCTTGGCAAGATTTCCCCCGTTCCGCCAGATCCGGGAGTTTCGGCTTTAAGTAGTCCTGGAACCAGCCAGATAGAACCCGACGCCGGTGAAGCCCTAACACAGAGAGTGAGGGAATCTTGGTCATCCAAGACACTTTACACACTCTATATCACACATGGTATGGCAACAAACATGGTATTCCATACCATGTGCTGGCATTCAGACGCTCCGAAGCCCCTCTTCAGGGAAACCATAGTCCCTTAGGGAAAAAGACGGAACTGCCGTTCTGGCCCCTCTACGTGAGCCGGAAGGGTGTAGCAAGGTGGAACCAATTTTTTGGTTGTGTTATATTAGGCCCAAGGAACACCCAAGTCATTGGTAGGGAAAACCTCTTGGCAAGATTTCCCTCGTTCTGTCAGATCCGGGAGTTTCGGGCTCTAAGTAGTCGTGGAACCCGCTAGAGAGAATCTGACTTCCGTGAAGCCCTAACACAGAGAGTAAGGGAATTTTTGGCACCCAAGACCCATGCCACACTCTAATACATATGGTATGGCATACCATGTGCTTTGGTGGCATTCATACACTCCGGAGTCCCTCTCCGGGGAAACCCTAGCCCCGTTGGGTAAAAGGACGTAACCGCCGTTCTAGCCTCTCCGCGCGCGTACATGAGCCGGAAAGTGGAACCAATTTCTTGGTTGTGATAGGTTATGTCCAAGGAACACCAAAGTCAACGGTAGGGGCCACCTATTCGATAGATTTCCCCCGTTCCGCCAGATCCGGGAGTTTCGGCTCTAAGTACTCCTGGAACCCGCTAGAGAGAACCCGACGCCGATGAAGCCCTAACAAAGAGAATGAGGGAATCCTGGTCATCCAAGACACTGGACACACTCCATATCACACATTTTATGGCAACACACAAGGTATGGCATACCATGTGCTGGCATTCAGACGCTCCGGAGCCCCTCTTCGGAGAAACCATAGCCCCTTGAGGAAAAAGACGGAACTGCCGTTCTGGCCCCTCTACGTGAGCCGGAACGGGGTAGCAAGGTGGAAACAATTGCTTGGTTGTGTTGTATTAGGCCCAAGGAACACCAAATTCAATGGTAGGGCCAACCTCTTGGCAAGATTTCCCTTAATCTGTCAGATCCGGGAGTTTCGGGCTCTAAGTAGTTGTGGAACCCGCTAGACAGAATCCGACGCCGGTGAAGCCCTAACACAGAGAGTGAGGGAATGTTTGGCATCAAATACCCATTCCACACTCTAACACATATGTTATGGCATACCATATGTTGTGGTGGCATTCATACGCTCCGGAGTCCCTCTCCGGGAAACCCTAGCCCCGTTGGGGGAAAAGACGGAACCGCCGTTCTGGCCTCTCCGCGTACATGAGCCGGAAGGGGGTAGCAGAGTGGAAACGATTTCATGGTTGTGTTAGTTTAGGTCCAAGGAACACCAAAGTAAATGGTAGGGGCCACCTCTTGGCAATATTCCCCCCGTTCCGCCAGATCCGGGAGTTTCGGCTCTAAGTAATCCTGTAACCCGCCAGAGAGAACCCGACGCCGATGAAGCCCTAACAAAAAGAATGAGGGAATATTGGTCATCCAATACACTTTACACAGTCCATATCACACATGGTATGGCAACACATATGGTATGGCATACCATGTGCTGGCATTCAGACGCTCCGGAGCCCCTCTTCGGAGAAACCATAGCCCCTTGGGGAAAAAGACGGAACTGCCGTTATGTCCCCTCTACGTGAGCCGGAAAGGGGTAGAAAGGTGGCCAATCGCTTGGTTGTGTTTTATTAGTCCCAAGGAACACCCAAGTCAATGGTAGGGCCAACCTCTTGGCAAGATTTCCCTCGTTCTATCCGATCTGGGAGTTTCGGGCTCTAAGTAGTCGTGGAACCCGCTACAGAGAATCCGACGCTGGTGAAGCCCTAACACAGAGAGTGAGGGAACGTTTGGCATAAAATACCCATGCCACACTCTAACACATATGGTATGGCATACCATGTGATGTGGTGGCATTCATACGCTCTGGAGTCCCTCTCCGGGGAAACCCTAGCCCCGTTGGGGAAAAAGACGGAACCGTCGTTCTAGCCTCTCCGCGTACATAGGCCGGAAGGGGGTAGCAAAGTGGAACCGATTGCTTGGTTGTGTTAGGTCCAAGGAACACCAAAGTAAATGGTAGGGGCCACCTCTTGGAAAGATTTCCCCCGTTCCGCCAGATCCGGGAGTTTCGGCTCTAAGTAGTCCTGGAACCCGCCAGAGAGAACCCCGACACCGATGAAGCCCTATGATCAGGATATAATAGGGGTCCATGGTGAATGTACATGCTTGAGTTGGAAGGAAATATTGAGCCTCACTGATGATTATTATAAGGTGAATTCTTTCCTATTAATAAATATTGTTGGTGTTTATAAGAATGGTATACTACCTAAGCTATTGCATATGTATTAGTAAGGTTATTGATAACACAAACATGAATGGAGGAAGACCTCAAGGCATGCTGGAAAACAAGTGTACAAATGGTGAAAAGAATTATTCCAGTGATGAAAGCAAATGTGCAAGTGTGGAAAAAAAACTTCAGGAATGTTCTTCCACACTAAGGAATGGTGAAAACAAGAGGAGGGCGCCCCATTGAAGATCAATGCGCCATATAGAAAGTCCTAATTCAATTAGGCATGGCCTGTATGCCATAATGGCCGAACCCCCTAAAGTTGGGTCGGTTTGTATCCCTTCCTAGTCCAAGTAGGAGTCCTAGTAGAGTCCTCCTAGTCCATGTAGGAGTCCTAGTTGAGTCCTAGTCCTAGTAGGAGAGGTGCTTGTGCAAGGAGCCCTGCACCTATATATACTCCCCACCTGCGTGTGGAAGAGGGAGAACAAGTTTAAACCAAAACCAATGAAACCCTAGCCTCTAGTTTGTATTGCTGCTAAGCATACTACTTGAAGTTTACCCTGCAAAGTTGCGTGATATCTTGTTATTCCATCTGGGAATAGGGGGATACAGGACCACTTGTGATCTTTGATTACTTGTGCAAGAGTGTGTAGTTGAGAATATCCAAAGAGCTTGATTGTTGTTGCATCTGGCAACAGGGGTCTGCTAAGTGAGAGGTCTCAGTGTAGCACTAGTTATCCACATATCAGAAAAATACAAAAAGAGAGAGAAGCTCATTGAGAAGATTGGGCCACCCCATATCATCTTGGTATCAGAGCCCCAGGTTGCCTCGGTGAGCAAATTTATCCCTAGTCTAGTTGTTTTTATTTCCTATCCAGAAAAAGCCCCACAAAAATATTAGGTTTAGTTTTTGCCAGAGCCTAGATCAACACAAATTTGCATCTACTAGTTGCTGTTTCTTGTTGATTTGCGTTCCTGTTTTTCTTTTTCATCTTTTTAGGGTTCATCGTGTTCCTCCTTTGTTTCTATCTATATCGAAAATCCCACAAAAATATTGAGTCCCGAGTTGTTCTTGTTGTTACCGGGCTTCTATTCACAGTTTGGCCGCGCGCGCTCCCGCTTGTACTCGGATACCGAGCCCTGCCACAATACCACAACACGACAAACACGCGCGCGCACACCTACCAAAACGAGTCTGTTTCCATACCACCAACCGCCCCACCATTTTTTTTCCACCTACACCGAATCCACCTCCACGAATCCAGCCAAACCGCCATCGCTGCTCCTTTTCCCGTTTTCGTGACTTGGTCCATCGCTAGCGCTACTCCCTGGACGTGGTCCATCGCTGCTTAACCGCTTTGCTGCACGTCTGTTGTCCACTCGCACCGCACGAAAACAAGTGGTACCAGGCACCGCACCAAAACGCGTGGTCAACCTGCGTTCCTGACGCGTCTCGGAATCCGAGCGCTCCCAGCGATACGCGCTAAAATCTCGGGGCCAGTTCCGAGCGCTACCAGAACCGGACAAAAAAAACGCCGCGCGCACACGATTCGTCCGAGCGCGCCTCCAAGTCGCTGCCATACGCGGGCCACGCGCGCCCTGGCCTTCAACGCATATCGGAGACCAGCTGGGTTTGTCCTATCTGCTCTTGAACCGCGTGTAGTCGGAGCAAAATCTTGCTGTACCACGCACACATCGCAGCAAACACAACCGCGCGCACACCTACCGTAGTGGAGTCCGTGCGATCCCAGGAGAATTACGCGCCAAGTCCAAACCATCCGTGAGCTATTTTGAACCAAACTTTTCTCAGTTTTTCTTTAGTTTTTCTTCTGTTTTCTCCTGTTTATCTCTAGGTTTTCTGTGCTGATCTTTGACAATCCCTAGCTATAGCCATTCTACAGCAAATTTTAGGTACAAAACCCAAAGACTAGCTGTTTTATTGCTCTAATAGGCTGCTCAATTTGATCAATTCTTGTCCATAATTTCTGCTACTTATTGCTCCTAGTTGATTCAAAGGCCATTGAAAAATTCAAAAAAAAAATAGAAAGAGAGAAAAAGCAAAAAGAGGCCGAGACATACTATCACTAGTGGAAGCCTATCATCTTGGATATTTTGTGGACATTTGAGCAATCTTGTGCATGTTTTCATAGAGTATTTGCTAGTGTCTTTCTAGTGCTTGCAATAACTCTTCCATATAATTGCTAAGCCACATTTGTCTCCCGGAGTGAGTGTGTTTCCTTTAGTATTTTTCATCACATTAGACAGTGCATTGGAGTTGTTATTTTGGTGTTGTTAGGAATCCCAACCAAGCCCCACCAAAAACCCTGTTTGCATTGTGATACTTGATAGCTCGGATTATTCTCTTCTCACACCAAAGCACATTATTCATTGCTCCTTGTTGGTAAGTTGATCCTTTTCACTCTTGGAACATTAAGTGAAGCCATCTTTGCTTGGTTATGAGTGAGTTGTGAGAGAACACCACAACCTATTATTATTTTGTTTCACTAACAAATTAATCAATGGGTTTTCCTAGTGTTGATGCTTGCAGTGCTACGTTTTGGAAGGAGGATGCTAGTGGCATTCCAGCAAAATATTTGTTCCACTTTATAGCAGACATCAAGGAAAGTCAGGTTACTATTACCCTTGATAAAGGTACACGGTATAATTTTGTTACTCCTGAGGTTGTTGAAGAATTGCAGCTGGTTCCACACACATGTGATCCATTTAGGTTACCTACATATGATGATGAACTTATTATTACTCACATAGTTTTTATTCCTTTAACCATTCATGGCCATAAGGAGAAAATTTTATGTCATGTGATGCCTAGAGATATTATTTGTTCTCATCTTTTGTTGGAACAACAATGGTGCACTAGATATAGAGTTAATTTTGATAGCCATTATCCTGATTTACAATTCTTTTGGAACAATAAGAAAGATTGGATAATACATGCATGGCTTACAAAATTTCAAAGAATTAGACATCAACCCTTAATTTCTGCTCAAATTGTTGAAAAGCAAAGACTTGAAAAACTTGAGATGCAAAGACTTGAGCGTTTAGTTATGGGATTTGTCGAGGATGAGAAGGCATGTGAGATTGTTTCTACTAATGTAATCATGTCTACTCCTAGTGTTGTTTCTTGTGATATGCAGGTTACTTTTGAAGAAAGGGAGCCACATCAAGTACAACCTGCATCACCACTTGAGATAGATGAATTGGTACCTAATAATTCTGAGGAGGATGCTATTGATAAAGGTGCTAATTTCGTGTTAACCCTCTCAAGTATTGAATTATGTGAACCCACTAAATTGCTAGTTGATTCTTGTGAGTTAACAAGCATAGATAGTCCAACTACATGTGATAATGTGCTAATTTCGAAATTTAATCATGTGGTTTTGATTTCACATAAAGAAGTACTTGCTAAAATTTCACCTAATGATAATGTGGATTACATCATGTTAAATGAATCAATTAATGTGCAAAGTGCTATGAACAAGGTTGCTGAAATTTCATATGTCAATTCTATCAATTATGTTTCTTCTTTCACTTTTAACTTGATTGGTGACTATAACATGAGTGAAATTTTTATGGTGGATCGCATATGTATAACTTGTGATAAAGTGGCCGAATTGAACATTATGTTACCTTGCTTAGATGGTTTACAATTTCCTACATGCGAGCATGATTTTACACATATGTTTGGTTTGCCACAAAACTTGTTAAGTACATGTGCTAATAAATTATACTTCACTTATATTTGCAAATTGAGTTGCAACTTTCATAATGAGAATAATAAACTTGTTAACACCTTTGAGTGTACTACTAAAAATAAATTTGATCATATATCTTCTGTGAGAACACTTGATTTCATACTAAACAATAAAAATGTATATATACATGTCTCTCCTTTTGATCATGATTTTATGAGCTTCACTTATATTTGCAATTATGATTGCTATTTTATGAGATGCTATGCCAATTATGTGATATTTCCATACAAATTTCGTGGTCACATGTCATATGGACATTTTTATGATATGATAACAACTAACGCACCCCATTATAGATACATATATTGTGCATACACGTTGTTCTTTTTGTTTCTTCCACATTCAGTTTACCACAAGCCGCGGACGTCTTGTCTTGAAGATAGGGAGGATGATCAGGATATAATAAGGGTCCATGGTGAATGTACATGCTTGAGTTGGAAGGAAATATTGAGCCTCACTGATGATTATTATAAGGTGAATTCTTTCCTATTAATAAATATTGTTGGTGTTTATAAGAATGGTATACTACCTAAGCTATTGCATATGTATTAGCAGGGTTATTGATAACACAAACATGAATGGAGGAAGACCTCAAGGCATGCTGGAAAACAAGAGTACAAATGGTGAAAACAATTATTCCAGTGATGAAAGCAAATGTTCAAGTGTGGAAAAACAACTCCAGGAATGTTCTTTTACACTAAGTAATGGTGAAAGCAAGAGGAGGGCGCCCCATTGAAGATCAATGCGCCATATAGAAAGTCCTAATTCAATTAGGAATGGCCTGTATGCCATAATGGCCGAACCCCCTAAAGTTGGGTCGGTTTGTATCCCTTCCTAGTCCAAGTAGGAGTCCTAGTAGAGTCCTCCTAGTCCAAGTAGGAGTCCTAGTTGAGTCCTAGTCCTAGTAGGAGATGTGCTTGTGCAAGGAGCCCTCCACCTATATATACTCCCCACCTGCGTGTGGAAGAGGGAGAACAAGTTTATACCAAAACCAATGAAACCCTAGCCTCTAGTTTGTATTGCTGCTAAGCATACTACTTGAAGTTTACCCTGCAAAGTTGCGTGATATCTTGTTATTCCATCTGGGAATAGGGGGATACAGGACCACTTGTGATCTTTTATTACTTTTTCAAGAGTGTGTAGTTGAGAATATCCAAAGAGCTTAATTGTTGTTGCATCTGGCAACAGAGGTCTGCTAAGTGAGAGGTCTCAGTGTAGCACTAGTTATCCACATATCAGAAAAATACAAAAAAAGAGAGAAGCTCATTGAGAAGATTGGGCCACCCCATATTACCCTAACAAAGAGAGTGAGCAAATCTAGGTCACCCAAGACACTTGCCACACTCCATATCACACATCGTATGACAACACACATGGTATGGAATACCATGTGGTGGCATTCAGACACTCTGGAGCCTCCCTTCGGAGAAACCATAGCCCCTTGGTGAAAAAGACGGAACTGCCGTTCTGGCCCCTCTACGTGAGCCGGAAGGGGGTAGCAAGGTGGAACCATTTGCTTGGTTGTGTTATATTAGGACCAAGTAACACCCAAGTAAATGGTAGGGCCAACCTCTTTGCAAGATTTCCCCCGTTCTGTCAGATCCGGGAGTTTCGGGCTCTAAGTAGTCGTGGAACCCGCTAGAGAGAATCCGACGCTTGTGAAGCCCTAACACAGAGAGTGAGGGAATGTTTAGAATCCAAGACCCATGCCACACTCGAACAAATATGGTATGGCATACGATGTCCTGTGGTGGCATTCATACGCTCTGAAGTCCCTCTCCGGGGAAACCCTAGCCCCGTTGGGGAAAAACGGAACTACCGTTCTAGCCTCTCCGCGTACATGAGCCTGAAGGGGGTAGCAAAATGGAACCGATTGCTTGGTTGTGTTAGTTTAGGTCCAAGGAATACCAAATACAATGTTAGGTCCCACCTCTTGGCAAGATTTCTCCCGTTCTATCAGATCCGGGAGTTTCGGGCTCTAAGTAGTCGTGGATCCCGCTAGAGAGAATCTGACGCTAGTGAAGCCCTAACACAGAGAGTGAGGGAATATTTGGAATGCAAGACCTATTCCACACTCTAACACATATTATATCGCATACCATGTAATGTGGTGGCATTCAGACGCTCCGGAGTCCCTCTCTGGGAAACCCTAGCCCTGTTGGGGAAAAAGACGGAACCGGCGTTCTAGCCTCTCCGCGTACATGAGCCAGAAGGGGGTAGCAAAGTGGAACCGATTGCTTGTGTTGTGGTGTGGAGAAGACAGATGCCATGGGATGGCTAAAGTTGGGGCCGATGGACGCTGGAGGTATCCGGGGAGGGATCGCACGGCGAGTAGCCGCGCGCAGGTAACACTGCAAACAACAAGATCTACCCAGGTTCAGGGACCTCGTGTGGAGGTAACACCCCTACTCCTGCCTACCTCTCGGTATGTATGTTTTCCGAGTAGCCACAGTAAAATGTTTGCCTCTTGGCCGAGTATCCACTCGGCTGTTCTCTCTAGGTCTAATGCTGGCTCTTGTAATAAATGCAATCTGAGGCAACGTCCCTCGCAGGAGGGGGCAGGGCACCTTATATACTGGTGCCCAGCCGAATAAAGAAAGACTATAAGTTACACTTGATGGGGCACGTGATAAGGGGTGGCCCAATCTTCTTAGTGAACTCACAGATAACTCCAGTATGATAACTAGTGCGCCACTAAGAACTCTCCCGGCTGATCCCTGATGCCAATGCAAAAGATAGCAACCCCAAGGATATTCTCAACTCCACACTCTTGCACAACTAATCCACCGACTACAAGTGGTTCTGTACCGTCTTATTCCCAGTGGAACAGCAGGTATCACGTAAAGTTTGCAGATGAACTTCCATATGAAAGGCTTACAAGCAGTTTCAATCTAGAGGTCTAGGGTTTTTGGGTTTAACGTAGTCTATCCTCTCCTATGCACCCAATGGGGTATATAAGAGAGGGGGTGCGGTCACAAGGAGGTTCCTTGCGCAAGCACCACTTCTAATTGGACTAGGACTCCTATACCTAACACAAGTGGATACAAACCGACCCCCACACAAGGGGTGCGGCCATATTGGTATAGAAACCAATCCTAATTGAACTAGGTCTTGTATATGGCGCATAGATACTCCTTGTGGGCGCCCTCCTCTTGCCTTGTTCATCTATGAGTGTGGAATAACATAATGGCATTGTTTTCCACACTTAGTGCATTTGACCTTGTGGAGGCACCATCCCCTTGTCATCATAACATTTGTTATTTGTTGTTTTCACCATGCTAGCACTTGTTTTCCATCTCCCCTTGTAGTCCATCTCCATCCATGTGTATCTCCTCTCCATGATCTCCATTCATGTTTGTGTTATCAATAATCCTGAGAATACATAAATGCAATGACTTAGGTAGTATAAAGTTCTCACAATCATAAACATTATACTCAAGTAGGAGTGAATTCACCTGTTGTTGTAATAGCTTGGTTCTTGATATTGTCATTGGACCAATCCTTACTTCATTAGCTTGTATAGGAACATCCTCATGTGTAACAATAGGTGAAGAGCTAGGGATGTCCTCATCATCCTCCCCCTCTTGAAAAGGCATCGACCTCGATGCTAAATCATCTCCATGGTAAGGTGTCAAATCAGCCACATTAAAAGAATTACTAACGCCAAACTCATCAATTGGGAGGTCAATCTTGTATGCATTATCATTGATCCTTGAAATAACTTTGTAAGGACCAGCTCCTCTAGGCATCAACTTTGATTTTCTCAATGTGGGAAATCTATCTTTTCTAAAGTGTACCCACACCATATCTCCTGGCCGAAAAATGACTTGTTTCCTCTTCTTGTTCACCCTCTCGGCCACATGCTTTCCTCTCTTTTCTATAGCCTCTTTTGTTTTCTCATGTATCCTCTTAACAAAATCAGCCCTCTTTGATGCCTCCATATTAATTCTCTCATGTAAAGGAAGTGGTAATAAATCAAGAGGAGTAATAGTCTGGAAACCATAAACCACCTCAAAAGGACATAGTTGAGTAGTTGAATGCACAGCTCTATTATATGCAAATTCCACATGGGGCAAACACTCCTCCCACTCCTTCAAATTCTTCTTGATCATACCTCTTAGCAATGTAGACAATGTTCTATTAACCACCTCAGTTTGTCCATCAGTTTGGGGGTAGCAAGTAGTAGAAAATAATAGCTTAGTGCCAAGCTTACCCCAAAGTGTCTTCCAAAAGTAACTCATGAACTTGACATCTCTATCTGAAACAATGGTTCTTGGCACTCCATGTAATCTCACAATTTCTCTAAAGAATAAATTTGCAATGTGAGAAGCATCATCACTCTTGTGGCAAGCAATGAAGTGAGCCATCTTTGAAAATCTGTCCACGACCACAAAGATAGAATCATGTCCTCTTTTTGTCCTTGGCAAGCCCAAAACAAAATCCATACTTATGTCCTCCCATGGTGTACTAGGTGATGGCAATGGGGTATACAATCCGTGGGGTTTGAGCTTGGATTTGGACTTGTTGCAAGTAATGCACCTTTGCACCAATCTATACACATCTCTCCTCATATGTGCCCAAGAGAAATTTTCAGCCAACATAAGCAATGTCTTCTCTCTTCCAAAGTGTCCCATCAAACCTCCACTATGAGATTCCTGTATCAAAAACAAACGCAAAGAACACTCGGGAATACATAATTTGTTAGCTCTAAACAAGTACCCATCATGTATATGAAATTTTTCCCATGCCTTAACATTAGTACATTTATTAAATGGCATAGAAAACTCATTATCTTCATCATATAAATCTCTAATACCCTCCAAACCTGAAACCTTAATTTCTAAATTTGAGAGTAACATATTTTTCCTTGACAAAGCATCAGCAACCACATTATCCAATCCCTTTTTATGTTTTATGATGTATGGAAAAGATTCAATAAACTCAACCCATTTAGCATGTCTCTTATTCAAATTATTTTGGCACTTTAAAAATTTCAATGCTTCATGATCACTATGTATAATAAATTCTTTAGGCCACAAATAATGTTTCCACACCTCTAAAACTCTCACAAGTGCATATAATTCCTTATCATAAACAGAATAATTCAATTGTGCACCATTTAATTTTTCAGAAAAATAGGCAATAGGTTTCTTTTCTTGCATGAGCACACCTCCAATACCTATGCCACTAGCATCACACTCAATCTCAAGTTGTTTATCAAAATTTGGAAGCATAAGTAGTGGGGCCGAAATCAACTTCTCTTTTAAAGTATCAAAAGCAATATCTTGAGCAACACCCCATTCGAAATTAACACCCTTTTTAGTTAGATCATTTAAAGGGGCAGCAATTGTACTAAAATTAGGCACAAATCTTCTATAGAAACTAGCAAGCCCATTAAAACTTCTAATTTGACTCACATTAGTTGGAATTGGCCAATTTTGAATAGCTTCAATTTTTGATGTATCAACTTCAATACCATGCTTAGAAACAACATAACCAAGAAATATGACCTTATCTTTGCAAAAAGTGCACTTCTCAAGATTACCATACAATTTATTATTTCTTAGCACTTGCAAAACTTGTCTAATATGATCAATGTGTTCATAACCATTGTGGCTATATATGAGAATATCATCAAAATAAACTACCACAAATCTACCAATAAAGTCTCTCAAAATATGGTTCATTAATCTCATGAAAGTACTAGGTGCATTAGTTAACCCAAAAGGAATTACTAACCACTCATATAAACCAAATTTTGTCTTAAAAGTAGTTTTCCATTCATCCCCCTCTTTCATTCTTATTTGATGGTATCCACTACGCAAATAAATTTTAGAGAAAAGAGTAGCACCACTTAATTCATCTAACATGTCATCTAAACGTGGTATAGGATGACGATAACGAATAGTGATGTTATTAATTGCTCTACAATCTACACACATGCGCCAAGTACGATCTTTCTTAGGAACCAAAATAACGGGGACAACACAAGGAGAAAGACTAACTCGAATATAACCTTTATCTAGTAGTTCTTGTACTTGCCTTTGTATCTCCTTTGTTTCTTGTGGATTGGTTCTATAAGGAGCTCGGTTTGGGAGAGATGCTCCGGGAATTAAATCAATTTGATGCTCAATACCTCTCAAAGGTGGCAATCCCGAAGGCACATCTTGTGGAAAAACATCCTCAAAATCCTGCAAAACATGAGAAACACCAAGAGGAATAGGGGTCATATCATTAGAAACCAAAATATCTCCCTTGTGAATAAGCACAATAGGGACTAGTGTAGGATCATCCCTAAATTCCCTCAAATCCTATTTAGTGGCTAACATGCATAATAGGTTCTCTCTCTTTTTACCACTCGAATTGGTTTTACTATCACTCCCCATGGCTGTATTTTTGGCGTTCCCTCATCCCTCTCTCTTTCTTTTTCCACTTTCCTATCAATTTTGGATTGGGACTCTTGTAGAATTTGTTGTGGAGTCATAGGCCTCAAAATAATAGTCTTCCCATTATGATATAGCTCATAAGTATTTGCCCTTCCTTCATGCTTCACACTTCTATCAAATTGCCAAGGTCTTCCCAATAATAAGTGGCAAACTGTCATGGGCACCACATCAAACTCAATAATATCTTTGTAAGGTCCAATTTGAAACTCCACTCTCACCATATAAGAAACCTTCATTTGTCCCATGATACTCAACCATTGGATATGATAAGGAGAAGGATGTGGTATATATTTCAAATTGAGTTTTGCACATAGATCTTTGCTAGCCAAATTCCTGCAACTCCCTCCATGAATAATGACTTTGCAAGCCATGTTAGGACCAATAATAGCTTTGGTTTGAAAAAAATTGCACCTTTGATGTTCAGGAGTAGGCACCACACTCAATGAATTTTGTGTGCAAATAATAGATGGCATAGTAGTAGCATAAGCATCCAAAGGAGTATCACTCAAATAGCCATCATCATCATCAATGTCATTAGGATCAACATCATTACCTGTCTCATACTCATTGTTCTCATTGATCACCATCACTTTTGTATTTGGACAATCCCTCTTGAAGTGCCCCTTTCCTCCACAAGTGTGACATGAAATATCTCTAGTCATTGAAGTAGAAGCACTTGAACCCGTGGTACTCACACTAGGTTGTGATGGTTTCTTTGCAATAGAGCTCGGGTTTAGAAGAATTAGCACCTCGAAAACTTGAAGATGGTGGTGGTGGAGGAGGTGCACTAGGCATAGAAGATGATCTCATGGGAAATCTAGCTCTTGTCCTTGTAGTATTTTTTTCCTCCTCACTAATATGTGCTTCGGCCTCCCTTGCATGATGTAGCAACTCATGTATATCATTGTATTGATGATGCCTAACAATTCCTTTGATTTTATAGTTCAAACCCGAAAGGAACCTTTGCATTGTTTGCTCCAATTGTTCTCTCTCACGTGCCCTTTGCATAATTAACTCCATCTCTTGATAATAAGCATCAACACTCATAGTTCCTTGCCTCAATTATTGCAATTGATCAAATTGTTGCCTTATGTAATTTGGTGGAACAAATCTATCCCTCATGACTCTCTTCATGGTGTTCCAAGTGACAATGGGTAATTCTCCATCTTCTTGCCTCTTTCTCACAAGATTATCCCACCATCTAAGAGCATATCCATCAAACTCAGAAGATGCCAACTTGATCTTTCTATCCTCATTGTAGTCATACATTCTCCATAGCTTCTCAATTTTCAATTCCCATAGCAAATATTCTTCCACATCCATAGTATCAAAGCTGAAAGAAGGAATTGAGAATTTTGGCTTACTCAAACCATCCTCTCTCGGATTGTCTTGAATCACATTATTGGGCACTCTCCTTGGAGCAAAATTAGGGGCTCGGCCTTGATGTCCATCATGGCATCTTTCTCCTCTAGCTCGGCCATGATTAATATTCCTTGCACCAAAAGCTTCTAAACCATTATTAGCATCACTATGGACACTAGTATTGTCATCGTCCACAAGAGGCAATCTTTCTTGAATCATGGTTTGAAGTCCAGCAAGGGTACTAGTCATTTGAGCAATGGAGTCATTGATTGATCGCACTTCCCCTCTATTAGTCTCGGCCAATTTGTGAGTGGCCTCCATCTTGGTCTCCATAGCTTGGAGAGCCTCATATAAGGGATCACATGCATCTTGGAAAATTGCTTGAGTCCATTATGGTTGTCCAATATCTCCTTTGCCAAAACATCCCTAAGAGCCTCATACTCTCTCCAATTAACTCCCTCCTTATGGTCCTTCTTTTGCTGCACAAGATCACCACTAGAAAGATCCATTAGTAGGTTAGTGTAATAGAAACAAGTATAGGTTGTGGTGCCTCTCACAACTCACTCAAAAATCTAGCAAGACAATAGGATATCTTAACATTCCAAAGTGAATAGAGATACTTACCACAAGTAGAGGAAATTAAAGTACTTTGGTGTGAAGAAGAGAATACCCAGGTTTTTAACTCTCACAATAGCAAACAAGGTTATTTAGTGGGGCTTGGTATGGATACCTAACAATCACCAAAGTAACAATCCTATTTGCTGTCTTTGTGAAGATATAAAAATACCCAAGGAAACTCACACAATAATGGAGACAAATGTGGCAAAGCAAATATATGGATGAATTTTTGCAATGCACTAGAAAGTCACTAGCTAGGCTCTTAATTGACAGGCACAAGATTGCTCAATGAAAAACCAAGTGTCACAATGGCAAGCTCAACTAGTAAACAATAGTAATGATATGGCCTCTTTGCACTTTGCTCTTTTTCTCTTTTCTCTTTTTTTTATACTTTTGCTTTTTCTATATTTTTTTGTATTTTTCCAATGGCCTTACACTAATCTAGGAGCAATATTAACCAATAAACAAGTGAACACAATGGTGGTGATGAAAATGAGCAGCCTGTCAGAGCACAAAAATAGCTATACTTGTGGGCAAGTTCCTATTAAAATGCTGTAGAAAGTCTGTGGCTAAGGTTCACAAGATATGGATGTATTGGTCCTAGTGAGAAAACAGGGAAAAACAAAGAAAAACAGAAAAAATCTAGGTGAAAATGCTTACTCCAAACGCTCACGGCAGCAAAAAGATCTCACGGCAGCAAAACAGGCAGTTTTCTGTGCCACGGCCGCGCGCAGGACACCAAACAGCCAATTGGTAACCGTGTTACACGGAAAATCAGTGCGCGCGTGTGTTACGTGTAGACAGCAGAGCGCGGCAGCGTTTTGCGCTGTTTCCGTGCCGCGGCAGCGCGCTGTGCTTGCGGTGGTGTGCTATGTTACGCGCGCGGGGGCCGTTTTGTAAGCGCGTTACAGCCGAATCCGAGAGCGACTAGGGCTCGGTAGCGAGGAAGTGGCGGCAGCGTTTTTGGGCGAATCCGTGCCGCGGCAGTGCGCGAGGGAAAATATGGTAAGCGTGATGCGGTGGGTGGGAGCGATTTGGTAAGTGTGCTGCGGGTGGAATCCGAGTGCGGCTAGGGTTGCGGCACGGCAGGAAATCGAGCAAATCTCTGCCGCGGTAGGAATTGGAGGTGGACTCGGATTGGATCAACACAAGGTAACTAGCAGCGGATTTTTTTGTAGTTTTTGATAGAATTTCGACCAGGGGAACAAAGAACCCTAACCCTAGCCGAAAAGATGAAAACTAAAAAGATAAAAAGCAACACAAATCTAATACAAAAATAGCACTAGTAATTGAAAAATAAGGTGATATCTAGGCTATGACAAGAACTAAAACTATTTTTGTGGGGCAATTTTCAGGATAGGTAATAAAAACACTCAAACTAAAGGGAAATTTGATAGCTCACCGAGGCAACCTGTAAATCTGATACCAAGATGATAAGGGGTGGCCCAATCTTCTCAGTGAACTCAGAGATAACTCCAGTATGATAACTAGTGCGCCACTAAGAACTCTCCCGGCTGATCCCTGATGCCAATGCAAAAGATAGCAACCCCAAGGATATTCTCAACTCCACACTCTTGCACAACTAATCCACCGACTACAAATGGTTCTGTACCGTCTTATTCCAAGTGGAACAGCAGGTATCACGTAAAGTTTGCAGATGAACTTCCAGATGAAAGGCTTACAAGCAGTTTCAATCTAGAGGTCTAGGGTTTTTGGGTTTAACGTAGTCTATCCTCTCCTATGCACCCAAGGGGGTATATAAGAGAGGGGGTGCGGCCACAAGGAGGTTCCTTGCGCAAGCACCACTTCTAATTGGACTAGGACTCCTATACCTAACACAAGTGGATACAAACCGACCCCCACACAAGGGGTGCGGCCATATTGGTATACAAACCAATCCTAATTGAACTAGGTCTTGTATATGGCGCATAGATACTCCTTGTGGGCGCCCTCCTCTTGCCTTGTTCATCTATGAGTGTGGAATAACATAATGGCATTGTTTTCCACACTTAGTGCATTTGACCTTGTGGAGGCACCATCCCCTTGTCATCATAACATTTGTTATTTGTTGTTTTCACCATGCTAGCACTTGTTTTCCATATCCCCTTGTAGTCCATCTCCATCCATGTGTATCTCCTCTCCATGATCTCCATTCATGTTTGTGTTATCAATAATCCTGAGAATACATAAATGCAATGACTTAGGTAGTATAAAGTTCTCACAATCATAAACATTATACTCAAGTAGGAGTGAATTCACCTGTTGTTGTAATAGCTTGGTTCTTGATCTTGTCATTGGACCAATCCTTACTTCATTAGCTTGTATAGGAACATCCTCATGTGTAACAATAGGTGAAGAGCTAGGGATGTCCTCATCAGCCCGCCTAATGCAGGACAGCGCACGCCTCCAGCTTCTCGCTGACGCGGGTGCGGGAAGTCGCCACGCCGTTCGGCAGATGGGACATGTCCACCCTGTGAGTGACATAGAGTAGGCCCCTAGGCATGTCATGTCCCCTCTGTCAGTGACAGGACTTGACAGGTGCCTACCTCACTGTAGCCACGCCGTAGCGCGGATAATCACGCGCTCCATAAGTTGAACCGCACGCCTGTACGGCTACAGGATACACGGGATCCTGTCAGAACGGCTCCATTGACTTCTTGCCCGAGTAGGAACGCAGCCCATCTACTCGGACCACTTGATCGCTACCCGGTCAAATACAAACTTGCTCAATATCGCCTCTTGGCCTTCAATACTTATGACCGGATAAAGACTACCTGGTAGAGGGTACCCGGGTAGCCACCAACCCGACCAACAGTACTCTGATCTTCGCCTTTATCACTTGCCTTACCCCTACTCAAGGGTAGCCCCCCGACATTAGTCCCCGAAGCTGGTAGAGTCCAGCGAACTTGTTCACAGGGCCCTGCCAGCTTAAACCAAATTGTCTTCTCGAAGAAGTAACACCGAGTAGCACCTCAACTTGAACCAGTAACTCCTTCTCAAATCTCTCCAACTGTGTTACGAGATAACCTTCCTGGTAGCCGAGTAGAGAAATCTCTCTACTGAGCTGCCGAGTAAAATGACTTGGTGAAATTTCAAACACGATCCCGCTGGATCAGACCAAATCCACCTCTCCGTGTCGCTAATGGGCACGTGTCAAGCCCCCGTGCCCCCGACGCCTCGGTGCCAGGGACACAGGAGGCCACGCGCCGTTCACTGCAACTAGGGCCCACAGACCGTTAGGTCACGTCAAGCGGTACTCGAAAGCCCACGATCTGGGACGTGGGATTCACTGCGCCCGTTACGCGCGCGTTTCGCGCTGTGTGCGCTTCTAACGGGCAGTTAACCCGCGGCGCACGATCAATGCCCACGATCAATCCATCAGTAACGGCAGTTCGCGGCGCGAGATAAATACCCCCGCGCCGCCCACTTCTCCTTTTTCCCCGTTCCTTTCCAATCTTGCTCTCGCCTCGCCTCTGTCGCCGCCGTCGAGCACAGCGCCACCGCGAGCACTCACCGCGCCACCGCGAGCACTCTCTGCGCCACCGCTACATGCATAGCAAGAGATAGAGAGAGAAGCGCATCTGCGCAACTCCGTCGAGCTTCAATCTCCACGAGTTCTTCCTCTCCGACAGCCATCTGCTTCCATGGCGCCTGGAGATGATGCAGTTCCCGCCCGAGCCGGCTGGGAGGGCTCGGACGTGACCGCGGAGGACTGCCAATGGCTGGTCAACACACGCCGCATCCCTCCCGGCGTCGTCTGCCGGCCTCCTGGCAAGGAGCTCATTCCGGAACCCGAAGAGGGTGAGTACGTGGTCCTCTTATCCCATTTCAAACGCGACTTCGGCCTTCCATCTCCCAATTCTTCTCTGATTTTCTCCGCCATTTTGGCGTTCAACGACACCATCTCTTACCAAACGCAATCGTGATGCTCTCCACACACGCCACCGTGTGTGAGGCCTTTCTGGGTGTCTACCCAACCATCCACACCTGGGCAAGGTATTTCTTCCTCCGTAGACAAAAGATTCCAAATCCCGGCAACACTTCCGCTCCTCGCGTGATGACCCAGACGGGTAGCGCGATGATGTTGCAACGCCGCACAGGACACCACCCAAGAGTTCGCGGGCTGGATACCGTGCGCAAGTGGCAGCGCGGGTTCCTGTACGTGAAGAACGTACCCGCCGAGGAGGGGAATCCCATAGAACACCGGATAGGGCTCCCGAAGTTCGTCAACGCGCTGCCCACCGGGCAGAACTGGGGCTACGACCCGAAGTAGACTGTGCCAGACGTCCTCCAGGTCGAGAAGCGCCTGACCGAGCTGGTGACGGCGGGGCTCATCCAAGACGACCCCATTGCTTGTTGGATCTCGCGCCGAGTACTCCCGCTCCAGCACCGAGTGCACAAGATGTGCTACATGGGAGGTGCTCGTGACTGTACCCGGACGACGACCTTCGAGCTCAGCACAGCGGAGGTGCCATCTGGGCCAGGTCCATAATGTCGACCTCGCTCACCGAGAACTGGGCTTACGGCTTCATGCCGTATAGCCGCACCAAGAAGATCACTCAGGTCGGTGCTCTATGCTTTGTGTTTGCACTCTGATACCGAATATGTAGTCTCTCAGCTTTGTATGCTTTGTATTTGCATGTTGTACCGAGTAGGTCCTCATACCTATCTCCCTGGCTTCATATGCTTTGTGTTTGCACGCCGTGCCGGGTAGAATTACTTAACCTAATATGTTTTGTGTTTGCATGTTACTCCGAGTAGAAATTCTTAGCTTAATATGCTTTGTGTTTGCATGCTATTCCGAGTAGAAACACTTAGCTGAGAACTCAACTCCCTGTGCTTTATCTTTGCCTCAACAACACATCAACCGCCAGCGAGAAGAGGATAACGAAATCTTCGAAGCCAACTGGTCCAAGGACCGAGAAGAAGATGACACGACTGCATATGATACTCAGGATACCTTGTGTATCCCCAGGGCTACTCAGCCCGGTAAGTCCCGAGCAGATGCCGCTATTCGGGATTGGTCTGAAGATGATGAAGGTGACTGAGTTCACCTCTATGTTTGCTAGCAGTACCCTTTCACTCTCTTTCCTTGCTTGTTTTAACTCCTTTCTTCTTCTACTCTTCAGAAGATCCTGAGTTAGACGACGAGGAGGAAGTCCTGGTCGTCGATCCGCTATCGGTGGCCGCTCCCAATACTCGGAAGAGGGTGGGCAGTGGTTTGCAGACACCTCCCCCAAGAGATCTAAGAAGATAGTCGTGCCCAAGACCGGCGCTTCCAAGAAGAGGAAAGCCCCCACCCGCAAAGGGTAAGTGTTCCTCGGAGTACATCTTAACTTATTGCCGCTTCATGTTGCACCGTTCCCTTGGTTCCCTTCTCTGCTTTCTGATCCTGCCCTTTCCTTCCTCTCAGCGAGGCTCTTGACGCCAACGCCACCACCGTGTCAGCTTCTCAGACGCAGACAGCCCCGTCCCGAGAGGAGACTGTTGAGCTCTCGGATGACGATGAGAACCAAAAGCCACGCGGAAGGGCGCGTGCGTCCTCCCCAGTTGATGAAGAACAAGACGCTGGCACCAAGAACGACGGCGCCATGATAGAAGTAGATCTCACCTCCGAGCAGTCGCCGCCTGATGCGCAGCCAACTGCTCGGGATGCCGCCAACGACGAGATGCCGCCAACTCCTCCTGCCGCATCCGCGGAGGAGAACACTGAAGATGCTGCCGAGCAGCAGGATGATGCCGTCCTGGAGCGGCCAGACGCCACCCCCGAGCAGCAGCAAGACACCCATGCTGCAGAACAAGATGATCCCGCGGTCGGGTCGCGGGTAGAAGACACTATTGACACAAGGTCAGATCTCGCTGCGGAGCAGCGGGTAGAAGATAACGTGGTGGAGCCAACCCGCCAGGACCAAGTGCAGCCAGAAGCTGCACTGAGTAGCCGGCCTCCTGTGCCGCCAACTCTGCAGGTGACTCCACCTAGCGCACCTGTTCCTCCACCAACTCAATCAGCACCAAGACCTCCTCAACCTACTCTGCAAGTGCCACCACCTTCTCGGCCAGCCGCTACTCCAAGCACAAAGAAGATCACCAAGACGGGAGCCGAGGCAACCCGGATACAGCCGAAGCGCAGTGCTTCGCAGGCTGGGCAGCAGATGCCGTCTCCCAAGCCACGAGGTGAGCAGTCCGGGAAGCAGGTGAAGAGCACCCAGCTTATGCTTGTTCCGTCTGCTTCAAACGCCAACTCGGCTGCCTCCGGTGCCACCACTGGCCCCGTCGAGAAGCAGAGTGCTGATGCTAGCAGCAGCGCGTCGCGCACCTACCCCGTGTACATGATGACCCTGTCGCAGCGCCACCAGATCCCGCTATCCAAGGGAGAGAAGCGACTAGCCTCTCTCAAGGAAGGCCAAGCCGTGGGAACCTCCAAGTCCAAGGGGAAGAAGGCGACTCCCGAGCTCTTTTCTCGTGGCGAAGAAGATGAAGATATTGAAGAAGAAGGCCTTACTGCCATCTTGGACCGAGTAGGCTTTGTTGGTAAGGCCTGGAACAGCAAGGCGCACGGTAACCCCACTTGGAACGGTACCGAGTTGGGTCAGCTCGATCACTACCGCACCGACTGGAACAAGGCTAATGTAGGCTCTGTCGCCATGACGGTTGCCAGCCCTGCCTGCACCTTGGCCGGAAAGCTGTTCGTCATCCGCAAGAACATCGAGGACATCGAGCAGAGCTACGTGGTAAGTATTTCTTCTCCTTCTTGCATTTTCCGAGTTGCTGGTTTCTTCTTTCTCTTCTCTTTTTCTCTTTTCCTCTTGGTCATTCCCCCAGTCCCCGAGATTCGGGCCGAGTGAGTGAAGACTCAACCGAGTTGACATTTACTCGGGCCAAATCTCCAAACCACTTACACTTTCTCCCTTCTTCTCTGCAGGATAGCGTCCAGAAGAGGACCAGGGTTTTCCGTCGGCTACTCTGGAACCACCGCATCGCCAAAGATCGTATCCAGGATCTTGAAGCCGACAAGAAGGACAGCGAGGCGATGGAGCAGATGGCCCTAGAACGCACTCTCCAGATCTCTGAGGTCGAAGGTAAGCTTTTAGCATCTCGGTTTGCGCGTTTTGTGTCTACGCCCGTTTTTTGCTTTTTGCTTCATCGATGTCTTCTGTGTAGGCAAGCTCAAGGACTTGGTGGAAAAACACCGAGACTGCGAAGTTTTCGCCGCCTCTGCCCAAAGCAAGATCTCTACTCTGGAAGGTGAGCCTTCCTCTCTCTTTTCTGCAATTGTATCTTCCTACTTGGCTGATTTGCTGATAATAGTGTTCTTCTCGCAGAAGAGTATAAAAAATTCCAAGAGCAACACTTGCACTGCCTCACGCCTGATGAGGTGCAACAGCAAATGGTGGCCCGGGAATTGGAGATTGAGAAGGAGCGCAAGACCGAGAGAGATGAATACGAGAGGCTCCAACTCGATCTCCAAGCCGCGCTCCAAACTGCCATCAACCATGTCAGCGAGAAGAAGGAGCTCGAGAGGACATCCAAGGCCGAGAAGCAGGCACTTGATCTGGAGATCCAGGTGCTGAAGGATCGGAACTCGGCTCTCGAGACCCAGATCAAGGAATCGCGCCGCACCCATGCGAAGCATGTCTCAGACGAGACCGATTGGCATAGGAAACTGGGAGCAATTGTCCTTGAGATGGAATGTAAGTTGTCATTATCCGCTATCTTGTTTGCCTTTTTTCCCTCTGTCTTCTTCTATTCTGTTTTTCTTCTTCTCGGTTTCTGTTTCTGACCTAACTTTAGGCCCTGCTGATTTAGATGTCTTACCGGAACTCCGTGCCGCTGGCGCAACTGCTGCGAACAAAGCAAGGAAAGCCAGGGCAGCAATCGGTCTTGGCCTTGATGATGGATCCACCATCTCGGACCTTCTCGCCAATCTGAAGACACAGGTGCATTCCCTCAAGGGCCTGGGCACCTCCATGGTGGCCACATCAATCAACTTGCACACCCTGTTCTGCCAGAAAAGGAGGTCCCAGAAACATTCCAAGGAATTGTCGAGAACCTACGCGGAGTCAAGGCTGAAATCAAGAAGTGGCGTGCCTCCGCAGCTCGGGCAGGAGCTGACGAGTTGCTGCACTTCATCCTGAGCTGGTATGAGAACTTGGACCTCCAAAGGATCTGTGAGCGCCGCGAAGACTCCAAATGGACTAAGGAACCTGACTGCATCACTCTCCGAAAGGAGGTGGCCTACGAGATCGCCTCCTACGCCAAGACCAGCGTCTACATCGACGGCCTCACCGAGCCAGACACTGACGTTGGAGAAGACGATGATGACGAGGATGATGACGAGGACGATGACGAGGAAGAGGACTTAGCTGCATCCGAGGAGGGTGCCGGAGAGGAGGGAGCCGAGCAGGAGGAGACCAAGGAGACTGAGGAATCCGAGCAGCAGGGCAACACGGAGGAATCCGAGTTGGCCGCCAACGCTGATGCTGAGCAGCCGTAGCCTACCGCCCAGGAGGCCACCATCACCACCGAGATGGTAATCCCGGCGCCAGCTCCCGAGTTGGGCGTAACTGCTGCTACTATGGATGGTCTCTACCCGCTAGCCTCCGACTCTGCAACAGATCCCATCTCTGTGGCCACAGCAATCTCCGATCAAACTGCCTCTGCCAACACTGATGCGGACAACACGGGTTCTACTGTTGTGTAATCCCTGCAAGTTTTTATCTCCAAACTTTTATCAGATCCCCGGGATGCCGGGTGCATATGTAATCAGTACAATTAAGTCCTTTTCTACTCAGTTTTT
Organism: Alopecurus myosuroides; assembly: GCA_028641055.1. Taxonomy (NCBI): domain Eukaryota; kingdom Viridiplantae; phylum Streptophyta; class Magnoliopsida; order Poales; family Poaceae; genus Alopecurus; species Alopecurus myosuroides. Next base: position 376,034,875 of record CM054057.1, on the reverse strand, counting down.
AATTTAGTTAACAGTTTAGCAACTCTGGCTCAATGTCGGGTTGCGTTCTTATGCAAGTCCCCGAGTTGCATTTTTTATCCACTCATTCTTTTTGTCTCAGCTCTTACCTGCCACTTGTGGATTTTTTGGTAGTCGAGTCACAAGATTTCAAAGTTTGAGTTTCAAATACTTAGCCACTTAGAAAAATGCATAGTAACGCTGCCCACCACTTAGTCGAAAAGAGACAACAAAAAAAGAAAAGAACACCCTACTCGATTGCTACACTTCTCTTCTCCTTAGCAATTTTTCGTGTGCTCATTTACCTTTGGCCTGTTCTCTTGCTTGCCATGAAGCCGGCTTGCGGACAGCAGTAGAGTCGAAGAGTTGGCCCTTGGGTTTAAACACACTACTAGATATGCTTATGAAATTCTAAGTAGAGAAACCAAGTAGACAAAGTAAAACATAGTAAAACAACACAGAACAAATTTCGACAAGGGCAGTCCCCGAGTTTGAATTCGGAGTGCCAACTAGAATTTTAACTCGGTTGAGGAGATACATACAACTTTCTGCTCATGAATGAAAACGGCGGAGTAGAGCTACATTCCAGGGGCGCTTAGATTCCTCTCCAGCTCTATCCGGCCTATTCTTCTGGGGTGCCTGTGCGTCAACCAGATAGTAGGCATTATTGTGCAGAGCCTTGCTCACAATGAAAGGCCCTTCCCACGGAGGGGACAGTTTGTGCATCCCGGCCGTGCGCTGCACGATCCTAAGGACCATGTCTCCTTCTCGGAAAACCCTTGGGTTCACTTTCCGGCTGTGATAACGCCTCAAGTTTTGCTGATAGACAGCTGAACGTGACAGAGTTAATTCTCTTGCTTCTTCTAGCTGGTCAGCGTCATTTTCTCGAGCTTCTCTTGCCTCCGCCTCAGTGTAGAGGGTTATTTGGGGCGAGTCATGCTCTAGGTCAGTGGGCAACACGGCCTCAGCTCCATATACCAGGAAGAATGGTGTGTATCCGGTTGATCGGTTAGGGGTAGTCCTTAGACTCCACAACACCGCCGGCAACTCGTCCAGCCAACAACCAGGGGTTCACTATAATGGCTCCATTAGCCTTGGCGCTATGCCGGATAGCACCATGCCATTTGCTCTCTCAACTTGTCCATTGGAGGCCGGATGCGCAACAGATGCAACATCTTGCCGGATCCGCTTCTCTCTGCAGAATCTCGCGAAAGCACCCTCAGCAAAGTTTGTGCCATTATCAGTGATGATGTTGTGCGGGTAGCCGTATCTCAGGATCACATCCTTCAGGAAACTCACAGCTATGACTCCATCGCACTTCCGAATAGGCTTGACCTCAATCCACTTGGTGAATTTGTCAACCATGACCAAGATGTGAGTCATGTTGCCTCCAGCTGGCTTGAAAGGCCCCACCATATCCAAACACCAAACTGCAAATGACCAAGTAATGGGAATGGTCTTCAACTCGGAAGCTGGCATATGAATCTTACTTGCAAATCTCTGGCAGCCGTTGCACTTTCTCACAATATCTTCAGCTTGCTTCAAGGCAGTGAGCCAAAAGAAACCATGCCGGAAGGCCTTGTTGACCAAATCCCGAGAAGAGGCGTGATGCCCGCATTCCCCCTGGTGTATCTCCACAAGAATTTCTTCTCCTTCCTCTGGCTCAACGCAGCGTTGCAGCACGCCAGTAGGACTCCTTCTATGCAGCACCTTGTTGAGGATAGTGTAGCCCTTGGATCTTCTCTGTATTTGCCTAGCTGTGACCTCGTCGCTTGGTAAGGTGCCATCCGTTAGAAAGGATAATGTGGGCAGAGCCCAACTCGGTGTCTCCCGTGTGGGAAACACTGGTTCATCCACTTCCATTGGATCAGCCACCAAGACCTCTTCTGAGTTGGAGACGAGTCCCTGAGTCCCCGAGTATTCAGAAAGGACCCCGTCGATGAATGCGACAGTCCCCGGGTTGAATGGAGTAGTCCCCGGGTTGCAGGTGCCAGTCCCCGGGTTGGAGACGGCAGTCCCCGGGTTCTCCTTCGCAGCCTCCCAGTCAATATCCATTGGAACGGCTTCCTCTCCTGGCAGAGAAGGAACAAATATAGACTCCGAGTTGGGGGATGGCTTGATGGATGGCTTTCTCAAATGCTCCAAGGCAATCCCAACCGGGATGAACTGCCGAGAAGACCCCAACTTGGACAGCTCATCAGCTGCATTATTTTCAGCTCGGTGTATATGCTGGAACTCACACCCTTCATAGAAACCAGTCATGGTTTGCACCAGAAACCGATAGGACGCCATGTTGGCATCCAGAGCATCCCAGGTGCCGGATACCTGCTGCACCACCAAATCCGAGTCGCCAAAGAAGATAATACGCTGCACACCAATCTCCTTGGCTACCTTCAAGCCATGTACCACGGCCTCATACTCGGCCACATTGTTAGATGGCTTGAAATGAATCTGCAGCACGTATTTGAGTTGATCTCGCTTGGGTGACGTAAGCAATACGCCAGCACCAAGGCCTTCCTTCACTTTGGAGCCATCAAAATGCATCTTCCAGTAGTTGGTTTCCGGCAAGGGAGGCTCATACTGCACCTCAGCCCAATCCACTAGAAAATCTGCCAGAATCTGTGACTTGATGGCTTCTCTTCTCGCGTACAGAGGAGCGTACGCGGCTAGCTCGATTTCCCACTTGGCTACCCGGCCGCTTGCTTCCTTGTTGCCCATGATATCCGAGATATGGGCAGAACTCGACACTGTGATGGGATGCTCATGGAAATAGTACTTCAGCTTCTTGGCACCCAAGTACACGCCGTAAGTCATCTTCTGGTAGTGCGGGTAGTTCTGCTTGGACCTGGACAGCACCTCACTGAGATAGTACACTGGCCGCTGCACAGTCTTGCCTTCCTCTTCTCTCTCCACCACTATCACCACACTGACTACCCGGTTGGTTGCCGCAATGTACAACAACATTGGCTCTTTGGGTAGCGGACTAGCCAAGATGGGAGCGCTACCCAGCATGGCCTTCAGCTCCTTGAATGCCACATCATCTTGTGGTGTTCAGACAAACTTGTCACTCTTCTTCATGAGTTGGTAAAGAGGCAAAGACTTCTCGCCCATTCTGCCCAGGAAGCGGCTCGGAGAAGCCAAGCACCCGGTGAATTTCTGCACATCCTTCAGTGATCTCGGCAAAGACATGCTCTCTATAGCTTTTATCTTTGAAGGATTGGCTTCAATGCCCTGACTGGATACCAAGAAGCCGAGTAACTTGCCAGTCGGGACGCCAAAGGTGCATTTAGTCGGATTCAACTTCATCCTGTACTTGCGCAAGTTGGCAAAGGTTTCCTCAATATCACTGAGCAGAGTATGTGTTTTATTCGTTTTGATGACAATGTTATCTAGGTACACCTGCACATTTTTGCCAATTTGATCGTGCAAGCATTTCTGCATGCATCTCTGATAGGTAGCCCCAGCATTCCGCAACCCAAAGCACATGACACGATAGCAATAAGCCCCGTACGGGGTAATAAAGGCAGTTTTTATTTGATCATCCGGGTTGAGAGCTATCTGATGGAAGCCAGAGTAGGAATCAATGAAAGAGAAAAGTTCACATCCAGCAGTGGAATCGATCACCTGATCTATGCGGGGCAACGGGAATGGATCCTTGGGGCAGGCCTTGTTCAGGTCGGTGTAGTCCACGCACATGCGCCATGCGGTATCGGCCTTGGGGTCCTCCTTCTTCTTCTCAACCATGACCGGGTTGGCTAGCCAATCCAGACGCAGCACCTCCATGATAAATCCACTGATCAACAACTTGGTGATCTGGTCACCGATGGCTTTCCTCCTCTCATCACCAAAGCGGCGCATAGCCTGCTTAACCGGCTTGGCATCATGCCACACATGTAGCAAGTGCTCAACCAACTCCCTCGGGACACCCGGCAGATCCTCATTGGACAATGCAAAGACATCCCGATTCTCACAGAGGAAGTGGATGAGCTCGCTTTCCTATTTCTCTCCCAACCCGGCGCCAATGATGGCAACACGGTCTGGGAACTCAGGATCAACCTGGACCTTCTTTGTCTCCTGGGACGCCTGGAAAGCCGTCCCGTACTGGGAACCCGGCATGCCAGGCGCACCACCTTGCGCCGCTTGAGCCATAGCAACCACCTCATGGATCTTCTTCTTCTCGGCAGCAATGACCATGGACTCCGCCAGCTGAGAACTCGCAGACGCGCATTCCAAGGAACGCTTGTAATCACCCGAGATGGTGATGACACAATTGGGACCAGGTATCTTCATCTTCAGGTAGGCAGCATGGGTAGAGGCCATGAACTTGCTGAGGGCAAGCCTACCGAGTAGAGCATGGTAGGGTCTCTAAAGATCAACTACTTCAAACTGCAGGCACTGGGTGCGGCAGTTCTCCCTGGTGACGAATAGGACATCCACCCAGATGCGGACGATTGGAGCACAAGATACTCCCGGCACAATGCCATGGAATGTGGTCCTGTTGGGTAGCAGCATGTTCTCGGCGAGCCCAAGCTTCTCTAGTGTATCCCGGTACATGATGTTGATGCTGCTGCCGTTATCTATCAGCACCTTGCTGAACCTGACATTCTTATGAGTTCCCAAGAAGGTGGGATCCACCACTAGAGCATAGCTACCCGGGTTGGGCATCACCTTGGGATGATCAGCTCCGGACCAAGTAACATCTTGGTCGCACTAGTGCAGGTAGTGAGGCACAGCCGGGATCACTGCATTTACCTCCATCGCACGCCTGTGCAATGACTGCTTGTCGTCTGGCTCAGTCGTGAAGATCATGTAACTCTCGTGGTGTTCCTGGTACTGGTTGCGGTCTCCACCACCATTGTTGTTGTTGTTGTTGTTGTTGTTGTTGTTGTTGTTGTTGTTGTTGTTGTTCCTGTTGTTGTTGTTGTTGTTGTAGTTGCGGTTGTTGTTGTTGTTGTTGTTGGTGAAGTTGCGGTTGCCATTGTTGTAGTTGCGGTTGGCTCCCTGAGCCACTTGGTTCACATTCTCCCTTCTCGGATTCACTACAGGCCTGGGAGCATATGCCTGAATAGGCTGCACATTGGCATTCACAGGCGGCAGAGGAGGAGGAGGGGGCAGCTGACCAACGTCCTCATCCTTGATACGGTCCCACCAGCTACACTGCCGAGTAGTGTGGTTGGCTAGCCTACTCGGATGCCGAGTATGGAAGCTGCATGGCCCAACCTTCATGTTCTCAAAGATAAAACTCGGGGCAGGATCGGGGTTGCCGCTACCCTGCTGGGGAGCATTGTATGGCTTCTTGATGCCTTGGCCCTCATTCTGGTTCTGCCCGTATTGGGCTCCAGCAGTTTTTTGCCTTTGGCTACTCCCAGCAGCCGCAGGGCCTTGGATCACAGCATTCACCTCCTCGGGGTCATACCGAGTATCAATGCGGTCACCTCTGCGCTTGTTTCTGAAGTCATTGCGCCTGCTGCTTCATGGTGCTTCCTTCTCGGCTCAACATCGAGCAGAGGCTGAGTAGGGTCTCCGAGTGCATACATATCTACAATCTTGATTGTCTCGGCGAGCGTACTCGGCATCTCTCTCTGCAGCTTCTTCCACAGCATGGTGCCATGCCTACAGCCTTGCGCGAACCAAGCGATTGCCTGTGACTCATTCACACCCTCGCAGGTGTTCCTCAGTGTGCTCCACCGAGTAAGGTACTCGCGGTCAGTTTCCTCTTCTCGCTGCTTGCAAGCAGACAGTTGCTGCGGCCTATTCGGCCTCTTGTACGTGCTGGTGAAGTTGCTGAAGAAGGATTCCGAGAAGTCTAGCCAGCAGTTGATGCTATCTCTTGGCAAGTTGTTGAGCCAAATCCGAGCAGGGCCCTCCAACATCTGCGGAACATACCGCACAGCCTATCTCCTGTTGCCGCCCGCAATGTGCACAGCGGTAACATAGTCACTCAGCCAGTCTTCCGGCTTGGTGCTGCCATCATAGCACTTGGTCCCCCTAGGCAGCTGAAACTGTTTCATGGACGCCTCCTCCATGATGCGGCGACCAAAGCAATCTGGGCCGGGTGGCCCCTTGTTCTCGAGTTGCACATACCGATTGATCCGGTCCAGCTTGTATTTTGCGTCACTGGGATCCAGCATGTGGTCACCCAGACGGTCAGTGACATCTCTTGGGTCAGCATATCCGGCTAGCCCCATCGCCGAGTACCCATCATCATAGCGGTCTTCATGCACGGCTGTGGGTTGCACAACCGGATTGGCTGCTGGCATAGCCGCATGCGGCTGTGCTGCCGCTGGTTGCCGCACTTTTGGCTGAGCCGGGTTGGCAGCATGATGCCGCGATGGTCCTGCACGGTCTCCTCCTTGCCTCTTGCTGTGAGCTTTATTGGTTTGATAGCCTGCTCCTGCAGTGTTGTGTTTCTGACTGGGCTGCCGCGGCACAGCGTGCTGTTTTGCGGCGACAGTCGGGTCGTACACCTACATCTGTTTGTTCTTCCCAGAGTTCACACTCTGGTCCCTCTCATTTCCATGAAGCGGCGATGAGGCCTGATCCGTAGATCTGACCGCATGCAAGTGCACGACCTGAGAAGCCCCAGCACACGGATTGGCTTTCCGGAACTCCTCGTTCTGCCTGGCAGCCTCTAGCACTAGCTCATTGAGTCTATTCTGCTGCCTAGCGCGCACGTCGCCAGCGAGATGCGGCAACTCAGCAGCTACTGCCTCTGCAGCCCTAAGAGTTTTAGCGGGGGTGTTGTATCTCGGCCTACCAACAGTGTTCAAACTAGCAGATTGGCTAGCAGCGCTACCATCTCTAGCCAGCTCAGCGCCAAAGTTGCGACGAGTAGTGCCTAGCTTGCTAGGCAGCCTAGAAACAGGAGTAAAGCCATCCGCTATGTTGTACTCGTTTTGAGCTAGGTTAAGCTCAAGCCTAACCTTCTCCAGCTCCTGGGACTCCGCGAGTAGCGCTTGACGCTGCTGCTCGAGTTGCGCCTTCATGGCGGCGAGTTCCGCCTCGCGGCATGCCCAGCTGCACGGTAGCATCACCACGAGCAGCTGGTATCGCCGTAGACGTGGAAGGATCCACGTAACCCGGAATGTTGTGGGGCGCGTCGTAGGGCTTGTGAACCCTGGCGCCAGCAGGTTCCTCGATGACTCCCGCGGTAGCCGCCGCGCCTTTCCCGGCATCGATAGTCGGGCCTGTCATCATCACCTCCACGATGTCCGCAGAGCAGCCAAAAGGCTTCCCGCGGGCAGCGAGTACAGCAGGAGGATCTTTCGCGACGAGCACCTCCTCCGGGAACTCGCGGATGACGGTGGTGGCGACATAGACCAGATGTGTGCCGAAGGAGACCACCGAGCCGCCTGCCGGCACGGGCCTGCCGCCAAAATCTCCGGCGTTGTCGGTGACGAAGTCAAAGGAGCCGAATCTGTGGACAAGGCCACAGACCACGCGCTCCCCCGTAGCAGAAACGGGTCCCGTCCGAACATGAACTCCAGCCAGCGCCGCTGCTGGCCCCAAGATGGGCGCCAACTGTCGTGGTGTGGAGAAGACAGATTCCATGGGATGGCTAAAGTTGGGGCCGATGGTCGCCGGAGGTATCCGGGGAGGGATCGCACGGCGAGTAGCTGCGCGCAGGTAACACTGCAAACAACAAGATCTACCCAGGTTCAGGGCCCTCGTGTGGAGGTAACACCCCTACTCCTGCCTACCTCTCTATATGTATGTTTTCCGAGTAGCCACAGTACAATGTTTGCCTCTTGGCCGAGTAGCCACTCGGCTGTTCTCTCTAGCTCTAGTGTTGGCTCTTGTAATAAATGCGATCTGAGGCAACGTCCCTCGCGCAGGAGGGGGCAGGGCACCTTATATACTGGTGCCCAGCCGAATAAAGAAAGACTATAAGGTACACTTGATGGGACACGCCTACTGCAGGACAGCGCACGCCTCCGGCTTCTCGCTGACGCGGGTGCAGGAAGTCGCCGCGCCGTTCGGCAGATGGGACCTGTCCACCCTGTCAGTGACATAGAGTAGGCCCCTAGGCATGTCATGTCCCCTCTGTCAGTGACAGGACTTGACATACGCCTAGCTACCTCATTGTAGTCACGCCGTAGCACGGATAATCACGCGCTCCGTAAGTTGAACCGCACGCCTGTACGGCTACAGGATACGCGGGATCCTGTCAGAATGGCTCCATTGACTTCTTGCCCGAGTAGGAACGCAGCCCATCTACTCGGACCACTTGATCGCTACCCGGTCAAATACAAACTTGCTCAATATCGCCTCTTGGCCTTCAATACTTATAACCGGATAAAGACTACCGGGTAGAGGGTACCCGGGTAGCCACCAACCCGGCCAACAGTACTCTGATCTTCGCCTTTATCACTTGCCTTACCCCTACTTGGGGGTAGCCCCCCGACATCTTGGTTGTGTTAGGTTAGGTACATGGAACACCAAAGTAAATGGTAGGGTCCACCTCTTGGCAAGATTTCCACCGTTCCGCCAGATCCGGGAGTTTCGGCTCTGAGTAGTCCTGGAACCTGCCAGAGAGAACCCGACGCCGATGAAGCCCTAACAAAGAGAATGTGGGAATCTTGGTCATCCAAGACACTTGCCACACTCCATATATATCACACATTGTATGGCAACACATATGGTATGGCATATGTGCTGGCATTCAGACGCTCCGGAGCCCCTCTTCGGAGAAACCATAGCCCCTTGGGGAAAAAGACGGAACTGTCTTTATGGCCCCTCTACGTGAGCCGGAAGGGGGTAACACTGATGGAGGGATGGTAACCCGGTAGGCTCATGCCCAGGTGAAACCCGGCCCGAAGGAAATCGCACAAGACCCGGCCCAAGGTGGAGGAGTTTCTAGAAGGCCCAAGGGGAAGCGTAGGTCTTGTAACCCGTACCTTGAAGATCGCGATTAGGAAACTTAGGGTTGTGTGCAGTTTCCGGGTAGGATTCCGGGTGTGCCTTTTATAGGAAGCCAGAGAGTCGGGTAATATATAAACCGGCTCCAAGGGCAGAGAGACCAGAGAAAGTTCTTACCCAATATTCGAGTATTCTTATGTTACGAGAGCTAATAGTTGTAACCCTAGATCGGAGACTCGGCGACATTGCTGCGCGAGCTACCAGATCATCGGATAACATGATTTTCCCTGAGCTAAACCCTCTCCCAAACACCGGAGTCGATTTGCCCCAAAGTAAGTTACCTCAGGTAACGTCTGCCGTGATTATCCCACGACAGTTGGCGCCCACCGTGGGGCCTACGTCCAAGGGTGTTTACATCACGGGAGAAGCTCGGGATAGCATGAAGAACCTCGTCATCGTCAAGAGCATCACCAACCCTGAAGTAGAGAAGATGGTGGACGACTTTGGTTGGGGACCAGAGTCGGATCTGCTGGAAACCGGATCTATCGTCACGATCGGCCGGGTCAACGTCTTCGTCGGTATGGTATGTGCATCCGGTTCTATTCCCGATGATATTGAGTATGATTCTGTGTCAGGAGAAGCGACCTGCGTTTAGTCGGATGGAGAAGAATCGGTTGGGACAGCCGATCCGGAAGAAGAGCCCACCACGAAGAGGAAACAGCCGGAAGATCCAGTATGGACCCCGCGTGGCCGGGTTATAAGAGAAGATGATACCGAGTCTATCCTGCACCTGCTTGAAGACCGGTACGAGGAAGATAGCTGTGACGAAGAGGAATACGAATCTTCACCAGGCATCGCGCGCCGGGTTGCGGTCTACACAGCCCCTGCAATCAATCTTAATCAAGGGGATGTGTCAACGGCCGCGGTCGGAGCGGCGCGAGTGCTAGCCCAATAGCAGGCACCGGTTGACGGAAACCCGGTTATAGACCGGGTCGATGGAGAGTCGGCCTTTGTGACCAGTCATACCGGAGAAAGCGAACGGCAGAGGTGTAACACCCCAATTTTGCTAAACTAGGGTGTGTGGTGTTGTGTTCATCTCATACATGCATGAATCAAAAAATTTAAACCATGTTTTAACCAATTTATTTTGTGAATTTAATTGGTTGGAGAAAAACCCACAAAAAGCACTGATTTTGGTTCCCAAAAATTTGTGTTGAAAAATATTTCAAATACACCAAAGCAAAGCATGGTTTTGTTGGAAATTTCACAAGCTTTCCAAAAGTTATTTTTGCCAAATTTTTCCTTTGCAAAAAGGCCCTCAAATAAATGGTTTTTGTTCTGTTTTTCAATAGAAAAGGACTCATTTGCAGTTTTCAGAAAGGTCAGGGGTTTTTGTAAGTTGGTCTTTCCTGTCGTCTTCCTCCTGTCCGGCGACAGGAGGGCAACCGTGCCGCCGCCTCCACCTCCTGCTCACCTCTTTGCCGACGTGGAGGCCTGGAGGACCTCAGGAGACGTCCGCATCTAGCGCAGCTCGCAGAGCCCCCTCCCTCACTCGACCCCTCCCTCTCTGTATCTCCCTCCCGACCGAAACCCTAGCCCCGCTGTGATCCCTCACCGCCGGCGATTGGAGCCCTCCCGCGCCGCATCGACCATCTCAGGGGTTCCCCCATCGCCCCCTTGACCTCCACGAGCGAGAAGGACAGAGGAGGAGGCCGGAGGGCCAGGGATTTGGCCGCCTTCCCCGCGGACGGCCGAGCGCCGCCGTGGACCATCGCCGTTGCTCCTCACCTCCATCTGCCCTTCCGTCCCCTCCATCTCAACCACGGTGAGCGTTGCAACCTCCCAGTACCCTCCCCGTCCCTTCCCGTTGCCGTTTTCGCCGAGCTCACCGGAGCCCGTGGCCACTGTTGCCTTTCCAAGCACGGCGGCTCGCCGCCGGTGGCCTAATCGGGGCGGCGCCACCCCCTGTAGATGCGCCTCGCCGAGGCGAATCCAATGAGCCCAGCCTCGCTTGCTGGGGCTCGCTGGTTCGCCGCCGGCGACCACGGCTGCCTCCGGCCGGCCACTTGCTGGCGTCATCATGACGTCAGCGTGACGTCGCCGTGGGCCCGCACTGTCAGGTTCAAATGCGAGTTAATGAAAATGTTTAATAAATAGAAACAGTAACTGACACGTGGGCCCCTATTTTATAATTACAGAAAATGAATAAAAATTGTAAAATTAATATCTTCATTTCTGTTAATCAGAAAAATAAAATAAAAATAATGTTTTGTTCTGAAAAATGAGCTCTACCCAAAAATGTCATTTCCAAACATATTTGAGAAAGTCCAAAAATAAGCATTATTTAATATTGTTTAATCAGTTAAAATGGAGAAAATAAGTTTTTATCCACCAAAATTAGAAAATTAAAAGTTATATACCAAATTGCTCAAAATGACAAATGCAATCTAGTTATGATGTTTTTAAACCCATTTGAGCTTTTTAAATTGTACTCACTTCCAGAATTGCCCGAAGTACCCCTCCGGGGCCTATTTCGGACTAATTTCAGTAAAAATGCATAACTGACATGCGAACCCTAGCAAACCATCGAACATGTTTAGGGCTTTCATTTATTGCATTAACTTGCTCATGCATACATATTGCGCATTGCATCAATGCCATGTGTTGATTGTTATTTCTCTTTCGGTGTTGTTTCCCCCTCGGTAGAACGTGACTCCGAAGTGAAGGCCATCAACTCCAATGGCGAATACTTGATCCTAACCGACAAGTCAAGCACTTATTCCAGAAGACTTTATCTGGTTTTCTTATAATCAAGGCAAGCATAACCTCTTATCTGCTCATATATCCTCTCGAACAACATTTGAATCTCGTATTTTGCATTCGATTCCAAAGTATTTGATGCTAGTAGACATAGTTCACCTATATACCGCATTGCCTCAATATCCTGATCCACTGCTCCTAGCCGTCATAGATTTTCTTGTGCGCATCGCCAGAGCCTCATATCTGCTTCGCTTAGCTTTACATGTTTGTTTACCTCTGCTCCATCCGGTTGATGAATCAGAGCTACGAGAACCTAGTATGATATGATGACGTGGTGAGATGAGCACTGTGTGGTTAACTTGACTAAGGCGAGGACGGGAGGCCACTTGGGAAGTGGTTGTTCGTCCTATACTTGCCAACCTTAGGAGTAAGGTCTCGCCGTGGAAACCAAGACTGAGCGTGCAACCACACGCGGGGCCTAACAGACCGCGCTCGACTAACTAACTTGTTTGGTTCTATCCGTGAGTCACGTAGTTTGGGATTTCCATCTGCGTGTGAGTCAAAAACCTTTTGGAGGTGTTTAGGGCGTGACCGGGACAAGTGATGGACGTACACGGATCTTGTTCCCGACTCACAGAACAGGTGCCGTCAGGAGGTGGCCAACTCCCTGTTGATGGGGTGGCCCTGTTTGGGTTGACTCATGGATAGGGCTCGACAAGGTAAAGGTCGTGGCCAACCACCCTCTGCCGCGCTCCATGGACGAGCGTACATGTGGCGTTAAGAGTTGGATGGTACGTGTGGGTAAAGTGTACCACCCTGTAGGGATAAATCTTTCGGAAAGCCGTGTCCACGGTTAAGGACGACTTGGTGAAAGCCACGAGGTCATAGATAACTTGAACGTGCCATAAAAGATGTTGACAATGCATGGAGGCAGTAGATCAAGGGTGCCTCCCCGGACATGCCGGGAGGGGTGATCCTTGTAGCAGATCCTTGTAGCATGTGAGGTGCTGGGAGATGATGTTGGTGGATGAAAAGATGATGATATCAGTAGTGAGTTTCTCATCTGTTTTGAAAACCTTCTATTAGGCGTGCTATTCCTTCCTCAACTTGCAAAACAAAGATTGCTTTACGCCAAACAGCCTTCATAAAACCCTTTCTGAAACCAGCAGATATATAATAAGGTTAACTAAGTCTTGTTGAGTACCTCCCGTACTCAGGTTTGCTTAATTTTGGTTCAGGAGAAGATCTCACTTCAGTGGTGAACCAACGTGGACATCGACGAGTAGTTTGGGGTTCCCAGGTAGCAGCCTGGAATCTATGGGCTGGGACGTCGCCTTATGTTGCGGCCTCTTAGGCCTTTTTGGTTCTTGTTGATTAGCAACATAATTTGCCTTTCGTTGTCTGATGTAATGTTGGGTCATGTGACCTCTGCTTGTAAGCTATACTCTAGTAACATCTGTTTAATAAAGCTTCATGTCTAGAGTGCTGCATTGATCGGTTGTTGGTTTCGAGCTCATTGTTATACAGTTTTGGCTATGCCTGCATAGTTGTCGCAGTCGAGGGGTTGTGGAGCCGATGATCCATGTCCGAGCCCGCCTGTCGATGTGATCGGCCTGGGGCGAGGTAACCCCAGTAACCCTCGATTGTTGTTGCACTTTCTGGACACATAGCAGCTCTGTATAACTCTGGTCCCGTTACTTCAGTTTCATCCGACTCGTGGACGCTGGGGTATGCATATCTGGTTATGACTAGCATGGACACAAGGAGTAGTAGACCGGGGATCCGGACTGCGTGCCGATGAATCCGGTCTGCCTGCCGTTGTTTGTTGCGGCCGGGGCTGGTAACCCTGCAGCCCTTGCGAGTCCACTTCTAGGAGCACATAACAGTGTGTATATCTCTGGGTCCGGGGTCGTGACAAGAGGAATATGTTTGGATTCACAGCAAATAGAACGTCGGGTGCGGGAGCCTCGGTTCCGCGAAATCCGGCTCTGTTCAACAATAACCTAATCTTAGATCTCACAGTGTTAGCGATGGTGATAACCCCAGAAAAAACGGCGGCACGTGCCCGAGATCTGGATGTGGCTCTTCGTGCATTGGATCAAGAGAGGAGAGATATCGAAGCCGAGAAACAAGGGATGGCCACGCGCCAGCGCGAGTTGGAAGAACTGGAGAATCGTCTTCAAACTTAGTCGACCAGGATTTACAATCAGAGGCACCAGACGAGATTACCGGCAACCGGTGGGAATTTACAGCCAGCTACATTGTTCGTTACCCCTCAGGATCAACCAATCCCGGTTGTGAATCAAGAAACCGGATATCAAGCTGCAACCCTGGGAGGACAGCCGGCAAATGTGCAAACCGGGTTACCCACGTTGCAAACTGGGATCGCTGCTGGCAATGCCGCACCACCACCACCACAACCGCGATTTCACACTCCACCAGGTCACTTGATGCAGCCCACCGTATTCCACCAATCACAACATCGATACACGACAAGGTGAACTCACTCCTATCTCCGTATGTTTCCGGTGACTTGGTGAACGGTGCGCTACCTCATGAAACGCCCCTCTTCATGCCTAGGGTGGATCCCACAATGGAGCCCAAGAAGGTGTCCTCGATGCTCAAGAACATGCCCAAGACGGTGCCCGAGAAGCTAGGAAGGAAGCGGGAGAAGGCGACGTCAAGATCGGTGCTCCGAGGAGGAAGAACCGAGGGAAACGGGGTCTCCCGGCCTCACCCCCCGGCCAGGCCGGCCTCCCTCCCCCTCAGGCTGGACACCCACCCGAGCAGGCCGGCCTCCCCTCGCCCACGCCGGCCTCGGGCCGGCCCAGCTCCTCCTCTGGCCGGCCAGGTGCCCGAAGGCTCCAGCCCCCACCCCGGCCCCAGGCCGGCCTCCCAGGCCGGCTGGCCCCTAGGCTGGGCGCCCAGCCCCACCCTGGCCTCACTGCCCGGCCAGGCCGGCCTCCCAGGCCGGCCCCCCTCCGAAGTGCGAGAATCAAGAGGAAAACGCCCCTTTTCACCCCACCTACCCCCTAGGCTATATAAGGGACCAAGGTGGCTAGTTCTAGGCGTAGAGTTGACTTGAGATAGGATTGGGCTTTGTGCTCCCCCTCCCATGGGGAGAACCTCCCCCATGGGATCTATGGCTACTCCATAGATTCATCTATTGGAATGTATCAAGATCTCTCCAAGTAGCCACTCTTTCACCTTGTGACTCTAGTAGTTCTTGCCAACCTCCCCCTTGTGGCTTCTGTTGGATCGGTGGACCGGCCGATGAGAGGAATCGGTTCCAATTAGCGTGTTGTTGACTTGGGTTTGCGATCCCTCGTAGGCTTCACGAGTTATCTCCCCTTTTGTGTGCGTGAGTTCATCGTGTTCTTCGTGCGTTCTTCGCGTTATTCCCAATCTCCCCACCTCTCGTGCGTCAATCCGTGAAGATCGGGCCACCCTAGAGGCCAAGCCTATATCATCTGGTATCGAGAGCAAGGTTGCCACGGATTTGACACCCTCTTTCCCCCAATTTTTTTCTTGATTTTGCCTAAATTCGAAAATTTCCACCAAAAATAGCCCCAATTTGCTTTTGGACCGATCTGTGATTTGAGTGCGTTTTGGTAGGTTTTGATCCATGGATCTATTGCTAAAATTGTTGATCTACCTTCCCTTGCGTTTTCGTGGCTTAATTCCACCTTTTCCCCCTTCGATTTGGTGATTTTCGGAGCCATTTTCCGCCCCAAAAAGTCAAAATCGGGTCAAAATCGCGTCCCACGGACGCCCGGCCTCAAAGCCCGGCCAGGCCGGCCTTAAAGGACCCCAGGCCGGACCCCCAACAGAGCGTCCCGGCCTCCACCCCGGCCTCGAAGCCCGGCCAGGCCGGCCTCCCAGAAAACTGCCGCGTTCCTTCACCGTTTTGGCCATAACTTTTGACTCGGCTCTCCGTTTTGAGTGATCTTTAGATCGTTTTGTAGGCAATTACATCATATACATCACCATTGAAGGAGATCCATCATTATTTGAAGCCTAATTTCGTGAGAAAGCACGGAACTTCTCAGCCCATAGGGTGAAGATCGTCGGAGAGAGGTATAATCATCCCGAATCTTCTCCCTCTTGCCATTCCTTTGTGAGCCAACATACCTTGTGATCACCTTACCTATTGAGTCTAGTTAATATATGATTGTTTGGGCTTTGCACACTTGTACGTGTAGTTTCCGAGCGACCGTTGTATGCGCTATTTCATATAGTTTCATTTGTTGGCACAAAGTGAGTGAGCAAAAAGTGAAAAAGCAAAAGAGAGAAGAGAAAAGAGAGAGAAGAGAAGAGAAAGAATAAGAGAGAAAAAGAAAGCAACCACTTGCCATACCACTTGTAGGAAGCGCGCAAGCTCGATGAACATCTCGTAGGTGGTGCATTGTGTGCAACTCTTGTAGCCCACCAATAATTTGCAATGGAACTAGCGGCTCTCCTTGTACTTGTGCAACACGAGCTTTATAGTCTTCGCTAGGATCATTTGGTTCCTTAGCTCACATTTTGGTTGCACTAGTCCCATTTATCTCCGTGCGTGTGTTTCCATACCTTTTTGGAGATCAACTTATTGTTGCTTTGTGATCTTGTGGTTCTCTACTTGCCATTGCAATATCTTGGTTTCCGGTTGTTCCATTAGCTTTCCACTTTCCATACCTATCCACCATAAGCCGTGTGTGTTTTGGAGCGTGTTTTTTGATCTTTCGAACTCAAGTCACTTCATTCTTTTTGTTATCGGTTTCTCTTGGCATGGTCCACTAGTTCCAATATTTGCTAAAAGGTGAGGTTTGAGCTCTTAGGTCTTCACACTCTATATATACACTTGTGCTTGTGAGTAACCATGTGTAGCGAGAGCGGAGCATATGGAGGCCATGATGACCATGACGAGTACATGATGGACCACTACGACTACAATGAGCTAGACATGGACCACCACTCCTACGAGCACGACATTGTGGTTGACCACTACTACGAGCATGACATGGTGGATCACCACCACTACTACGACCACGACGTCGAGCTCTACACCGACTACTCCTCCCCAAGCATCATCGACTTGGAGGAGCACCACACCAACCACGACAACTTCGACTCCATGAGCTCCAACGACATGAACCACTACTACAACTATGACACCGCAAGTTTGGATGACGAGATGTAGGAGTACTACACCGACAATGACTCCACAAGCATGAGAGACAAGATGGAGCTCTACAACTCCTTCGACTCCGACATGGACGAGCTCACCTACAAGAACTTCCTCTCCAAGCTTCGATTGCCAAGACATCATATGTCCCATGGTTCATGCTCAAGACTAAGGAACTTCAAGGAGAATGCCAAGGCCAACACAAGACAACTCCCTTCAACCTCAAGATGGTGCAATGACAAGAAATCCGACAAGTTGGCAACGTCAAGATTGTCTTCTTCAACATCAAGACGGCGCCACAAGAAGGACATCATCGAGGCACCATCAAGCGAGAAGGCCAAGAATCCAAGGCATCCAAATGACTTTCGGAGTCATCCCACACATGTAGTGCAGGAACGCCGCAAGCTTCATCACCAACACCGTCGACATGATCATCACCACGCTCATCACCAAGACCGTCGCCATGATCATCACCGCCATATGTTAGAGAGTGGTACACCCACCTCACCGCATCCTCCACCACAAGCACCGGGACGACATTGGTTTGAGCATTGCTCGCCATCACCACTACCTCGACCTCGACACCGACAAGGCCGTGGTGACGCTCTTCAAGATCACCCTCTACGACCGGATATTCTTCATCACCCACCTTCTCCAAGCTCGACTCATGACTATGGTCTACATGGCTTCGTGGATGGTGCTCGCCCACATTCAAGGCTTCCAAGGCAAAATGTGTGTCACCACCACAATGACCACCAAGACCAAGTCCCTTATCAAGAAGGTGCCCTCGACATGGCTTCGAGTGAATGCCTCCCACAACTCCACCACAATGACCACCAGCGCCATCCTCTCCATCATGACCGCCATCGCCAAACCAATGAGGATGACCAACATGAGCTTCCGCTACCCATCTTTGATGAAGACCCACATGAGATACTTCCTCAACGCCAAGCAAGTGAGAATGCTCCGTATGGCTTGTCTTTCCCCATCTTTGAGGAAGACCCAAATGAGCGTCCACTTCGACATCAACCAAGTGGGATTGATCAACTTGCTACTTCACTACCCATCTTTGATGAAGACCTACAACAAGATGGAGGAAGTGAAGGCCCTCCCATATATGATGATGATGCTATGAGCCTACTTTCCCCTCTCCTTCAATATGAAGACCTCTTATGCCCCATTTGCAAGGGCCATGGTCACATAATGTGGGATTGCCAAGGTGGCGACCAAGATGGTGCGTCAAATGGAGATGCCATCCATGATTCTTCTCCTACCATATTGGATGAAGCATCGCATCACCTTGACCACGGATTTCCATCGCATCATCAAGGCCATGAAAACAAAAACTTGAGCGCCCTTTTCCTCAATGTTACAAGGTTCAAGGACCATGAGTGTCATCACCAACATGAGGAATGGGATCCTCCACCTCATCATCACCAAGAGTGTGCCTCCTATTCGCACCCAGCCTTCGACAAGGATCAAGATCATCCTCACCATGGACACTATGATACCACTACTTCATCAAGGCAAGAGGCAAGAGACACTTCATCATCGACACCCATCCACAACACCCATGTGCGCCATACTTTGAGGAAGGACCATGGACTCCATGATCAAGCACATGAGCGTCATCATCACCATCAACCACTTGAGGATGCTACAAGGCATGGCTTACACTACCACATCACGGAGATGATCGAGCCTTCTTCGACACAAGCCATGACCCTACCTCCTCCGCCAAGCAAGCCCAACATTCCACACTTGGAGATCAAACCAAGAGACGAGATGCTCGAGTCCTCCTCGCCACATGCTATGACACTACCGACTCCAAGCAATGCAACTACCTCGACAAACCCGCACAACTCAAGTGCCAAGACTTTGGAGCCTTCTATTGTCCCCTCTCAAGCTTCTAGTGAGACGAGTGGTGAGAGAGAGATCCACCATCACGTGAGTGAGAGCACAAAGCCCATAATGAGTGGGAAAAGCATGAGTGTTCTTAGAGGCATCGCCATGATAGCCACCAATAGTGAGATGTGAGTTGAGAGAAAAACCCCATGTGTGCTTATCGACACTAACGGCTTACCAACTTTCTCTCCATCTTTGTTGTCTATTTTGCAGAGATTTGGTGACCCTATCAAGCATCCTCGACCTCATGGACTTCTCCACATACAAGGCTCTCCACACCGCATGAACATCGACACCGACTTGAAGATTTGGAAGGAGCACATTCCGCTCGTCATGATCCACATGGAGATTGACAAGAGCTTCTACGACAATGCATTCTCCATCCACACTCCTCAAGTCAAGATCTACATGGTGTTTCAAAAGCACTTGGACAACAACGCCTTCTACGCCTACATACCACATGTCAAGAGGTGCATGGAGTTCGACAAGCGCATCCACGACAACGACTTCTACGCCTACCTACCTCATGTCAAGATGTACTTGGAGTTCCACATGCGCATCCACGACAACGACTTCTCCGTCTACATCACACACGTCAAGATGCACTTAGAGTTCGACAAGCGCATCAACGACAATGACTACCACGACTACATACCAATCGTCAAGATGCACTTGGAGTTAGACAAGCGCATCAACGACAATGACCAAACACCTCTCGCGCTCTTCGCCGACAGCTACATCGCCTTTCAAGATCATCCTCATCCATCCAATGAGGACCATGTCAAGATCGTCATCGCCTTTCGACTACACCCTCCACGAGCATACCTTGGCATGATCTTCGATAAGAGGCTCAACTTCAACGACTACACCCCCTTTCAAGATCTTCTTCACCAAACCAAGGACGACCACTTCAACATCGTCATCGCTTTTGGACCACCCCCACTACGAGCCTACCGTCACATGATCTTCGACAAGCGGCTCAACTTCAACGACATCTTCGTCGTCAACATTCCTTACCCCGCTCATGAATGGACGGAACGAGAGTCGAGGACGACGCTTCTTCAAGGGGGGGGGGAGATGATGCAACCCACCGTATTCCACCAAGCACAACATCGATACACGACAAGGTGAACTCACTCCTATCTCCGTATGTTTCCGGTGACTTGGTGAACGGTGCGCTACCTCATGAAATGCCCCTCTTCATGCCTAGGGTGGATCCCACAATGGAGCCCAAGAAGGTGTCCTCGATGCTCAAGAACATGCCCAAGACGGTGCCCGAGAATCTAGGAAGGAAGCGGGAGAAGACGACGTCAAGATCGGAGCTCCGAGGAGGAAGAACGGAGGGAAACGGGGTCTCCCGGCCTCACCCCCGGCCAGGCCGGCCTCCCTCCCCCTCAGGCCGGCCACCCACCCTAGCAGGCCGGCCTCCCCCTCGCCCACGCCGGCCTCGGGCCGGCCCAGCTCCTCCTCAGGCCGGCCAGGTGCCCGAGGCTCCGGCCCCCACCCCGGCCCCAGGCCGGCTGGCCCCTAGGCTGGGCGCCCAGCCCCACCCCGGCCTCACTGCCTGGCCAGGCCGGCCCCCCTCCGAAGTGCGAGAATCAAGAGGAAAACGCCCCTTTTCACCCCACCTACCCCCTAGGCTATATAAGGGGCCAAGGTGGCTAGTTCTAGGCATAGAGTTGACTTGAGATAGGATTTGGCTTTGTGCTCCCCCTCCCATGTGGAGAACCTCCACCATGGGATCTATGGCTACTCCATAGATTCATCTATTGGAATGTATCAAGATCTCTCCAAGTAGCTACTCTTTCACCTTGTGACTCTAGTAGTTCTTGCCAACCTTCCCCTTGTGGCTTCTGTTGGATCAGTGGACCGGCCGGTGAGAGGAATCAGTTCCAATTAGCGTGTTGTTGACTTGGGTTTGCGATCCCTCGTAGGCTTCACGAGTTATCTCCCCTTTTGTGTGCGTGGGTTCATCGTGTTCTTCGTGCGTTCTTCGCGTTCTTCCCAATCTCCCCACCTCTCGTGCGTCAATCCGTGAAGATCGGGCCACCCTAGAGGCCAAGCCTATATCATCACTTCAATAATCCCATGGATAACGTATATGCAGCAACATTGGCACTTGATCGCATCCCCGTAGGAGAGTCACCCCATGAAGTGGAGACCCGACGGGCGATAGACCTGTTACGCACAATAGTAGCTCAATAGGCCAATTACCCGGATAATAGGAGTGGCATGCATGGAACACCATATGTTAGTCAGCAAAATGGGAATACCGGTTATATTCAGTCAAATTCGGCACGGCGGAGGGCAGAGCAGCAGCAAATGTCGCCTCCTCCCCATAGACCGGCAACGCCAGCAGCATCAGCAGCGCAAGCCATCGTGGACAGTTCTCGAGCCAGGCGTCCAGCAGCCGGGTCTGCGGTAAGAGGTCCGGTAGCGGTTGCAACCCCCGCCGCGCCCGCTGGAGGATCGCACGTTTCCCGAGTGAGGACAGTACCGGCAAACCTCGCCGGGCCTAAGTGTTTATCGGATGCCATCAGGGCCGAGCCTTACCCGGATAAATTCAAGGAACCGGGTAAAGTGGTTAACTATGAGCCGACCATGGATCCAGAGACCTGGTTGAGCAGTTACGAGATGGCTATGTCGATTCGCAACGCATCCGAGAATCTCCAAGCCAAGTTTATGTACCTTATGATGTCCGAAGGAGCAGCAAAGTTTTGGTTCAATAACCTACCTGAAAGATCCATCAATTCATGGAGTGAGCTGAAAACTGCCTTCATCTAACACTTTCATGGGACGTGCAGGAAATTATTCACGATTGACGATTTAGAGCGATGCGTCCAGAAGAAGGGAGAGTCGGCGCGCAGCTGGGTGCGCCGAGTTATGGAAATTCTCCACTCTTCCACTGATATCCAGCCAAAAGATGCATTGCAAGCTATGGCGAAAACGTGAAAATACTTACCCTGGGTGGAAAAGCTGACACGCATGAAATCTAGTCGGCACGCTTCGGAGGTTACAATGGGAGAATTGATGGACGCTTGCAATAAGCACGCTGCCACAGACACAACAGAGGAGGATGTTGATGACAAAAAAGCGAAAGCCAACGCAAACAACAACGGAAGACCCGGCAATGGGGCTGTACCGGGTAACAACGGAGGAAGTAATGGAAATAACCAGCACGAGCGCCCATACGAAGGAAATTCCGAGTTTGTTGCTAATACAGAAGCCGGGTTTGCGAGACCCAGGGCAGAGGGAAATTTCAACGGAGGAAACTTCAATGGAGGAAATTACCAAGGACCACAAAGGCCGGCTAACCATATAGAGGCCTTCAGGATGCCCTGTCCGCATCATAGCAGGAATGGCCGGCCAGCTAATCATTCATTGGAGCAGTGTGTGGACTTACAGAGTTGGAAGAACGAGGAAATACATAAGGCCCTACGAGGTGCAGGCCGGGGAGGAGGACCGGGTCCGGGTGGAAACCCGGGCAACGGGCCAGCCCCCGCTGGCAACGCAGGAGGTGGCAATCCGGGTAATAATCAAGGAGGTGCTGGGGGTTTCCAAGCCAACCCAAAACAGTTAGGACAGTACCACGTCCACACTACCGGGACTTCTAACAAAGATAGAAAGATACTTAAAAGGGCCGTAAACTCGGTTTCCTCAGGTGTTCCGAGATACCTGAGATGGTCAGATCAAGAGGTAACGTGGAGCAGAAGGGATCACCCGGAAACAATAGAACATCCGGGTGTGTTAGCTTTGGTGGTCGCACCACAGGTCAATGGTTACGAGCTGAAAAAGGTTTTGATGGATGATGGAAGTAGCATCAATATTCTATATTGGGAAACCTTTCTACGCATGGGGCTCAAGGAGTCTCAGCTGCAGAAAAGTTCTACAGTTTTCCACGGGATTGTGCCAGGTCACTCGGCGTGCCCTGAAGGGAAGATAACACTTGAAGTTGCTTTCGGGGAATCCAAGGATAACTTCCAAGTGGAGTGGCTCACGTTCGAGGTAGTGAAATTGCGCAGCCCTTATCACGCGCTGTTCGGAAGGCCGGCTTACGCTAAGTTCATGGCTAGGCCGTGTTACGTGTATTTGCAGCTAAAGATTCCGGGTCCTAAGCAGGCCATCACTATACATGGGAATCGGGCTGTGGCAGCGGAGTGTGATGAAGGAGATGCGGCAATGGCAGAACAGGCTTGCAGGAAGGAAGAGCTCAAGTATTACCGGTCTCAAGTAGACCCGGAAGATAGAACTGCTTTGAAGAGACCGAATACGGAGGACGAGAGAGCAAAGTTTAAAGCGGCCCAGGACACCAAGATGGTGGCTTTTATCGAGGGTGATCCCTCCAAACAATTTGCCATAGGTTCCAACTTAGACAACAAGCAGGAAGAAGCACTTATCGAGTTTATTCGCGAGAATCAGGACGTTTTCGCTTGGACGCCCAGCGACATGCCGGGTATCCCGACCGAGTTAGCTGAGCACAGTTTGCACGTTGATCCCAGGTCCCGGCCTGTGAAGCAGGGCCTGAGAAAAATGAATGAGGAAAGGAGAAAGGCTATAGGAGCGGAGATAGCTCGGCTACTTGCAGCCGGCTTTATTATGGAGGTTTTTCACACGGAATGCTTGGCAAATCCGGTTCTAGTGCTGAAAAAGAACAATGAGTGGAGGATGTGCATCGACTATACGAGTCTCAACAAGCATTGCCCAAAGGACCCATTTGCCCTTCCGAGAATAGACCAGATCATTGATGTAGTGGCAGGTTGTGACTTACTATGTTTTCTGAATGCTTATTCCGGGTATCACCAAATAAAGCTCAAAAAGGAGGATTGGGAGAAAACTTCGTTCATAACCCCCTTTGGTGCTTTTTGTTATAAGACCATGACCTTTGGGTTGAAAAACGCCGACGCAACGTATCAGCGGTGCATCCAGAAGTGTTTTGAGGATCAAATTGGACGCAACGTTCATGCCTATGTGGATGATGTGGTGATTAAAACAAGGAAAGCTGAAACTTTCATAGATGACCTAAAGGAGACCTTCAAGAACTTGAGAATATAAGAGATGAAGCTTAACCCGACTAAGTGCGTGTTCGGAGTGCATGCGGTAAAGTTACTCGGCTTTATCGTTTCTGAGAGAGGAATTGAGGCAAACCCGGAAAAAATCAAAGCCATCCAGAGCCTGAAAAAGCCGGAAGGCCTGAAGCACGTTCAGAAGCTCACAGGATGTGTGGCAGCATTGAGCTGGTTTATATCTAGGCTTGGAGAAAAAGCAATACCTCTATACCGACTCTTGAGGAAAACCGACAAATTCGTGTGGGACCAAGAGGCGGCCGAGGCATTTGAAGCTCTGAAAAAGCAGTTATCTGAGGCACCGATTCTGGCAGCGCCGGGTCCCAAAGAGCCCATGTTATTATACATCGCGGCTGGGCCTCGGGCGGTTAGCGCAGTGGTTGTGGTTGAGCGCAAGGAGAATGGAAAGGATAATCCGGTACAAAGGCCGGTTTACTACGTGAGTGAGGTCTTATCAGAAGCAAAGCAGCGTTACCCGCATTGGCAAAAGCTAGTTTTTGGGGTCTTCATGGCCAGCCAGAAATTGAAGCCGTATTTTCAGGAACACCCCATAACGGTGGTTAGCTCTATACCCATGGCAGATATTATCAGAAATTCGGATGCGATAGGCATAATAGCCAAGTGGGCCATTGAGATGGGAGATTACCACATCAACTACGAGCCTCGATCTGCAATCAAGTCCCAGGCATTAGCTGATTTTATCAATGATTGGACTCACACAAGCATGCCCACAATGATGCCAAGTTTCGAGTCTTGGGTGATGCACTTTGATGGTTCTAAGCAATACGAGGGATCAGGAGCTGGGGTGGTACTTACGTCACCAAAAGGAGATAAGTTGAGTTATGTTGCAAATTCACTTTGATTGCTCCAACAATGTGGCCGAGTATGAGGACCTATTACACGGACTGCGAGTAGCAAAGGAAATGAATATCAGGCGAATAAGGTGCTACGGAGACTCGGATCTTGTGGTACAGCAGGTCTCTGGAACCTGGGATAGAAAGGATGCAACAATGGCAGCATATCGCAGAGAGGTAGACAGGGTGGCCGGGTCTTTCTCCGCGTATGAGGTAGAACACATTGACATGCGAAAGAATGAGGCAGCAGATGCGCTCGCAAGACTCGATTCGCGCCGCGAGCCGGTTCCGCCTAATGTCTTTCTAGACGAGTTATGGCGGCCCTCTGTCAAAACCGAATCTGAAGAAGAGGTGCCTAATCAAGACCTAGATTTGGAGCTTGTGGCCGCTGTACGCGCTATTCTCGAGTGGATGGAGCCGTTTCTGGCCTACCTGTCATGGGGCGAGTTACCACCACAGGAAGTTTTAGCCAGGCAAATCCTTAGACGAGCAAAGGCTTATTCTATCACCAATGGCGAGTTGTATAAGAGAAGTGTTGCAGTAGTCTTTTTGCGCTGTGTAACACCAGAGGAGGGCTGACAGATTTTGAGGGAGATCCATAAAGGTGGTTGTGGGCATCATGCATCCACAAGATCCCTTGTGGCTAAAGCATATCGACACGGTTTCTTCTGGCTCGCGGCTTTGGCGGACGCGGAGCGCTTGGTGGCAAGGTGTGATGGATGTCAAAGGTATGCTCGCCAAACCCATGTGCCGGCTATGGAGTTGCGAACAATCCCGCTGACCTGGCCGTTTGCAGTTTGGGGTATGGATATGGTGGGCCCCTTTCACATGTCGCCTTGCAAAAAGACTCACCTTTTGGTGGCTATTGATAAGTTTACTAAGTGGGTTGAAGTTATGCCAGTCACCAATTGTGAAGCAGTCACAGCAGTCAAGTTCCTGAAAAGGATCATCTATCGGTTTGGATACCCTCATAGCATAATAACAGACAATGGAACCAACATTTCCTTAGGAGAGATGGAGAAGTTTTGTGGAAACAATGGCATCTGCCTTGACATAGCCTTGGTAGCCCATCCACAAGCTAATGGACAGGTGGAGAGGGCAAATCAGGAGTTGCTTCGTGGGTTGAAACCACGACTACGAGTT
This sequence comes from Alopecurus myosuroides, assembly GCA_028641055.1. Taxonomy (NCBI): domain Eukaryota; kingdom Viridiplantae; phylum Streptophyta; class Magnoliopsida; order Poales; family Poaceae; genus Alopecurus; species Alopecurus myosuroides. Next base: position 376,009,130 of record CM054057.1, on the reverse strand, counting down.
CCATGCCTCAGAGCTGCTGGAGCATGGGTTGAGGAGTTACCATCAGTGGTTTGGGGAATTAACACTACACCTAACAGATCTACTCAGATGACTCCGTTTTTTATGGTTTATGGTGCAGAGGCAGTCCTTCCGAGTGATATTATTCATGACTCGTCCCGAGTGGCGGCTTATGTTGAGGTGGAGAACGAGAAGACCCGGCAGGATGCCATGGACATGTTAGAAGATCACAGGGAGCAAGCTTTGGAGAGATCGGCTATATATCAACAGGATTTGAGGCGATACCACAGTCGACGAGTCAAAACCCGGGTCTTCCAGGAAGGAGACCTGGTATTACGCCTAGTACAATCAAAGGAAGGAAAGCACAAGTTATCTCCACCATGGGAAGGCCCGTTCGTCATAAGCCAGAATTTGCATAATGGATCATACTACTTAATAGATGCAAGGGAAGATTCGGATACTATCAATGACACGACCCATACCACTTCATCTATGCAAGAGAGGGAAAGACCATGGAACGTGGCTCAGCTACGTCCCTAGTACACTTAGCATAGGCTAGGTTTGCAAGTTGAATTGCACGATGTAACAGGTAGCACGTTTCAGACGCACTCTTTTCCTATCCAGGGTACCTAAGGGGACTGGAGGGTTTTTAATGAGGCAGCTTGCTGACGTAACTTTTCTCATATCAATAAAGAGATGGTTAAACTATGATATTGTTCCCTTTTTATTTCTTTCTGTTAGTTTGTTCTTAATTTTTCTGTTTTACTTTATTCCATGTCATGTAAGTATTTATTGTTTAGTTATAACGCACTAGGTTTAAAATTTCATAGATTACATATATAGGTCTTGGGGGCTGATTGCTTGAATAGCACAACTATAATCTCAAGACCCGGCCACGATGCCATTAAGTTATAAGGACCGATTACTTGCAATAAGTACGGTTACAATCTTATAACTGTACAATAGAGTCAAACTTTCTTGATTTCTCTTGTTTAAGCTTGACGTGACTCGCAATAATGTGGCGTGTCTCGCTAACGTATAATCACAATCAGTCATGATGCCCACTGGGACTTGCCTGACACTGTTTTTATACAGTTATAGCAGCACCGAATATCCACGCGAAAGCCGGCTTACAACAAAGAGGATCAAAAGGGTCATCCAAACCACAAGTTATGCGGAGTAAAAGGCTACAGCCGGAAACTCACAATGTATTAAGCATAGCTTCAAAATGTATATGGGTAGCTATACATTTTGGGCACTGGCAAAGACAGGCAGTTTGTTCTTAAAAACTACAAGTACCTAGACTCGGAAATTTTGGTCCTAGGGACTTGGGAATTGGAGAAAAGCAACAAACTGTTTAGCTATCGAGCTTAAAACCCAAAAATCCGAGTGTTGGGGACTTGGGGACTTAAGAAGCAAAAGTTCACTCAGTTAAAAATCTCGAGACCCGGAAACCGAGGCTCATAGATGTGGAAAAAGAAGAAAGACCAGAAAAACGGCAAAAAGCTTAAGACTGGAGAAACCATATCAAGGTGGATGGCCAAAGGGGCCATCAAAGCCATTAACGTTTAAGTGTGGTACAAACCGAGGAAATAGTATCAAAAGTGCACAGGCGCACTATTAAACAAATAATTGTATCAGGCATATTACAAACATGCCTATTGGCCGAATAAGTGTTTGTGAGCGAAAAATTATAAAACATCACTCGGCATCCATAGCCGAGTCTTCAGCATCAGTCTTGGTAGCCGGGTGTTCAGTGTTTTCTTCAGCAGCAGTCTTGGTAGCCGGGTCTTCAGTGTTTCCTTCTGTAGCCTTCCCTGCCTCCGTATCCGGATCAACCACGGTATCAGTGTGAGCTGGAGGAGGGATGACTGGAGTGGATGACGCTGGCACAGAGCCGGCCTCGGCCTTCCTCTTGGCAACTTCCTCCTTCCACCGGGCTAGCATATCAAAGGGAACCGGAAAATCAGAAGGTACCGGCTTATCTTCAGCATTGTACGGATAGGTAAGTTTGCTCAAGTCAAGTTTATCTGCTATCAAGCTCGCCGAGTGACGTATCTGAGTATGGATACCCTTGTAGTCCTTTGCCGAGAAACGAGAGCCGTCTGTGTTGAATTCGGGGAACCCATTCACCAGCGTGGCCGGCTCAAGCTTAGGAAAGTAGGCTTTGGCCAACGCAAGGCCACGGGTCACCCCAACCCGGCATGCCAAGCGCTTCCAGTGATCTATCCAAGCAGGGACCGTTGAGCACGCGTCGAGCATCTGGGATACACCACCGTAACCACCATGCCACCTTATGGCTTCAAGGGTCCACTTGGTTCCAGCAGAAAATTGCCGGATAACCGCCTTCAAGGTCTTCAGTTTCTCTATGTCGTCTTCATCATCAGCTTTGTCACCCGGACCTGCAGAATAAAAGGAAAAGTAAAGTGGTAAGGTCCGGGTCATAGATCATATCAAGTGAGAAACCCGAGTCTTAGTTAGGAAGTTAAGTTCTTTTACCAAGTATGGAGCTGTATGTATAGCTGGGCATTCGGTTAATATGGTTAATTCGGTTCGGTTTATACGGTTTTTCGGTTTGTACGGTTTCAATACTTCGGTAAATACGGTTTTATACGAGAATACGGTTCGGTTTCGGTAATAACCATTTAATTTCGGTTCGGTTTCGGTAATAACCAAATTAACCGAACTTGACGCGAATTTTAAAATAACAATTTCTTTTGGTGTCCATATATTACAAAATAATGGAATAGACTATAAAATTAATACGCATATGGTACAAAGTAACCAAATAACGCATAAAAGTTAATAAAAGTATATACAAGTAGCAAATCACATACTACAAGTAACCTATAATGTTAATAAAAGTAGCAAATAAGTACATGTTAATAGCGTTCGGTTTTTTAATGGTTAACTGTTCGGTTTTCGGTTATTAACCGTATTAACCACATGCATATGGTTAGCTATTTTACTAACCGTAACCTTAACCGGAAACCAAAATAACCATAATTTCGGTTCGGTTTCGGTTTTTCCGGTTCGGTTTCACGGTTTTCGGTTAACCGTGCACAGTTATAGCTGTATGTATCGGCAACAGAGGTCGATAATTTCTTCAGCAAATTCTCAACATGGTGGAGCTTTTCCTTATATTTCTTGCAGTCCTTGGAAAGGTCCTTCACCTTGACCTCCAGCTCCTCTCGAAGTTTGGTTTCAACTCGGAGGAGTTCGTTTGTTTTTGCCAACACCTCCTCCGATCGGGTCACATAAGCCTGAAAAATAGACAAGGAGATATTAGTCGGTTGCAGCGTAAAAACCGAGTATGGAAGGTTATATAAGTACCGGGTAAATTATGTATAGTTCACCCGGACTTGGGGACTAGGTGAGTACGCAAATAATATTGGTAGAGGTACCTGATGCTCATCTGCTAGGGATTCGAGGATATCTCTTTCATTGGTCTTTAGAGAAAAAAGCTCATATAGCATCCCTTCAAAGTCAAGGCCACTCAGATTTGGCCTGGAGGAGCTAGGGTTCTGGTTACCCGGTGGCGGGGTCCTTTCCTGCTTCAGCGAGTCGACTCTGGTTGCCTAGGTGTTGGGAGCAGGGGCACCCCTCTGTGTTCCCAGAAACTCGACATCAGTTTCAGCCTACTGATGCGTTGGCAGGGGAAACTCGGCTTCTTGGTCAACAGGGTCTTCCAGCTTTTCTTCTTCTTCACCGCCAGCTGCGGGCTCCACAACCTTCTCCGGGTCTTCCGTGGCCAGGTTATCGATGTGGATATCCTCCGGGTCACTACGGGTGACCTTGGCTCTGAGAAAGAAAAGGAAAAAGTTAGTGAGTAATAGACGGAAGACAAGGAAAATAAAGGTATATTGGTTAATAAGGGTAGCGAGTTACCCGGTATTCACGACGAAGTCGGCTGGGAGATCGTTGCTGGACCCGGATGATGCTGATAAAGAATCAGAAAGTGAGACCCGGAGTTGTCCGGCTAAGGGATGATTTGGAGATGGACATTTTCGAGGTGTATGGGATATATAAGTTGGGGAAGTACCGGCTCGACGAGCGGGTGACATAGGGATACCCGGGTGAAGGGGATCATCACCCGAAGATGTCCGGGTCGCCCGTCATTTGGCCGGAGTTGTTTCCTTCATAGATGATGAACTGGTTAGATGCTTGTTAAGTTCGCACATATTGGCGTAGGAGTATGGCTTGGAGGTCATGGAAGAATAGGGCACCTTGAAAACAACTCTCCTGGTCTTCCTTTTGGCTCCAACCTCAACCTCCGGCTCAGCCTCGCTTTCTTCCGACTGAGTGTCGCCCTCGTCCTCTAGCTCTAGTGAACAAGGAGCATTGTCGGAAGAGGGAAAATTTTGGTCTAACAAGTTAACAAAGCAAGAATAAAAAGAAGACCCGGATTTACCTTCATCGCTGTCAGCCGGCTCCTCGTCTTCCTCCGAGTTTTCGGAAGGGGGATGGGTGACTATCTTCCAGAATTTGTTAGTATCCTGAGTAAAAAGAGCAGCGACAAAAGTTAGTATGTGTGTATAAGAAATATTAGTCGGATAAAGGGGTGTTAGTCGGTTCTTACTGGAGGAGCCGGGTTAGAGCGAGTAAAGGGGCCAAGCCCGGCTATGCTCTTGATAACGTCGTATCTCCCAGCCAAGAAAGTCTTAATGATCTTATTTACATATGTGGCCGGGTAAGTTTTCTCCGAGTATCGGAGAGAGTCGGTGACGTGCCCGGAGTAATCGCACATAAGCTTGGGCCGGACGCTGTTTGGCTAGATCCGGCAGCTGACCCAGGTTTTTATCAGGTTAAGCCCAATAAGCCCTTGGGCTGAAAGCACAACAAGTTTGTGGAGAAGAGGCTTGATAGACTGTCTATCGGCCTCGGATGCGAAAGAGTTCAGGTTATCAGAGAGAGATAGTGTATTATCAGAGAAACCCGGCAAAGGCTTTTCGCCGGGTAAAGATGTGTTTCGGCAATAGAAAAATGTCTTCTGCCAGTGCTTCACATGAGAGTGAAGACTGAGATTTGGCATCAGAGAGTTTTTAAGTCTCTGAATCGAGACCCCCCCCCCACACACACAAACTAAGAGGGGCCCGTCTGTGCTCTTCCGGCAGGGTTTGCATTGGAATAATTCTAGGAATAAAGCTAAGTTTGGGGGAATGCATAAATAAGCCTCACATAGGACTATGAAGTGGCAGATATTTAATATGGAGTTTGGGCCGATATCAAATACCCGGAGTTTGTAGTGATCTAGGAGATCCCGGAAGAAAGGGTTACCCGGGGGGCGGAAACCCCGTATCACATGCTCGACAAAGAGAACTGCTTCATCTGGGCCTGGTGTAGGCCGGGTCTCCTCACCCGGCGTCCTCCACTGGATATCCGGCTCGGCAGGCAGGACACCCGACTCGGACAGCTCGTCAAGCTTGGCCTTCATGACAGTCGATTTCGCCCAATTGGCGGAAATCGACTCACCCGGCTTTTGCTTCCCAGCCGAGTTTTTGCCCTTTCAACTTGGCACTAGCCTTAGGAGCCATGGAGTGCAGATCTAAAAGGAGGTAAAATGTGAATGAGTAAATATTGAGAAACTTGAAGAGCGCAGCTATTCGGTGCAGCAGGAAAAGGAAAAGTAGACCGGCTAAGTCTTCACGAAGGATATGGAAATGGATCTAGCTAAGAGCAAGTTGCGGAAACATATGAGATTGGAAATTGCAAAAAATGTGTCTAGCTAATGGAGAAATAGCGGGTGACCATGGAGTGAGATTCAATCTACGATACTAGCGCAAGGTTGAGGAAAGGGGAAACCTAGATCTAGTGGTTAGAGAAACTTACCGGATTGGATCGTTGGTGGAGATGCGTGGCGGCGGCGATCCGAAAATGACGGCGAGCCCGGCGGCGGCGGTTCACTAGCGGTGGCGGTTAGCTTCAAAGGTTGCGGCGGCGCGGATGGAAGCGCGGTTGCGGGCGTTAAAGAAGGCGAGGGCGGCGACCGGCGGTGACCCCGCGGGAACTGGCGTAGCTCCGGCGCGTGTGGGCTTGGTTTTGAGCTCGTGGGCGTGGAAGCGGAGTGATAAGAGGAAGAAGAAGGGGAAATGGCCGTTGAGATTAGGGTTGACCCCTGGGGCCTATTTATAGGCGCGGGGGAAAAACCCTTGGTTTGGGCGGTAAAGTGAGAAGTTTTCGGAGGAAAATGGTTCGGCCCGGATATTTGGGGATAGATATTGAGGTAACCGTTGCGAGATATCCGGGTAAATATTGAGATAGATTTAGAGCGTATTATTCGGATTAGCTGATGGCGACACGAATGCCGGGTCTTGTCACGTTTATTCGGAGTGTTGACCCGGGAAATGATACCCTGACTCGGGAAAAACCGGGTTATTATATGGACCGCCCAAAGAGCAGGCCTAGCTACGATCAAAGCACTTTAACCAAGTATATTCTATATTTAAATGTTTATTGTTTTGCAGGGAATAGCATGCGCTTCATGGTTGATCCGGAGAAGCCCAAGCTATTCTGGGGACTACTGATGGAGGGATGGTAACCCGTTGTTTTGCAGGGAATAGCATGCGCTTCATGGTTGATCCGGAGAAGCCCAAGCTATTCTGGGGACTACTGATGGAGGGATGGTAACCCGGTAGGCTCATGCCCAGGTGAAACCCGACCCAAAGGGCATCGCACAAGACCCGGCCCAAGGTGGAGGAGTTTCTAGAAGGCCCAAGGGGAAGCGTAGGTCTTGTAACCCGTACCTTGAAGATCGCGATTAGGAAACTTAGGGTTGTGTGCGGTTTCCGGGTAGGATTCCGGGTGTGCCTTGTATAGGAAGCCAGAGAGCCGGGTAATATATAAACCGGCTCCGAGGGCAGAGAGACCAGAGAAAGTTCTTACCCAATATTCGAGTATTCTTGTGATACGAGAGCTAATAGTTGTAACCCTAGACAGGAGACTCCGCGACATTGCAGCCCGAGCTACCAGATCATCGGATTACATGATTTTCCCTGAGCTAAACCCTCTCCCAAACACCAGAGTCGATTTGCCCCAAAGTAAGTTACCTTAGGTAACGTCTGCCGTGATTATCTCACGACAGTTGCTTGGTTGTGTTATATTAGGCCCAAGGAACACCCAAGTCAATGGTACGGACAACCTCTTGGGTAGATTTGCAACGTTCTGTCAGATCCGGGAGTTTCGGGCTCTAAGTAGTCGTGGAACCCGCTAGAGAGAATCCGACGCCGCTGAAGCCCTAACACAGAGTGTGAGTGAATATTTGGCATCCAAGACCCATGCCACACTCTAAAACACATGATATCGCATAACATGTGTTGTGGCGGCATTCAGACACTCCGGAGCCCCTCTCCGGAAAAACCTTAGTCCCTTGGCATACCATGTGTTGTTCTTTCGAATGTCGTCCATGTACGTACCCCTCGAGTGTGCCTACATGCCAACACAACTTGAACGTGCCAAGATGCCAATACAACGTATAGTACATGCTGAAAAGGTGGGCTAATCCCACGCGTGGGAGGAGTGAATGAAGTTTGCCGTCTCCACTTCCACACGCGTGTCAGCAGTGCAGTTGCAACTGAGTTAATATCGCCACTTTCACCCGCCTACATTTTATCTCTTCTTCCCCCTCTCGATCCCCACGCCGAAATCAGTTCACTTCCTCCTCTGTTTCTCACCAACGATGTCGTCTTCACCGATCTCCCCTGCGTCTAAGAAGAGGAGGACCGAGGATTCCCTAGCAGCCGGGTATTTGTTTCAACGTACTTTTTTATTCCACCTTTTGGATTTTTTCATGCATCTTCTTACAAAAGTTCCTACAGGGTCGGTTGTTCCACTAAGAAACCTGGTTCAGTCCTAGACCACACTTTCCTTTCGAGGCAGGTTCTAGGTGCCAAGGACACCCTAGGGAGGATCGAAATCCGGAACCAGGACATAGCCAGGACCGCGAAAGAGATCCTCGCGAATTCCAAGCGGGAGATGAAATATTATGCACTCGAGCTGGAGCAGAAGCAGAGAGCTTTGAGGGCTGCTACCAGCATGGCTGAGATTCTGCCGGTCCACCATGACTTGGGTAGGAAGACGGAACAACTCTGGAAAAAGATTCACATGCAAGACCAGGAAGCTGATCTCATCCGCGGCGAGATCGAAGTGTTGGCCAAGGAAGCAGGGGAGCTCGGCCAGATCTAAATCGATTTGCTCCTGCGTGAGCGTGTTTGGGGCTTGTCCCAGGTAATATTTGTGTTATGATTTTATTTCAATTTAATTAAGACTAAGTGTGTACTTCCATCCAATGTTGAAGTTTGTGACCGAACATATATTGAAGTACTCTCCTCTGTTCACATATAGTTTGTGTTCTTGGCAAATTTTATTTTTTCAGATTTTATTTTTTGAACGTACAAAAAATTCCAAGGAGAGGCTCCCACGAGTTAAATTAGAAAGAAGCCAACTCTCCACGTAACTTGCTTGCATGCATTGGTCGTGGATGCATCCCATGAGACGTGGGATCCAGCTGTCAATGACTCAAAGTCAAGGAAAAGTCCGGCCAGAGGTTAGTCAGAGAATCCGCTCCGGTTGTGCTCATACACAAAACGAATATGACCTACGTGGCAACACACGTACGTTGCGTACGTGCCAACGTACCGCTGCGTGCGTGGAGTTCGTGCCAACGTACCGCTGCATGCGTGGATTCGTGGGTGGATTCCTCGTCTTCTCCCCCCCCCCCCTCTTTGTCTCCCCCACCCCGCTCTATTTAGGGTTTTCTCCTCCCTCCGCTCATTTGTACATTTCTTCCCCCAAAACCAGTAGTTCTTCTCCTTGAAGCAAAATTAGTTGTCCCTCCTCCGCTCGTCGCCACCGACGATGTCGTCTTCTGCTGCAACAAGGTATTTGTTTCTTCTCCTCGAAGCGAAAATAGTTCTTATTCCTTCATTTCGATTCCACCTTTTCAATTCCTTTGGATTTATTTCAGCATCTGGTTCCCCTTCGTGCAGCGCCGGTGGTTCCAGTATCCGCACCGGATCGCCTTCGCTGTTGGGTCCGGTGGGCGTCATCGATTCGCTCAAGACCCATTTGGCAGAACTAGACGAGGAGTTAAAGAATCTGGAAGAGGGGTGTAGGGAGAATGGTTGCAAGGCTAAAGCAGTTATTGCCTGCTATCAGGAGGCAGAAAGGGCTGCGTCGGAAATATGCCGTGAGCTGAATGAGAAGCTGATGCAAAACGTCGACCTACTGAGCACGGTCTCATTCCTCGAAAAGAAGATTGAGCTGAAAGACAGGGAAATTGTTCTCCTCCGCAGGGAACTCGAACTAGCCAAGAAAGGGGAGTTCCTCCCAGAGCGGGGCTTCAAATGAAGCTCCATTGCTCCTGCGTGAGCGTGTTTGGGACTTGTCCCAGGTTACCTGCTATCCATTTCTTTCAGTTTAAGACCTGTTGTGTGTGCACTGGCAAGTTTATCGCAGATTTGTGTCGAACTATGTTTAAGTTGTGTTTACTAATTTTATAGTTTATCTCAATAATTTGTTTCTTAAGAATGCTCAGGAATATTTGGAGTACGTTTGGAAGTAATCACTACAAAGGAGATAGTTTGCAACAACAGTTCTCATGAGATACTTTGGTAGGACAACAAAAGACAATATGTCTGGTACTACTACAAGGTTATATGAGATAGTTTTGGTAGGACAACAAAAGACAGCATTTCTGGTACTAATACATCTATACACGAGGAATATACATGCTAATTAATTAAACAATTTAACACAAGTTCTGACCACAAACTAGCTGATAAAACAATAACACAAGTTTTTTATCATTCTCTAAAATTACTTAGAAGTTCTCACCAACTACACTGCCAAGTTCACTGCCCCCATCGTCCTCCTGTGATTCGACGTCGCCGTCCGCATCGTCACTGACCACCTCTACGACCAACCTGATATAGTCCTTTGTCACCTTTACCTCTATGACGATGAGATCATCCATATGCAATCGCGATTGAACAGCGAATTCAGACCAGCCCTCAGTGAACTTGAAGTAATAAGGTTCTTCTTCTTCATCAATGTGATATGAACCCAACACTTCGTTGTCCCCACCAGCTTTCATGCATATACGAGATTGCCCGTCTCTTGGAAGTATATACCCATTTATGCATTTCAAAGGGACATCCTGAGCAAAGTACATTTAAGACTGATATTAGAAATGCATAGTTAGCTAAATGATATTTTTTTTCAAATTAAGCAGAAAAAGAATGATCATGTAATTAACTAACCAACTCATTAAGTTCTTCTTGATCCTGCACCCTGTGCACAAAGAACCGAGTGACTATAATGTGCTCCCCATTTTCCAGGTCCATCTTATTTTGCTTGTAAAAAGCCCAGGTTATCGCATTCATTTCAGAACCACTGACCTCACATGGGTACTCAAATAGGCTCTTCTGTAGTGTCATCTTGCAAGATGGTACGATAGGACGACACTCTGGTCGCAAAGGGAAAAACGCGTGAATGTGAAATTACATAACCAAGGCCATCTTGGAAAGTTTGAAACATATATATTAACTAGCTAGTAAAATAATGTGTAAGGAAAACAAGCCAACGTGCAATTATATACCAGGGTCTAGAACCCAAGCTTTGACCTCATTGTTTGCATTAGTTACTCGAACTTCAAACATACCGAATAGATCGTCATAATCAAACCTAACAAGATCGTTCAGTTGAATGTCATAAGCTTGACAAAATGCTGTCCAATATGGTCCACATATATAAGTCATTCCAGGCCCACGTTCCACATAGAAGTGGTATTCATGGACATTGCAGACAATCCATGCCTTATGTGGACCAACAGCAAATTGCTCTATACGCTTATGGAAAGAACAAGGCAGATCCAACATAGTACACATATGTACAATTTAATAGAATAAGCACACATATATACGTCAACAAATCAAAAGCTCGGGAACAACATAATTGTAGTGTCAAGGATACTTACTGCCTCTTGATGACAAAATTCTTTAGACACCCTCATCATCACTCTAAAATTCAATAATGACAGTTCACTGCCAGCGAGACACATGTCAGGTTCATGCAAACAGAACTCGCATAGGTTTTGAGCCATTCCTGATTTTTAAACACAAAAAAACAAGCGTATTAATTAGAACAGAATCCATGATACAGCTACACAAATAACATCACTAATTATCTGCATACATATTACCTAGGCAAGTGACGATTGGTCAAGATAATCACTCCTAAATTTGGCAATTAATTAGGAAAGACCAACAATCTTATATTTACTAATTGGAGACTCCCTACGAGCCATCACGTTAATCCTAGAAATACACTAAAATTTAACCCTGAGATTCGTAATGTATGGTTGAGATTGAATAATCGGATGGAAGAGTCTTGGTTATGCACGATTGGAGTCCTACCCGTTGCATCGTGCCTTGGTACTAATCCCCAATACGTCACCCCAAAAGGAAAAGAAAAGGTAACGTATCTTATCCAAAGTTGGGAGATCGATCTCATATCTATTATCTCAGGTGTCCTGTTAACCATACCTATATATGTATTCTTCATGTGGGCCCAACAAATTAAATAGACATCAAACTAAAAAAAGTGTTTTAATCTCACGTTCTTTGGACTTACTAGACCGGTGTAATATTAGCTTAAAGTGATGTTGACTGGACATTAACGATACATGCCGCCGGCCGGCCGGACGATGGTCATATATATTTAGAGCATTATGGATAATCTGGACGTATATGGAACTATAAGGCACAACAACAATTGAGATATTCTCTCACAAAGATTCTTAGATTACATTTTTTTTTCTGATTATGATGCAATTGCTAAAGTCTTTTAATCAGTGCAAAACAAGTTTTGGTGGGGAGCTTTTCCGCTTGGAAGATCTGAATAATAAGAACTTCAGAACAAGTCTGAATATTAACTATTAGTGCCGATTTCTTCATCCCTTCACAAACTGATTTAGATGAAATTGTACCAATCTTATCTACAATGTTTGCTGGAGTTCAGAAATTTCCAAGAAGATGGATATCGAGATTAAGGCGTTTTTCTTTGTTGATTTAGATGACATGAGGCTGCCGATGACCTGCAGATAATTTTTTTTAGAAGACAACACCGAGATAGGATCCAGTGGATTTGTTAGTGTCTGATCCGAATTGTTGATTTTATTTGTGTTTATATACCATGCACGCATGTATTACTATGGTAGTGCCATGGCTCAAATTAGAAAAAATCAATCCACGTCTCAGGTTGAGTTTTTCTTAAAATTGAATTTTTTTTTCATGTTATTCTAATTGTGAGGGCATTTGGGTGCACGTCTATATCCAATTAAATGGCAAATGCTCGATCCATATTTAAGTATTTTTACCTGATCTGATAACATATTCCCTAGATGACACATTGATAACTTGATGATATAACGTCAGTTCCACTCCTTTGTAGCAAATATATATTCTTGGGTACGAAAAAGAGAAAAAAAGAAATTCATGAGATAATACTTCATCGTGTCATCTGACTTAGAAACAATATTTAGAATTACGATTTTGTTAACAGGATGGCTTAATTAGGATGTCCTTTGTTCCTAAGTATTTCTAGCCCTATAGTATCCATTTGGCAAAACATTTGTGTATGTTATCACACAAAATCCGTGGAGACTTCCAAAAATGTGTGAACAACAACATGTCTTTAATGTTGTACCTATATTTCTACTATTTATGCATAAGTCATACAAGTAATTTTACCAAAGTACTTAAAGAGTTGTTTTGGCTCTTCTAATTGCTAGCCCGTGCAGTTGCACGGGTTGACGACTAGTGCTTAATAGTAAGAGCATGCATTGGCTTAATTAAATGGAGCATTGGCTAAATTGCATGCAGATTGGGGAGAGGAAGTGGGTGGGAGGGTCTCTAGAAGATCATTAATGCTAATTGTGCCTAACTCTTTATATTATTTGGTTTTGGAAAACTGACTAATAAACCGAGATGGAGTACAATTTTAGTACTAAATCAGCACAATCTGCAGAAAACCCTGCAAAATACTAGTACTAATTAGTACTCCCCTCCGTTCTGGTAAGCCTTTCTAGCAAGCTAGTTTATGGAACGGAGGTAGTAGTACTACTTGTACTGTTCATCCGCTATGGCCGGCAAAAAAACCCAAGCAGATTCAAACCGATGATGACCGCCGATGAAGAGGGTGCTTACCGATGGTGAAGAGCGTCGTCGCCGGTGTTTTGCTGACCCTTTGCATCGTCGCCGATGATGACCCCAGCGACGGATTCGGCCACACGTACCGCTGCATGCATGCACGCGAAAATGTGAGATTCACTCTCCTCGCGCTCTCCATGTGCGCGGAGGAAAAAGAAAGGAGAAGGGAAATGGAAGAACCTCGCGGCTTGTGAAGAAGAACGGCAGCGGCGGCGGCGGTTTTCTCCCCGTGGAGAAAAATGGCGGGGGTTTTCTCTCACTGGAAGGGGACAGACTGCTCTCTCTCCGTGTCTGTTCGGCTATTAACTGAAGTGGAGAATAAAGTCCAACGGAAATCAACCTGTGGCAGACATATGGGGCCAAAGGGAACACGTGGAGAACCCACTAAAATCCCGTTGCCGCCTTGCTAGCATGCGGAGCTAGAGGGGCTGGCATGTGGGACCCATCACTGCTCAGACCAAAATTAGGTTCGGAAACTAGATCCAGTTCTCTCAACCCTTGGTTGTGGCGGCGGCGGCGGCGGACGGTGCTCTCCATGGAGCTCACCCCTTCCGTCCTTTTTTCTGGGGCTGTGCAAGCCGCCAGAGGCTCATCCTGCCACCCCCACCACCGCCCCCCTCGGCGGCCGCCGTCTCCTCGCCCGCCCTCCACGGCTTATGTCGCCGATGCTCCCCTTCCGGCAGCATTCCCCGCGCACGCCTGTACTGTTCGACTAGTTGGGGCTCCCCTTCCGGCCGCCTCCGCAAGCCAAGGTAAAGAACCCTCCCATCCTTGTGCTACTTGCTAAGAAAGTAAGAATACCTAGAACTGTTTATTGTTCTACCAATTGATTAATTTTCTCATGGTCTATTATTAGTTTGTTCATGGTTAGTGATTTGATGTTCGTTAAACTCGATTAGTTTGTTCTGCAACTTGAGTAGCCTGTTATAAAAAATGAGTACCCCCTTTCAGACAAATCCAATAATAGCTTGTTTAGCTCTTTAACAGATGGATAGGCGTTGGATTTCAAGTGGTAGACCATGGACCCCTCCATATGCTGATGGAATCAAAAAGTTCTTAAGCTTAGTCAAGGAGAGAAACATCGATAATTGTCGTGTTCGATGCCCATGCACGAGGTGCCTAAATATGAAGATGCAGCATTTTGGAGTGATGACCCGGCACTTACAGATCCACAAATTTTCCAGTACCTACCTTCGGTGGATACATCATGGAGAGCCAAGTGATGCCGTGATTATTGAAGATCCTCTACATAATGATGGCAATGGTGGTGATGAGGATGATAATGCCGGTCATGGGAATCATAATATGGATATCGATGACGAAGAGATGAGGCAGATAGAGAAGCCAATGAAATGGAAGCAATGTTGAAACACCTCACGGGAGCAACAGCCCATGAAGGAACAGAAAATGAGGTCGAAGGCGGGTATGATAAAGTATTTGAAAAATTGTTGGCAGAGTCAGAGCGCCCGCTTTACCCGGGAAATAAACACATCGGTAGGCTGGCATGAATGATAAAGCTACTTCATCACAAGTCATATGACCGAGTCAGCAACACTGCTTTTGATGCTTGGATGCGTATATTTGCCAAGGCACTTCCGAACGGCAATACACTGCCCAAATCACATAGAGAAGCAAAAGCTTATATGAAGGAGCTGGGTCTTTCATATGACAGCATACACGTGTGCCCAAACAATTGCATACTTTTCAGAGGGGATTATGCTGATAAGGACAACTGCCTAGAGTGTCAAGCATCGAGGTGGAAGTATCCGGAGAGAAAGAGATCTGCTGTTAAAGTGTTGCGTTATTTTCCTTTGGCACCGAGGCTGAAGAGATTGTTTGCTTCAAGAAAAACAACAGAGAAGATGCAGTGGCATGCGTTAAACACTACTAGAGATTTGCTTATAGCAGCATATCCTACCACAGGCGAACAAGAATACCTGTGCGCCTGGGTTAATTAGCGTCGGCGAAGCGTAGATCTGTGCGCCTGGGGTAAGTCTGTTACCCCAGGCGAACAGAAAACTGAAGCGCCTGGGGTAAAGTGTGGCAGGGCTAAGCACGGCCGACCCTAGCACGCTCCCTTTACCGCAGGCGAACATCCCACCAGTTCGCCTGCGGTATAACAGATACCACAGGCGAATAAATATAGAAGCGCCTGGGGTAAAAAGTGGACTGCGGTAGCTCCCTTTAGCGCAGGCGCACCGAGAAGCTTTTCGCCTGGGATAAAGAAATGCCTGGGGTAGCACCACTTAGCGCAGGCGCATCTATTACCATATTCTCCTGGGGTAATATTTGTCCCCAATATAAGTGCGGCCAGCCACCCACCCCCACCCCTATCCACCCCACTCACTCACTCACTAGTCTAAAATCGAGCCATTAGTGCTCCTAGCTCAATCCCCACAACCCCTCCACCATTTTTAGCTAATTTAACCAATCATGTTTGTTATATTTTAGTAGTATGCTACCCCACTTTCCCTCTTCCAATCTCTCCACTAGATTACTAACCGGACACTAGATCTCACCACAAATGCACCACTATGCTACTTCTAGATCTATCACCTCTCTTATCCGGTCGTCTCTTCGGTGATCTTCGACGTCGTCTAATCGCGTCTAAATATTATGCCTTGTGGTGTCATCTTCATAGGTGCGTGGAGTGGTCGGTGGATGAGAATCCGTTCTCTTTTTCATTTTCTTGTGTTGCCATGAGGATGAGTTGCCAATGTTTTGCCGAAATGTTGATTCATTTCCTTTTCGGCAAATTTTCGGCGCTCCGCGTTACACCTTTTGTAGGAAGGTCATGCCGAAATTTTCCGTGAAAACCGGATCTAGTTAATGAAACCTCTCTCTCTTGCATTTTGTAGCAATGGTCATTGCGATGAGGACAAGCGTGGTGCATAGGTACGTGCGACGCGCGACGGCCGAGATGCATCGAAACAACCGCAACGAGATAGAGTGTCCGTGTCGGAAATGCAAGCTGGGGTCTTTGTTCAAACCAGATTCTGGTAATGTGGAGAAGCACCTGCTCAGGTATAGTTTCATGGAGGGCCACACTAAGTGGATGGATGATGATGAAGACGATGATCACGTCGAGACCAATTGGGCGGCGACATGTGAAGATGATCAGGAGGAGTCTGAACATGGCAATGGAGAGGACGAAGAGGCTGTCGACGGAGACGACTATAATGAAGAAGAAGGGAGTCATGGTGATCAACAACATGAAGACGAGGACATGAACACTCCGCTAACTTCAGTCGTGCGGGACCCTCATGTTCAAGATCTTCTTCTCAAGAACACGTCGACCGACGCCAGACGTAAATCTAAGATCACGCAACTAGAGATAGACTCTACAACTCCGTTGTATGACGCAAGTCGCGGGGCGGAGGAGTCACGCTTGAGAGTAGCTCTGGATCTTCTTGAGATGAAGGCAAAACACGGATGGACCGACACAAGCATGGACGATCTTCTGCGATACCGGAAGACGCACTTACCTGAAGGGAACACATGTGCTAGTAGTCTACAGGAGGCCAAGAAAATCGTGTGCACCCTCGATTTACCGCACACAAAATACCACGCATGCGTCCGTGACTGCATAATTTACCGTAACGAGCACGCGGACCAGATCAAATGTCCGGTGTGCGGTGCTGATCGTTACAAGAGGGGGACGAAGAAAGCTCCTAGGAAAGTTGTGTGGTACTTTCCACTCATTCCCCGTCTGTAGCGGTACTTCGTGGACCCCAAGGAAGCAAAGCTCATGCGCTGGCACGATGAAAGAAAGAAGGCGGTGCTGAGCGATCCAGAACGTGTTGAAAAACCAGTGCTAACACACCCTTCGGATGCACGTCAGTGGAAAGCATTAGACGCATTCGATGAAGAATTCGGGAACGACCCAAGGAACATCAGGCTTGGTGCGAGCACCGACGGTCTCAATCCGTTTGGCAATAAGAGCAGCAAACATAGCACCTGGCCCGTGTTTGTATGGATGTACAACCTCCCCCCGTGGCTGTGTCTGAAGAGGAAGTCAATACACATGAGTATGCTGATTCAAGGGCCGACCCAGCCAGGGAGCGATATCAACCTGTATCTCGAGCTATTGAAGGAGGAGCTAGACACGTTGTGGGAGGAAGGGGTGGAAACATGGGACGCCTTCAAAGAAGAAACTTTTCGTATGAGAGCCGCACTGATCACGACGGTGCAGGACTATCTCGGATACGGATATATTGCGTGTCAGGTGTGCCATGGACACAAGGCTTGTGTCAGGTGCATGGAATTTACCCCGTTTCTACAGCTACACAAGGATCCCGGATCTTCTAAAACCGTATACATGAGGCATCGAATGTGGCTACCACTGAACGACCCGTGGAGAAAGCGCGGCGACCTGTTCAACGGTAAAGATGAGCTCGATCTACCTCCACGCAAGAGAAGAGGAGAAGAGATCGATACTCTATTGAAGAATTGGAAAACGTGTCCTCCGTCGGGAAAGGTACAAAAGCGGAAGCGAGGAGAGAAAAAGTGTCCTCCGCCAGAAGGACCGCTCTTGGGGGTATGGAAAAGGAGGTCCGTGTTTTGGGACTTGCGGTACTGGCCAATCCTCGGAGTGCCTCACTGCCTTGATGTCATGCATATCACGAAGAATGTGTGTGAGAGCTTGCTTGGCACCCTGTTCAACATGCCAGATAGGACCAAAGACGGGCCAAAATCAAGATACGACCTGATGGTCCTGAATATCAGGAGCGAGCTTCACTTACCGCCTTCTACGCGTGAACAGACGGAGGAGGACGAGGATGAGGTGGAGAGATGGACGACCACAAGCGGAAAAGGGCTAAGAAACACCAAACTCACCGCCTGAAACCCTCTTGCTTCACTCTAAGCCCCGACGAGCTCGCGCAAATATTCACATGCCTCCTCGGAGTGAAATTTCCCTTAGGTTACGCGGGGCTGATAAGAAGATACCTAGACGCGGAGAAAAAAATCTTCAGCGGGATGAAGTCTCATGACTGTCACGTGATGATGACGCAAATACTTCCGGTTGCAATCAGAGGGATAATGGAACCGCACGTCCGTCAAACGCTCACTGGCCTCTGTAACTTTTTCGATGTCATCACTCGGAAGTCGATAAGCGTGAAGAAACTCGGAAGGCTGCTGGAAGAGATCATCACCATCCTATGCGAGCTTGAGATGTACTTCCCACCTGACTTCTTTGATATTATGGTACATCTCTTGGTCCATATCGTGGACGATATCACCAATCTTGGGCCGGCATTCTTGCACAACATGATGGCGTTAGAAAGAATGAACGGGATCATCAAATCATTCGTTCGTAACAGGGCACACCCGGATGGAAGCATCGTCCAGGGATTTCTCACCGAATAATGCATCTCTTTCTGCAAGAATTTTCTAGGCGATGAGAAGCCAGCTGTTGGTTTGCCCGCAAACAAGCACCTTGACAGGTTCATGGGGGTAGGCCACAACACTGGCAAAAGGGTAATGGACGTGGACTCCTGTGGTCGGAGAGCCGACTTTGAAAGGGCCCACCTAGTAGTGTTACAACACATCGACGATGTCGACCCTTGGATAGAAGAGCACAAAACCGCGATAAAAAACAGTGCTCGCAGGCCGATGACGGAAGATGAGATATTTAGAGCACACAACTCCTCTTTTGCGACATGGTTCAAGAAGCAGATTGATGCTGATCCCCCGCCAATGACATGTCAGAAAGATAAAATTGTATTGGCCTTGTCATATGGCCCCGCGCCCAATCTGATGACTTATCAAGCATACGACATCAATGGGTACACATTCTACACGGAGGAAAGAGACAAAAGTAGCGACTATCAAAACTCGTCTATAACGATGGAATCTTACACGGGCAAAGAGATTAGAAGATACTACGGAAAGATCGAGGAAATCTGGGAGCTTGACTACGTTGGGGTAAAGCTGCCGATGTTCCATGTCAGATGGGCTACAAACTTCACGAAAGAAGACGAATATTTTACCACTATGTCGATGTCTGAAGCCAACAAACCCAAGTCCAAGAACCCCACCGCGCAAAATGAGCCCTGGGTATTGGCTAAGCACGTGGAGCAATGCTTCTTCATAACCGACCCGGCAAAGCCTAGTCGTGTTGTCGTAAGGAGAGGAAAAAGGGCCCTCATCGGAATGGATGGAGTCACCGATGAGAAGGACTTCGACGGCTTAGTCGAAGACCCGATGATGGAAGAACCCGGTGAAGACGATGCACCATACACCACAAGAAGAAGCAGGACCACACTACCTAGGGCAGGTCTTCCATTCACAAGAAGAAGTCACAATATGGCGGTCACGTATTCAACATCGACCAAGAAAGGCAAGAGTAAGATTGTGACGAAAGGTTGAGAGAGGGAAATACTCACGATATAACATGCTAATAGCTACTATGTACAATGTGTTTTCAGAGAGAAACACTTGCGGTATCTCGCTAAATCAATCTATTTACGCTCGATGCGACATATTAAATATTTTTGCACATGTTAACTTTCATATGTATGTAATTTTTAAGTGAAAACCAACGTGGGGGAGCCCCATATAATAGCATTCGTATTGCTCGATGTGTCTCGGGCAGGGGTGGGGCTGCGTAATTTAGAAAATCTTAGCACAGGCGCATCTGCGAGAAAATGCGCCTGAAGTAAACTTTATCACAGGCGATTTTAACAGAACATGCGCCTGGGCTAATGCTATGTGGGCCCGCGCAAACCAAAACCCTACGAATTTTAGCACAGGCGCATTTTCTAGGTCATGCGCCTGGGGTATTGATCTGTGGGCCCGCGCATAACAGGGCCTCGAGCCAAGCACATTAGAACCGGTTTGTATCACAAACCGGTTCTAAAGGGTGTGTCCCCTGGGCCCCCCTACCTGCAGCAAATGGCCGCAGGCCTTTAGGACCGGTTTGTTATACAAACCGGTTCTAAAGGCCTGCGGCCATTTGCTGCAGGTAGGGGGGCCCAGGGGACACACCCTTTAGAACCGGTTTGTATAACAAACCGGTCCTAAAGGCCTGCGGCCGTTTGCTGCAGGTAGGGGGGCCCAGGGGACACACCCTTTAGAACCGGTTTGTGATGCAAACCGGTTCTAATGTTTAGCGTAGGCGCATTTCTTAGGTTACGCGCCTGGGGTATGGCTCTGTGGGCCCGCGCATAACGAATCACTACGAACATTAGCGCAGGCGCATTCTGGCCTGTTCGCCTGGGGTAAAGGATAGCGCAGGCGCATTTCACTCGTTGTGCGCCTGTAAGTCCTCGCTCTGCTAACGCCCAACCCGCATATCACTCTCGTTTCATATCGATCCCAAACCGCACGCCGCCGTCGTCTCTAGCTCTCATCGCACGCCGCCGTCGTCTCTAGCTCTCATCGCACGCCGCCGTCGTCGTTGTCGAGCAGGAGGAGGAGGAGCGGGAGCAGCAGCAGGAGGAGGAGCAGGAGCAGCAGCGGAGGAGGAGCGGGAGCATCAGGGGAGGAGGAGAGGGAGCACGCCGCGCGCCATCCCTCTCATCGTCGTCGTCCACGCCGGCCGTCGTCACCCACGCCGCCGTCGCCCACGCCCACGACGAACCCAGGTCAGCCCCCCCCCTCTTCCAACGCCCTCATACTACTGCTGCTACTCCATCATACATGCTTTAGCTAGAACTGGATCTGATCATGTACCATTATTTCTGGATTCTGGTAGTTCAGCTCATAGTGGAAATCGATCTGCCTTTTCTTTTGAGTTATCATGGCTACGTCAGGAGGTGTTTTTTGAGATGGTTAGGGCTGAATAGATTTCCATGCAGATAGGAACATCGCCTATTGAGATATGGCAAGATCGTCAGACGAATTTAGACACTAGCTGAATGCCCGTGGGTTGCCACGAAATTTCAAGACACGTAAAATCAATAATATAAATGCTATATTTCTTACACTAGCTGAATCACCTACTAATTACATGTGAATAGAACACTGAAGCTTTGGACACTGCTAGAATTCTCTGTGATTTGTTATTAATTAAGTGCAGTATTTTACTTTGATCAATATATATGGAGGTTTTTTTGGCATGATATATGAATTTCCTGGGAGTTTTTGTGCCATGTGATGGCAGCAATGCAAGGAACTGTTTTTGTGGCCATGCATGTGTGCATTCAATTTATGTTGCAAGTACATTGAGTGCCAATGTTTTGTCGGAACGTTGATTCATTTCCGTTCCGGCGAATTTCTGGCACTCCGGCATGACCATTTATAGCCGAGGTCACGCCGAATTTTTCCGGTGACTAACAGTATACGTTTTTTCTACTGCTAGCTAGGGCATGTCTTCTTCTACTACGGATCCGGCTTTATTGGACCACTACATCCTTATGGCCCGAGAGTCGCAAGAGGAAGATCGGACACAAACTGACCATGATGTCGAGCCCCACAATGATGAAGGGCTCACCGGTGGCGAGGAGGAAACCACTGATAGTGGCGCTGGGGGTCCCTCAGGGAGTAGCACGACGGGAAACAAGCGTCGGAAGCGAGCTCCGAACAAGGTCGGCACCGTTCGAGAGAAATTCACGGAGGTGGACCCTTCCAGTGGCACGCCTGTAATGCCATTGGGCCTTGTGAAGGGGTACTTCCTCCAACTTGGTGCGATACTTCGAGATGTCATCAATGTCAACGAGCCGACTCTCAAGAAAAAGCCAACTCTGCGCGCCCAACTCATATCGAGGTTGCACGCGCGGTACGAGTTCCCTCCCCCCTACAACAACGAGAATCTGAAGGGCAACCTCGTGAACAAACTCGCCCTCACTAGATTCACCAAAGCCCTGAGCAATTACAAGACTATGGTGAGGGCGATGATTAGGGAATCGACACCATTCGAAGAGATCCATCGCCACTTCCCGCGGATTACGCTCGATGACTTCAACACTTTCCTAAATAACGAGTCGCTTGATGTCACTAAGAAGCAAACGGGATGGGGGAAGGATCTAGCGTCGAAGAACATCGGTCACCACAATCTCGGCTGTCGTGGCTACGACGGGAAGGAGCCCGTTTGGGCGAAAGAGGACTAGGCCTACATTGAAAAAGGGATTAGGAACCCTTACGCCAAGTATGCCCATGACCCGCAATTCTAGAAATTCATGAGGTCGAGGTACAGAAAAGTAACTGCGACCGGGGAACTTGTCTCGGACCCGAAGATGGTGGAGGGTGTTATTTTGGTCACGGATGATAGCGTGAAGAATGTTGCGCCCCCTAACCTAATCCTACACGGTTTGGTGCACCCAAACCAATACAAACCGACCCCAAGGAGGGGGGTGCGGCCAACCAGCCACACAGGGCTTTATTAGACTCGGGTGGGACTCTCTTCCAACCAAAGACAGCCTCTTATGTTTGGAGGGAACCATCCTTGAGTGCAGGGGCTTCTCTCCTAACCATAGACAACCTCTTATGTTTGGAGAGAACACAAAACAATTATTCTGCCTCCTCCTTCTCCCTTGGACTTGCATGATCATCTTCTTCCATGAGTTCTCCAATGCTTTGCTCCATGATTCCATGCTCCTTGCCTCCAATAATGTTTGTGTTATAAATAAACCTATCATACATAAATACATATGCTTAGGTAGTATAACATTCTTATAAACACAAATAACATGCATTATTAGGAAAGAATTCACCTTATCATGAACAGTAGTGAGGCTCAATATTTCCTTCCAATTAAAGCATGGAAAATCCTCATGGACCCCTATTATATCCATATCAATGCAACTCATCATCATCAAGTCCATGATTTCATTCTAGTACGAAACCAATTCTAAACCGTTTATATGTTGCTTCTGCAGCTAGAAGAACAACAACTTGAATCTTCCTCGTCGCAGACGTCGACGGCCAAAGTCGCGTGGGATAAGCCTTTCATCAGGGGGTACAACAAGGCAAAGAGCCAGGACCCTCTGAAAAGGCCGCACTTAGGCCGTATCACCGGCGGCGGACTTAATAAGAAGCACGCCAACTATGGCTTGGCTGAGCCCAGCACTAAGGAGTCGCGGGCGGCGAAGAAGAGCGAGGAGACGGAGGAGCTGAAGAAGAAGGTCCATGACTTGGAAACAAACATGGAGAAGAAGATTGAGAAAACGGTGGGGGAAAAGATGAATGCGCTCATCCCCGCCGTATTTGAAAAAATATGTGGCTACATCGCCGGGGGCTCACAGGGGCCGTTACCGACGTTCAACATACCGTCGATGTTGGTCGTGCCCGCCGCGGCCGCCGCCGGTGGTCCGTCGACGTCGGCCGTGCCTGTCGCCCCCGCCGTGCCCGACGCGCCTGCCCCCGATGGACCGTCGGCCGTGCCCGACGCGCCTGCCCTCAATGGACCGTCGGCCGTGTCCGGCGCGGCCACCACCCCGTTGCTCGACGAGCCCACCATCACCCGTGGTCCGTCGACGTTAGCCGAGCTCAATGCCCTCATGGTAAATTATTGACCGTCTCAAGCTGTAGCCAGTTCAATATAACCCTACTCTCTAACCTATCCATGCATGTTATCGTAGGCTGACGCGACGGGATGCACCTTCCTGCTAAAAGTGGGCAGCGAGTTGAAGGATGTTGCAAAGGGGAGCATCTTGCAGCCACTATCCCGCAAGTACCACTGCAGAGATATACCGGCCAACGAACTTCAGGTTCGCGTCGATCTGGTGCTACCGGGATTCGAGAACTTGTATCCTCCTAATCAACCCGCCGATGCCGACAGCGAGCTGAATCTCGGCCAACTGGACAATCAAATCTTGCTATGGCCGAAAGCCCTTATTCGGCTGAACACGACGTCAGGGTCGGCGCCAAGCCAAGCCATGACCGTCACCACTACACCGGTTGCGCCCGCGGCAAGCCAACAAGACAAGGTCCAACATGGCAATGGCCTCTCTCCACCTCCGGTGGATCCTCCTCCTCCCGAGCACGAGACGTCCAATGACGAGCAACATCACGAGCATGAGACCCAAGACGACTACATGGATATTGAACTTGCTCCCATTGACGATTTCATAAATCAGTTGGATGGCGAGAAGCCGGTTCCTCCGGAGTTACCCGCCAGAACTCTTGATATCCAGAAGAAGGTAGATGGCGGAGAGGGCGGTTCTTCTGAGTTACCCACCAGAAAACCGGATATCCAGAAGAAGCTAACCTATTCCCAAGAAACTCCCGAGAAGCAGACGGCCTTTACGGCTCCACAGCCTACGCTGGTTACCCCGAATACACTCCGTGCTACGACCGCGGAGGCGGTAAAACAAAGCGGCACTCCCATCTGCTTGAGACCGAAGAAGAATCGGAAGAGGACGGTAGCCAAGAAGAAGAAAGGTGGTGTAACATCCCAAGTATGAAAACAACCCTAGAATGTTTGTTTCTTGTTTTATTTTATGTCTTGCATCATGGCATCATCATTGCATTTGTTTTGGCATTTGTTTTCCATTTGTTTTCATCTGTTTTCCCTTGTTTTCCCCATTTGAAATTCAAACAATATTCAAATATTTGCTTCATACTTGTGCTGTCACAATTTTAAAATGAAAAGTTCAAATCAAAACATCAAATTGTTTCTAATAAACATGAAAGTTCAAACTATTTTAATTGTTCTTTCAAAAATTCAAATAATAACAAAAATTGCTCAAGTTCATTTAAATTACAAACAGAAACATAATTTAAAATTTTTGGGAAACAAAAGTTTGTACAATGATGTTTCTATAATGAATAACCTATACAAATTTTTCCTAAATTTTCTAAACCCTAAAACCCTTTCTTTTTATCCTGTTCCTTTTCAGCAAAAAAAAACAAACAGAAAGAAAAAAATAAAACAAACCAGAGGGGGAGAGGGCACGCCAGCCCATTTGGGCCAGCCCACCATCCCCACGGCCTGGTACCCCCCTCTCCTTCTACCTCTGTACGGCAGAAGATCGGGCGTGTCCACGTCGACGCTGTCGCTGATGGGACGGCCAGCGAGCGTTCCCCTCCTCCATATAGCTCGAGCCCGAGCTCTCCCTCTGCCCTAACCTCCCTCCACCTCTCTTTCTCGATTGCCGCCGCCGTTCTTCCTCTTTCTCTCTCTCTGCACCTGCTCCTACCATCTCTGCACCATCACCACCGCCGCCATCTCCAGCTCGTCGCCGTCGCCACGTTGCGCCGCCGTGCGGGCTAGGTACGGGAATCAATTCCCCGTACCCCCTCTTCCTCCTCAACCACTCAGCGAGGGCTGGACGCCGCTGAATCGCCGCCGCCGTCCACAGTCTGTCGCCGGCCACCTCCCTGCACCGACGACGATCACCTCCTCCTTCCACCTCACGGTGAGCTCTCCCTCCTCTCTCCTTTCGCTCTCTGCTGTCACTCTCCCTTCCGCACGCACACAGCACGTACACATCCACGGCGAGCAACCACGCAGCAGCAGCCGCGCCGTTCATCGCCGGTGACCACCGCCCTCCACTGTCGAATTCAGTTAACTGAATTTCAGATTCAGTTAACCCCGCCATCTGAACCTCAACCCCCCCGCGCGTCCCTTACTGTCACGAAACAATCACTCACCGCAGTGGCTACAGCACCGCGCGCTCGCACACGAGGTCTGGGGTTCGAGTCCCAGCCTCACGGGATTAATTCCCAACCATTTTACCACCGCGCGCTGACAGGTGGGGCCTCCCTGCCAGCGACGCGTGCTGCCACGCAGGCCACTGGTGCCCAGGGGCCCCTCGTTAGTGGCCCAGGCTAGGCCACTGCGAGGTGTAACTCGTTCTGGTCGTTTTCTTTTTAAATTTAAGTCCCTGTTTATTACAGATTAATCCCTAAATTTCAAACCTTTATAAAAATTGCATAACACATCCAAATTAACAATGTAAAACATGTAAACCACTCTAAATAAAATGAACTTTCTAAATATGCAGTTTTTTCACTGTTTTGAACATTTCAAATTGTTTTAAAATTCAAATTCAAACCACTCATTACAAATTTGATTAAATGCATAACTAATTCAAACTTAATTCAAATGGCACATATAAAATATGTTTTCCATGCTAAATTGAACCACCTTTCCAAATATAAACTTTGTTTCATGTTTTGAATAATTAAAATTGGTTAAATAACTTAAACCTTGTTTAAATCATTTAAAATTGCTAAATTCATAACTTGGTCAAATTAAATTCTTTTGAACATATAAAATATGTTTTCAAACCAGAAAATTATAATATTTTCAAATATGAATTTTACTAAATGTTTTGAACAAATAAAATTCAAATAAATTCAAACTTGAATTAAATTCATTTAAATCTTGTTTAAACTTGTTTAATTCCTAATTAAATCATTCTAATTCCTTTTTCAACAAATGAAACATGTTTTCCACCTAAAATTTTGTGTTCTTTCCAAATATGAATTTTGTCATCTATTTTGAACAATTAAAATTGGTGAAAACAACAAATGCTTGTGTAACTCCTTTAAGAAGCAAATTTTCACAACTAAATAAATAAAATTTCAAACTTGGTAAACACCTTTTCAGTTTGATTCTATTGTTGTTTTCTTATTGTTTTCCTCATCCATGCATCATGCTAATCCACTATCACATGTTGATTAGTTGTAGAACATTTAATCCAACCTTAAATTCATGGGCTTTCCATATGCAACCCAAATTGCATATGGGTCCATTTAATTATGTTACCATGTCAACTAGCTTATTTTGATGCATCAATTAAATTGACATGCATCATCCCATGATTGTGCATTATGCCATGTTATTGATTGTTTGTCTCTCTGCGTTGTTTGTTTGCTTCTTCTCGAATAGACGACGACGTTGAGACAGACGAGGTTTACGACACTACTTCTGAGGAGTTAGCCCAGTACCAGGCTACTGAGTTTGCAGGCAAGTATTCACTCACATGAACCATTGTGTTCCTTTCCACACTGGATACCGATACTTTCCGTTGTCTATCCTGCTAGCCTTATGAATCGTTGCTTGTGTTCGATCCTATCACATGTTATCCTTTAACCCTGATATAGCCTCACCTCCACACCTATAACCCTGTGGCTTGTTGCCTGTGTCTTCCTAGCATGCTTAGGGTTGTTTATGCTCGAGTTTGTTGTCCGTTATTTCTGTTACCATATTTTATTATGTTCTGGGTCTCGATGTTTAAACAATCAACCTGTTAATGTTTGAGGTAATGCTAATTTGATGATAAGGCACCGGCAGGAGGCCCGGCGTGGTTTTGAGGCCTGCTAGTGTCGACCCTAATTAGGAAAAGGGTCTTGTCTACTGATCCATGATGAGCGCACTATCCGCATGTGGGAAGCGTGTATGGGCGCCCCCCTCAATTTGATTCGATTCGCATCTCGTCCAAATCGCCACACTTAGTTCGGGCTTTCCATTTGATGCACGCATATGCAGGTACGAACCCGAGGCCAGGGTGGAACTTTTGTAGTCGGCATTTAGGGCGGCGTGGTCTTCCAGTGCTATGAGGGTCCCCCTTTTCTTCGTGGGGGCTCGATTAGCCGCGCACGCACAGCACGTGGTTCTTTGGGTTTGATGCGAAGAAGAGTTGAGTTGTGTTGAGTGCGTCGCTTGGTGGGTTTGATTCCCGTCTGGCGGGTTATTCTTACGTGTACGGCCAAATTGGCGCACCCCTGCAGGGTTAAATCTTCTCGAGAAGCCGTGTTTTCCGCGGTTATGGATGACTTGGTGAAAGTACTGGCTAACAAGTACTCAGAACAACTTACACCTAACTAATGATAACTTGACTAGTAATAGTCTTATTGACACAATAACTTGAACCATCATTAATCCAACTGTGTGAGTTATCCTCGGATTGCTTCTTTGGATAAGGGGCGAGATCCAGGATGGGTTTGTTCGAGGTTAGTAGTAGTTGGTTACGAAACGCTATCTTATCCCTTTCTATTAGCCGGAAGTTGTAGCGTGTTTCTGTAGTTGGTTAGAGCAGCCTGATGCCGCACTTTTGTATCACCTATTCTTCCGTTGAACCCAAAGCATCTGTACTTGGTGTTGCCGGGTACACTTTGGTATCTTGTGAGTCTTGCTTGCCAGTACGTTTATGTACTGACCCCTTTGGGGCTGTGGTTTCCGCAGACTACGTTTCCGAGGATCCCCATGGTGGCTACTACGTGGAGTATGACGAGGCTGCTGACGAGTAGATAGCGGACCCGGGCAGGATCCGAGACATCGTGGATGGGCTCCGTCTTTTCGTTTCCGGCCTCTTAGGCCTATTTGGTTCTTGTCTGTACTCAGACAATTTGGATGCTTCCGCTGTGTTGTAATGATGAATTGTTGGGACATGTGTCCTCTGGATGATTGTATTTGCTATCTCTGCTCTAGTGAGAGCCATTTGCAACATATTTCAATCTTTTGTGTCTTAGAGATATGTTGTGATATCAGTTGTTCTAATGCCGTTGACGTACCATGTGTGAATGTTATGAAGTACGTCAACGGAAGTGTCCTGATTTCTATGGGATGGTTTGCTCAGACGATGGAGAGTAGAGATTGGTTGTCACACTATATGTGTTGGCCTACTCGTAAGAGGTGCGGGTGCCAGTATGCCCCGTAATCCAATCATCTACTGTTTAGCAGGCTGTGAGTATCCTCTAGAAGTCCGGGTGCGACAAATGGTATCAGAGCCTGTCTGCCTGTAGGATCCCTTTTACTGGTCGCAGTTGAGTCTAGAAACTATTTTGTAGCTATATAGGAAAAATGAGACGTGAGAGTAGGAATTCTGTTCTTTTATTTCTTTCCCCACCCACCCTCCCTTTTTCTGGTAAGGAAGTGCAACGTTGTTTTCTCTTCTCACCTAAACTTTCAAGTTAGGATTTCACGTATCCTGGTTTCTTTAGGATAGTTATATCTACTAGACCATAGGAATGGAGGTGGTTGTGACATGATTTATCATGTTGCCTACTCACGATTGAGAACGGAGGCGTGTAAGCCCCGGAAGCAGATCCTCTATTCCTTAAGCAGTAGATATTTATCCTTTAGAAGCCCGGATGGGTTCCGTAGTACCTCAGGAGTGTTTTGGTCTCGTGTTTCCTCAATGTTGCTTCAATATCCTGTTCTTCTCAACATCCTTTTCGTCCGTTGAAACCTTGTTGTTGCTTGACACTTCAGTTCTTCTACCGGCGTCTAATCAAAACTTCCCCGATCATCTGCAGATGGATCTCAGGTTCTACCCGCAGGTGGTTCGTATGACTCGTTGCGAGAGCACTGCCGGTTATCCGGAGATGCTGAGGGACATGGTCACTTTTCTGGGGTTCCGTTGGGCACCAAAGTACCAGGTCTACGAGCAGCAGCGAGAGTTTGACCAGACCTACTACCAGGCTATCGTCTACATTCTGTCAGATGATGGCATGAGCGTAGTCCACCGCTACGAGGCAGTAGGTTCCACAGTGGATATGGCTGTGCAGCAGGCAGCTTATGTGAGTCTCACCGTCCTTCGTGCTGACTACTGGGGATTTGATTATTCTATCTATCGCCACATCCCCCGTGGTTACATCACTTCGGAGGGAGCTCACTTCACTCTCTACGACAACTTGGATGTCTACGAGCATGATAACTCCAGGCTGCACACCACCGCTCAGTTTGTGAGGCACAGTGACACAGTTGCCAGCACACTATCTCAGGAGTTGGCTTCTGTCAGAGAGCATCTCTACCTTGCTTTGGCTCGTCTGGCGACTTACACCACAGACTTTGTTGGAGACGAGCACTTTGCATGTTTCGATCAGACAGTTGGACGTCGTCTGCCAGATGCTGGAGGTTACGAGCCGATCAGAGGTCCACTCCTCAACCTTGGTGCTGGTTACACTGGGATTCCCCGCTTTGGAGCACAGGAAGTCGACGCTATGTACTTCACCACACCTAGAGTCGCTCTCAGACCACGTCAGATCTACGTGGATCGTCGTTCTACCTACTTTCGTGGGCGTGCTCCTCACCGTACCTCTCGCCGTACTCCTAGCCGCCGTCCTGCGTGATGAGCATGGGAGTACCGATGTATCCATTCTTAGCTATGTTTAGTTATCCTTTGGCATTTGAACCATTTGTGGTGTGTTGGATATTCTGATGTATTTGAACATGTGATGATGTACCTGTTGGTTATCTATTCATGCGTCAGAATAATCTCTCTTTCGGTTTCCAAGTCTATCCTTTTCTATTGTTGTGCTAAAATGCATTTCCATTCAGGATGCCGCCAACAAGGAACAACCCGCCTGAGCCACCGCCAATCACGGAGCTGTTGACTCAGATGACCCAAGTAATGGCACAGATGGCCCAGTTTCAGACTAATCAGCACAACAACCAGACGGCTCCACGAGTCAGCATCAAGGAGTTCCTCAGTCTGGGTCCGAGAGCTTTCGTGGCCACACGCGAGCCTCTGGACGCTGATGACTGGATCCGTGAGATAGCTAAGGCTCTGGAGATCGCTCACGTTGCTGAGGAAGACAAGGTCAAGTATGCCTCCTATCTGCTGAAGGGTCAGGCAGCTACTTGGTGGGAAAACTACCAGGCCATGAGAGCTAGCTTTCCAATCACGTGGGTTTGTTTCAAGGAAGCCTTCCTGAAGCACCACATTCCAGATGGTCTCATGGAAAGGATGCGTGAAGAGTTTTGCTCACTCAAGCAGGGCAAGTTGGACGTCATCGGCTATCAGAGTGAGTTCAATCGCCTCGCTCGTTACGCTGGTGATGAGGTGTCCACTGAGGCTAAGAATATGGCAAGGTTCCGCAGAGGTTTTAACCCGGAACTCAAGTACGCCCTCACCAATATCAAGGCCAACAACTTCGAGGAGCTCGTTTACACCGCGCTCAATGAAGAAAATGGGCGCAAGGCGTTCGAGGAGTCTCGCAAGCACTCGCGTGAGGGTGGTTACTCCTCCAACATGACCACCCCTCCGCAGAAGCGCCGCATCTGGGTGCCAAATGGTGCTGTCACTCGGGCTCCATACGCCCAAGCTTCCCCAGGCTTCGCTCCCCGCCCACCCAACCCTGCTCAGATGCATGATCAGAGGGCTTCGATGGGGCAGCCAAGGCCAGGGCCTCCTCGTGTCGTCACTTGCTACAAGTGCAAGCAGACGGGGCATTACGCTGACAAGTGCACGCAGAGGCAGCTACCTCCACCACCACCTCGTCCCAACACAAACCAGGCAATGGTGCGCGCTCCCCCGCCTAAGGCCTTCAACTCCAACAACAGGCCTGTCGGGAGGACCGCAAGGGTGAATCATGTCAAGATCGACAAAGCTGAGGAAGCTCCTGACGTCGTTCTCGGTACATTACCCGTAAACTCTTTTCCAGCTAAAGTGTTGTTTGATACCGGAGCATCGCATTCTTTCGTGTCAAAGATCTTCGCGACAGCAATTAAACTCCCTTTTGTTGGTTTGGGTTCCCCGCTAGTAGTAAACTCCCCTGGAGCAACTATGCAAACTTCCAAGATCAGTCACAAAAATCAAATCCTAATTGGAGGCCACATATTCCTTGCTTCTCTCATACTGCTTGGCAATTCTGACATTGATGTCATTCTTGGTATGGATTGGCTGAAGACCAATAAAGCAAGAATTGATTGTGCTCAGAAGTCAATAACTCTGTTCCACCCTTCTGGCCAGATAGTCTATTCTCCAAATGAGTCAAGTTCCATTCAGCTGTACAACCTCGATGCAAAACCTCTACCTTCACTTGAAAATGTTCCGGTGGTTTGCGAATTTCCTGACGTCTTTCCAGAAGAGTTGCCAGGAATGCCTCCGGACAGAGCAGTTGAGTTCGTGATCGAACTTGAGCCAGGTACTGCTCCAATCTCTAAGCATCCTTACAAGATAGGAACTCCCGAGCTGAAGTTGTTAAAGGAACAAATTGATATGTACATGGAAAAAGGTTACATTCAACCTAGTTCCTCGGCTTGGGGTTGCCCAACTCTGTTCGTTGCAAAGAAGGATCACACAAAGAGACTCGTTGTTGACTATCGTCCTCTTAACGAGAAAACCATAAAAAACATGTACCCAATTCCTCGTATCGATGATATTTTTGATCAACTTGCTGGAGCCTCAATATTCTCCAAGTTGGACTTGAGAATGGGTTACCATCAAATAAAGATCAGAAAAGAGGATATTCCAAAAACAACCTTCACCACTCGCTACGGTCTATATGAATTCACCGTCATGTCCTTTGGTCTCACCAATGCACCGGCGACATTCTCTCGACTCATGAATTCTGTCTTCCATGAATACCTCGACAAGTTCGTTGTGGTATATCTTGATGACATTCTTGTCTACTCAAAATCCGAGGAAGAGCATGAAGAACACCTTAGCCTCACTCTCATGAAACTTCGCGAGCATCGTCTATATGCCAAGTTCTCCAAATGTGAGTTCTGGATTTCAGAAGTTGCTTACCTTGGTCATGTCATCTCAGCCAAGGGCATAGCCATTGATCCAGAAAAGGTTAAAGCATTTGTTGATTGGAAACCTCCAAAGACGGTGAAGCAAGTAAGAAGTTTTCTTGGCTTAGCTAGCTATTGCCGTCGTTTCGTCCAAAACTTTTCCAAGATTGCCAAACCTCTCACTGATCTCATAAAGAAGGACAAGAAGTTCGTTTGGTCTCCACAATGTGATGAGAGTTTCAATCTCCTGAAGACTAAACTCACTTCTACACCAGTTCTGGTTGGCCCAGATCCTACCAAACCTTTCCAAATATTCTGTGATGCTTCTCTCCAAGGTCTAGGTGCAGTTCTTATGCAAGAACGTCAAGTTGTTGCTTATGCTTCACGTCAGTTGAACGCACATGAGCTCAATTATCCCACTCATGACCTTGAACTTGCAGCAGTTGTGTTTGCCCTCAAGAAATGGAGACAATACTTGTTGGGTAATCGCACTGAAATCTTTTCAGATCATAAGAGTCTGAAGTATATCTTCACTCAACCAGATCTAAACCTCAGGCAAAGGAGATGGATTGAAAAGATTAAAGACTTTGATCTTACCATTTCTTACACCCCAGGCAAGGCTAATGTTATGGCCGATGCTCTCAGTCGCAAGTCATATTGCAATAATCTCATGATCATGGAAAGCCAACCTCCTCTTCATGAAGAATTCCAGAAGCTCAACCTTGGTCTTGTTCCTCAAGGCTATCTTGCAAACTTGACAGCCAGTCCAACTCTCGAGGACAAGATTCGTTCTGAACAACTTCGTGATGCTGAAATCAAGAAGATGGTAGAACACATCAAAGAAGGCAAAGAGAAATTTAAGTCCTTCTCAATTGATGACAAGGGAACTGTGTTCTTCGAAGGACGCATTGCAGTTCCTCAAGTTCAAAGTCTCAAAGATATCATTCTCAAGGAGGCTCATGAAACTCCTCTCTCCATACACCCTGGAAGTACAAAGATGTACCAGGATCTCAAGACACTGTATTGGTGGCCTGGCATGAAACGTGAAATTGCTCAATACGTTTCTGAATGCGACGTTTGTCAACGTGTTAAGGCAGTTCATCAGAAAACAACCGGTCTTCTCCAACCTCTGAAAATCCCTGAGTGGAAGTGGGACATGATTGAAATGGAATTCGTCACTGGTTTTCCAAAGTCCAAGAGGGGCAACGATGCAATCTTCGTTGTCATTGATCGTCTCACTAAAGTAGCTCACTTCTTTCATGTCAAAGAAACAATCTCAGCTAGCCAGTTAGCAGAGCTCTACACAGCAAAGATGGTTCCTCTTCATGGTGTTCCCTTGGAAATAAGCTCAGACCGTGGAAGCATCTTCACTTCTCATTTCTGGAAAAGTTTTCAAGAAGCATTGGGCACCAAACTTCTGTTCAGCACAGCCTACCATCCTCAGTCTCAAGGGCAAGTCGAAAGAGTCAATCAGATTCTCGAGGATATGCTCAGAGCATGTGGTCTCTCCTTTGGCATGAAATGGGAGGAATGTCTTCCATATGCTGAATTATCCTACAACAACAGCTTCCAGGCAAGCCTAGGCATGGCACCATTTGAGGCTCTCTATGGCCGCAGATGCAGAAGTCCAATCAATTGGTCTGGAGCTCGTGAACGTTCACTCTTAGGCCCTGACATTGTTAAGGAAGCCGAAGAGAAAGTTCGCATCATTCGTGACAATCTCAAGATTGCTCAGTCTCGTCAGAAAAGCTACTATGACAGTAAGCACAGGGATATGGTCTATGCACCTGGTGACAAAGCATACCTACGTGTAATTCCCCTCAGAGGCACTCATCGTTTTGGTGTCAAAGGAAAGCTTGCACCAAGATACATTGGTCCTTTCAACATTCTCTCAAGGCGTGCAGAAAATGCCTATCGTCTTGAACTTCCAGAAAAGCTATCCAAGGTGCACGATGTGTTTCACGTGTCACAGCTCAAGAGGTGCTTCAAAGATCCAGAACGTGCAGTTGATCATGATTCCATTGAACTGCAAGAAGATCTCTCTTATGAGGAGCACCCTGTTCGAATTCTCGATGAGACCGAGCGCAAAACTCGCAACAAGAGCACCAAGTTCTTGAAGGTGCAGTGGTCTCATCATTCCGATAAAGAGGCAACGTGGGAGACCGAAGAGGATCTTCGCAAGAAGTATCCGGACCTTTTCTCTTCTCAGTAGGAATCTTGGGGCGCGATTCCTTCAAGGGGGGCGTTTTGTAACATCCCAAGTATGAAAACAACCCTAGAATGTTTGTTTCTTGTTTTATTTTATGTTTTGCATCATGGCATCATCATTGCGTTTGTTTTGGCATTTGTTTTCCATTTGTTTTCATCTGTTTTCCCTTGTTTTCCCCATTTGAAATTCAAACAATATTCAAATATTTGCTTCATACTTGTGCTGTCACAATTTTAAAATGAAAAGTTCAAATCAAAACATCAAATTGTTTCTAATAAACATGAAAGTTCAAACTATTCTAACTGTTCTTTCAAAAATTCAAATAATAACAAAAATTGCTCAAGTTCATTTAAATTACAAACAGAACCATAATTTAAGTTTTTTGGGAAACAAAAGTTTGCACAATGATGTTTCTATAATGAATAACCTATACAAATTTTTCCTAAATTTTCTAAACCCTAAAACACTTCCTTTTTATCCTTTTCCTTTTCAGCAAAAAAAACAAACAGAAAGAAAAAAATAAAACAAACCAGAGGGGGAGAGGGCAGGCCAGCCCACCATCCCCACGGCCTGGTACCCCCCTCTCCTTCTACCTCTGTACGGCAGAAGATCGGGCGTGTCCACGTCGACGCTATCGCTGATGGGTCGGCCAGCGAGCGTTCCCCTCCTCCATATAGCTCGAGCCCGAGCTCTCCCTCTGCCCTAACCTCCCTCCACCTCTCTCCCTCGACTGCCGCCGCCGTTCTTCCTCTTTCTCTCTCTCTGCACCTGCTCCTCCCATCTCTGCACCATCACCACTGCCGCCATCTCCAGCTTGTCGCCGTCGCCACGATACGCCGCCGTGCGGGCTAGGTACGGGAATCGATTCCCCGTACCCCCCTCTTCCTCCTCGACCACTCAGCGAGGGCTGGATGCCGCTGAATCGCCGCCGCCGTCCACCGTCTGTCGCCGGCCACCTCCCTGCACCGACGACGATCACCTCCTCCTTCCACCTCACGGTGAGCTCTCCCTCCTCTCTCCTTTCGCTCTCTGCTGTCACTCTCCCTTCCGCACGCACACAGCACGTACACATCCACCGCGAGCAACCACGCAGCAGCAGCCACGCCGTTCATCGCCGGTGACCACCGCCCTCCACTGTCGAATTCAGTTAACTGAATTTCAGATTCAGTTCACCCCGCCATCTGAACCTCAACCCCCCCGCGCGTCCCTTACTGTCACGAAACAATCACTCACCGCAGTGGCTACAGCACCGCGCGCTCGCACACGAGGTCTGGGGTTCGAGTCCCAGCCTCACGGGATTAATTCCCAACCATTTTACCACCGCGCGCTGACAGGTGGGGCCTCCCTGTCAGCGACGCGTGCTGCCACGCAGGCCACTGTGGCCCAGGGCCCCCTCGTCAGTGGCCCAGGCTAGGCCACTGCGAGGTGTAACTCATTCTGGTCGTTTTCTTTTTAAATTTAAGTCCCTATTTATTACAGATTAATCCCTAAATTTCAAACCTTTATAAAAATTGCATAACACATCCAAATTAACAATGTAAAACATGTAAACCACTCCAAATAAAATGAACTTTCTATATATGCAGTTTGTTCACTGTTTTGAACATTTCAAATTGTTTTAAAATTCAAATTCAAACCACTCATTACAAATTTGATTAAATGCATAACTAATTCAAACTTAATTCAAATGGCACATATAAAATATGTTTTCCATGCTAAATTGAACCACCTTTCCAAATATAAACTTTGTTTCATGTTTTGAATAATTAAAATTGGTTAAATAACTTAAATCTTGTTTAAATCGTTTAAAATTGCTAAATTCGTAACTTGGTCAAATTAAATTCTTTTGAACATATAAAATATGTTTTCAAACCAGAAAATTATAATCTTTTCAAATATGAATTTTACTAAATGTTTTGAACAAATAAAAATTCAAATAAATTCAAACTTGAATTAAATTCATTTAAATCTTATTTAAACTTGTTTAATTCCTAATTAAATCATTCTAATTCCTTTTTCAACAAATGAAACATGTTTTCGACCTAAAATTTTGTGTTATTTCCAAATATGAATTTTTTCATCTATTTTGAACAATTAAAATTGGTGAAAACAACAAATGCTTGTGTAACTCCTTTAAGAAGAAAATTTTCACAACTAAATAAATAAAATTTCAAACTTGGTAAACACCTTTTCAGTTTGATTCTATTGTTGTTTTATTATTGTTTTCCTCATCCATGCATCATGCTAATCCACTATCACATGTTGATTAGTTGTAGAACATTTAATCCAACCTTAAATTCATGGGCTTTCCATATGCAACCCAAATTGCATATGGGTCCATTTAATTATGTTACCATGTCAACTAGCTTATTTTGATGCATCAATTAAATTGACATGCATCATCCCATGATTGTGCATTATGCCATGTTATTGATTGTTTGTCTCTCTGCGTTGTTTGTTTGCTTCTTCTCGAATAGACGACGACGTTGAGACAGACGAGGTTTACGACACTACTTCTGAGGAGTTAGCCCAGTACCAGGCTACTGAGTTTGCAGGCAAGTATTCACTCACATGAACCATTGTGTTCCTTTCCACACTGGATACCGATACTTTCCGTTGTCTATCCTGCTAGCCTTATGAATCGTTGCTTGTGTTCGATCCTATCACATGTTATCCTTTAACCCTGATATAGCCTCAACTCCACACCTATAACCCTGTGGCTTGTTGCCTGTGTCTTACTAGCATGCTTAGGGTTGTTTATGCTCGAGTCTATTGTCCGTTATTTCTTTTACCATATTTTATTATGTTCTGGGGCTCGATGTTTAAACGATCAACCTGTTAATGTTTGAGGTAATGCTAATTTGATGATAAGGCACCGGCAGGAGGCCCGGCGTGGTTTTGAGGCCTGCTAGTGTCGACCCTAATTAGGAAAAGGGTCTTGTCTACTGATCCATGATGAGCGCACTATCCGCATGTGGGAAGCGTGTATGGGCGCCCCCCTCAATTTGATTCGATTCGCATCTCGTCCAAATCGCAACACTTAGTTCGGGCTTTCCATTTGATGCACGCATATGCAGGTACGAACCCGAGGCCAGGGTGGAACTTTTGTAGTCGGCATTTAGGGCGGCGTGGTCTTCCAGTGCTATGAGGGTCCCCCTTTTCTTCGTGGGGGCTCGATTAGCCGCGCACGCACAACACGTGGTTCTTTGGGCTTGATGCGAAGAAGAGTTGAGTTGTGTTGAGTGCCTCGCTTGGTGGGTTTGATTCCCGTCTGGCAGGTTATTCTTACGTGTACGGCCAAATTGGTGCACCCCTGCAGGGTTAAATCTTCTCGAGAAGCCGTGTTTTCCGCGGTTATGGATGACTTGGTGAAAGTACTGGCTAACAAGTACTCAGAACAACTTACACCTAACTAATGATAACTTGACTAGTAATAGTCTTATTGACACAATAACTTGAACCATCATTAATCCAACTGTGTGAGTTATCCTCGGATTGCTTCTTTGGATAAGGGGCGAGATCCAGGATGGGTTTGTTTGAGGTTAGTAGTAGTTGGTTACGAAACGCTATCTTATCCCTTTCTATTAGCGGGAAGATGTAGCGTGTTTCTGTAGTTGGTTAGAGCAGCCTGATGCCGCACTTTTGTATCACCTATTCTTCCGTTGAACCCAAAGCATCTGTACTTGGTGTTGCCGGGTACACTTTGGTATCTTGTGAGTCTTGCTTGCCAGTACGTTTATGTACTGACCCCTTTGGGGCTGTGGTTTCCGCAGACTACATTTCCGAGGATCCCCATGGTGGCTACTACGTGGAGTATGACGAGGCTGCTGACGAGTAGATAGCGGACCCGGGCAGGATCCGAGACATCGTGGATGGGCTCCGTCTTTTCGTTTCCGGACTCTTAGGCCTATTTGGTTCTTGTCTGTACTCAGACAATTTGGATGCTTCCGCTGTGTTGTAATGATGAATTGTTGGGACATGTGTCCTCTGGATGATTGTATTTGCTATCTCTACTCTAGTGAGAGCCATTTGCAACATATTTCAATCTTTTGTGGCTTAGAG
Source organism: Alopecurus myosuroides (assembly GCA_028641055.1). NCBI lineage: Eukaryota > Viridiplantae > Streptophyta > Magnoliopsida > Poales > Poaceae > Alopecurus > Alopecurus myosuroides. The sequence goes on along the minus strand of CM054057.1, from coordinate 375,970,306 downwards.
ATATGTTGTGATATCAGTTGTTCTAATGCCGTTGACATACCATGTGTGAATGTTATGAAGTACGTCAACGGAAGTGTCCTGATTTCTATGGGATGGTTTGCGCAGAAGATGGATAGTAGAGATTGGTTGTCACACTATATATGTTGGCCTACTCGTAAGAGGTGCGGGTGCCGGTATGCCCCGTAATCCAATCATCTACTGTTTAGCAGGCTGTGAGTATCCTCTAGAAGTCCGGGTGCGACAGGTGGTGCCTCCTCTAGTAGCCAGCCAGCGGCCGCCCGAGTTCTGGACCGTTTGCCGCCCGCCGTCCCGTGGAGGAAGGTGCATGAGATAGGTCAGCCGATGCTGCCGCCAGAGGTTGTCGCTGTCATGGGTGGTGACATGAGGACCATCCACGACGGGATTTTGTTCAAAGAGAATGAACTTCTACGTGAGAAACATCCCTCCTACCCGCTATATGTGGTCAAGGTACCCCGATCCGTGGGCTTTGTGGATTCAAATCCCGCAGAGGTGTTCTTCATCAGATACGAAGACATATTCAGGGTCTTCCACTTGGGTAAGCTCGACCGAAGCATTGTCCGCCTGGTATCGCTCAGCATGGCGCACAATATGGTCATGGAGAATACCCCGCACATCGCGATTATGGACCCCTACTACATGAATGAGGACTACTTGCGGTCACATGCCGACCGAGTTCTTATCACGACTTACATAACGGGTTTTTTGATAGATAACAAGGATAAGAACGCCATTCTCATGCCATACTTTCCCAAGTAAGTAGTCCTCTCCGCTTCACGTCGTTACATTCTTTCTAGAATCTACTTAGTATTCCGATTGATGATATTGATGGCTTGTTCGAAATGTTCTGCGCAGAAACGGAGGATGCGTACTCATCGTCATGGAACCGCATTGGTCACAATGCACTTATCTCGATGCGGGCAGGGCGGTGCAGAAGGACTACACCGATATAAGAGCTGTTCTTAATAGTGTCCTCAACGGCTTCGCCGCCGATTTAGGCAAGCCCCTAAAAAAGGAGAAAATAGTCCGAGGCGCCTACGTGTGCACCCACGTAATAAACTTCCCCTGCCTCAAGCAATCGGAGCAAGAATCTGAGTTGGAAGCTTGGTATGTCATCTTTCAGATGAGGGAGTACTTAAAGGATGCCCAACAGGCCCATCTACCATGTTATCTCCGAGACCTGACCACAAAGATGGCCAACACCCCCGATGAATATGTGCGGGCTGAGTTCCGTCGCATCCAGCGGAGGATCTGCACGATACTCTCGTCGGATGTCATCACTCGGGGTGGCTTGTTCTTCCACGGCCACGCACCACCGAGCAACCGTGACATAGAAGCACACCTACGAGAGCAACGTGACACCCGGACATTCAACACGCTACAAGGCGTGGAGAACCCGCCGAGACTATAGGATTGACAAAATGTTAGTATACACTTGCATCATATAACTTTTAGACCTTTATTTGTCGTGTTTTATTCGTAAACCTTGATGCTTCTATTTTTTGATAGCTATTTGCGGTCTATTATCACTTTCGATGCTAAACTCGTATTTTTGTCCTATGCACAGATGACATGGTATGTTGTGTATGTCGGTAGGGTTCCCGGAGTCTACGACGACTGGGACCAATGCCATGGTGGAGGCGGAAGCTCGATACGCCACTTACCTAGCGAGAGAGAAGACGGAGAAGACGAGGGCCCGGATGACCACCTTCGCCATCGCCGTGCTTATACTCCTAGTGTTGATGCTACTTGTTGTTTTGCTTGTCTAGATAACTAAACTATCGATTTGTTTGGACTATGTACACCTAGTGTTTGAACTATGCTTGTAACTAAACTATTCGCTTCGAGACTATTTGGTGATGATCGAGACTATTTGGTGATGATCGAGAATATTTCTGTTATTTTGCTGTCATTTTCATATTTATTACTGTCAATTTGCTGTAATTCTGTTATTTTCGTTTCTTTTATTTTTGACACAGCAAAACCATACCCCAGGCGAATAAGAAATCGTACCCCAGGCGAATATGTACCCAAGGCGCACATTGCCTGTTCGCCTCAGGTAAAAGGCTTACCCCAGGCGCACAGGGCACGTTCGCCTGGGGTATGTCAAGCTACCCCAGGCGCATCTTGCTGTTCGCCTGCGGTAAGTCATTACCGCTGGCGATGTGGTCCCAGGCGAACACATATTCGCCTGCGGTAGCCTAATTTGGTTCGCCTACGGTAGCCTTTTCCCTAGTATTGAAAGAGGAAGCCTGAAAAGGACATATTGACTCATCCGGCTGATGGTGCAGCATGGAAGGATTTCAGCGATGAATTCAAAACATTTGCGGGCGATGCTTGAAACATAAGGCTCGGCATTGCCTCTGATGGATTAAATCCCTATGGAACCATGAGCACAAGCTACAACATGTGGCATGTGTTTGCCGTGCCATACAACCATTCACCAGAGGAGTTCAGTGATCCATCATACTACATGCTTTGCTTGCTAATCCCTAGCAAATCAAGTCCTGGAAAGGACTTTGGTCTTTTCATTAAGCCGTTGCTTGAAGATTTGCAGGACCTTTGGAAGGGTGTGCGGACTTATGATTCATTTTCTAGGGAAATGTTTGATCTTCGTGCTGCGGTACTCTGGTGCATACACGACTACCCAGCTTGTGGCACTATGTATGGGCGTACCACTCAAGGCTATGGTGCATGCCTGCATTGTGACAAAGATCCTCTATCAATGCCCATAACCAACAAATTGCGCTACATTGGGCACCATCGTTTCCTCCCCATGACCACTTGTGGCGGGGAAAGACAGACCTTCAAGGTAAACATTTCGTCAAGAACGAGCAGCCAGAATCATTTACTGATAAAGAGTTAGAAGCTGAGCTGGAGAAGGTTAGACATCTAAAACCAGGAATTGGTCCCAGAGCATTAGCAAGAAGAGGAAGCGTGGAGAACCTACACCGATCTGGCTGGGTAGGCTTGGTTGGTGGGACTTGCATTACTGGTCAAAGTTGAAACTTCGGCATAATCTCGACGTGATGCACATCGAAAAGAACATCTTAGACAGCATCCTTGGTATCATCCTTGAACTGGAAAGGAAGAATAAGGACACTGTCAATGCCAGGAAGGATCTTCATACCCTTGGCATTAGAAAAAAATGCAGTTGGATCCACCGGTAATGCCTCCGGACGTGGACCCAAAGAAATATAAATGTGTAATGATATATGGAAGCTATACCCTAAACAAATATGCGAAGAAAAAGCTATGCCAGTTTCTATTTGACTGTACATATCCAGATGGTTTTTGTTCCAACATGTCCAAGTGTGTCAACGTACAAGCACGCAAGATCTCGGGACTTAAAACCCATGACTGCCACATCCTGTTGCAGAAAAAATTATCTGCTAGGCTGTGGGGATTATTGAAAGACGATGTCTATCGGGTCATAGGTGACCTAGGAAAAAATTTCAAGGACTTCTGCAGTAAAAGGTTGGAAAGAAGTGTTATGCTCCGTCTGAAAGCTGAAATCCCATTAATCTTGTGCAGGCTTGAAAACATATTCCCGCCGGGTTTTTTTGATGTTATGGTCCACCTGGTTGTGCATTTACCTGACGACGCTTTGCTCCGAGGCCCTGTGAACTATGGGTGGATGTATCCAATCGAAAGGATGTGGTGTACTTTGAAGAGATATGTGAGAAACATGGCCCATCCAAAAGGTTCAATTACAGAGGCGTACATTGCCTCCGAGTGCTTGACATTTGCCTCTAGATACTTGAAAAAAGATATTGAGACAAGGTACAACCGGCAACGGAGATATGAGGTTCAACAAAAAGTTGAACAAGAAGAATCATCTTGTGATGTGTTTGGCCATGGTGCGCGTTTAGTTGGAGCATATACTGCGATCAATCATGATAGCACTGAGACACTGTCAACAGAGCTTCATAGAATGGCTTGGTATGTCCTAAAAAATTGCAGCAAAGTTACAGGCTATATCCAGTATGTTCCCTACGTCTGAATTTTATGTTACCCTACACATTGTATACCCCATAGTTACCGGAGTTTAATAACTCTTCATGGTTTGCAGAAAGTTCAGGACAAAGCTGGAGGAAAAAGGGACACCTGATGTGGAAGTTAGGGTTGACCAGGATTTTCCAAGATGGTTCAAAGAGCATGCAAGTTTCCTTTTGCATTCCTCTTTGACCTTTTGCATTTCATTGCATGATTTTGACCATATTGTTTTTATTTTTTATGTGGTACACATATGATGAACAAGGCACGGGAAAGACCAGAAGTTCATGAAGATGAGTTGTTTGCATTGGTACTTAGCCCACACAACAAAGTTAAAACATATTCAGTTTGTCATGTGAACTTAGTTCGGTTTGTCACCGCTGAGCGTGAAAAAGGCAAGAAAACGCCAAATAGTGGAGTCATGGCTGCTGGAGATCACAGCGGGGATGCAAGAGATTTTTATGGTGTCCTCAAGGAAATCAAAGAGCTGACTTATATCTCTACCCAGAAACATAAACAGACAGTTGTTCTGTTTGGCTGTGACTGGTATCGTCTTGAAGCAGGCAGGGGCATGCGCAGGTTTAAACTAGAAAAGTATGATAAACTGTTCAGGAGCATCAACATTTCCAATTTGTGGTACGAGGATGATATATCCTGTCAAACCAGGCACAGAAAGTGCTTTATATGCTAGACAATGTAGGGGGAGAACACTGGCGAATAGACCAAAAATTTGAGCATAGGCGGACCTTTGATGTGTCCGAACATGAGAAGGACAAAGATGAGGAGGACAATGATGAGGAGGAGAGGCCTAGTGTTCTAGCACATCAAGATGTCGAAGTCTCTGACAATGAGGATGTTCATGATGACCCGATATCCCATCCTCCGCCTCCGAATACTCGGGAAGGCACTGACATGGCTCCCCGCATCCTCTCAGCAGATGAGATTTGGGCTTATATAAAAGATCGGAAAAAGTGTCTGCGCAGCATATGGAAGGTGAAGTACAAGATGATGACGTTGAATTAGAAGTCAGTGAGGATGAAGTAGACGACACATATGCGGAGTATGACAGTGATCCGGGTGCACTGCCCGCAGATGATAGCGATGCAGACTAGTGTTGCATGCCTGTGGGCAAGCTTGTGTCGAACTGATTTTGCATGCTTTGTGTGCATGCTTTTGTTGAACTGATGTGCATGCCTGTTTGCATGTTGTGTTATGAACTGTTGTGCATGCCTGCTTGCATGCTTGTGTTGAACTGATGTGCATGCGTGTGTGTATGCTTGTGTTGAACTGCCAAACATTGCTAATATGCCATTACTCAACTGCCATTACCCAATTATCTTCCTTACATTGCTAATATGCCATTACTCAACTGCCAGACATCATCATGCCAAGACACAATGCAAATAAAACTGAAAAAACCCAAATCATCAATAGATTGTGGCCAGAATCTTGAATCTTGCCTTCATGAGCAGGTTTTCCAGCAGCTTCATCAGCACCTTCTTTGTGTACCCCTTGTCGCAGCACCTGATCTAGCTTCTGCCTCAGTGTACCTATCTCTTCCTGCAATGTGCTATTCTCATCCTTCTCTCTAAACTCTGCATTACGCAGTTGAAGAACTACCTGTTCCTGGAATTCTGTCCATTTCGGGTCATGCCATGAGAACTTTCCACAACCATAAGGAATGCCATACTTCTGCAACCAAAATAACATAAAATTTAACCAAAAGCAAAATCTTGCAACCAAACTGAAACTAAAGCATGAATTTTTACCAAGCGTATTTGGCATTTCAGGAATCTACGGCCTGGATTATGGTCGGTCCAAGAAATCCACATGACCATCTTCAAACCGCACAGACATTTTGTTTCATTGGAGTGGTCCAAGGCCACCGGAGTGTATGGGATAGGTTTGCGGCTGCGAGGAGGAAACCCTCCTTCATACGACGAGCATGAACTCTCGCCGCTAGCGGCCATGCTTTCCCTGCGCGCCATGTGACACAGGGGAGACAGGGAAGAACCCTAGAATCGCCAAGGGAGAAAGAGGATAGGGGAATTTAGCTGCGCGCCCTCGTCAGCGGTAGTGGTGTGGTAACGACGGAGGATTTACGGCAGCGGCGGCGGAGGATTTACGGCACTGGCTTTGCTGTGGTGTGATCGAGTTATTTAATTGGTACGTCCAGCTGTGTCAATGGCTAAATTGGGTCCCACGGTACCAACGGCTACAAACGGTGCACACGGCCTGAAGGTGTGGCCAGGCACCAAGGGCATGGTCGTAGGCATTCAAAGCAGTCAAACAGGGCAGGATGTGTGGCCCCACTAAAAAATTCGCGACGTTCTACGTGACCAGGCAAGTTTCGTCGAAGGCAACTCGGCTCTTAGTGGGCTACTGGGACGGATACGAAAATCCGCGACGTAAAACTATATAAAAGTCGAGCAAAACCAGTCCGAGACAGACCAATCCAATACGTCGAGAGCAAACTCCACTTTTCAGCCATTCGCGACGTAAACGCTCGACGTTATCAAAACGTTCTGCTCAAAACGTTTCGGATCGCATGGAATTTGGTAGTGATTTTAGCAATAAGATAATGCTATCACAACTATTGCTGCTACTTGTTGGGTTGTGATGATTTGAACATTGAAAAGTAACAACCCAATGAAACACCTGGGTGGATTGGTATGAATGGATTATGTTGAGTGGATACTCAGGGCCATGTACGTGGTGGATTTAGCCATGGATGTGGTGGTTATCACCTGAGGGTACACTTGTGGATTGCCACCCAGGATTAAAGAGATTTGTAGGTCTTCACTGTATAGTTAGCTTCCAGTGCAGCCTTGAGGTAATATGGGCTCTGCCAGGATTAAGTAAGTTGTGGGGGTTCATCATGGTGTATGACATTGGATGGTACAATTTTAGGAGCGTCGAGTCATGCTAGTATGGTTGAATCTCTCTTCCCAAAGATCTTGTCTCATTCTTCTCGCGGGGAGGATGAGTCTCAAGGTGAAAGTGCACAACCTCTCCAGAGTTAAAAACTAAGATCTTAGCTATGTCCCCGGTTATGGGCCAGTTGAGTAGCTAGACAGAGTTGGTGCCGAAGGATCTCCTCATCTTTTCTGAATGAAATAAAACATGGTAGAAACCACTTTTAGGGCACATGGTGGATTTAGCCATGATGCCAGAATCAAACATCATGGTGGATTTAGCCATGATGATTTACCAAACTTCATGGTGGATTTAGCCATGACGATTTTCAAACTTCATGGTGGATTTAGCCATGATGATTTATCAAACTTCATGGTGGATTTAGCCATGATGAATTGTCAGCCTTCATGGTGGATTTAGCCATGATGGTTGTACTAAAGTCTTCATTTTTATTAAAATGATTTATCAAATATAGGACAAAACTAGCTTTATGCAAATAGCCCAAACTCCACCAGCCAAATATCATGTAGCTAGTCTATTCTCAAAAATGCCACCAAATAAGTGTCACTTGCCTATACATTGTTTGTGTTGACTTCCTCCCGCGTAGGGCTGCATATTCCAACGTGCAGATGAATCTGAAGATGAGTGGGGATTTTGTTTAGGATCTCGAGTCTATCGCCAACATGTTCTGCCTGTGGCGCATGAAGATGAAGAAGGCTCATTGATGATTTGTTTCCGTTGTGTTTACTTTGATACTGGTTAGTTGGGCTAGTCCATGATGACTATGCCAATTGAAAGACTATTTTATTTCTTATCCACTGGATCAACGATGTAGAATGATGCTATTGCAATGAATATTTCATTTTGTCATGTGTATGCTATCAGAGATCCCGGGAATAGCAGGATACACAGGTGTTCTATCTTTATCAAAAGGTAGGGCGCTACAAAATGGTATCAGAGCATAGTGTTGCCTGTAGGATCGACACCCTAAGTTTGTATTAGAACTAGGAAAAAGACCCTAGGATTGAAAATACTTTCTTCAAACTTATAGAAACAAAACATCACACCTTAACCATTCTCATATCCTCTCATCTACTATTCACCTTCAAAATACAAGAAAGTAATTAAGATAAATCTAACCACGGCCTTAAAACTCCGGGATTCTACGCTCCCTCGTGCATTGGTTTCCTAACGGGGGTTTAGGTTTCTTTCACTCCGGCAACCCCACAATTAGTAGCCAAATACACAATGCAGCCTCCTAGGCCCATAAAGGTGAAGTATCATGTAGTCGACGTTCACATGACACCACTAGAAGAAGCACCACAACTTAAATACCGAACCACGAGATATTACTTCAGCATAACTTCACTACTAACATCATGACTTCTCCCATGTCCTCAAGAACTAAACGAACTACACACAAGACATCATATGGATCATAATCAGAGGTGATATAATGGATGATAACAATCTGGTCATAAAGTGCTAACACCGATAAATCTCACAAGCATCAACTACTAACGAGTAATCCACATGAGCAGAGAGATCTAATGTATCATAAGGGGTGGCCCAATCTTCTCAGTGAACTCACAGATAACTCCAGTATGATAACTAGTGCGCCACTAAGAACTCTCCCGGCTGATCCCTGATGCCAATGCAAAAGATAGCAACCCCAAGGATATTCTCAACTCCACACTCTTGCACAAGTAATCCACCGACTACAAGTGGTTTTGTACCGTCTTATTCCCAGTGGAACAGCAGGTATCACGTGAAGTTTGCAGATGAACTTCCAGATGAAAGGCTTACAAGCAGTTTGAATATAGAGGTCTAGGCTTTTTGGGTTTCATGTAGTCTATCCTCTCCTATGCGCCCAAGGGGGTATATAAGAGAGGGGGTGCGGCCACAAGGAGGTTCCTTGCGCAAACACCACTTCTAATTGGACTAGGACGCCTATACCTAACACAAGTGGATACAAACCGACCCCCACACAAGGGGTGCGGCCATATTGGTATACAAACCAATCCTAATTGAACTAGGTCTTGTATATGGCGCATAGATACTCCTTGTGGGCGCCCTCCTCTTGACTTGTTCATATATGAGTGTGGAATAACATAATGGCATTGTTTTCCACACTTAGTGCATTTGACCTTGTGGAGGCACCATCCCCTTGTCATCATAACATTTGTTATTTGTTGTTTTCACCATGCTAGCACTTGTTTTCCATCTCCCCTTGTAGTCCATCTCCATCCATGTGTATCTCCTCTCCATGATCTCCATTCATGTTTGTGTTATCAATAATCCTGAGAATACATAAATGCAATGACTTAGGTAGTATAAAGTTCTCACAATCATAAACATTATTCTCAAGTAGGAGTGAATTCACCTGTTGTTGTAATGGCTTGGTTCTTGATCTTGTCATTGGACCAATCCTTACTTCATTAGCTTGTATATGAACATCCTCATGTGTAGCAATAGGTGAAGAGCTAGGGATGTCCTCATCATCCTCCCCCTCTTGAAAAGGCATCGACCTCGATGCTAAATCATCTCCATGGTAAGGTGTCAAATCAGCCACATTAAAAGAATTACTAACACCAAACTCATCAATTGGGGAGTCAATCTTGTATGCATTATCATTGATCCTTGAAATAACTTTGTAAGGACCAGCTCCTATAGGCATCAACTTTGATTTTCTCAATGTGGGAAATCTATCTTTTCTAAAGTGTACCCACACCATATCTCCTGGCCGAAAAATGACTTCTTTCCTCTTCTTGTTCACCCTCTCGGCCACATGCTTTCCTCTCTTTTCTATAGCCTCTTTTGTTTTCTCATGTATCCTCTTAACAAAATCAGCCCTCTTTGATGCCTCCATATTAATTCTCTCATGTGAAGGAAGTGGTAATAAATCAAGAGGAGTAATAGGCTTGAAACCATAAACCACCTCAAAAGGACATAGTTGAGTAGTTGAATGCACAGCTCTATTATATGCAAATTCCACATGGCGCAAACACTCCTCCAACTCTTTCAAATTCTTCTTGATCATACCTCTTAGCAATGTAGACAATGTTCTATTAACCACCTCGGTTTGTCCATCAGTTTGGGGGTGGCAAGTAGTAGAAAATAATAGCTTAGTGCCAAGCTTACCCCAAAGTGTCTTCCAAAAGTAACTCATGAACTTGACATCTCTATCTGAAACAATGGTTCTTAGCACTCCATGTAATCTCACAATTTCTCTAAAGAATAAATTTGCAATGTGAGAAGCATCATCACTCTTGTGGCAAGCAATGAAGTGAGCCATCTTTGAAAATATGTCCACAACCACAAAGATAGAATCATGTCCTCTTTTTGTCCTTGGCAAGCCCAAAACAAAATCCATAGTTATGTCCTCCCATGGTGTACTAGGTGATGGCAATGGGGTATACAATCCGTGGGGTTTGAGCTTGGATTTGGACTTGTTGCAAGTAATGCACCTTTGCACCAATCTATACACATCTCTCCTCATATATGTCCAATAGAAATTTTCAGCCAACATAAGCAATGTCTTCTCTCTTCCAAAGTGTCCCATCAAACCTCCACTATGAGATTCCTGTATCAAAAATAAACTCAAAGAGCACTCGGGAATACATAATTTGTTAGCTCTAAACAAGTACCCATCATTTATATGAAATTTTTCCCATGCCTTAACATTAGTACATTTATTAAATGGCATAGAAAACTCATTATCTTCATCATATAAATCTCTAATACCCTCCAAACCCGAAACCTTAATTTCTAAATTTGAGAGTAACATATTTTTCCTTGACAAAGCATCAGCAACCACATTATCCAATCCCTTTTTATGTTTTATGATGTATGGAAAAGATTCAATAAACTCAACCCATTTAGCATGTCTCTTATTCAAATTATTTTGGCACTTTAAAAATTTCAATGCTTCATGATCACTATGTATAATAAATTCTTTAGGCCACAAATAATGTTTCCACACCTCTAAAACTCTCACAAGTACATATAATTCCTTATCATAAACAGAATAATTCAATTGTGCACCATTTAATTTTTCGGAAAAATAGGCAATAGGTTTATTTTCTTGCATGAGCACACCTCCAATACCTATGCCACTAGCATCACACTCAATCTCAAATTGTTTATCAAAATTTGGAAGCATAAGTAGTGGGGCCGAAATCAACTTCTCTTTTAAAGTATCAAAAGCAATATCTTGAGCAACACCCCATTCGAAATTAACACCCTTTTTAGTTAGATCATTTAAAGGGGCAGCAATTGTACTAAAATTAGGCACAAATCTTCTATAGAAACTAGCAAGCCCATTAAAACTTCTAACTTGACTCACATTAGTTGGAATTGGCCAATTTCGAATAGCTTCAATTTTTGATGTATCAACTTCAATACCATGCTTAGAAACAACATAACCAAGAAATATGACCTTATCTTTGCAAAAAGTGCACTTCTCAAGATTACCATACAATTTATTATTTCTTAGCAGTTGCAAAACTTGTCTAATATGATCAATGTGTTCATGTTCATTGTGGCTATATATGAGAATATCATCAAAATAAACTACCACAAATCTACCAATAAAGTCTCTCAAAATATGGTTCATTAATCTCATGAAAGTACTAGGTGCATTAGTTAACCCAAAAGGCATTACTAACCACTCATATAAACCAAATTTTGTCTTAAAAGCAGTTTTCCATTCATCTCCCTCTTTCATTCTTATTTGATGGTATCCACTATGCAAATCAATTTTAGAGAAAAGAGTAGCACCACTTAATTCATCTAACATGTCATCTAAACGTGGTATAGGATGACGATAACGAATAGTGATGTTATTAATTGCTCTACAATCTACACACATGCGCCAAGTACCATCTTTCTTAGGAACCAAAATAACGGGGACAACACAAGGAGAAAGACTAACTCGAATATAACCTTTATCTGGTAGTTCTTGTACTTGCCTTTGTATCTCCTTTGTTTCTTGTGGATTGGTTCTATAAGGAGCTCGGTTTGGGAGAGATGCTCCGGGAATTAAATCAATTTGATGCTCAATACCTCTCAAATGTGGCAATCCCGAAGGCACATCTTGTGGAAAAACATCCTCACAATCCTGCAAAACATGAGAAACACCAAGAGGAATAGGGGTCATATCATTAGTGTAAGGACCCCAGACCGGCAGTCTGAAACCCTCCGTATGCATACATTCACGATCCCAGAAAGATCAGTCGTGAACAACATACAAAGTTGGCACACAGAAATACATCATCCATTACACGAATACATAAAGGTATTACAAAAATGATCACATGATCAAGTCTAACACAACTGCCACAAGGGCAGGCAACTTAACAAACACAGCGGAAGACAATTAAAACACAACGTAGTTGAGCCCAAGTCACGCCTTAACCTACAGGCTGCTGACCCGGAGACGATCCTAGTTCGCAAAGCCGTCAACTCCGTACTTCTCTTCATAGATCTCCTTCGGAGGATCCTTCTCAAAGTCTGGCAAGTAGATACCAGGGGCGAAACCAAATGAGTACATTTGAATGTACTCAGCAAGACATCCATCATGTCACTTACCAAACATGCAAATATGCTTATATGGTGGAATAGGTAGGCTATAAATAGGGTTCACTACCAATGGTGTTCATATATGATGACACCACAGTTTCAGTCAGGTCAATCTGTATCTTCGTTGAAGAAGATACTTCAGAAGAAAATAAAATAATATAGTTTTATTTCTCTTGTAGATATCACATGTACAAGAGGTTTTGTAAAGCTTTGTTAAAGAATATTTTCTCTTTGCAAAACTTCTTGGAATCAGTTTCCAGAATTCTTGCTTAGAGTAGAAAAGGTTTTCTTTGCAAAACATTTTGTTTTGTATAACGACATCTGGCTTTTCACCATCGACGATACCTCCACGGTATACGTTTTTCCTTCCTTTCCGAACTTCACAAGTTCAACACTTCCTTTCCAAAATTCCTTTTCAAAAACTTCCTCTTTTGAAAACATTGACACAATGCTAGCTACATGGCCATTCAACCGTCCATATCCGAGGACGCGGCTATCTCGAAATAGTTTTACTCTGCAGAGGTGTACACATTTCCACTAGATCCAGAATCCGCCATGAAACAACCATGGACTGTTCCCAACCTATGAGAACATCAGATAACTGATCTTGACTATCCACTATGTGCAAGCTAGTACATGACTATCTCTTCAATTGGGGTTACCCTCCCTGGCAAGCCGTGTCCCACACCGCCCAAACAGGAGACCCAACTGCTGCATCCGGAGGGAAAATTAATCCCACACTTTAGATGTCCCGTATTCTCCACTCCTAGCGACATTTCGGTTCGGAGGATCCAATCCCCTATAGCACTTGAGATAGCACACATACTAACCATAACAAGTTTTTAATCAAGCCCTTACCCATATTGGGGTAAAGTGGCAGTACGGTAAAGGTTGTCCAGCGAAGACTAGGTTATGTGTCATTTTTGAAAACACCACTTTCTCAAAAATGACCACTTCCACATTCCTCCGGAGAACAAGGATCCGCCTTTTCTCCGGGTTTTTCCGTAAAGCCTTTGTTTTGTAGAATCACAATTTTAGGGTGTCCACTTAGGGACTAGTATATTTTTATGGTAATAAATACCATATGGTGGCTTATGGGCTTGGTATTACCAAGTTTAACTACTGGCATAACGGTAACCTATATACTAGTATAGTAGTAATAGCCACATCAAAAATAGTTTTGATAATCAAGTTTTGGTAAAACTTCAGAGGTAAAACATGCATGATAGATAATGATAAGTATTGTATCAGCAAGCATCAGGATGGCTTGCCTGGTATCTCCTTGTGTCCCTGGTTTTGGAGTGACTGGAACTTGAAACATAGCTTCACGACACTTCCTTCCCCTTCGTTTTCTAACGTCGTAAAGAGAATAAAGGACACACATTCAGAACCAATCAAGGCAAGCAACAATGCATAACCATACATACAGCAAGGAAATCTAATAATAACCAATCGCACAATTATTAATGGAGACAAACAATCAAACAAACCTACTTGGCAGAAATGCCATTTAATAAGACAACTTAAGGTTGGAGGAACATATCTCACAACCTTAATATCATGGATTCAGTGGGTGTGCCACTCTAATACCAAGATATTAATAAACCCAAAATACACTTAGTTTCACAAGGGTGAGACCACTAAAAGTATACAAAACATGCACAATATTAATCATGACAATGGTTCTATCAACCAAACCACAACAAGAAAAAGGTAGCTATGCTACTGAGCCTAAATTCACCTCAAGAATAAATAAGACACATGATTTGCAAAAGTTACTTTTACAAATCGGTGAGCCTACACAAGTGTAACAAGGTAATAGACTCATCACAAAACACACAATTTCTCATAGTGAGAACAATAGAAACAATGACTAACAAGGAGGAATTCCTATAGACATGTTTCTACTAAAAGTTTGCTATGCAAGCAAGCATAATAAGTAAAGTACTAAAATGCAAACAAGGAACCATGTTATCATAATGGGAATGAAAACATGTCCTCATGCAAGGATACAGAAATTTCTACCAAACACAAGTTGGCAGAAAAAATAATTCAATACAAAAATGCTTGGGAAACTAGTACTACTCAAACATGAAGAATCAATGGATGCATTTCAATCAAGTAATTGAAATACAACCAGAGGGTCCATGTCATAAAAACAGGAGTGAAAAATATCTATACTTTCTATAACAAAAATATCCCATTTAGCAAACCAATGCATTAATTTGCAGGGCAACTCCTACATACTAGTGGTAATAAAAAGGGCATTACTAGAGGAATCAAACAACACTCAAAATATGGGTTTTTCCTACAAATCCACACATGATTATAACCACTTACAAACAGAAGCATACACCTTTTCATTTAGCACTAAAAATCCAAAGCAAAAATACTAGACACTCATTAATTATAGAACTATAGAAAAGAAACACATCTAGTGTGGGGGAAATAATGTTTCCACCAAAAATGCAATGAAACCAGTGGGTGTTCCACTAGCATATCAAAGCATTAAGAGGTCACAAAGCCTCTGGTCATTCTTGCTAAAAATTAACAAAAGCCTAAACTAGCATCTAGTGCAATAACCATACTAGTAGAAAATAATAGGGTGCAAAAATAAGCAAGGTAATGCTACTCATGCTATTGTTTTCACACAAGTTAAAAATCTAGGGGTCAAGTACTCATAAGAACATCATCAAAATGCTACTGGTCCTATGAACACAACCCAAAAATATGTGGCTACACAACCACAAATGCCTATGTCAAAAATTCCACACATGAGGGAATTTTTCCATAACATCCTCATAGTCATGACAAAGCTACTCATGCTTCTATACAAACTCAAATTAAAGCTAGCAGAGGTGATAACAACACAATATAAGTACCAACATGGTACTGGATGAAATCAAAAATCCAAGTGCTTGCACATAAATTCATCACTCAAAAATCCTATGCAAGTATAAACTAGAGAATAAACATATGCTACTAACATAAATCCTATTTCTTCTCAACTCAAGTCCACACAATCTAACATGCTAAAATAGCTAAGTAACACTTAGAAAACAAGTTCACACAACTTGTACATGCTAGAAAACAACATGGCAGAAACAAGCAATTTAAAGATCTGTCCACACAAAAATATATTCACACAATTTAATTACCTAAAAAAGCCAAAATGGCAGAAACAAGCAATTTAAAGATCTGTCCACCAAATTTTCTATGTTACTCTAAAAATTAAACCCAGCTAGGTTTGGATAGCCCTAAACATATACAAGACCATCCAGTTGAGTTTGCATCAAAAATCATTTTTAATTATTTTATAAAAATCACCAAAGTGCTCTCTGGTGTTTTACCAAATTGCATGCCATTTCAAAACTGTTAGGAATTTGGAACCACGGTTAATTGTTCCTGTTAGGAAATTTCAAGGGCTTTCCAATGCAATTGGATACACCTCATTCTGAGTTGTGGATTTAAAATGGTGCTCATTTTTGTGTTTCTGGTACCTGTTGCCAAAACATTTTTCATTTCAAAACTGTTCATCCAAATGTAGATCTACAAGTTGGAGGTGGTTTAGGTTTTGTTTCTTTACATCTGTGAATTTTAGTTTGGTCAAATTCATCTTTTACATAGGTTTTTAAGGCCCAAAGTAAACATGCAATGTTTCTGCAAAAATAAAATGGAAAAACAAGTGTTGTTGGGCTAGATTCACAAATGGGCCGGCCAGATCTAGATCCACCGCGGTGGGATCTAGCCACTGAGGCTGACTCGCGGGCCAGGCCGCCACGGGGGCTGCCACGCAGGCGAGCGCGGGCCACTAGCAGGTTTGACTCACAGCGCGCGGGGTCAAGGGAGAGGCTGACGCGAGCGTGACCTCACCGCGATGTCATCCGCCGGCGAAACGGATTCCGGCGAGCTCTAATCGATGCTTCCGTGCACCGTTTCACGAATTGAAACTATCTACGAGTTGCTCTCGACTTGGGGAACCAAGCTAAGGCAGTCTCGCTTCCCGGGAACGACTGTAGGGCAGCGGCGACAGTGGCGCGGCGGCGGCCGGACAGCGGCCACGACTCGGCGGCGTTCTAGAGGGGGAGGGAGAGGGGAAAAAGGCGGCGGGGGTTCGCCTGCTCACCATGGATGCGCGGGAGGGCTCGGAGAAGGAGGAGGAAGCTCGAGGCGGCGGCAATCCTTCGCCGGAGTCCGCCGGGCTTGGAGAAGAATCGAGGATGGCGCGGGCACCACGAGCCATTCCGGCTCGATTCCTCTGGCAGAGAGGACCACTACGACGACGCGGAGACGATGAGCACAACGGCTGCCGCCGGTGAGCTCCCATTTGGCCGAATCGACGACGAGCTCAAACCTAGGGTTTCTGTTTGGGGCAAAATATCTAAGAGAGAGAGAGTGAGTTCAAGGGGGAGAGAGAGGGGGTAGATAGCAACCACTTGGGGGCTTTTTATCACCTAGAAGTCTTCTACTCGAAGCAATGGAAGCATGGGCTCCCATGCCCTCTACTGGAGCTACAGGAAGAAGAAGGACACCATGACTCAGCTTACAACTAGGTCCTTGGTTATTTACATAAAGGTCCTTTTCTCTCTGAAAAATGTGATTTTCACCAAGCAAACAAAGTCAAAATTTGAATTCCTTTTGCCCAAAATTCTTATTAGTTGAGTTGCACAACATATGTGAAAATTGTCTCAATTGGATAAACTTGGTATTTCAAAGTTGTTCAAATTTGAATTCTTACATAAATGGACATTGAATTTATTAACCTACTTAGGAGCTTCCAAAAATGATATTTTTTGGCACATATTCCTTATTTGATGTGTTCCTTATGTGGTCGAAAATTCAAGTCATTTTGAGTTACTTCATAGAACAAACTTGTTCAAATTTCAAAAAGGTGCTGTCAAGAAAATAGGGGTTTTTGGCAACTTAAATTATTCACAAACTTGTGCCCTTTTGGTTTTCATCCTTATTTATGTTATAGAGCATTTGGTATTAATTTCATGGAATTTGAAAAAAGTTTGTAGAACAAACTTGTTCAAAATCCCAAATGTTGCTGTGGAGAAAAACCATGTTTTCAGGGCTTTAATGGATTCAATTTTTCGTCTCCTCTTGGTTGTGTCCCTTATTTGATATAAGGAAGCAATGGTATTAATTTCAGCTCATTTGAAGAAAGTTTCCAATAGTAACTTGTTTGAGTTTTCTGTTTCTGGAAATATTGGAAATTCTATTTAATAAAGCACTTGGCTTTTCTTTAACAATGTTTTTCCAAAATATTTATGTGACTAGAGATAGCAATTCAATGCTCTATAATACTTTTGTTTTTAATCTTGAAAGGTTGGAAAAACATTTGATAAGATTTTGGTGAAGCATCTAAGAATGCCTCTTTTTCCTGATAGTCTTTTAGGGAAATTTATTTAGTGTTTCCTCTTTCTTAATTTAGGCCTTGGAATAATATTCAACATGTATGGGATTCATAAGATAGTTTTGGAAAACCCTTTGATCAATATTTACTTTATAAAATATTGCCAAGGTCATTGGAATAATATGTTGAATATTTTTAGTTCACTGCTTTGCTATCTTTTTAAGTTTGCTTTCCATTTCTTAGCCAAATAAGTTTATATAATTAGTTTGTTTAGTTGCACTTAAACAAACACAACCAAAGTTTTAATTGTCAAGCAATTAGCAAAACAACTGTGTTAACAGGTATTCCAAAATTGGGATGTGACAGGTCTTCCCCCCTTAAAAAGAATCTCGTCCCCGAGATTCGCAAGCGAGGACTAAGGGAGGGCCAACAAACACAATGTTAGTGTTGGAGTGCAGGTGCTTCCCCCCTTTGACTTTTCTTGGGAGGAGGGGTACTCCCCTAAATTAGCAAATTCACTCTAAAAAGAAGTACACCAGTACTTGTTTTAGGTCCATAACTTTTGTTTCCTAGTTTGACGAGACCTGACCAGGGTCTCCTTACCTTGGGTTTTGGACGCTTTAGAAACGAACAAAATTAAGGTTAGTGCAGAACTACCTCGAAACGTACCGTCAATTTTTACATGAGTTCCTAGCTATATCCCACGCCTTACATACCACATATGGAGTGGTGTACCACTCTCATAACAAGGTAGATAAGAAGCTAAAAATATAGCTTGAGGGTGCAAAGGTTAGGTTGCTAAGGTAAAACAAACAGACATGACAATAGCCACAGCAGTGGGTATTACTCCCTACAAGCAACTATCACTTAATGTGTTCATGATTTTAGTTGGATGTTTTAGCTTCATAAGATACTCTTAAGCACAATCATAACACAAGTATAAACTCATGCTAAAGTAAACCATTTAAACAAAATCCAATAAGCAAGCAAACAACACCGCAGATGAATAGACTATTTATTCACTAGGTTATTGTTTATTAGAGGTTTTGGAATCCATCAATCATGAACAATTAGCAAACAACCAGTAGCTAAAAACCAATGAATCCAATCATAAAGGTACCGTAAAACACCATATTCACACGAGATAAAACTCATATTACACAGGCATAAAAAAAACAGGACTGGACAAATAACATACTAGTATGAAAAATCTACACCAGCATGCTATAAGAGATAATCATATCCTATAACCATAGAACATGAAACTAAATAATTCATGGCATGATAACAGAAGTAATAACTTCCTAAACATGCTATATCAACACATATACTCATAAAATAAAAAGAGGGTAATACTAGAGCAAAACTCACCATTTTCTAGTGGTGAGACTAGTTTCACTCTAGAGAAGCAAACAATGCTATCATGATGTTTAAACTTAAACAAGAAATTCATGAATATAAATGTACCTAATAACAGTACACAAAACTTACTCATGCTAGTAAGCACAAACATCAAAACAATCCCATGAAACAACTATTAAACATGCATAAATTAATTCTAGCAATTTATGTTTTTCTTAAACAATTACTAGCAAACAAGCAAGGTATAACTCACACAACCAGTAGCTATGAAATTAATGAAAAGTTATCTAAACCTTTTCAAAAATCCATACACTCAATTTAAAATTATTCACAAACAATCTACCAATCAAGAGGAATTTATTTTATTTGTGAACAATTTAATTTTAGCACACGATAGTGAAACATTTCTTAACATGATACCCCTAAGGAATATTATGCTAACAAAAGGATCACACCTAAACATATTAGTATTTACTAATAAGAAATAAACTTCTCACTTGCATAAGTGAAAACAAACAATTATATTTTCCATGGTGGAAAGTAGAAATCAATCACATAGTGAAACATGCTATTTTCACACCTGTGTATGGTTGGGGATTTTCATCCTCAAGCCAAAATACAATGGGACCAGTGGGCTATGGCCTACTAATACCAAGGCAAAAATAGGTACTAAGCCTCTGGTTACTCATGAAAAACTTTGCATACCAGATAAAAATATAAGGCTATTTAATCTAGTGAAGCATACTAGTGCATATTGATAGCAATGCTTACACATGCTTTACTATTAAAAGACATGCAAGCTAACATAGGTACAAGCATCAAAATAACAGTACCTAAATGGTACTGGACTCAAGGAAAAACATAGCACAAAATCTACTAAGAAAGTATACACAGATCTAGTTCTCACAATACTTCCAATTAATAAACTAGAAGGTAACAAATGTTATTTCATTTTTATTCGAGTTTCCAATCATGCACACACTTTCTATGGTAGATTTATTGTAAGAAAAACAACATAATAACAAGTCCTAACAACTCCATATAAGTTAGGAAGCAAGATTGAATAAAACACAAATTCATTTCAATCAAGAGCACACAAAGAAACAAAAACAGGAAAACTGCTGTTTTCTAGATCTATCATAACCATTCCATCGTTCACTTAATTTCTAAACCCCGAATCTCATAGTACCTACAACGTCTACTAAGATTTGGTTTCCAAAGTAGATACACAAGATATCCCATTGACTAGTAAACGAATAAGTCAACATCTTATTTTCTCGTGACTTCTCCTTTTTACCAACTAGATTAAAAGGTGTCTTAAATCACTTAATTCCTTGGTTTAGAAAGAGTTGTCAGTAGTTCGCATGCTTTGGTTAGGTGTCAACCTAAGATTAGGCAAAACATGTTAGTCTTGTTAGTTTCCTATTTAATTATGTTTTTCCGACAAGATACGACTAGCGTCATCGTACGTCGAACATTGAATTGTGCTCTTTGGATTGGCTTTTGAGGGGGTTGTGCATCATGGCATGTGAAGACTTCTTTTGCAACTTTCTCTAGAGGAGGGAGGTATATAACTTTTTTAAAAAGGGGATTTCTCTTGTTTGGTCTTTTAAAAGGGAACATAAAAAGGTGCGACATTTAGCCAACAGGGCAAAACGAGTCTTTTGCAAACAGACAAACATAGAGGTTTTGGTCAGTAGTGGTTGATGCATTCACGCCTTTTCTTCTTTGAGGGTTGTCTTTGTTGGAGCTTTATCTGTTGGAGTGCATCACTGGTAGCAATGCTATCAGCTCGTGTGGCTTGATGGTCCTCTATTTAGGCCCAACGGTGCTTTCATTAATTGTGGGGGAGATGGTGGTGGTTCACGACGGGTCGCATTATGAAGCGAAAACAAGTATAAGTCTAAGCAACAAATTCTTGTTTTTGAATACTATACAAACATTTTTGCTTGCAAAAATTTAACACGAGGCGATTCAAAAACAAGAGCGGGGCAAGCACAAATCTGCAAATTTTGAGCACCCCACAAACATATAGAAGCCTAGATGAACCAAATTCTACACCACACAATAGCACAAAGTCCTACGGACACACATAAGCAAGCCATAACACACAAGCAAGGCTCCATTGGAGCTACGTCGGGGGAGACGACTCATGGAGTTATCGCTAAATTACTCCAAACTAGACTGATCCAAAATCCTAGAAGTGGCTGAAGAACTATATCTACTTCTGACCATCATCACTGTAGAGCTAGGCAAATATTTTGGTCTTCTCGGGACATCGGCAAGTATAAAAGTTTTTGGATGGAAACAAGATAATAGAAGTAAAGTTTTGATAAACTTTCTAGAGAGGTAAGACTATGCAACAATATGTTTTTGAAACTCCAACTATTTTCTGGACAGAAAACTTCAAAGACGAGAGATGTTTCAAAAACAGAGCGGAGCAGTTGCAAACAAGTAAGAAATAAACTCTTAACCGAGAGAGATACCAACTCTGTAAGGCCCGCCCTTCGAACCACTGTTCAAGGACGCCCTTGATATGCATTTAGAATCTTTTGAAAAGATCAGAAGGAGGGAAAATATACTAAAATTCCCTTAGATATAAATAATTTAGATAGTAAATAGGTTTTTACTCAAAAATACTTTTCTTTCCTATCTGACGTCCATGCTAACTAAGGTCTCCTAAGGTCAGGATGGCTCTGATACCAACTCTGTAAGGACCCCAGACCGGCAGTCTGAAACCCTCCGTATGCATACATTCACGATCCCAGAAAGATCAGTCGTGAACAACATACAAAGTTGGCACACAGAAATACATCATCCATTACACGAATACATAAAGGTATTACAAAAATGATCACATGATCAAGTCTAACACAACTGCCACAAGGGCAGGCAACTTAACAAACACAGCGGAAGACAATTAAAACACAACGTAGTTGAGCCCAAGTCACGCCTTAAGCTACAGGCTGCTGACCCGGAGACGATCCTAGTTCGCAAAGCCGTCAACTCCGTACTTCTCTTCATAGATCTCCTTCGGAGGCTCCTTCTCAAAGTCTGGCAAGTAGATACCAGGGGCGAAACCATAATGAGTACATTTGAATGTACTCAGCAAGACATCCATCATGTCACTTACCAACATGCAAGTATGCTTATATGGTGGAATAGGTAGGCTATAAATAGGGTTCACTATCAATGGTGTTCATATAAGATGACACCACAGTTGCAGTCAGGTTAATCTGTATCTTCGTTGAAGAAGATACTTCAGAAGAAAATAATATAGTTTTATTTCTCTTGTAGATATCACATGTACAAGAGGTTTTGTAAAGCTTTGTTAAAGAATATTTTCTCTTTGCAAAACTTCTTGGAATCAGTTTCCAGAATTCTTGCTTAGAGTAGAAAAGGTTTTCTTTGCAAAACATTTTGTTTTGTATAACAACATCTGGCTTTTCATCATCGACGATACCTCCACGGTATAAGTTTCCATTCCTTTCCGAACTTCACAAGTTCAAACACTTCCTTTCCAAAATTCCTTTCAAAAACTCCTCTTTTGAAAACATTGACACAATGCTAGCTACATGGCCATTCAACCGTCCATATCCGAGGACGCGGCTATCTCGAAATAGTTTTACTCTGCAGAGGTGTACACATTTCCACTAGATCCAGAATCCGCCATGAAACAACCATGGACTGTTCCCAACCTATGAGAACATCAGATAACTGATCTTGACTATCCACTATGTGCAAGCTAGTACATGACTATCTCTTCAATTGGGGTTACCCTCCCTGGCAAGCCGTGTCCCACACCGCCCAAACAGGAGACCCAACTGCTGCATCCGGAGGGAAAATTAATCCCACACTTTAGATGTCCCGTATTCTCCACTCCTAGCGACATTTCGGTTCGGAGGATCCAATCCCCTATAGCACTTGAGATAGCACACATACTAACCATAACAAGTTTTTAATCAAGCCCCTACCCATATTGGGGTAAAGTGGCAGTACGGTAAAGGTTGTCCAGCGAAGACTAGGTTATGTGTCATTTTTGAAAACACCACTTTCTCAAAAATGACCACTTCCACATTCCTCCGGAGAACAAGGATCCGCCCTCCGGGTTTTTCCGTAAAGCCTTTGTTTGTAGAATCACAATTTTAGGGTGTCCACTTAGGGACTAGTATATTTTTATGGTAATAAATACAATATGGTGGCTTATGGGCTTGGTATTACCAAGTTTAACTACTGGCATAACAGTAACCTATATACTAGTATAGTAGTAATAGCCACATCAAAAATAGTTTTGATAATCAAGTTTTGGTAAAACTTCAGAGGTAAAACATGCATGATAGATAATGATAAGTATTGTATCAGCAAGCATCAGGATGGCTTGCCTGGTATCTCCTTGTGTCCCTGGTTTTGGAGTGACTGGAACTTGAAACAGAGCTTCACGACACTTCCTTCCCCTTCGTTTTCTAACGTCGTAAATAGAATAAAGGACACACATTCAGAACCAATCAAGGCAAGAAACAATGCATAACCATACATACAGCAAGGAAATCTAATAATAACCAATCACACAATTATTAATGGAGACAAACAATCAAACAAACCTACTTGGCAGAAATGCCATTTAATAAGACAACTTAAGGTTGGAGGAACATATCTCACAACCTAAATATCATGGATTCAGTGGGTGTGCCAATCTCATACCAAGATATTAATAAACCCAAAATACACTTAGTTTCACAAGGGTGAGACCACTAAAAGTATACAAAACATGCACAATATTAATCATGACAATGGTTCTATCAACCAAACCACAACAAGAAAAAGGTAGCTATGCTAATGAGCCTAAATTCACCTCAAGAATAAATAAGACACATGATTTGCAAAAGTTACTTTTACAAATCAGTGAGCCTACACAAGTGTAACAAGGTAATAGACTCATCACAAAACACACAATTTCTCATAGTGAGAACAATAGAAACAATGACTAACAAGGAGGAATTCCTATAGACATGTTTCTACTAAAAGTTTGCTATGCAAGCAAGCATAATAAGTAAAGTACTAAAATGCAAACAAGGAACCATGTTATCATAATGGGAATGAAAACATGTCCTCGTGCAAGGATACACAAATTTCTACCAAACACAAGTTGGCAGGAAAAATAATTCAATACAAAAATGCTTGGGAAACTAGTAGTACTCAAACATGAAGAATCAATGGATGCATTTCAATCAAGTAATTGAAATACAACCAGAGGGTCCATGTCATAAAAACAGTAGTGAAAAACATCTATAATTGCTATAACAAAAATATCCCATTTAACAAAACAATGCATCAAATTGCAGGGCAACTCCTACATACTAGTGGTAATAAAAAGGGGCATTACTAGAGGAATAAAACAACATTCCAAAGATGGATTTTTTCTAGCAAGCCACACATGATTACAACCACTTACAAACAGAAGAATACCCATTTTCATTTAGCACAAAAATTCCCAAAGAAAAAATACTAGGCACTCATTAGTAAAAGAACTATATAAAAGAAACACATCTAGTGTGGGGAAAATAATGTTTCCACCAAAAATGCAATGACACCAGTGGGTGTTCCACTAGCATACCAAAGAATTAAGAGGTCACAAAGCCTCTGTTCATACTTGCTAAAAATTAACAAAATACTAAACTAGCATCTAGTGCAATAACCATACTAGTAGAAAATAACAGGGTGCTAAAAATAAGCAAGGTAATTATACTCATGCTATTGTTTCCACACAAGTGAAAACTTCAGGGGTCAAGTACTCATCCAAACATCATCAAAATGCTACTGGTCCTATGAATACAACACAAAAATATGTGGCTACACAACCACAAATGCCTATGTCAAAAATTCCACACATGAGGGAATTTTTCCATAACATCCTCATAGTCATGACAAAGCTACTCATGCTTCTATACCAACTCAAATGCAAGCTAGCAGAGGTGATAAAAACACAATATAAGTACCAACATGGTACTGGATCCAATCAAAAATCCAAGTGCTTGCACATAAATTCATCACTCAAAAATCCTATGCAAGTATAAACTAGAGATAAGTAATATGCTATTAACAAAAATCCTAGTTCTTCTCAACTCATGTCCACACAATCTAACATGCTAAAATAGTTAAGTAACACTTAGAAAACAAGTTCACACTACTTTTACATGCTAGAAAACATCATTGCAACACAAAAATATAATCACACAATTTAATTACTTAAAATGCCAAAATGGCAGAAACAAGCAATTTAAAGATCTGTCCACCAAATTTTATATGAGGCTCTAACAATTAAACCCCGCTAGGTTTGGATAGCCCTAAACATATACAAGACCATACAATTGAGTTTGCATCAAAAATCATTTTTAATAATTTTATAAAAATCACCAAAGTGCTCTCTGGTGTTTTACCAAATTGCATGCCATTTCAAAAATATTAGGAATTTGGAAGCAAGGTTAATTTCCCCTGTTAGTAAATTTCAAGGGCTTTCCAATGCAATTTTCCTCACTTCATTATGCGTTGTGAAATAAAAATGGTGCTCATTTGGTGTTTCTGGTACCTGTTGCCAAAACATTTTTCATTTCAACAATATTCATCCAAATGAAGATCTACAAGTTGGAGGTGGTTTAGATTTTGTTTCTTTACATCTGTGAATTTTAGTTTGGTCAAATTCATCTTTTACATAGGTTTTTAAGGCCCAAAGTAAACATGCAATGTTTCTGCAAAAATAAAATGGAAAAACAAGTGTTGTTGGGCTAGATTCACAAATGGGCCGGCCAGATCTAGATCCACCGCGGTGGGATCTAGCCACTGAGGCTGACTCGCGGGCCAGGCTGCCACGCAGGCGAGCGCGGGCCACCAGCAGGTTTGACTCACAGCGCGCGGGGTCAAGGGAGAGGCTGACGCGAGCGTGACCTCACCGCGATGTCATCCGCCGGCGGAACGGATTCCGGCGAGCTCTAATCGAAGCTTCCGTGCACCGTTTCACGAATTGAAACTATCTACGAGTTGCTCTCGACTTGGGGATGCAAACGAAGGCAACCTCGCTTCCAGGGAACGACCGTAGGGCGGCGGCGACGATGGCGCGGCGGCGGCCGGACAGCGGCCACGACTCGGCGGCGTTCTAGAGGGGGAGGGAGAGGGGAAAAAGGCGGCGGGGGTTCGCCTGCTCACCATGTATGCGCGGGAGGGCTCGGAGAAGGAGGAGGAAGCTCGAGGCGGCGGCAATCCTTCGCCGGAGTCCGCCGGGCTCGGAGAAGAATCGAGGATGGCGCGGGCACCACGAGCCATTCCGGCTCGATTCCTGTGGCAGAGAGGACCACTACGACGACGCGGAGACGATGAGCACAACGGCTGCCGCCGGTGAGCTCCCATTTGGCCGAATCGACGACGAGCTCAAACCTAGGGTTTCGGTTTGGGGCAAAATATCTAAGAGAGAGAGAGTGAGTTCAAGGGGGAGAGAGAGGGGGTAGATAGCAACCACTTGGGGGCTTTTTATCACCTAGAAGTCTTCTACTCGAAGCAATGGAAGCATGGGCTCCCATGCCCTCTACTGGAGCTACAGGAAGAAGAAGGACACCATGACTCAGCTTACAACTAGGTCCTTGGTTATTTACATAAAGGTCCTTTTCTCTCTGAAAAATGTGATTTTCACCAAGCAAACAAAGTCAAAATTTAAATTCCTTTTGCCCAAAATTCTTATTAGTTGAGTTGCACAACATATGTGAAAATTGGCTCAATTGGATAAACTTGGTAGTTCAAAGTTGTTCAAATTTCAATTCTTACATAAATGGACATTGAATTTATTAACCTACTTAGGAGCTTCCAAAAATGATAATGTTTGGCACACATTCCTTATTTGATGTGTTCCTTATGTGGTAGAAAATTCAAGTCATTTTGAGTTACTTCATAGAACAAACTTGATCAAATTTCAAAAAGGTGCTGTCAAGAAAACAGGGGTTTTTGGCAAATTAAATTATTAAAAAACTTGTGCCCTTTTGGTTTTCATCCTTATTTATGTTATAGAGCATGTGGTATTAATTTCATGGCATTTGGAAAACCATGGTTTCAGGGCTGTAATGGATTCAATTTTTGGTCTCCTCTTGGGTGTGTGCCTTATTTGATATAAGGAAGCAATGGTATTAATTTCAGCTCATTTGAAGAAAGTTTCCAATAGTAACTTGTTTGAGTTTTCTGTTTCTGGAAATATTGGAAATTCTATTTAATAAAGCACTTGGATTTTCTTTAACAATGTTTTTCCAAAATATTTATGTGACTAGAGATAGCAAGTCAATTCTCTCTAATACTTTTGTTTTTAAGCTTGAAAGGTTGGAAAAACATTTGATAAGATTTTGGTGAAGCATCTAAGAATGCCTCTTTTTCCTGATAGTCTTTTAGGGAAATTTATTTAGTGTTTCCTCTTTCTTAATTTAGGCCTTGGAATAATATTCAACATGTATGGGATTCATAAGATAGTTTTGGAAAACCCTTTGATCAATATTTACTTTATAAAATATTGCCAAGGTCATTGGAACAATATGTTGAATATTTCTAGTTCACTGCTTTGCTATCTTTTTAAGTTTGCTTTCCATTTCTTAGCCAAGTAAGTTTATATAATTAGTTTGTTTAGTTGCACTTAAACAAACACAACCAAAGTTTTAATTGTCAAGCAATTAGCAAAACAACTGTGTTAACAGGTATTCCAAAATTGGGATGTGACAATTAGAAACCAAAATCTCTCCCTTGTGAATAAGCAAAATAGGGACTAGTGTAGGATCATCCCTAAATTCCCTCAAATCCTCTTTAGTGGCTAACATGCATAATAGGTTCTCTCTCTTTTTACCACTCGAATTGGTTTTACTATCACTCCCCATGGCTTGTATTTTTGGTGTTCCCTCGTCCCTCTCTCTTTCTTTTTCCACTTTCCTATCAATTTTGGATTGGGACTCTTGTAGAATTTGTTGTGGAGTCATAGGCATCAAAATAATAGTCTTCCCATGATGATATAGCTCATAAGTATTTGCCCTTCCTTCATGCTTCACACTTCTATCAAATTGCCAAGGTCTTCCCAATAATAAGTGGCAAACTGTCATGGGCACCACATCAAACTCAATAATATCTTTGTAAGGTCCAATTTGAAACTCCACTCTCACCATATAAGAAACCTTCATTTGTCCCGTGCTACTCAACCATTGGATATGATAAGGAGAAGGATGTGGTATATATTTCAAATTGAGGTTTGTACATAGATCTTTGCTAGCCAAATTCCTGCAACTCCCTCCATCAATAATGACTTTGCAAGCCATGTTAGGACCAATAATAGCTTTGGTTTGAAACAAATTGCACCTTTGATGTTCAGGAGTAGGCACCACACTCAATGAATTTTGTGTGCAAATAATAGCTGGCATAGTAGTAGCATAAGCAACCAAAGGAGTATCACTCAAATAGCCATCATCATCATCAATGTCATTAGGATCAACATCATCACCTGTCTCATACTCATTGTTCTCATTGATCAGCATCACTTTTGTATTTGGACAATCCCTCTTGAAGTGCCCCTTTCCTCCACAAGTGTGACGTGAAATATCTCTAGTCCTTGAAGTAGAAGCACTTGAACCCGTGGTACTCACACTAGGTTGTGATGGTTTCTTTGCAATAGAGGTACTAGGCTCGGGTTTAGAAGAATTCACACCTCGAAAACTTGAAGATGGTGGTGGTGGAGGAGGTGCACTAGGCATAGAAGATGATCTCATGGGAAATCTAGCTCTTGTCCTTGTAGTAATTTTTGCCACCTCAATAATATGTGCTTCGGCCTCCCTTGCATGATGTAGCAACTCATGTATATCATTGTATTTATGATGCCTAACAATTCCTTTGATTTTATAGTTCAAACCCGAAAGGAACCTTTGCATTGTTTGCTCCAATTGTTCTCTCACACGTGCCCTTTGCATAATTAACTCCATCTCTTGATAATAAGCATCAACACTCATAGTTCCTTGCCTCAATTGTTGCAATTGATCAAATTGTTGCCTTATGTAATTTGGTGGAACAAATCTATCCCTCATGACTCTCTTCATGGTGTTCCAAGTGACAATGGGTAATTCTCCATCTTCTTGCCTCTTTCTCACAAGATTATCCCACCATCTAAGAGCGTATCCATCAAACTCAGAAGATGCCAACTTGATCTTTCTATCCTCATTGTAGTCATACATTCTCCATAGCTTCTCAATTTTCAATTCCCATAGCAAATATTTTCCACATCCATAGTATCAAAGCTGAAAGAAGGAATTGAGAATTTTGGCTTACTCAAACCATCCTCTCTCGGATTGTCTTGAATCACATTATTGGGCACTCTCCTTGGAGCAAAATTAGGGGCTCGGCCTTGATGTCCATCATGGCCTCTTTCTCCTCTAGCTCGGCCATGATTAATATTCCTTGCACCAAAAGCTTCTAAACCATTATTAGCATCACTATGGACACTAGAATTGTCATCATCCACAAGAGGCAATCTTTCTTGAATCATGGTTTGAAGTCCAGCAAGGGTAGTAGTCATTTGAGGAATGGAGTCATTGATTGATCGCACTTCCCCTCTATTAGTCTCGGCCAATTTGTGAGTGGCCTCCATCTTGGTCTCCATAGCTTGGAGAGCCTCATATAAGGGATCACATGCATCTTGGACAAATTGCTTGAGTCCATTATGGTTGTCCAATATCTCCTTTGCCAAAACATCCCTAAGAGCCTCATACTCTCTCCAATTAACTCCCTCCTTATGGTCCTTCTTTTGCTGCACAAGATCACCACTAGAAAGATCCATTAGTAGGTTATTGTAATAGAAACAAGTATAGGTTGTGGTGCCTCTCACAACTCACTCAAAAATCTAGCAAGACAATAGGATATCTTACCACTCCAAAGTGAATAGAGATACTTACCACAAGTAGAGGCAATTAAAGTACTTTGGTGTGAAGAAGAGAATACCCAGGTTTTTAACTCTCACAATAGCAAACAAGGCTATTTAGTGGGGCTTGGTATGGATACCTAACAATCACCAAAGTAACAATCCTATTTGCTGTCTTTGTGAAGATATAAAAATTCCCAAGGAAACTCACACAATAATGGAGACAAATGTGGAAAAGCAAATATATGGATGAATTTTTGCAATGCACTCGAAAGTCACTAGCTAGGCTCTTAATTGACAGGCACAAGATTGCTCAATGAAAAACCAAGTGTCACAATGGCAAGCTCAACTAGTAAACAATAGTAATGATATGGCCTCTTTGCACTTTGCTCTTTTTCTCTTTTCTCTTTTTTTTATACTTTTGCTTTTTCTATATTTTTTTTGTATTTTTCCAATGGCCTTACACTAATCTAGGAGCAATATTAACCAATAAACAAGTGAACACAATGGTGGTGATGAAAATGAGCAGCCTGTCAGAGCACAAAAATAGCTATACTTGTGGGCAAGTTCCTATTAAAATGCTGTAGAAAGGTTGTGGCTAAGGTTCACAAGATATAGATGTATTGGTCCTAGTGAGAAAACAGGGGAAAACAAAGAAAAACAGAAAAAATCTAGGTGAAAATGCTTACTCCAAACGCTCACGGCAGCAAAAGAGGCAGTTTTCTGTGCCACGGCAG